>CM052436.1:97768817-97809185 GCA_028533085.1 Varecia variegata
TAATATGCTTCAAAGGTCTCTACACAAGGAGCTATTTGTGGGGGTAAAGAACCCTAAGTGATCTCTGGGTTTCTCATGTATAACCAGATGGAGACATACCCAGAAATTATTGGGCTCTTTGGTAAATCCTAAATAATATTATGAAATATTATTGTGCTTGGTTCCATCACTGCAACCAGGGTCAGTTTCCCTTATAAAAACGATAACTATATTATATGTAGCCAATATAAAATATCATGAACAGGTATGCAGAGGAAAAAACAAGCTGTTGACCAGAATGTTGTTGATTATTTCTGAGTTTCCATGTTATTATATATTTGCTACCATTTTATTTATTTTTGAGCTGCAAATTTTAGGAAAAATTCATTGGGGAAAATTTTAAATTGAGATTCTCAGCATTGACAATTCTTTCCCCCAGCAAATTTGGAAAATACTGAAGAAATCCAACTCCAGTTACAAAACATCTTAGAAAGGGTCACAGAACATCAGGATACCACAGGATTAAATTCTTCATTTTCCAAAGGGGGAAACAAGACCCAAGAACATGAAGAGTATAATCGGGATTATAGAGTCTTTATGCACTTCTTATATGCCGGATACTTTTTTGCATGCTTCACATTGAGTAACCCATTTGCTCCTCACAACAATCCAGTGAAGGAATGACTGCTCTTACCCCCGTATTACAGACGAGAAAACCAGGGCACAGAGAGGGTAAGTGGCTAGTGGTGGTTGCCAGCTGTGGGCACCAGGACAGTGACTTGCAGCAGTTGCTCAGTGTTTCCCAGGGCCTTGATTCCTTCACTAGGTGAAGGTGAGGCTCTAACTAAGTAGATTGCCCCAGTCGTTTTCCTTATGGGTTCCTGAACAAGAAGTTACTCTTAAGTGGTAGGAAAGGGGACTAGGACCTGCTTTGAACTTGGCAATGGCGCTGAAGAGTGCAGCGGCCCTCTCGGAGCAGGCGTCGATGAGGCTGACCGTGTCGTGGCCGTTGTGTAAAGCGACCTTGCAGAAGGTGCAGAGCAAATCGTTGTCGTCGCGGCAGTACTCGACGATGCGGCTGGACGGGTGGTGGATGCAGATCTTCTCGTCCTGGTCCTCAGGGCTGGTGTCCACGAAGACGTGGTCCTGCATCGTCACGTCCGAGTGGAAGGCCTTGAGGCAGTCGTTGCACAGGTTCAGGCGGCAGGTGATGCAGCGCTTGTAGGCGATGCGTCGGCTGCGGCAGACCTGGCAGAGGATGGGCCCAGAGCTGCGGTCAAAGCGCCACTTGAGGTATCCGTGCTGCTGCATGTAGCGCTTGGTGAGACGCCCGCGCAGGTAGTTCTCGGGCAGCTGCATCTTGTTGCTGTAGGGCATGCAGTGTGAGCGGTTGCACACTGGGCAGATGAGGATGAAGAAGTTCTCGGTGACCTCGGCATGTTTTTGCAGCTGCCGCAGGCACTTCTCACACAGGCTGTGGTTGCAGGGTAGCATGAAGGAGTGCAGGCGCAGCCGTTTGCACATGGGACAGGTGAGGTGGTCGACCAAGTGGCTGCTGGCTGGCATCGACTTCACCTCATCGACCTGGGTATCGCTGCTCCCGATGCGCAGGGCGGTCTTGGAGCTGAAAGGAGAAGCAAACACAGGGCTTCAGGAGGCAGGCTCTAGGCCTTTCCAATTCTCCACCTCTGAAAGAACTCTTGGCCACGGAGAGGCATCCAGGGTGGTGGTGAGGGGCCTGTGCTCCATGCCAGGGTGTCTGGGTTCTAAACCTGCCTGCATTGTCTTTCAGCTGGGTAACTTCTCTGCCTGTTTCCTTATTAGAAAGTTAGTACCCATGCTGCAGAGTTTCTTGAGAGGATTAGAATTAAGTTTGATACCTGTAAGGAGCAGGAGAAGTCCCTGGAATACAGTAAGTGATCTACAGCAACTTGTTATTTTTGAACAAAAGAAAAGCAGCAGAGACTGAGCTGGCACTATCAGTTAGGCCTTGGTGTTCTGTTGGACATCAGTAGTATCAATGAACGCCAATAGCGGACAAGTCTACTCTGTGACTATGATGGATCAAAGCAGAAACAAGACCACTTTATAATGTTTGGGCTCAGACAAGAACATTGTCCAAAGCACAGAAATGACCAAATGTCCTCTCCTGGTTAATGGGAATGACTGGTGTTTGTTTTTTTTTTTTTTTACTAATTGAAGCTTTAAGGTCACTCTGTTGTCCACCTTCTAGATAAGATTTATTAGGACCCCCAAAGCACAGGCAACCAAAGCAGAATTGGACAAATGGGATCACATCAAGTTAAAAAGCTTCTGCACAGCAAAGGAAATAATCCAGAAAGTGAAGAGACAACCCACAGAATGGAAGAAAATACTTGCAAAGTACCCATCTGACAAGGGATTAATAACTAGAATATATAAGGTGCTGTAACAACTTGATAGGAAAAAATCAAATAATGCAATTAAAAAGGGGCAAAGGATCTGAATAGACATTTCTCAAAAGAAGACATACAAATGGTCAACAGGTATATGAAAAAATGTTTAACATTGTTAATCATCAGAGAAATGCACATGAAGACTATAATGAGATATCAGCTTACTCGAGTTAAAATGACTTCTATCAAAAAGACAGGCAATAATGAATGCTGGTGAGGATGTGGAGAAAGGGGAACTCTTGTACAGTGTTGTTAGGAATGTAAATTAGTGCAACCACTATGGAGAACAGTATGGAGGTTCCTCAAAAAACTAAAAATAGAACTACCATATAACCAACCCAGCAATCCCACTTCTGGATTTATATCCAAAAGAAGGGAATTCAGTATATTGAAAAGATATCTATACTCCTATGTTTATTGCAGCACTATTTACAATAGCCAAGAATTGGAGTCAACCTAAGTGTCCATCGATGGGTGAATGGATAAAGAAATTATGGTACATATACACATTGGAATATTATATAGCCACAGAAAAGAATGAAATCCTGTTATTTGCAACAACATGGAAGGACTGGAGAACATTAATTGAAATAAGCTAAGCACAGAAAGACAAATCTCTCATGTTCTCACTTATATGTGGGGGCTAAATATTAAAAACAGTTGATCTCAAGGAGATGGAAAGTAAAATGATGGTTACTAGAGACTGGGAAGGGTATCAGGGAGAGGGACATAAAGTGGGGATAGTTCATAGTTGCAGAAATACAGTTAGATAGAAGAACAATCTTGGATAGCACAACAAACTGACTATAATCAACAATAAATTAGGGTATACTTTAAAATGACTGAAAGAGTAGAATTGGAATGTTCCTAACACAAAGAAATGATCAATACCTGAGGTGATGGATACCCCGATTACCTGATTTGATTAATTCACATTGCATGCCTGTATCAAAACATCGCATGTACCCTATAAAGATATACAACTATTATGTACCCATAATAATTAAAAATAAAAAAGCTTTATTAAGATACCTAATAGGAGATTTACCCCCATGTCCTCACTTTATATGAGCCCAAATCCTATAGTAACTTACTGATGCCTTCTTACTGAGTTGAGGTACCTCATCCTTGCCTATGGTTTATGTTCTCACTTGTTGCAATGAGTCAATAAGTAATGAGTCCAACTACAGGTGTGTTCTTTGTGGGTTTTGCCTGGAGGGTGTTGACACCATCATTATTGTTATTGTATGTAGGATGGAACACAGGGGAGGATGGCTAAGTGCCCTTCTCAGGAAGCCAGGAGGTCCACTCTTGAGCCTATCCTAGAACCTGTGCGATCTGACAACCAGACTAATAGGTAATGCTTAAGGGTCTGGGCTCTAGAGGCAGATTGCATATGATAGAATGTACCACTTTAAAGTTGCACCTCTGAGATGAGTTTCTTAACCTCTCTCATCAGTTTTTTCATTTGTAAATCAAAGCTCACGGTACTACTTCCTTCATGAGGTTTTTGTAAAGTCTAAATGACTTTACAAGTCACTTAGTGATAGTCCATGGTAAGTGCTTAACTGCTTAGGTTAAGTACATAGTAAGCTTTCGGTAAATGTGGCCACTGTAATCATTCCTCTCTGTTGCTAGTCTGCTAATTTCCACAGTAGAGGAAAGCATGGCCAAGTCAATGGAAAAGTATGTGTTTTTACTGTTGTGTGTGTGTGTATGTGTGCGTGTGTTTTAAATTTCTTTATTTGTCTAATGTCTGAAGCTGACTTTATATATTTAATTGTAAGAACTATGGATGAAATAAAAGTATACTTATAAAATTTAAGAGCATGTTCTAAGAAGTTACAATCAGGGCAAAAGCAGTTTATGAAAATAAATGATTAGCTGTAGGAATGGAGGTGTAAACAGACACAATTTGTAGCTGTTCCTATCCCTTCTCCTGTGTTCATGTCAGTAATATTTGAGTATTAATCCTGACATTGTGGTTTTGTTCCCTTCTGCTTTTGTCTTTTGCATTTCCTGTTTGTCTTTGTCTCCTTCCCTGTTCCTTGGCAGGGGACCTATGTCTCAGAGCCTAGATAGTCAAATGTGCTCCCCAATTATGATAGAACGGAGTGTCCCTGTGGTGACAGAGGGTGCCCCTTGCGTAGACTAAGATGCCTAAAAAGCTCGTGCCTTAGGGATCTGGATGCTGGGCTGCACCCATACCAGCCTCAATATTCTCAGCTTTGCTTCCTCTCTGCTTTCTCAACCTGGACCCTGAAGGGGTTGCCTGGAGGTACAGGTCACTTGTACACTTGGTAGTTGTATGAACTTCTTTAGTTTGATAAAAATGTAGAACTCCAAGAATCAAGGAGTAATACAGAGGGAGGCTATTAGGAGCCCTTTATAGGTGGTGTCCCTACTAGGAACCTCATGGGTTGGCATTTACACAGAAAGGGAGGGGGGAGGTGGGGAGGTGTTGGGGGAAGAGAAAAGAAAGTGCAAGGCTAAGAGACAGTTGTTAATGGCCCAAGGAGCTGTGGTAGAGGAGGAAAAGGAAGTGAGAAAAAGAGGAAGGCAGAGAAGGAGGAATGAGACCAGAGTGAGGCAAGATGAGCAAGCTGCCGAGCAGTAAGTGTTGATGAGGAGCAGGGAAGGCAGTAGTTCAGAAACCAGGAGAGACAAATCTCAACTTTCAAAATAATCTGTGGATTAAAAAAGCATTTAATCTTTTTATCAAGCTGCCCTACCTGATGCTGTTCCTGACCATTCCTCTGACTATCTCCTACCACTCTTATCATTTGTTTAAATTACACTGGCTTGAATTTATACATTTCTTTGGAAATTTGAAATAAAATGCAGGATATTAAATACCAAAAAAAAAAAAGAAAAAGAAAAGAAAAAAAAAGAAGGAGAGAGGCCAGATGGAAGGCAAGCGCCAGTGCACCCTGAGCTGACAGCCTGACACTTGGGATAGTACCCTGCCCCTCCTCCAAACGCCTCAGGCCTGGACTGGGCATTCAGTGGCCACTGTTGCGTTCCAAAACGGTGACCAAGCCCAGAAGCCTTGTCTTCTGGCTGAGATATCCTGCCTCTGCATAGTCCCCTTTCCTGTCCCAAACTCAGACCTGTTCTTCTTGCACCTGGGTTCTTACTATATCACCTGGAAAGTTTCCCGGCTTCCCTCTTTGCTCCCTCCAGGCCATTCTGCACATTTGAATCATCTGAAGGCAGGTAGACCTTTTACAATTCTGATGCCCATGTCGTACCCAAGGCCAAAAAATCAGAATGTTTATGGGTGGGGGCCAGGGATCAGTATTTCTTTAAAGATCCCCAGGTGATTCCAACGCACAGCAAAGTTGGGGAGCTAGTGATGCCCAAACCACCTTCCCAAAGCATCAATTTTATCCCTCTCCTGTTGAAATGAACTGGGTGACTCTCAGTTGCTGATGCACAGAGAATGGGGAAATTGAAAGGAGAGAGGAGTGTGCACACTTCTTTCCACACCTTGGAATTTCTAGACTTTCATCCAGTGTCGCTGCATCTCTATTCATGCAAACACCATAAGAGAGCCATGGATGGAGAATAACATTTGTTAAGTATCTGCTAAGTGCTTAATTGCAAGATGGATCGTATTCTGCCCCTGAATTCACCAAACCATTGCTCACAGAGTTGCTTTCCCAGGCTTGAAAGCCTTCAGACCTGCCTGTCATTTTTCTGCTTCTTCTAATCCTGTCATCTTACAGTGCTGTCATCTTTCTTCTTCTAACAAGTTTGCTCTTACTACTTCACACTCCCCTCATCTGTGACATAAAAAGACTGGTTCGGTAGATAAGGAAGAGACTACGTAGTGTCTGACATGGAGGATTTGTACCCCAGATGAGTAATTGAGACCCTAAGTGCCATGACTTCTGGATGGGAAAGAGGAGAAGGCAGGTAGGAATTCACGGATGTCTGGGGTACTTATATAGGCCGTCAGGGTCAAAAGTGAGTTTTACTTTTCCAGTAAATATGGCAGATATTAAGAGTTCCTAGGAGGAAGAGGAAGAGCAGTTTCTATTTCTGTATCACATACGGATGGCAAGGCACATGCATTAACCCTCACATCTACCATACCATGGAAGGTATTGCCTCCATTTTGCAGTACAGCATTTGAAAGTTAAGATCACAGACTCTGAGTCCAAAATCTGACTCTGCATCTTACTAGCTGTGTGATCCTGGGCAACTTAACCTCTCAAAGGCTCAGTTTGCTAGGCATACAGTGGACTCGGGGTAAGGGTTAGCTGAAGTCACTCATGTTGCTTACACACTAAGCATCAGCTATTACTATTTTGTACAAATGAGAGAGTTGGGGTTAAGGAGAGTGCAATGCTCATTTACATAGTTAATGGAGCTTAGATTTGGAAGTTGGGGTCTATACATGATTAGTGGCTGTTTAGGATATACTTAATTGCTATAAAATTCTTGGCTCCTCTTTTTTCGGATAGAGAAATGGACTTGGGCAGTCACTGGCCTGCCCTGTGGACCCTGCAGCCGGTTTTCCTGAGCCAGCGTGGCCCCACATTGGGTGCCCGGCACTTACGAGGTACGGATGCTCTTGAGGCGGCCCTTGCGGAAGGCAATGGTGATGTTGCGGCAGCAGCGGCTCTCGTAGTAGTAGCACTTGACATTGCTGCTGGCCGTGCAGCAGCACTTGCAATGGGGATCATTGGCCCAGGAGCAGCAGCACCAGTGGCAGTTGGGGCTCTCAGAGCAGGTGCAGTGGCAGAACTGGCAGTTCCGTTCATCCTTGTAAGGGCAGGGGAAGCAGGTGCAGTTCCGCTCGGAAGTGAAGATGAACTTGCAACACAGACAGGAGCATAACTGAGGACAGCATCTCTGCCATGTACAACATGGAGAGCAAACACACATAGCAGTCTCCATGGTGCCTACATGATTGTCACCTGGTCCCTAGAATTCTTGACCCCTCCTCTACCAGAATCCTGCTGTCAGTTCTCCAATGGAGGGGTCCCTCCTCCCCCTGGTGAGGCCGTCAGCTTGGGAGTTGCAAGAAGTTGGCTGTTACGAGGCCTTCACAGGGAAGCTTATGGGCTGGCATTTGCACATATCAGCCTGAGGGCATTTGCTTATGTCACAATCCCTGCATCCCTACCCTGTCTCACTATGCTGGGTGGGTAGGAGGATGAGGCCCAGGGGGTGGTGGCTGGTATGTTGAGGGACACCCCATGCTTCTGTAGGACCAGCTCAAGAGAGTGGTGATGCAGTGAGCATACTGGAGGTTTAGCTGTCACTTGTCACCTTTAGAGCTATGGGGTAGATTTCAGAAGCTTTGTCTCCTTGTTTGGTGCTTTGCCTGAGATTTGGGCAAGCTGACTTCAGGATATGTCTTCATAGACTGAAAGGCCTGGGTATGATTAATTGGAAAAGTAGATTGACATGATTTTCTCCTTAGACTTTACCCTGCCTTGGCAGAATTCTTTATTTGATGAATAAAGCACAGTGTTTACAAATAATAGCTATGCAACATTTAAAGAGATATCACCATTTGGAGAAAGAATTAAAGGAAAAGGAAAAAAAGATATAGTTTCACTTAGGCACTTCTTTCAGTAGTCATTGATTTTGTCACTGCTTGTTTTCGTGAGGCTTCATGCCTAAGTCACTCTGAATATTTCTTGGCTTTTCTGCAGCTTCATGGAGTTTGGCTGAGGCTCAAGCTTTGTCTCCTTTCACCCATCCTACTCCCACTCCAGTATATCCTTTTTATTAGAGACTAGAGATGTTTTTATTAAGAGACTAAAGATTCTCTACATGAGAATCTTTAACTGTTCTGCTAGTACATACTCAGGATCTTTAGAAACAAGACACTGTATTTTAGGGAAGAGTTTCACTTTTCACTTTATGCAGCTTGCAAAGATTAAAAGAGCAGAAATTTCATGGTCATATCACACTATAGTATGAACACTGTTTTATTATTTTTCAAAAAAGAGCAGAAGTGAGAGCTGAATTTGGCTGCAGGAGTCTATTGCATAATTTATTATCTCTCTCTGTGATTATCACCTTTATAATACAAAAGAATGCTCACTGTGTACCAGGCACACATTGATTTTAGATTTGTACAAATGAAAACCCTAGATCATAGGGTATGTACTTTATTTTTTAAAATACTACTGAATTGCTTACTAAAATAAGTGTCCCAGTTTATACTGACACCAGCAATGAATGAGAGACACCTTTTCTCCACATATTTTCCCAAACTCAATTTTATCAAAATTTCTCCCCATCGTCCAGGCATAGAGGTTTGAGTTTCATTCTGAGATTTATGGGGTATTTTCATTATTGGTCTCTGTAAATCCCCCTCTTGTTTTTTCTTTTTAATTTTTATTAAGATATAATTTACTTATTAAATTCACCATTTTATTAATAAAGTGAACCATTCAGTGGTTTTCAGTATATTCATAAAATTGTGCAACTATCACCATTATCTAATTCCAAAATATTTTCATCACCCCAAAAAGATATCTGTTAGCAGTCACCTCCCCCATTCTTCCTTACCTCCATCCCCTGTCCTTAGCAAATAATCTGCTTTATTCATTTTTGGATTTGCTTATTCTCGACATTTTATATAAATGAAATCATATAATATATGGCTTTTGTGTCTGGCTTCTTTAACTTAGCATACTGTTTTGTTTTATTTTCCTTTTAGAGACTGGATCTCGCTCTGTTGTCTGGGTTGGAGTACAGTGGCATGATCATAGATCACCGAAGCTTCAAACTCATCAGCCTCTGGAATAGCTGGGACTACAGGCACATGCCACCATGCCCAGCTAATTAAAGAAATTTTTTTTTGTACATATAGGGTCTCACAATGTTGTCCAGGCTGGTCTTGAACTCTTGGTCTCAAGTGATCCTCCCACCTCAGCCTCCCAAAGTGCTGGGATTATAGACATGAGCCACCACACTCGGCCAGTATAATGTTTTCCAGATTCATCTGTATTGTAGTGTTGTAGCATGTATCAGTATTTCATTTTGTTATGGCTGAATGATTTTCTATGGATACACCATGTTTTGTTTATCCATTGTCAGTTGATGGACATTTGGATTGTTTCTACTTTTTAGCTATTATAAATAATGCTGCTGTGAGCATTTGTGTACCAGTTTTTGTTTGAACATATGTTTTTAGTTCTTTTGGGTATATAAGTAGGAGTGGAATTGCTAGGTCATATGGTAACTCTATGTTTAACTTTTTAAGGAAATGCCAAACTGTTTCCAAAGTGGCTGCACAATTTTACATTTCCACCAGCAATGTACAAGGATAATAATTTCTCCACATCCTTACCCAAACTTACGATTGTCCTATTGTTTTTTTCTGATTATAGTCATCATAGTAGGTATAAAGTTGGATCTCATTTTGGTTTAAATTTGAATTTCCCTGTTGGCTAATGACATTGAGAATCTTTTCATGCTCTTATTGGCCATTTGTATATCTTCTTTGGAGAAATGTCCTATTTAAATCCTTTGCCGGTTTTTAAATTGAGCTATTTGTCTTTTTTATTGTTGAGCTGTAAGAACTCTTTTTATAATTAGGGTACCAGAGCCTTATCAGATATATGGTTTGTGATTATCTTCCCCATCTTATATGTTGTCTTTACATTTTTAATAGTGTCTTTTGGAGCACAAAAGTTTTTAAATTTGATAAAGTCAAATTTCTCTCTCTCTATTTTTTAATTTTAATTGTTTTTAATTCCAGCATATTATGGGGGTACAAATGTTTAGGTTGTGTATATTGCCCTTGCCCCACCCAAGTCAGAGCTTCAAGCATGTCCATCCCCCAGACGGAGCACACCATACCCATCAGGTGTGTATATGCCCACCCCTCCCTTTCCCCTCCCATCTGCCCAACACCCAATGAATATTATTACTATGTGTGCACTTAAGTGTTGGTCAGTTAATACCAATTTGATGGTGAGTACATGTGGTGCTCGTTTTTCCATTCTTGTGATACATTAAAAAAGACATCTGCACCCGAATGTTTATAGCAGCACAATTCACAATTACAAAGATGTGGAAACAACCCAAGTGCCCATCAATACGTGAGTGGATTAATAAAATGTGGTATATGTATACCTTGGAGTTCTACTCAGCCACAAAAAACAATGATGATATAGCACTGTTTGTATTATCCTGGATAGAGCTGGAGCCCATTCTACAAGTACTCTTAAATACAGGTTTCTGATGACTTTGGAGATCATACCATTGACCAAAAAGAGAAAACTTCCAGGACTCTAATTAAAAAGCTGATGCATTCATAAAGATTGCTAACCCAACATTAAGCAGAATAAAAAATAATTACATGGGACTGAACTAACAGAGGATTGAAATAATATTTTTATGACTTTTAGGTTCAAAACATTGCTGATTCATTTTGTTTTGTTTTCCAAAAGTCAAGAAAACTGTTTTTTTTCTTTTGAGCTCTTTATAGCTTACAAAAAATTGGAGAAAGTATGTTTTTGCAAACAAAAATATATAGGATTATTTTTCTCTCTTCCTAATTTCTCTAGAGTATGGAAATTATTTGTGAGTATTCTTAATTTATGGAAATATAATTATTTGCATAAATTCAATAAAAATCTGTTTTCTTTTGTAACAGGACAAAATTGGAGACACTGGTTATTTTACCAAGGCTTTGATTGGAATGGCATATTTTCAGATACGACCAGCTTAATGCTTAACTAATGATTGGACGGATATTTTTTTAACCGCTTGGAACTAATAAGTCTCCTAGTCTGAAACATTCAAGTTGGCTTTGCTTGCATGTCTGGCACTTAGCAGCATTCATTCAAAGACTGAGTTCAGCTAGGTCTATCATAGTCTCTTCAGTTTGGTGGTCTCAAGTACTCAAACTTCTTACCTGGCAGCTGAGGCTCTCAGGGAGAACATTTTAAGATGTCTGTGTGACAGCTGCAAGGCATCTTACAACCTAATACTGATATCTCACATCCTTTCTTCTGCATTCTATTGATCAAGCAGCCACTAAAACCAGACCAGATTTAAGGGGAAAAATTAGACTTTATAGACTTTATTTCTCAATATAAGGAATAAGAAAGGATTTTCTTCCATTTTTAATCTAGTATAGTAACCACTAGAGAAAATTTCTTAAATTTGAAAAGATATGTCAAAAAGGGAGACCATAAATAAAATAGAGTATATAGCTTTAATAAAGTCTTTATAAATATAGTAAAATTAAAAGTACAACATAAAAAACATGACAGAATTGAAGCCAAACATATTGCTCAAATCAAACAATGTAAACAGGCTTAACTCATCTATAAAAATAGACTTGAATACAGCTCTTTAATCAAAGACAGATCAATTGTATAAAAATGTATCAGATTGCAGATCTAAACAATATAATAAATAATTGTGACTCCTAATAATAGATAATACATCATCTTTTCAAATATACATGATTGTTCATGAAAATTAGCCATATTTTAGCAAACAAAGAAAACCTCTATAAATTGCAAGGAGTAGAAATAGCATTTTATAGTCACAGTGCAAAAACACTAGAAATTAATACTGAAAAAACCTCCACAAGATCTTCCTGGGAACCTAAAGAAAAGTAAACATTTAATATTAAATAACATTTAGGTCTAGGCAAAAATACAAATGAAAATCATAGAATTTTTTAAGGATAAAATTAACAAAAGCATGACATAATCTATTTAATACAGCCAATGCAGTTTTCAAAGGAAAATTTATAGCATTAACTGTCTTTATCAATAAAAATTAAAAATAGAAGTGAGTTAAAGACCCAGTTCAAAAAGCTTATAAACGAACAACAAAGTAAACAGAATAATAGAATAAAGAAATTAATAAAGATAAAAGCAGAAATTAATGAGTTAGAAAACAGAAAATGACAAATAGATAAATCCAAAAGCTCATTCTTTGAAAAAGAAACTAACCACATTGACACCCACATACCTAATAGAAAAAATGGAGAAAGTGCAAATACACAAAATTAAAAATGACAAAGAAGAACTAATCAAGACAATAGATATTAAAAAAAACTCACATAGGACTATTATGCACAACTCTGTACATAATTTTAAAACCTAAGTGAAATGGACACTTTCCTAGAAAAATGTTGACTATAATGCTTATTTGGAAGAACAAACAAGTAAGAATAGCCAGGAATACTCTGATGGTGATTAAAACTGAAGAGATCTAGTTGTACTAAATATTAAAATGTATAATACCTCTGTAATTAAAACAATATTGGTATTGGTGGAGGAACAGACTGATCACTGGGAGAGAATAGAAAAATTCAAATACACCAAATTGCATAAGGAAATTTAATATATAGTAAAGGTAGCATTTAAAATCAGAGAGAGAAAAGATGGAGTATTTAATATGTGGGGTGAGGAGGACTGGATAGCCTTATGTAAAAAAATAAAATTGGATCCATGCCTCATACCATACACCAGGATAAATTCTAAATGGATCAGAGATTTAAATGTGGTAAAAGATAAAATCATTAAAGTAGTAGAAGAAAATATTTGTTAATTGTTTTATAACCTGAGATTGGAGAAAACCTTCCTAATTATGACACAAAATACAAAAGCAAGAAAGGGAAAAAGTTTTTTAAAAAGATTGATAATTACAAAAAATAAAAATCTTTTAAAGGACAGAACAAAAACAAAACAAAAAACCCCACAAAAATACAAACCCCACTAACAAAGTAGAAAGACAAATGAAAAATTGGAAAAAATTTGTAGTCTATATCATAGGCAAAGGTTTGACAACCTTAACATCTAGAGAGTTTCTAAAAATATTAAATGGAAAAAGTCAAGATTCCTATAGAAAAATGAGCTCACACTACTGACAGTTTATAGAAAAAATGTAAGTCATCCATGACCATATGTAAATTTGCTCACCTTTGCTCATAAGAGAAATGTAAAATAAAATTACACTGAGATACCATTTTTCATTTATCAGATTACCAAAATTGAAAAAAAAATTTGAGAACATATTTTGTTGGCAAAGCTCTAGGGGAACAGGAGTTCTCATACATTACGTGAGAATGTTGAACGACACAAATCCTATGGAGGGGAATGTGACATAACTTTCAAAATTACATTCACCTGTTGACTCAACAATACCATTTCTAAGAATCTCTTCTAGAGATACACTGACAAAAATATGAACAGATTTATTGACTGGACTATTCATTACGGCACTATTTGTAATAGCACCAAACTAGCAACAATCTAACTAAGCCTCAATAGGAACTGATCAAATAAACTAAGGTACACCCACACAATGGTGACTAATACAGCTATTATGATAATGAGAAAGACCCCCGTCTACTGTTCCAAACTGACTTTTAAGATGTATTATTGAGCAAAAAAAGCAAGGTGTTGAAGTGTGCATATAATAAGCTATTAATACCATTCATCTCAGGGGAAGTCTTGAGTCTTTGGTTTATATTTTCATATACAGAAAGATAAACTGAAAGCTAAGATTTATGAGTGAGGGCAGGAAAGGGGTGGAAGAGACTATATATCTCAATTTTAAAACTAATTAAACATTTTGCATAATTATAAAATGAAAGTGAACTAAAAAAGCAGTCCTAAAAATTACAGGAAAGTGAAACAAATGAACCTAACTCTAAACTGAATTGGTGCCATACCCGTACAAAGGGGAATTATTTCAAGTTAGTTTAAAACACAGTAATTTGTACAACCCCAGTGGGGTTTATCCCTAAAATTAAACAAAGAGAAATCTTAAATTCTATTAGTAATCACGTTGTTAGGGGTAGTGTTGGTATTATTATTCTGAAAGTGTTGTGCATGTTGTACAATAAAACAAATGAGGAGTTACGCTGGTGTCAATGCGAATCAGGATTTTTGGCATGGAAGAAAGGACACACAGATGGATTGACTGCTAAAGTCAAGAAAACTGTGTAGTCCTGAATTTGAATTGGAAATATCAATATCAACTCACGCTGTATTTTATCTGAAAAAATGTATTCCTAACTCTGGCCACAGACAAGGCCTGGGAGACCATGACTTACCCTGTAGAAATGGGCACCCTTGTCTCCCACATTGTGATTTCTGAAAATCACTAAAAGGAAGTAGGAATCTTTGGAGAAATGAGTGATCCCATATCTGGGCAGAAAAATGTAGGATAAATGTGGGTTTACCTTTATGTTTTAAAACATTCAACAGGTCCCTTCTGGCACCAATTTACTTAGCTTTGCTAGAGGACATGGGACAGGAAAAGCAGCATGCCAGCAGGGTGGGGTCAGGTGTGACAGCTCAGGTGTGAAGGGATGAGACCCAGTGAGTGGGTGTAGTGCTGCTGTGGCATGCTGCCCTGGTGGGGTGGTAGGACTGAGGCACTCATTCCTCCAGTTGCCCACTGTGTTGGCTGCTCACAGTTCACAGCTGAATCTTTCACTGGGAATTACTTTCAGAGGAGGGGAACTGGCTCGCCCAAGATTATTCTCCTATTCGAGGAGCACCCTGACAATTTTAAGGGCCATCTCCAGCTACCAATGAGGTCTTGTTGGATTGGCTGAGGTTTATAATTGCAACTATATCATAGTTTAGGTTTTTCCTTTGCCTAGTCTTGTTTGCCACGGTCTCCCAAAGCACTGCCCAATAAACCTCCTATGTGCAAATCTTTAGTTCACAGTCTGTTCTTGTGGAAGCTGGCTCAAGAAAAAGGGTGTGGGAGCCATCTGGCTTATAAGCCTCATTTCCCATGTGAGCTAATGTCTTTTCTTTCATCCCACAGGAATAGTTTCCCAAGGTCCTAGCAAGGGACATGGCCTGTTACAAGAACACACTGCTCAAACTATGGATTCCCACTCGGTATTTTTAGTTCATTCCCAGTCCTCCCAGACCAGGTGTAGTTTAATAATTAGAAGTCATTTTTACCATAGCAATGTTGCCTGGTAACATAGCTGACATTCCACCTTTACTAGGTTTCCAGGGAAACAGAGATAGAAAGTTAACTCAAGGTCATTTTTCCATAGAGAAAGAGAATGAATTTTGTTAACCATTTTCTCACATTTAAAAACCCATGAGTTCATAAAGATAACTGAAAAAAACAAAGATCCCAACATCTCTCCTTTAGAGGATACTGGAAAACTAACTCATTATTTTTAAAACTGGTAAATAAAGGGAAAGAATAATTTACCTACGCTTTCTTATATAAACTGTACCTCAGGATAATAAATGAGTTGATAAAGGAAATTTTCTCTTCCTGGAATTATCTGAGCTAACAAATGAAGGACAGAATTAAGATATCACTCTTTTGCAGCTTCTACTGAAAAGATGAATCTAGTCCATGATCACCAGTGACTGCCAAGAGCACCAAAGGGGGACAATCAGACATTGTGTGCCCCTGAGGGAAGTACACAACGCTGCCTCTAAAGTATTCTTGCAGAAAATTCTAGCCTGGATCTGATTGATCAAGCTTCTAGATCTAAGTACCAATTGTTAGGGACAGAGGAATAAGTTAAATGATATTGTGGTGATACAATTTTCAAAATCTAGATTGTGGAAATCTTTATAGAACAAATGATCTGGTTTGTTCAACAAAGCTATTGACAGTGGGGAGAGGAAGGGGGGGGAGAGAGAGAGAGAGAGAGAGGAAGGGGATGAAAGGGAAGGGAAGGGAAGAGGAAGAGGAGAGGCGGGAGAGGAGAGACAGAGGGACAGGGAGACAAGGACACATGAAGAAGGGAAGGAATGTATAGATTAAAAGAGACCCAGGAGACAAGAGGCATATTAACCAATTGTAATGCATGAAGCTTATTTAGATACTGATTTGAACAATCTATAAAAATTATGATTCAGTTAAGGAAATTTGAATACTGACTGAAGACTGGATGATAGGGAAAAAATGATTATTATTTTTTTAGGTGTGATCATAGTATTGTGGTTATGTTTTTTAGAAGAGTCCTCAACTTTTAGAGATACAGACATAAACTATTTATAGATGAAGTGATAAAATAATGCTTTTTTTCTCCAAAATAATCTGTATTATGGGGAAATGGATAAGGGATTAATTGAAACCAGATTGGCCATGAGTTGATAACTGCTGAAATTGAGCAATAGGTTTATGGGGGTTCATTATATGTTTGGCAATTTCCATTGTACAACTAGAAGCATATATATATTTTTATTTTTTTAATTACAAAGTATTATGGGGGTACAAATATTTTTGGTTACATAGATCACTTTTATAATGCTTGAGTCATGGTTATAAGTGTGCCCGTCACCCAGGTAGTGCACATTGTACCCATTAGGTAGGTTTTCACCCATCCCCTCCCTACCCCTCCCCCTGCTTGATTTCCATTAAGTTTTACTTCTTTCTATATGTATCAGTTAGTTCCAATTTAATAGTGAGTACATGTGGTATTTGTTTTCCCATTCTTTAATGTAATCTCATCCCAGGGAATCTATCCTCAGATATCACCTCTATGAGAATATTTAATGTAGCAACAGTAATAGCAGCAGCAACAACAATAACAACAAAAACCAACCAACAAAGCCTGGAAATAAACTGAATATCCAGCAATGGCGTACAGTTGAATAAATTGTGATGCATTCATTCCATGTAGCTATTACAGAGAATAATTTAGAGCCAGATCAGTTTATCTGAAGGAGTTTTTAGGAATATTGCTGAATGAGAAAAACAAGATGCACATATGGGTGCATGAGATCCTATTTTTAAAAAATAAAGACAAAATCCCTATGTGCATATTGTATATACGAGGTGCCCAGGGAGTTGTCAATGTGAATTACTCAGGGTCGAGGGAATAGGAAAATGTTTTGGGTGGATGGTAGGGAGGTGAGGCTACTGAAAAACTTCAGTAAAAATGGAAAGAAGCTGTGAGGTGGCCTGTGTTGTGCCTGCAGAGTGGGCTGTGTGGCAAGAGTGTGGGCTGTGGGGGCAGGCTGTGTTCCAGCCCAGCTGTGCCATTTGCCGGTGGTGACACAGTGGCGATGTCAGCAGTGTTCCTGGAGCACCTACTGTGTGCTCCACCTGGTCTGGGAGTTTACAATACACAGGTGAAGATGCCACTCCTCCTTCTAGAAAGCTGCCATGCTCAGGTCAGCATTTTATACGCTGAATGCCATGGGCGTGTCCCTTGATTTTATGAGCCTCAGTTTCCCCATCCATAGCATGGGATTCCAATATATGCTTTACAGGGCTACTATGAAGAGTAAATACGTGCAACAAGGATGTAACTGCACCATTTTGGGCCACATGCCTCTCATTATAGGGACAAAACCAACACGTTATTAATATTATCGTCTCTATGGGTAAGAAAACAGGTGGGAATGTGTAAGGCAGGGTGGGGGAAAGTTAGAGAAAAGTAAGTCTGAGAGCTAAGGCATAAAAAAGTAAGGTAGAATTTTATGATGGTTTCTTGAAAATGCAGAGGAAAGGAGGTAAATTTTTTCACCTATTCATTCATGTGAAAGCATTCATTTAATACTTACTATGTTATACCTCAGTGGACACAATAGAACTGGTTATAATCCAGAAAGAGGAGATAGACAATAGACATTAAAAGGATTTTTTAAAAAGTAAATATGCAGTATGCTAGGAGGTTCCATGGAAAGAAGGAAAAGCAAAGCAGGGAAGTGTAGTCGTTTTCTGGGGCTGCTATACTGTAACAAAGCACCACAAACTCGTGGTCTAAACAACAGAAATTTATTTTCTCACAGTTCTGGGGGCCGGAACTCTGAGATCAAGGCAGGGGCAGGGCCATGCTCCCTCTGAAGATTCTGGGAAGGATCTGCTCCAGGCCCCCTCCTGGCTTCTGGGAGTTCTTGACTTGTGGCAGCACAACTTTATCCTCTCCTGGTTTTCTCCCTGTGTGCATGTCTGTCTCTGTGTCCAAATTTCCCCTTTTTATAAGGATACCAGTTGTACTGGATTAGGGGCCCACTCTACTGTGACCTCACCTCATCCAATTATAGTGGCAATGACTCTATTCCCAAAGAAGGTCTCTCTTTGAGGTACTGGGGCTAGGACTTCAACATACGAATTTATATAAAAGGAAGGGAGATTGAAGTGTTCGAGAGTGTGAGTGGTCTGCAACATTAAATAGGGAATTCAGGGTGGGCCTTGTTGAGAAGCCGACCCTGGAGTGAAGGCGTGAGAGAGGTAGGGAGCGGGTCCTGTCCGTGCCTGGGGAAGAGCGTGCCAGGCAGAGGGGACGGTCAATGCAAAGGCACCAAAGCAGGACTGTGCTTGGGATTTTCCAGGGACAGTGGGAAGCCAGGGTGGCTGTAGTAGAGAGAGAGAGAGTGAGGGAGGACCAGGAGGTGAGGATCTGGTGGCAAGCATGTGGCCTACGCAGGCCTGTGAAGGGCTTTGCCTTGTACTCTGAGCTTAATGGGGAATTATTACAGGTTCTGGCGGAGTAGAGATAGGATCTGGCTTTTGTTTTGAGAAGGGTCACTTGGCGGATGGTTTGAGGATACGCTGTGAACGGGTGGGGAAGTCATTAGGAAGCTAGGGCTGTGATCTAGGCCAGGGATGACTGAGACAGGAGAGAGGCAAGAATTGCTGGGGTCCAGTAGGGAAGTGGGGGATGGGACTGGCTTTAGAAAGCCATGGCAGGGTGCCAGGCCTCTGTAAATACATACAACTTAAATTCTTTCCTCTTAATGCATATTTAAGGAATCTAGCAAAATACCTGGTGGACATAAGTCCCTCCACAAAGGTCAGTTTCTTCCTTTTCCCTTCCTCTGCACCATCCTGCATTTCTCCATTCCCAATCATTCATCTTAATTTTCGCTGTCTCTTTAATCCTTAAAGAGTGTGAACATGAGTTGGCTTAAAGAAATGAGTTTTGAATGGTCTTCTGAGGAATCCTAGGTTTTTGAGGCAGTGCTTGGGGTCCAGGTGAGGGTGAAGAAAAGGTTACGTGGAGGGACCCCTTGGCCACCCCCACCCATCCCCCACCATTGCCCCATTCCCCCACTTCACGCAAAAAAACTACATCTATGGTTGGTATACAGATGTTCATAAAAGAATTTTTTTAAAAAGGATCTTTTTTTTAAAAAGAAAATTTCGTTGTCTTAAAGCATGAGATTCCTCCTTTCTGAGATACTTTTAAGCCTTCTAAAATGAAAGAAATGAGTCTTTAGTGGTAGAAATTTAGATCCTGGTTGTGCTAGTTTTGCTAGTGTTTTGCTACTTATAGACTTTTCTACTTCTTCAAATAATAATGATGACAATAACTAATATTTATTAGGGCTAAATTTGCCCTTGTTTAGAATCCTGCCTAGGAAATTGTGAAGAATTCATAAAGCCATAGAATGTTAAAGCTTTTGGAGTGCTCTTAAAAATAATCTAATTTCATCCCTCTCATTTTGTTAACAACATAACTGAGGGAAATCTTGACTTGGTCAAGGTTACCCAAGGACAACTGGGTCTAGAATCCAAGTGACCTGTGTCCTAGGTCCCCAATTTTCCCATTGTATCCTGCTGGAAGGCAGATGTCCTCAGGGTAGGATAAGGAATGTCATAATACAGCTGCTGAAGCAAAGGGTAGACAGTATGTCCTGAAGACATCTGATGTGACATTTACCATCCCTGGAGTTCAGGTTTACAAGCTCTACCACATTTAAGAGCCTTTTAAACTCTCTAATTGCTCATTTATCTGATGCTACAAAAACAGGCCCCACAGATACAGACTGACAGGTAAACAGCTTGTTGAGAATTTTTTTTAATGATAAACTAACATAATACATTTTCTCTTGAGAGAATTATCAAAAGCACAGGATTGTATCACAGTTTGTAGCAATATTTCTTCCATAGTCACTATTGGCTGTGACCTTCTAATTTTCTTGGGGAATATTTCATTCCATCATGCATGAATTACTGTACTATAAGCCAACCTGGCAGGTCTTATGGGACAAATAGATCAAAGCAACCTGGTGAAGGTTAAAGGAATCATTTTGTGGGTTGGCCAGATGTGGTTGAGAATCCTACCTCTGCCTTGGATCTGTCTTACTTTGGGTAAGCACTTCGGCTCACTATGCCTCGGTTTTCCTTTCAGTAAAATGGGAATTGTAACAACATCTACCTCATTGGATGGTTGTGGGAATTGAAAGAGCTGAGTTGATACAGGAACCGTTCCCCAACCTCTCTGACCCACACCCCACAGCTTCTCCTTGTCCTCCTCCGGTGAGCCCATTTCAGTTCAGTTGGGGAGATCTCTATCTTTTGAGAAGTCTTCAAATTGAGTTAATTTGTGGTAAATCTCAAGGAACCATAGAGTCACTTGAGAATTGTATCCCAGTATTGGGATCCAGGTTCTTGGAAGTATTGTTTTCTTTTCATGAAATCATTTTAATTCATTTTTATTGATCAACCAATTTGAGGGGACATTTATACTCCCAAATGATTAGCCACATTTTTTTTCTCTTATTCACATGTTTAATTTGCAATAAAAGGTTTTTGATTCCACAGGAAAATAAGTAGTTTCCTAATTGAATTAAATAATCAATCTGTTTACTTTGTATTAGCTCTGAGCTATACTCAAAACCTCAGGCTTCTCTTGTGCTAATTATATGAAAGGGAACATCTGTCTTGTTATTCAGAACCCTCATTCTAAGACATCCTCAGTTTGCTTAATAAGAGCTGGTCAGTGTTAGTAACTTGAATGCCCTGAGTCCTTGCCAGTCCTGCAAAATTTGCCTTTATTGGGTAGAAGGGGTTCACTACTTGGGTTCCAGATATGGACACTTCCTGCAGCAACCCAGTTTCCCCTTGATAGTTAGGATTCATCATCTCAGGCAGAAGAGTAAACCACTTCTTTGCCTACATGTATCACTAGCATGCAGACTCCACATGACCAGGTCTCAATCTTGACTCTCAAAGTTAATGAAACTATTGTGCCACCCAGTGGCAAGATTTCTCTCTTGGAATCTAAAACTTTTAAAAATAGTAGAACCCGGCCAGGCACGGTGGCTCACGCCTGTAACCCTAGCACTCTGGGAGGCCAAGGCGGGAGGATTGCTCAAGGTCGGGAGTTCAAGACCAGCCTGATCAAGAGTGAGACCCCATCTCTACTAAAAATAGAAAGAAATTAGCTGGAAAACTAAAAATATATAGAAAAAAAATTAGGCATGCCTGGTGGCGCATACCTGTAGTCCCAGCTACTTGGGAGGCTGAGGCAGTAGGATTGCTTAAGCCCAGGAGTTCGAGGTCACTGTGAGCTAGGCTGATGCCACAGCACTCTAGCCCGGGCAACAGAGTGAGACTCTGTCTCCAAAAAAAAAAAAAAAAAAAAATAGTAGAACCCAAAAGTACAGGGACAGGAAGTAGAGATTCTTTAAGTAGATTATCAAGTGTAATAATGAGAGGGGCTATTCCCACTTCCACCTTTTGATTCTCAAATCTATGTACACTAGTTATGGGGAAACAGTATCATATTTTGGATGTAGGTTCAACAACATCTTTTAGGATGGTTTCCCAACGTTGCAGGGTATTGTTCCCCAACTGGGTCTGTAATGAGTCTTCAGCAAGCCATTCTGTGAGCTGCTTCTAGGTGACGGGACGAAGGTAGCTGCAATTCCATGAGCATGAGCCACTGTTGTATTTCTTTTGCTGTGAAATGAGAAGCAATGTTGTGAGGGATAATAAGACAGTGAATAAACATTTCATAAGTCCATAAATGACTCTGGGCAGACTAGGCTGATCTCCATGGTAGAAGGGGCTATTTCAGTGAGGACAAATTGTTGCCCCTCTATCATGGAAGGCGTCTACTGTAATCAGTCTGCCACCGCATGACTAGCTGGTCCCCAGGGAATGGCACACTTTGGGCTTTCAGCATTGATCCCTGCTGTTGGAAAGTTACTACTCAGCAGTGGTGGTAGGCAGATTAGGATGGACGGGCAGAGGTCTTTTTGAGCTCCACCCCTGAGTGTGATGAGCAAGCAATCACACAGCACACATATATTCACAATTTGTGCCCATTTTGAGAGATCCATCTGCATACTTTACCCCCAGACCTCCTGGGGGACAAACCTCACCAATATTTTTCTTTCCAAACACTGACCTTATAGCCAAACCATCAGCCACTGCCTGTGAGTCAACATAGACCTGAGTTCATGGTAATCCTACCCCAAGTAGATGTTCAATGGTCTGGGGGGATCTCCTTTCACTACTATTTTTTGGGATACTCCTGACTGTGCCTGAAATCTTCAGCAGGCTACTTTAGCTTGTGCCAGCATATTGTGCAGTACCATCTGTAAATTAGACTTTGTCTATTGGACATAAGGATTTTCCAAGATGCTAAAGGTTTGAGATGAGGGAGAGATGACATGGGAGTCTCAGCTACTTAATCATGCAATTGACTTGTGCCCAAAGTAAAAGAGATCTTGTATATACCATTTTACTACGTGATGGAGCTGCTACACATGCCAGTTTTATGGCTTTGTGGATCAGATATTACCAAATTCATGAAGAATAGCTCATGTCTGGTCATTTCATGTTTCATAGTCAGGTATTCAATCTCTCCTGGGTACAAGCCAAAAGTTGTCTCTCAAAAAGCTTAATAGTTAACTGCACAGAGGGGTCATGGTCTTGCCCCCAAACCCTAGATTCTTGTGCTGTGATCATCCTGTAGGAGAAATCCAGAGGTTTTATATAGTATCTCTGTTTGCCTGAGATACCTCAAGTACCACTGTATTTGCTGGGTCACATAATCTAATGGCAGAACAGTTTGCACTTGCTCTGCTAAAAAGCTTTCTTTTGCTCTGTTTCACCACACAAACCTGGGGGTCATGTGAGCTACTCAGTAAACAGGTCAGAGCAGCATACTCAAATGTGATATGTATTCCCTTTAAAATCCAAGAGTATTACCAAGTATTGGACTTCTTTCTTAGTGGTAGAAGCATGGAGCAGCAATAACTTTTATTTTCAAGGGAAATTAGGCCTCCCGAAAATGTACCATGTTGATTGCTTTCTGAGTTTTGATGGAGTTTATCTCCTATCCTTTAGCACATGTAGTCGTAGGTATTTTCCACTTTTCACCATGTCCAATCAACATGAATGTCATTTGTGTAATAGATCAGGATAAGGCTTTGTGGAATATCAAGTCTTTGGTGTCACTGATCTGTTATTTCCAATGGGATTTGGTGTTTCTTTTGGATTAACTATTCTGGTAGAAAGGGGAAGTTCCAGGGGCTTCACTTGCTTCCTATAGTTCAGGGAGTCAGTGTGGGGATTCCGCCAGTTGCTTAGTATGTCCGTGTTGATTATACATTCAGGAAATAGGGAAATAACCACAGGGTGAGTTTGTTGACTCCCTGGACCTACTGTGAGACGTTCCCAGGCCAAAACTATTTATCACCTGATCTCCATAAGCCTCAATATTAAGTGCTACACCACAGTGGTTGAGATTTTAGCTTCAGCTTGGATATTAGTTGATATTTAGTAATCCTGAAATTCCATATATTTTCCTCTCAATGCAAAGTAACCCTCATAAATGGCCACAGGTGTTTCCGGGTAAGACTTATAGAAAGATTTGAATTGTATATTTGTGGATGTGTTGCAGACCCTCCTCATGAGTGCCCAAACTTATCTTCAAGGAGCTTTCTTAAGAACTGGCAAAAGGCTCCAACTTTCTGTGAGGCAATTCATTAGGCTGCTCTTTGCTAAATTTAGAGTATTTTTCAGTTGTATAGATACAGTAATTCTTCAGTAGGCTGTCAACCTGTTTTATTCCTAGGACTGTTGTGATCAATTAGCCATCATCAAAAGTTCCATAGAATCAAAACATTCTGATAGCAACTTCATCTCAGTTTTCTAGTATGTTAATTACTCCAACCTTGGTCTCTGCTGTAAGTTTTACCACTTGGCCTCTGCTACTGCTGGATCCTATTATTTTCATTAAAATAATGGAGCTATTTAAATGGCAATAGTATTGCACATCCTAGGCTTAATTTAGTCCTAAAGTATGTTTGTTGACTATATTGTCATTGAATTTTTTGTTTCATTTTACAATTGTTTGTTGCTTTACTTGATTTTTGTATATTGAACATCTATCCTATGACCTTGCTGAATTCATTTATTAATGTTAATAATGTCATTGTAGACTTCTTAGGATTTTCTACACAATTATATCTTCTGTGCATAAACATTTTACTTCTTCCTTTCTAATTTTTATGAATACATATGTTCATTCTTTATTGCACTGGCTGGAATTTCCAGTACAATGTTGAACAGATGTAGTGATAACTGACATCCTTGTCTTGTTTTTCATGTATTATTTTTATAAGTTCCTTCTGTTCCTAGTTTTAAAATTATGAATGAATGTCAAATTTTGTCAAATAATTTTCTGCTTCTATTGAGACAATCAAATGGTATTTCTTCTTTATTTTCTTAATTCAACAGTGAGACCATTTGACATTTGAGTTTTCTTTGTAAGAATTTTTTTGATTACAAATTTAATGTCTCTAAAGGTTATAGGGTTATTCATATTTTATATTAAATCTTGTCAGTTTGTTAGGGTGTGTTTTTAAAGGAGTGTAACTATTTTTCCAACTTGTTGAAATACTGACATAATTATCCCTAATAGTCTCTTTTTTAATGATTAAAAGGTCTATAATGATATTTTTATTTCAATTTCTTATATTGGACATTTGTATTTCTTTTTTTTCTTGTTCAGTCTTATTAGCGGTTTTTTAATTTATTAATGTTTTCAAAAACAAAATCTTGGTTTTATTGATTTTCTCTATTATATATTTTTATTTTATTGATTTCTATTTTTGTTTTTATTATATCTTTCCTTCTACTTTTTTTTTTTTTTTTTAGAGACAGGTTTTCACTCTGTCCCAGGCTGGAGTGCAGTGGCATTTAAGGCTATGAACTCCCCCCTTAACACTGCTTTTTATGTATCCCATAGATTTTGGATGCTTGTGTCATGTTTGTTGTTCAGTTCAAAAAATCTTTCTATTTCCAACTTAATTTCATCATTGACCCAAAGATCGTTCAGTAGCAGGTTGTTTAATTTCCGTGTGTGTGTAGATTTGAGAATTCCTCTTGACATTGATTTCTAGTTTTATTTCACTGTGCCCTGAGAAATATACATGGAATGGTTTTGATTTTTCTGAATTTGCTGGGACTTGTTTTGTGGACTAACATATGATCTATCTTGGAAAACATCCCATGTGCTGATGAGAAGAATGTATATTCTGCAGTTTTGGGATAGCAAGTTTTGTTAATGTCTGCTTGGTTCATTTGTCCTAGAGTCCCACTCCAGTCCAGTGTTTCTTTGTTAATCTTCTGCCTCAATGATCTGCCCGGTTCTGTCAGGGGTGTTGATGTCCTCAGCAATTATGATGCTGCTATTTATTTCTTTGCCTAGATCTAGTAAAATTTGTTTTATGAATCTAGAGCTCCTGTGTTAGGTGTGTATCTAGTTAAGATTGTTATGTCTTCTTGCTGAATTGCTCCCTTCTTGCTTCACTAAATGACTCTTTCATTTCTTTAATTCTGTTATCTCTTTTCTTATGTGATCTAACTCTTCAGTGATTTTTTTTGTTCACATCCTGAATTTTTTTTTTATTTCTTTGTGATTGTTTTCTACCATCTCCTCAATCTTATTCACCTTACTTGCCAACCATAATCTGAATTCCGTATCTGTCATTTCGATAATTTCCTTTTGGTTGCAGTTCATTATTGGAGACCTACTGTGATCCTCTGGGGGTATTGAGACAGCCTGTTTTTTTCACATTGTCAGACTTTTTATGCTGATTTCCTCTCATCTGAGGCCTCTTCTCTTAGCTCAAAACAGATAGCAGGTAAAGTACACTTGTTCTCCTCTGCTGGGACCTCTGATGCTCGGTGAAGATAGGGATCCGTCCCTGGATGGCACACTTGGGTCCTATTCTGGAAGCTTGAGCAGGCGGGAGAGGGGCAGATGCACCATGAGCCTTTAACACCGCTGCACCTCCCCCATTCCCCTGTGGTTGTCACAGGGCTGCTGTGGCAGGGTGGGCGCAGGGTGCAAGGTGCTGGTGTGAGGTGCAGCTGGCCTGTGGTATGGGGCACATGCCGTTCACGGGACACACATGAGTGCTGGGACTTCCTGGTCCCTCCCTGCCTGGCAGGGGCAAAAGGGAGGTAGCAGTTACAGATCTGACCCCTGGGTAGAAGTAGCACTTTGGGGCTGTGATGTCACAATGGTGCCAGCCACAGTGTCCAGGGCTCAGAAGCCAGCTGTGCCTGCTCTGCAGAGCAGTGCAGCTGCACCGCCTCCAGTCAGTCCGGTCCAGAGGCCTGCTGCAGGGGAGGGGCCCCCCTGCCACTCTGGTTGCAGCGTCCTCCGGGGAAGCATGGAGCCCAGGGTTCTCCCCTCTGTCCCTTCCCCATGTGTGGGCGCCTTCCCCAAGTACCTCCAGGCCTGCCGAGCAGGTCCTCCCACTTCTCTCTTCTTCACTTCACTGCTGCCTCCTCTCTGTTCATTCCCAGTGCTCTCTCTTAGATGTTCCACTCAGAAGTGAGTATCTGTTTGCCACTTTTGAGCCTCAGTGAGTGCAGCATTGGCCGTCTGCTTCTGCTCCTCCCTCTCGGCTCCTCTCTTTAATTTTAATTTAAACATAAAATATATACTTGCATTCTAATTCACCAAATTTTTTGATGTAGGGTCATGGCATTTTCTTTGAGTATGTATCTTTTAAAATCATTTATTTCCACAGTTTCCAATTTGGATTTCTTCAAAAGTAGAACAAGAACTTAAAGACACTTTCGAAGTACAAGGTCCATCTTAGTGGCCTTAGGCTCAACCTGACAATTATACTCACGTAACTGCAATAGTGAGGCCACCCTTGGCCTCAGCTTCAACCAGAAAGATACAGGATAGTAAATACAGCAGGACAGCATCAGGTATGCTTCTTTCATGGTGTTCTCGTGACAACCAAGAGGCTATTAATATTTTGTAGCCCTTTGAGAGACAGTTCAGGTGTTAGAGAAGGAGACCACAATTGTGAGTATGAGAGTGACACCTATTGTATTTTTCAATTGTGGCCATAAAAATATTTCTCATCCCACATGCTAGTCTTAAAATGTGAGCATGTGACTTCTTTTATCTAGTGGTAGGGACTTTGTTCTTTTCTTTTGGGCCTACTTTGAGATAGTTTTTCTTTCTTTTTTTAATATGAGGATTATCTCCCCCTTGAATATTTGCTAGAATTCATTTGTAAAATCATCTGACTATAGAATTTTGGATGGATAGGAGATGTTGAGCGGGTAGCTCTTTGACATATTTCTTGGTTTCTGCCAGGTTTTTCTCTCTTGTATTTTGTTATGTTGTTAATTTATAGTTTCCTTTGAAAAATCACACAGTTCACTCATATTTTCAAAGTTAGTAACACATTATTGGGCAAAATGTTTTCCTATGTATCTTTGAATTTCCTCTGCCTTTGTGTTTTCTCCTTTATTTATTCCTAATTTTATCATTTTGTACTTTGTCTTTTATCCTTGATTAGGCTGACTAATGATATATTAGTTCTATTGATTTTTCTCTAAAGAATCTTCTCTTAAAATATTTAATTCTGTTATTTATTGATTACCAATTCATTGTTTTTTGAGTTTATATTTTTCTTGAACTTAAAAAATTTTTTTCTTTCCCTTTTAATTTTCTATGTTGAATGCTTGTTTAACTGAATATCATTCTTGTGTGTTTAGTAATATGTCTGAAGATATGAATTTTCCTCTGGGTACAATTTTGAATGTATCCCAATTCTAATTTATAATGTTATTATTTTATTTTATATAGAGTTAGCAATTGGAATTTATTATCTTTGACCTAATAGTTAATTAGGAGAGATATTTTCCCCCTAATTTCCAAGTGTTTGGCTTTTCTATGTTGTTATGTTTGTTACTTATTTATTGTTTTGTTGTATTATAATTTTAGGATGTGGTTTGTAGTATAATTGTTTCTTGGACTTTATACCTAAAAGATGGTAATTTTTCCAAATGCACCATAGCAACCTAGAAAGACATACTTTTAATTATATTGTTCATATATTTGATATCCTTACTTATGTTGTTATACTTTATCTGTCAGAGATCTAAAGAGGTACATTTAAACCTTTTATTACTTTTATATTTTTTCAGTTTGTCTTTCCTATGATTTTATTTTACAAATGTTGATGTTTTGTTACTTGATTTCTAATGAATCATGCTAGTATAATCTCCATGAATTGCAGCTTCATCATTGTAAATTGACTGCTTCTGCCCCCACGCAATGCTTTTGACCTTGAATTCAACTTTGTCTATTAAGAGTGTCACAGTTCCTATCTTATATCCATCTAGACTTCTGCTCCAGGTTAGGAGGCTGGTTTGGGTAGAATAGAAGTGGTGTAGCCAACCATCTCTCTCGTAACCCTAACTGCATTATTTCCCCTTGTAGTGGAGAAACAGCCTCCTGAGGGGCTCCTCTGCTTCTTCCTGATCCCGCTAAGTCCAATGTTTTCATTTCTCCTAGATGTGAGCCCTTGAGATCCCTCTTCTTTATTTCTTCATGTTTTCTAAGAACTGGGAATGCACCCATGAATAAGACACAGATCCCAAGCCTTAAGCTCCTCTCACTTTAGTGGAGACATTCAGAGGAAGAAGTCACAGTACAGGAAAGTAAGTGTTACAATTGATGCAGCTTCTGCTCTGTGTAGGTAGATGTTGTGCGACTCAGACAAGGAGCACCTCCCCAGTACAGTCTTCCTGAGAAGGTGACAACGGGGTGGCATATAACCTGACTAGGAGTTACCCAGGCAAGTGTCAAGGAATATATGGGTATTCAAGACAGAGAGGATGCAATCATCAAAGGCATGGAGATTGTTATTTATATACCCATTTCACAGAGGAAGTAGTTGAGTTTCAAAGAAGTGAAGTAATTAACCCAAAGTAATGTAACAGGCTCCATAAGCAAGAAAACATTTTTTAATAGTTTTTTTTTCTTGTAGTTTTCTTGTGTTTCAAGTTTCCAGGACGATAAGATTTACTGACCGGAACTTTGTAACTTTCTATTGTACTGATGCATTCCCTTCTGAGTTTCTTTCCCAGAAATGGTGGGACCTCCTCACAGCCACGAGATAACTACAAAGCCTCACACCACCTGTTTATCTGGAGAAGACAAGATAAGCGATACTCCACCACAGACTGTGCCCAGTGACTCACTGAGCCCATGCACAAGGCTGCAAGAATGCCCAATATTAACTCCTAGCTCATTATAATGCTAAAATCCCCACCCTGACAGGGACTTATCCACCATTTTTTGATCATGGAACATATGTACTAGCATGATCTCTCACTGTGCATGCGTGCCCTGCACTTCCCCCCAAACATGTAATGAGGCTCACTCTCCTCATGCACTATTCATTTCACCTCTAGAAAACCCCCTTGACCCTGTTGGTTGGAGAGGTGGATTTGAGGCAGTTCATACTTCCCAGTAGATGCGTCCACTGTAATAAATCCTTTTTTCCTTGACAATCCTTGTCGTCTCAGTAATTGGCTTTCTGTGCTGCAAGCAACGTTGAAACCCCCTTGTGGGTTCGTTAACAGTAACAGTTAATAGGTGGTGGAGTAAAGACTTGAATCCAGGTCTTTCTGGCCCCAAAGTCTATGCTCTTCCCTCTTGTGTGTCACTTGCCAGATATATTTCCCTCTCACTGGTGTCCCATTTCCTCATCCTCTATCTATATTTATATTCCTAGTTATCATATTTCCTTCTCTAGTGACAAAAGCTTTCACACAGAGAAGCAAATGACTACCAATAGTTAAAGTCTGAGCTGCTTTCTCTCCAAAGAAATTTGTATTTTAATGATATAAGTCAGATGTGAAAAGAATATAATTGCAGCAGTAGAATTACATTATTTGTTCAGAGAAGGCAGTTTCAGGGTTTCCTTGTCAATGACTGGGAAGTTTCATCATGTAAGCTGAACAGGAGGCTGGCCTCTTTCTGAGCATGCCTCTTTTTTTCATTTTTGGTGTCCCTTTACTCACTCAATTCCCAAGTCCTTTGTACAAGGAGTCTCTGACCCATTTCCTCTGTGGCTGAAGACATGGAAGAGTCTTGGACCTCCTAGTGCTGATAGGAGACATAGGCTACCATGGATGAGAACAAAATTTTGCTCCATTTACAGTTTTCTAAAGCTGTTCCACCTTATGTCCTGGTTCCTTCTTCATATCCAGGTCTTGTGGGGATACCTCTTTCTTGGGGTTCTGGGCATTCCTTGTCTAAAAAGTATTTTCAAAGTTTTGGGGTGCTTAACTTACTAGTGTCAGAAAGAGGCTGCCAAGCTCTGCATGAGTGTCTTCCATGAATTTACTCTGCCCTCTCAGCCTACACTCCTTTGTGGTGGGAGGCACTCTGAGGCCCTGCATCTGATTGTTCACTGCTCCAGGGGTGCGGGGAAAGGGGCCTTCCCTTACGTTTTGTCTATTCCCTCTTTCAGGGAGACAGGTAGCCTTGCCAAGAGCCTGGCAAGTGAGAGCCATCTTGCTCACAGGTATTTTATTCTGTGGCTTAGTATTTAATGAGTTCTGCTCATTCAACATTGATTGGCAGTTGCATATTCACCCTAGAGATTCCAGTTCCAGTGATGGTTGCTTTGAAACCCAGGGATTCCCTAACACTTGGCATAAATTATTCCTAACTTTCCTTCTGCATCCATTCACTCAATCATTCAGACACACACGTGCCAGTGTGGAAAGCTAGAGTGTGTCCCCAATGTGCTGGCTACTTTAGGAAGTGTAGAAATAGAGGTTCTGTATCACATCACTCAGTTTACACTTTTACCTTCACTGAGTGCATTTTTCAAACCTAAAATCAGAGTATATGGAGGGGCACTCATGGTTTTTTGTTTCATTTTGTTTTGAAGTAAAAGAATACCCAATCAATACTTACTCAAAAGGGAAAAAGGTTTTTTTGGCTCATTTAACTAAGAAGTCCAGGGGTATAGATGGTTTCAGGCACAGTTGTAGCTAAGGACTCAAATAGCATTCTCAAGACTCAGTTTCTCTCCATTGCTGTCTTGGCTGAAGCCTCAGGTTCCGTAGGTAGCATGATAATTGCAACAGGTTCACATTATGTCCTTCAGTTTTAAATCCTGAAATGAAGACACCTGTCTCTCTCCCAGAAGCTGCATCACCACCTTATTGTATCTTACTGGCTCTGGTCGGGTCATGTGACCATCCCTAAGCCAATCACTGTGGCTAGGGAAATGCAGCATGCTGACTGGCTTAGACTCAAATTATGTATTTGCCTTTAGAGCTGAGCACAGGCTAAACCCTCTTAGACTGCATGGACAGAGTATAGAAGGGGATGGTTCCCCTGAGACTGGAATAAGTTACCAGTACAATGGAAAATGGATGGTAGGAGGTGGAAGTTACAGATAGTCACTACACCTGGTCTGACCAAGAATTTTTGAACTTCTGGACATAAAACCAGATTTGGAGAAGTAATGTGATGCTGGTATATTGTCATTTCTGGGATATATTATTTTGGGCACTGTAAGTCCTTCACAGAAAATCAGTGGTTTATGGTCAATGAACTGCTACGTCTGCCTTTATAGTCTCTACAATCATTTGGTAATATCTCCCAGGGAAAACCAACAGGAAAATACAGTATCTCACCAAGTCTGTATACTGTTGGCAATTTTGAGAGATATTGCTTTGAAAACCTATTTATTATATGTGCTGAGAACCTATAAATTGCTTTCAGCATTTTCCAGAGAAGTGTGAAGTGCTTTCAAAGCTGCCAACAAAATGTCAAGTCAGTCCATTGACAGAGAAAGGAAGAGAAACCCTTGGAAAAGATATTATTGTTTCCCATTAACTTACGTTCTATCTGAATCTGAGGAGCTGACCTGAGGAAGAAGTAGCATATGTTTAGGAAAGTGCCATGGAGGACAAGTAGAATTTAGAAAGACAGAGGCATAGGACAAAAGGACCCAGGAGAGGGCAGAAGAACAAGGAAAGGTGTAGGATAAGAAGGCAGTGGGTACCAGGGACGGAAGGTGGGAGTGTGGTTGAGACCCCTGATGCTGGGACTAGGGGCGCTTGGAGTAGTGGTAATGGAAAAGTCATGGTGGAGAAATGGAAACCAGAAGGGACTCTGCCTTTAGGAGGTGGATGGAGTAGTCTGGGAGGTTTGAGCAGACATAGGACCTGGTGGCAGCAGAGTGTCAAGGGCAGAATCTTGGTGGCTGCTGTGGACTGATCTGCCTGGACTCTTTCACAGGCCAGTGCATCAGGCTCTATTTCCATTGTTGACACTGAGGACGGTGTGCTGCTGGCTCTTCCTGCTTCTCTGGGGCCCGTGTGCCTGTGACTGAGGAGGTGCAGCTCCCAGCCCCCCTCTCTCAGCGCTGTCAGTTTGAGGAAGTTGAGAATGCAAAGGCTTTCGTAGATGTCTCAGAGTCCCCACAGCCAAATTATGGCCAGATTAAGGCCTTCAGATTGAGTCACAAATGTGGGAGAGATACAGAAAGTAGAAGAAGGAAGGTTTAGAAGGAAAAAGTGTCACCCTGTGAGCGGATCTATGTCACAAATGAGCAAGGAAGGCTCCTGGAGGCTAGACAACATGCTGGATAAACACATGGGGAAGAGGATTTCCACAAAACAAATTGTTTCCACCTCTCACTCCCTAATTATCTTTAGCACTTTGGGGCTAGCAGGGTAAGGATGCATTTAGTTTTCAAAAACTGCAATGGAAAAGAAAAAAGCAAACTGGTTAAAACACATGATGACTCACGTGACAAAAATGTCTGGAAGTAGAGAGTGCAGCCTCTAGGCACAATCTGACCAGCGCTTGGGCCCCATTTCTCTGGCATTCTTTCTGCCCTGCCGTCTTGTGGGTCAGTTGCATTCCCAGACTGGCTGCCTTAGAGTTCAGTGGCTGCAGTAGTTCTAGGATTCACATCCACACCCCACTCCATTAAGAGCAAGAGAGCTTCTCTTTTCCAAACCATCAAAAGTCCTGAATTTCATTCTAATTATACCAGTTACTCTGGTGAGGAGGAAGGGGTTATGCTACAGGATTTTAGGGCCCAGTGGCAGGAATGGGAGTGGTAAGTCAGTCAATTTCATTTTGACCTTGTACCTGCTATATAATTGAGTGGTGAGAAATAGATGTTGAAGGGAGAGGGAAGCCAAAAATGTCGTCTCCAGAGTCAGTCACTTTCTCACCAGAGCAAGGGACAAGTGTATCTATGCTACGGTGAGTGTGTGGAAGAGAAAAAAATTTTTATTCAAACAATACAGATCTGGTGCCAAAGCTAGACTGGGTATTGGAATGGTAACCAAAAAGCCATACAATGCACAACTCGTCACTGTTTTTGAGATTAATGAATTGCCTTATAAACATAGTACTAGAAGTTCATATTAAATACTTGACTTAAATGCTATGAAGTATTGTTTATAAATGTGCTACTTGCTCAAGGCAAGATATCACTTGAGTACGTTATGGTGTTTAACTGAGTACTTAAAGTGAATAACAACAATATACTATGAAAAGGAAGTATTTAACTAAATAACATTCCCGTCCTTTCTTTCTCTCCCTCCCACCCACTCTTTTTCTTTTATCCACAGAAATACACCATTTGCAACAAAGGCAGTGATGACAGTCATCTGCTCTATGATGTTTCCATAGTCTTGACACAGAAATAGATTGATAGCTAGATGGATAGATGATGGATGAACGGATAGGTGATGGGTAGGTGGTAGATAGATGGGCAGATAGATAGGTGAAGGATAGATAGATTGATAGGTAGACAGATAAGGTGAATTCCCTGCCTTTCCCCTCCGTGTTTTTCCCAGTGATCTTGGCAGACATGAGCTTTTGGCTGCTTCCCTCTTGGTGGGACAAGGAAGAGTTGATGCCAGCTAGTTACCCCCCAAACCAGAGCACAGGATCTCCCTGTGTAAAATCGATTTGAAACCCAGCATGTTTTTCTTGCTCTCTTTCTATTTTGATGGCGATTTGACTCAGGTAGGGCAACACGTTGCAAAAACCCCAGCAGAAGAAGAGAGGACACAGCCCCCTCACTCCCTCAGTGGATGGAGGATAGAGAAAGGGGAGAGGCTTCCTTTATGTCAGAGGGAATCTCACGGGAGGTTGAGATGGCTGGATTTTTAAGTTCCTTTGGTTCAGGATTCATGATGTTGGGATATAATCATCATCAGCAGCAAAATAGCACACCTAAAGCAACAGGACAGAGCCACATCCTGGTGTCAGAACAGCACAACAAATGGCCCAGACTGTGTTGTTTGACAGCTTGTAGCTTTGGCTCTAGTAGAAGACACTGCTGCTTTTTTCTTGTTCATGGAAGAGTTCCATGGAGGCACCTGGGATCCCACATCTGCCCCCCACTGGTCTGTCTCAGGAACTGAAATTTCATTTCAAATCGAAAACTTAAAAAAATTTCTGTAGATGCAGGTCCCCAGACTTATTTGATTGTATGCTGCAGCTCAAAGCACACTATCCTCCTTTCTTTGGTGTGAGGACTTTCTTTTGTTAATTTTACTTTGATTTCCTCCCTTATTTTACAAGCCCCCTCCAGTTCCTTTCTTCCATAGAAGCCTATTCCAAAATATTGTATGGGCATCCTTTCCATCTACCTGCCATGTGTTTATTCAGATAAATTATTCTTAAAAATATGACATGTGGTGTGTGTTTTAATTTACATAAATGGTTCTGTACTAGAGACCCTATTTTGTTGTTTACTTTTTCTGCTCAATATGTTTTTTAGATGTTTCTCTGTTGCTGTATGAAAATCAAATCCATTTTCATTCCTTCTGCAGTATATTATTCCATTATAGGCAAATCCCACAATTATTTATCCAGACAGAGGGACAACTACGTTGCTTTCTTCCCTTGCTATCACAAACAACACAGTGATAAACATTCTTGCACGTTTCTCCTTGTCCTTGGGCTCATGTAAGAGTTTCTTCCAGATAAGTACCAAAGAATGGTACTGCTTCCTGTCACTCGTACCTGCCAAGCTGACCTCAAACACAGCAATGCCAGCTTCTCTTCTCTCAGTCAGGCACTGGATAGTAATGGTTTAATTTTTGTCAATAATTAGTTGTTTTTACCATGGCATAAACTCCTATGTGTTCCACTGAGAGGAAAGCAACCAAAAGCCTGTGGCTGTTGAGATCAATGGGGAAAACATGATGTTTTCTTATTTTAATGGGCTGTTCTCTGATTACCAGTGATTTTGAGAATTTCTTCATAGGAATCTAGAGTTCTTTCCTGTGATTTGGCCATATCATTTGCCTATTTTTAAAGGTTTCCTGCCTTTTTCTTGCTGATATGAAAGAGAAATAAAGGAGAAGTGTATGTTGTAAGCCATAATTTTTTTAACCATTGTCTTATTGACATGTGGGTCATTTCTAGTTTGAGATAAAGCGGAAGGTTGTTTTATTATTTAAAATCTATCAATGTAATTCACCATAGTAACAGACTAATAAAAAATTATCTCAATAAATGCAGAAAAACATTTGACAAAATTCAACAGTTTATAAGGAAAAGCTCAGAAAACTAGATATAAAATAGAATTTCCTCAACCTAATGGGATATTGATGAAAAACCAACAGTTAACATCATAATTGGTGATGAAAGACTGAATAATTTACCCAGAAGTTTGGGAAACAAGGGAAACATGGCCATTCCCACCACTTTTATTTAACGTTGTACTGGAAATTATAGCCAGTGCAGTAAGGCAGGGGGAAAAAGCATGTAGATTGAGAAAGAAGAAGGAAAACTGTCTTTATAGATATCATAAAGTTGTTTCCATAGAAAATCTTAATAAATCTATAAAAAGCTATTAGAACTACAAAATGATTTTATAGGCTTGCAGGACACAAAGTCAAATCAAAAAAATAAATTGTATTTCTATGTACTAGTAACAAAAACTTAAGAATTGAACTTTAAAATGCCATTTAAAATAGCATCAAGGGCTGGGCGTGGTGGCTCATGCCTGTAATCCTAGCTCTCTGGGAGGCCGAGGCGGGTGGATCACTCAAGGTCAGGAGTTCGAGATCAGCCTGAGTAAGAGCGAGACCCAGTCTCTACTAAAAATAGAAATAAATTATCTGGCCAACTAAAAATATATATATATATATATAGAAAAAATTAGCTGGGCCTGGTGGCACATGCCTGTAGTCCCAGCTACTCAGGAGGCTGAGGCAGTAGGATTGCTTAAGCCCAGGAGTTTGAGGTTGCTGTGAGCTAGGCTGATACCACAGCACTCACTGTAGCCCGGGCAACAGAGCGAGACTCCGTCTCAAAAAAAAAAAAAAAAAATAGCATCAAAGTATAAAAGTTATTTAGAAAAAGTTTTGAATATCTAGGAGAAAATTTTAAAAACATATGCAAAATCTGTGCATACTAAATATATTTTATACTGAAAAATCATTACTAGGAAAGATTTAAAAAGTTTAAGAAATGTAGTAATAGATTGTGTTTATGAATTGAAGACTCAGTGTTTTTAGGATGCCAATTCTTCTAAAATTTGAAATCTTTCTGTAGATCTAATGCAATCTCAATCAAAATTCTAACAGACTTTTTGTAGAAATTCAGAAGCTGATTTTACAATTTATATAGAAATGCAAAGAACCCAGAATAGCAAAGCCATTTTTATAAGCAAGAATAATAGCGGAGGACTCATAGTATCAAATTTCCAGACTTAACTAGGCATAAAGATAGACATATAACTCAGTGGGATAAAAAATACAGAAATAGACCCATGCATAATAGTCAATTGATTTTTAACAAAGGTGTTATAATAATTCAATGTAGAAAGGCTAGCATTTTCATCAAATGCAGCTGAACCAATCAGTTAGTCATATGGAAAAAACACCCCTTGATCCCAATGTCATACTATATATAAGAAATTAATCCTAAATAGATCATACTTTAATATAAAAGCTAAACCTATAAAACTTCTATAGGTAAGCATAGGGAAAATTTTTTGGTGATGTTAGCATAGGTAAAGGTTTCTTAACTAAAACACAAAAAACAGAAATGATAAACAAAAAAAATTTGATAAATTGAACTTCATGAAAATCAAAAGCTTTTACCCTTTGAAAGACCCTGTTAAGAAAGTAAAAATGCAAGTCCCAGACTGGAACAAAATATTTGCCAATCGTATATTGAATAAAGGGCATATATCCAGAATATATAAAGAACTCTCCAAAACTCAGTATTGAGAATCCAAACAATGCAATTTTTAAAAATTGAGCAAAGGATTTGATAAGACTCTTTATCACAGAAGATATATGAATGGTAAATAAGCATATGGAAAGATACTTAATATTATTTGTTGTAAAGGAAATCCAAATGAAAACTTCAATGAGATACCACTACATACATATGTAAATCAATTGGCAGATTCAAAATAGTGACAATACCAAATGTCAGAGAGGATGCGGAACAACTAGAACTCTTGTAAATTGCTGATGGGAGAGGAAAGTAGTATAGGCATTTTGGAAAATAGTTTGGCATTTTTTTATAAATTTAAACATACAATTACCATATGTTCTAGCTATTGCAATTGTAGATATTTATCTTAGAAAAATGAAAACCTATTCCACATAAAGATTTGTGCATGAAAGTTCACAGCATCTTTATTTGACATAGACAAGGACTGGAAACAAACCACATTAACAGGTGAATGGATAAGTAAATTGTAACATATTCATACAATGAAATACTACTTAACAAAAAAGAGGTATTAATACAATATAATGACACATGCAACAACACAGATGAATCTTAAAAGTGTCATATTGAGTGGAAAAAGCCAGCCCCCAAAGACTATATACTCTAGGCTTCCATTCTGCGACATTCTAGAAAAACCAAACTGTAGTGACAGGATGCAGATCAGTGGTTGCCTGAAGCCAGGAAGTTGAGAGGGGCCAAAGGAAATTTTTTGGGGTGATGAAAATATTCTATATCTTGACTATGGTAGTAGTTACAAGATTATATTGAATTTGTTAAAACTCATCAAACTATACACTTAAAATGGATGACTTTTTGTATGTAAGTTAGACTTCAATAAATCTCATTTTAAAACTCATTATAGTCTTACTTGTTGTGTTGGTTCTGATGTTTCCGTGTTACTTCACAGTGGGTCAGGTGTCAGAGCACCCAAGGCCAGGGTTAGGGTGTGAGTTGGAGTGCTGTGAAGAGAGGGGAGCAGCCTGGACTGCAGAGGGTCAGTAGCTTGGCAGAAGGCACCCCCTCCCTCTAGCTCCTATGCGGTGATGTCACTTTTTTGTTCTAATGGAGCTCCCATCAGTAACTTGGCATCTACCATTTGACTGCACAGGTGAAATTCTTTCTCCTGGTGAAGTAGTGGCCCAAAAGAAGTTTAAGGAAGCAAAAGGAAAAATATCTCTGGAGAGGAGAGAGCAGTGGTCTGGAAGTTGAGCCAGGGCTGCACCTGACTCACAGTCCCTCGCTGATTTTCTGATCTTGGGACATTTCCTCTGTTGATGGACTGATTGATTCAGCCAGGGCTGGTTGAGCACTTTTCCTGGGCCTGACCCTCTGTGATCCACCAGGGCTACAGTGGTGACTTCAACTTGTCCCTAATTTCAAGGATCACATAGCCTGGAAAGAAAAGCAGACATAGGCATAGATAATTATTATAATGTGTTTGGCAACTGCTGTGATATAAAGATGTATTCAGGATATTATAGGGACTGGGACTCTCTTGAGCCTCAACAACTTCACCTATTAAATATGGGTAATAACAATAGCTACCTCCCAAGATCATTGTGAGGAATTAATGAAATATCTAAAAATGCATTTTTGAACTACATATTGTACAAGTTGCACAATGAAACAGCATTCACAGCATGTTTCTGATCTCTGCTAGGTCCCGGCTGGCTTTAGGCCCATCTTTAACAAATGGAGTATGGCTTATGTCTGAATAAACTAATCATAATAATGGCTACCAGGTGCTGTGCAAACATTATACGATTTAATCCTCATAAACATCATGCAGGATCCATACCATTAGCCCCATTTTACCCAGGAGAAAAGTGAGACTCTTAAAAGTTATAGAACTTGTCAAAAGTCACCCAGCCAGTGAGCAGTGACTTTAGTGGAAGGTAGTTAACAAGGCAGGATTCCAGGTCATTCTTTTTCCCCTTAGACTTACACTGGCTTGGCTATGCTTGTGTTGTTATGAAGGATCATAAACCCAGACTCCTGGAGGAGCCAGGCAGGTAATGAAAAAGAGGGACAGAGCCTCTGTTTGCTGAGGATCAGACCATCAGACAAGCAGAGACCGCGAGGAACTGAGTGGCAGGGAATATCCCTATCTAAAGAGACCAGCTGCTCCAGCTCCAGCTCAGCCGCGCCAAACAGAAGCACCAGCTCTGTGTGGCCAGCTCCCTTGATTTTCCAAAAGAGGCAGAAATCTGAACTTAAAAGTGAGCCTAAAAGTGAAATATCCTGATCTTTATTGTTAAATAGTTTAAATTTAATACAGATTTTATAATGCATATTTTGAATTCTTTATCTTTCAATTCAGAATTTTCATTTTGGTTGGGATCCATTGCTAGACAGCTAGTGTGATCCATTGGGATTGTCAAAACACTGTTTTTTCTTACTGCCAGAGTTCTTACTCTAGTTCCTTCTCATCTGGAGAAGCTGTCATTTATCTTTGAATTTACTTTTGTTTGAATGGGAGCTTTTTATTTTTTTATTTTTCTCCCCCTTGAGGGTGTGCCTGTAATGTATGTTGTGTTTGTTTATTTGACTTTGATTTTGGGTACTTTCAGGGGGCCAAGGCTCTGTGTGGGTTCCTTGGTTGTAGATAGCCTTTGTGTAGTGGCTTTCTCAGAAGCTGATTGTAGTAGCAATGTCCTGGGTATATGAGCAACTCACTCCCACTGTGTGGGACTGGAATTGCAG
>CM052436.1:97809685-97888281 GCA_028533085.1 Varecia variegata
TCTCAACACATACAAAAATTAACTAAAGATGGATTAAAGACTTAAATGTAAGACCTGAGACTATAAGAATTCTAGAAGAAAACCTGGTAAAAACTCTTCTGGACATTGATTGGCCTAGGCAAAGAATTTATGTCTAAGAGCCCAAAAGCAAATGCAACAAAAACAAAAGTGAACAAATGGGACTTAACTAAACTAAAAAGCTTCCGTACAGCAAAAGAAATAATCAACAGAATAGACAACCTACAGAATGGGAGAAAATATTTTCAAGCTATGCATCTGACAAAAGATTAATATCCAGAATTTACAAGGAACTCAACAAGAAAGAAACAACCCCATTAAAAAGTGGGCAAACAACATGAACAGATATTTTTCAAAAGAAGACATACAAATGGCCAACAAACATATGAAAAAATGCTCAACATCACTAATCATCAGAGAAATGCAAATTAAAACCACAATGAAACACTATCTTACTCCAGTCAGAAAGGCCATTATTAAAAAGTCAAAAAACAATAGATGTTGGCAAGGATGCAGAGAAAAGGGAGAAAAGTTTATGTAAACTGTTGGTGCAAATGTAAATTAGTACCATTTCTATGAAAAACAACATGGAGATTTCTCAAAGAACTAAAAATAGATCTATAATGCCATTTGATCCAGCAATCCCACTACTGAGTATCTCCTGGTGTCAGTCTGTTTTGTGTTGCTATACAGGAATGCCTGAGGCTGGGTAATTTATAAAAAAAAGAGGTTATTTGGCTCCTGGGTCTGCAGGCTGTATAAGAAGCATCTCATTAGCATCTGCTTCTGGTGAGGGCGTCAGGCAGCTTCCAATCAAGGCAGAAGGTGAAGGGGGAGCAGGTGTGTCACATGGCCAGAGAAGGAGCAAGAGAGGGAGGAGGTGGTGCCTGCCTCCTTTAAACAACTAGTTCTTGCATGAACTAACAAAGTGAGAACTCATTCATTGTCACTGGGAGGTTACCAACCCATTCTTGAGGGATCTGCCCCCATGACCCAAACACTTCCCACCAGGCCCCTCCTCCAACACTGGCCTCAAATTTCAACATGAGGTTTGGAGGGCCCAAACATCCAAACCATATCACTACCCAAAGGAAAAGAAATCATTATATCAAAAAGACATGTGCACTCATGCATTTATTGTAGCACAATTCACAAAACAAAGATGGAATTAATGTAAGTATCCATCAACAGATGATTTATAAAGAGAATGCAATATATATATGTATATATGACAAAGAAAATGTGAGATAGATACACATGCACACACCCCCCCCCATGGAAAACTACTCAGCCATAAAAAAGAATGAAATAATATCCTTTGCAGCAACTTGGATAGAACTGGAGGCCATTATCCTAAGTGAAGTTAACTCAGGAATGGAAAATCAAATACCACATGTTCTCACTTACAAGTGGGAGCTAAACAATGTGTACACATGGCCATACAGAGTGAAATAATAGACATTGGAGACTTCAAAAGGTGGGAGGGTGAGGGGGAGTGAAGGATCAAAAATTACCTGTTGGGTACAATGTACACTATATGGGGGAATGGGTACACTGAAAGCCCAAAGTTCACTACAAAATATGTCCATGTAACAAAACTGCCCTTGTACCCCCTAAATCTATAGAAATTTAAAAAACATGAACCAAAGGAGAAAAAAATTAATAAAATCTTCCTGTGGATGCAACCAAGCACATTGTGGAGTAGATTTGGCCTGCAAGTTTGCAACATCTGGTCTATATAATTTTCTTTTACCGGAAGTCTGAGGACACAAAAAAGGAATTTTGCCATAGGCCAAATTCAAAGATCTGGCAAATCATATTGGATTTTTGGATGACATGCTATTTTAAGTCAGTAATGAGGATAAGTGATAGGTGATTTTGACAGATGGGGTGCGTCTGGAGCAATGATTATCTGGGCTGTGATCGGCTGTCTCACATTTGGGGAATATGTTCCATACTAGTTGTCTCTGAAATACAACCCCGTAAAACCCACAGAGAACTGGGACATTGAGGCCTTGGCTTGTCTTCCAGACTCTGCAGCCCTAATAAAATAGCTTTCAGGGGAAAGGCTGCAATAGGGCCATTTGCCACCAGTTGGAACAACTTCATTAATCAGTTCTGGCCTCAGGGTTAAAAGTCAAAAAGCTGAAGAAATCGAAGGCTACAATTTCTGATTCAGTGAATGAAGATTTTACCTGGCTACAAGTCTATTGATAATGCTTGGCAAAAGGACAGAAAGCCTTGATTTGCATATTATAAGCCAAAGAGACCCTTATTGGTTCAGGCATTAAAGGGTAAAATGACTGTCTAGAGAAGCACAGGGAAGAGCAAGTCACAGTGCTAGGTTGGATCCTACCACTAGTGCTCAGAATGTGAGCTGTGTCCCCGTGTGCTGTGGCAGGTGCTCTGCAAGACCAGGGACAGCACCTGTGTTGAGGGGCGGGAAATGTGGCTTCTGGCCCTGCCAGTTCCTTGTCATTGGGGTTGTGGAGCCACTACTTTCAAATTCAGCGTCCTCCTCTAATAAATAGGAGAGTTTCCTGGATGCGCTTATCTTGCTACATTTTTGGATACTTTGGATTGCCTGCTCCTATGTCAATAATTTGGTAATGTCATTGTTTATGGACAGCATTAAATAGTAATTTAGTCTTCAGTATGTTTGATCCAAATTTGCTTTTCATTGTTGATAGTTTTAGATAATTTTTTTCAGTTTAACACTTTATTTTTGGAAATGTCATATAAATATTTAGAGTGGTTGTCATATTTGGGAAGCCCTCAATCAAAATATTAGATAGTTTTTGTCCTTTATGTAATATCTATATTCTCTGAGCCATATTTTTCTGTCTTGCCTTTAACATTTCCAAGATTTTTAGTCAAATCAAATTGATATGCCCTTAGAGGAATTGACCAAGGCATCTTTAAAATTCTTAAAATAGGAAAAATAGAAAAAGATAATAACTGAATTATAAATGTTGAAAATTAAATATATTTCAATAGGTTACTATTATTTTAATTTCTGCCTGATTTTGTCTCATAATTTCTGTCCCTTTTGATAATATTTATTCTTATTGAGGGTCTACATATGTTTATTTTAAAGTCATTGTCTTACTGTCTGTAATTTTACTTTCATCTAAAGTGAATTCATGTTTGATTATTAATTTATTTTGTCTTTTGTTGAATTTGATTTCCTCAGGTGTTTTGGAATTTTGGTTTGTAGGCTCATCTTAAGAGGGAGGTCTTGCTTCACCTACCTATCTGTGTACACATACACTGTTTCTGTTATGACGCATTTGACTTCATGTAAGAGGAAACCCAAGCAACACTGGCTAAACCATAGTGACATTTACGATTTACGTTAGGATATAGACGCTGGGTGTTCCAGGGTTCACTGAGTGGTCCCAAAATGTCAGGACTCCAGACCAGTATCTCTCCGTTTCCTTGAGAGTTGCAAGAGGCTGTCTTAGCTTCAGGCATCCTGTCATTGCAACGACAGCTTTGGACTGTTACCTTATTTGCTTCGGTGACATCCTGCTAGACATAGTGAGGCCAGTAAAATCTCTTTGCTATTCATTTTAGCCCATTTGGATGAACTCAAATCTCCTTGGTGGCCCCAAGGTCAGAGAATACAAGCAGATCTGTTCTTAGTCCAAGCCAATCCACAAAAGCCACCACATCAGAAGAACGAGCTGTGCTTTTCTTCATCGTGGGTTTCTGCCCATTCAGCCCCTGCCACCAGGTGGAACAGCTGAGGCAACATGATGCACAAAAACACATGGTTTATTTACATTGAATGGCCACATCAGCGGGTGAGTCAACATCTCTGCTGTATCTAAGTTCCTGACCACTCATATTTAGGACAATGAATTTTATTTACGACCTTAAGATATTCTTCATGATAGTTATGTAGCCCTCAAAGGACTATAAAGAAAAATCGCTTAAAGCTTGAAAATAAGGCAAAAATGTGGGCAGATATCTCTTTAATGGTTAACAGGCTCAGCTAAGGATTAATTATCTGTGAGAATGTACCTGTTTTTGACCTTGCTATTTACCGTTTAGTAGAGTCCAGACGTTGCAAAGTTACATGCTAATTTATGGTTTTGTTTAATAGAAAATAACCCTTTCTCCCCACCCCCAGTTATGGTTTTATTGCCCTGTAGTACAGTAAGTAACTAATTTTGTATCTGGCCTGATAATCATTTTTTTCCCTTTTTTTGCTGGCAATCTTATTCAAGCATTCTTTTTAAATATGTCTTTTATTGATGGGTGACACAAACTCTGTTCTTTATATGCTCTTGGAAGGAGCTCTACCATCTTACTGGCATAGACTTATGGTGGAAAGCATGCCCAAGCCTGTCATTTAAAGCCTCTCCTCTCTTACTGTACTCTAACATCCCATTGGCCAAAGCAATCGCATCAAATTCAAGGGCAAGGAACTTCTCAAAAGGAGGTGGGAATGAGTATCAGCTGAACAGATAGATATCCCTACTACAGTGGATAAATTGGGGCATTTAATTAGCAAAACTCAGTGCAGTGGTGCAGTGCACTCATTGTCAGATTCTTAGAACAAACAAAAATGATCATATACTATGTAAAACATAAAAGCATGTAAACTGACCACTCCACAAAAGCACTGAATGCAAATTGCATGAACGTGACACAGACTTAGTTGAGCATAATGGGGCTAATAAATAAATTCAAACAATCCAAACATGGTAATGTCATAATCCTGTACTGGTATCACATAAATAATTTCTTTAAATAAATGTCAGCTGTCGCAATTCTGTAGTTAGATAGATATAATTGTTGTAAGCATGTTCATAAAAGACTAAGGTTACACCCACTGCAAAACATCTATAATGGGCCAGAAAATTTGAATCAGAAAGAAATAGGAGACTATGGCCTGTGGTCCAAATCTGGCCCATACCTAGTTTTTGTAGATGAAGTTTTATTGGAACACAGTCAGGTACACTCATGTAGCTGCTTTTGTGCTACAATGGCAGAGAGATTATGAGTACCACAAAGCCAAAACTATTTGCTCTCTGGCCTTGTACAGAAAATGCTTGCTGACCCCTGATCTAGAAGAACACCATGGGCATTATTTTTGTCTACTCTTGAGCTGCCTCTGGTTACAACACGGTCTGTGAAACCAGTGAAGTTAGCAGTGCGGGTGGGTGGCGAGGGTTGCTGAGCCCCAGCCTGTGAGCCTGCACTGAGCTGCGGAGCAGGCTTCTGCAGGAAGATTTCTCACAGAAGCCCCTGCGAGGGGACCTGCTGGTAGTTCTCCCGCCCTGCACCCTCTCGTGTAGAAAAAAGTTTCACAAAGGGAAAAATGTGTTGGGTGCTACCATCTCTCTAGGATTGGAAAGGTTTACCTCTGTCGCACATCATTAGCTGAAAACAGGGGATGTTTATTTGAAAATGTGAAAAACTCACTTTGCAGCAGTAGCGACAGGCACATGCAGTGTCAGGCTGTTCTCTCCCCACTGACATTGCCAGGATTAAAAATAGCCGTTCTGTTTGTCCTTCAGGCCCGTATTGAACCGGAGCCTCTGAGCTGCGTTCTCCTTAGCTTCACGCTTAATGAAGCATAATTTGTATTAATAGCAGCTATTAAATCTAGAGTGCTTAATAGGAATTTAGAGTGGAGGCCCTGAGTCACCGAGCTCCTCAAACATGGTCCCCAGAGAGCTGAGCTCAGGCCCGAACATCAGCAGCAATGAATCTTGGGCTTGGTAAGGTGAACCAGCCGTGGTTGGGCAGGAAGAGAAAGAGGAGGGAGAAGAGAGGAGAAACAGGGCTCAATATCTCCAACTCAGCTTGTGCTTTTTCTCGGGTTCCAGCTCCTGTAACGGAACGGTGGGGGTCCCTTGGTCATGTAATGGCTTTGCTCCAGAAAAGCATTGTTGGGTACTGGAGAACACACGGACGTGGCAATTTTTCAGACTTGCAATCAGATTTGGGTTCTGCTGTGTGACCTGGCTTTGGTCTCTTAACCTCTCTGAACCTCAGTTTTCTTACCTGAGAAATGAAGATAATCAAATGGAGATAATACAATAGGAGTTTCTATAAAGAATAATCAGGAAAGACACATAGGAATGAAATTTGATGTTGGCTCTGCAGCTCCCTGTTTTCTCATCCTGCCCCCAAACCAGCTCTGTTTTAAATATAATCTGGAAGGATTTCTGTAAAAAATTATTTTGGGAAGCAAAATAGACCTGCTTTAGCAAACATTTTCCTGACTTGCCCAGACTTTCCTTTAAACACCCATCATGTCTGTGTTTTCACTGTTATAATCCCGTGTTCAAATATCCATCTCCACCCCCAGGCTGTGAACTCCTAAAGGCTGTGGGGAAAAAAGTGTGTCTTTCTCATCTTTGATTCCTATTGCCTAGCACAGGGTCTGGCACCAGGTAGGTGTGCCACCAATTATGGCTGCTCTCATCACTGTTATTTTACAGGTAAGAAAACAGTGTTAAACACAGGGTCTCATTGTCTGTTTTGATATTCCCAGCTGCTTGCCCTTGGGCAGATCACTCAGTCCACCAGGTCCTCAGTATTCACATCAGCAAAACGGGGTTAATAACAGAACAAGCTCATTGGATGTTGAGAGCATCAACTATAAACATAAAACATTTAGGCAGTACTTGTGCTCTATAGCTATTTTTATTACAGCAGGGAAAACTGAGGCACCTTCAGCATGTAGCTGGTAGCTTATTCTGACGGTCGTACATTTGGCGTGAATGTCCTTTTCTGCATGGGGCTATGGGTCTGGTCCAGAGGGTGGAGGCCTGACTCCATACATGGCTTCTGCTCAGCACTTGGGTAGGAGGAGACAGCAGCAGAACATGAACCTGCAAAGAGATTATCAAGCTGGGCAGCCTGCTTTTGGAAGGGAGACCACTGTGGCAAGCCATTACAACAATGCCTGAGGTCTACTTTAATGTACCCAGGAGAAAAATGCCTTTAACAATCTACTAACACCTTAAGCAGAAGGATTAATAACAGCTCTTGTCTGGGACTCAGGCAGTCAACAGGAAAATACACCCAGTGAAGACCTGGCCACATTGGACCAATTCAAGCCTGAGCATCCTTACTGAGCATTACTTGTTCAAGGAATCAGCTATGGGAGAGGAGGAGACAGTTTCTACTGCTTTAGAGAATAGCGAGACACTTTCAAACTAACAAACATGCAGACTAGGGGTGGGGAACCTTTTCATGTCGGAAGGCTGCATTAATTTAGCGGTAATCAAATAAGGCTGCATTCAAGAAACTTCAATTAGATATACTTAGAAATGTACATTATTTTGTAAAAATATAACTACTATGTACTTAATTTCAAAAAATTAAAACTATTTGTTAATTTTAAAGTTAACTAACCTTTTAATGACTTTGTTGTGTCTGCTTTTTATTCTAAAGCATTTGAATGTTTGGTTGCAGCATGGAGGTCTGCAGTTTCAGCTGATCCTATAGATGGGTATCACTCATTTGTGACCTTAAGGGCATTTTGATTTGGGTTAGGTAGGAGAATGTAGATTCACAGCCATAAGTGGTTGAAAAGCAAGAAAGAATTTTTTGGGCATATTGACGAAGGTGTGGGGATTCTATTTCATTTTTCCATATTTCAATTGGATCTTTCTTAGTGTCAAACAATGACTTTAAAATGCCATCTACTGAGAGCTCAATCAATTCCATCTGTAGTTTTTTAGGTGCCTTGGTGATATCAACTAGGTGAGACTGAAATGCTAATTTGAGTGTGATGTCATGATTCTCAAAGTCGGTGAACTTTTCATTGTATTCTCCAATTAATAGGTCTATAACAGCTGTGTATTCTTCAGATGATTTGCATATATCATCCTGCTTTTATCAATGACCTTTGCTTCCTGGGGAAAAATGTTCATCCCAAATTTCCTTTTGAAGAAAGTGTTTTGAAAAAAGATACCTCTTTTCAAAATGCTTGGATTTTTTGCCACATATTATACATAAACTTAGTTTTACCTTGCAAAGAAATATTCAAGTCATTTTTATTTGACATGGTATCACAGAGAAATGCTGCATTTCTATAGAAACCTTCTTTCAATAATTCAGATTGCTGATTCCATTCTTCATAAAATTTAACTATCCATTCTCGCAGAGATAAAATTTTGGCTAACATCTGTCCCTGAATATAGTCTACACACTTTAGAATAATATGGCAAATCCACACTGAATACCTCATCTTTCAACTTTAGCATGTTACAAAACTGACAATGCTGTGTTGCATTTGCAGGAATATAGTTAACAATACTTATAACTTGTTGCAAGGTGGCACTTAACATAGTAGCTTTAGCACAGAGATTTTGCTGATGCAAGATACAATGAAAAGAAATGAGAACATCTGGATATGTTAGTACTTTTTTTTTTTTAATATGTGCAATAAACCCTTCATGTTTTCCTGCCATGGAAGGGGCACCATCTGTACATATACTCACTAAATTTACCAAATTCAGTCCAACTTCATGATATTTATCTTGAAAGTTGTTGAAGATATCTGTTCTCGTGTTCTGTTCTCAAGAGTACCCAAAGTGAGTAACTCTTTGTAGCAAAGAAAATCTCCTGTTATGAGCTGAAGTATAAAACCTGAGCCATAAGTAGTATCAGTTGATTCATCCAAATAGATAGAATGATATATGTTTTCCTTTTGAAGTATTGCATGAAATTGTTGTGTTATGTGAAGGCTAATTCATGCTGCCAATCAGTTATGGTTCTCCTTAAAAGAGGCAGTTGTTTGTACTTTGAAATGTTATTGGGGTCTAAGTCTCCCACAACTTTCACAATTTCTACATCACTGAATGGCTTCCCTTTTTCCTGAGTATATAAGCTATTTTATGAGTTGTTTCGGTGGCAATATTTCTATATCTTATTGCTGCTTGAAAGAGTTGTCTTTGCTTTTGCTTTTCATCTTTTAATTTCTGCAATACAACCTTTTGCACCTCTCCCTCTAATTTAAAATATTTGTGTTCCTTATGAGTGTTATGATGCTCATTAGCACTGAATTTATTTATTGTTGATATTGCAGTATCACAAAACAAGGAGATCATCTTATCTTTAGCAGAAACAAGATAACATTGCAATTCCCAATCCTCATTAAAAAAATCTGTTTTCTTCCTTCAGTGTTCTCTTGGTCTTCTTTGAGGTGATGAGCTGTTAAGCAGACAGAATTTAAAAATACCGTCAAGCTGTGTAACTATTCACAAATTCTACTTCAAACAGAAACACAGTGCACCACTGTCAAAAGCTGATAACAGACTGGCGTACTCGACCCAGTACTCTCACCAACCAGCCTCATGTGGTAGTGGCGCCAGTCAGGCAGGGGAAGTTAGAACTAAATCTTCATCATAGCAGCCGTCAATTTAGCCCTTATGGCTTACTAATGTTCTAATTGTGCTAGTCAATCTGGGAGGATTGTTGCATTGAAACTTATTTTATTCTTTGGTATTTTAAATATGTTCATTTTAAAAATAAAAATATAAAAGTTGCACAAAAATGTATTAATAAAAATAAAAGGATTTGTTCTGTAAAATTTAGATTCAGTCAAAATGGCACGCTTAAAAACCTAGAAGGCCACATGTGGCCTTAAGGCTGCAGGTTCCCCACCCCTGATGTAGACGGTCTGCAGCGTGGAAACATGTAACATGGGACTCTATTTCAAGTGATTATTCCTTTCTACAAGGTTGGCTTAACTGCAATGGCCCAAGCACAGAGGTAGGGCTCTTTGCTGGGCCATGTACATCAAAAACAAAGTTTCAACAAATTCTTATAAAACTAAACATCCTCTTACCATATGATTCAGCAATCATCATGTTGGTATTTGCACAAAGGAATTGAAAACAGGTCCACACAAAAACCCACACATGAATGTTTATAGCAGATTTATTCATAATTGCCAAAACTTGGAAGCAACCAAGATTCCCTTCAGTAAGTGAGTGGATAAATAAACTGTGGTACATCCAGATGATGGGATATTATTCAGTGTTAAAAATTAATGAACTATCAAGCCATGAAAAGACATGGAGGTGAGTGCGATGCGCACTGTCTAGGGGATGGACACAATTGAAGCTCTGACTTGGGGGAGGTGGGGAGGCAAGGGCAATATACGTAACCTAAACTTTTGTACCCCCACAATATGCTGAAATAATAATAATAATAAAAGAAAAGACATGGAGGAAACTTAAATGCATATTACTAAATGAAAGAAGCCAATCTGAAAAGGAATCATACACGCTGTATGATTCCAACTATGTGACATTCTGGAAAAGGCAAAACTACGGCAACAGTAAAAAAGTCAGTGTTTGAGAGGGTTTAAGAGGCTGGAAGGGATAAGGAGAGCACAGAGTAGTTTTAGAGCAGTGAAACTACTCTGTGTGATACTATAGTAGTGGATACAGCCATTATTCATTGGTTAAAACCCCTGGAATGTACAATGCCAAGAGTAAGCCCTTATGCCAACTATGGACTCTGGGTGGTAATGACGTGTCAATGTAGGGTCATCAGTTGTAACAAACGTACCTATTTGGTGGGGGTGTTGATAATGGGGGAGGTTGTACATGTGTGGGGGAGGGAGTATGTGGGAAATCTCTGAACCTTCCGCTTGATTTTGCTGTGAACCTAAAACTGCTCTAAAAAAATTAAAGTCCTGAAAAAAAAGTAAACAAAGTTCCCAGGACATTTGCTTATCAGTGGAGAGCATGCTGTTCTGCAGGTTTGGGGACTGGCTTGGCAGAACCTGAGGCAGATCCCCCAGCCCTAGGTATCATAGCCCACGGGACAAGACAGGACTCCCCATGTATAGAGGAATTGACTGGGGCCTAGAGGCTGGAGTGACTTAGGGAGCCACAAAGGCAGGCACTAATAACACCACTGGCTCACAAACCCACTGCTTTCCTTTACTGAGCAAGCCCAAGGTGACAATCACAGGCTGACGCAGGGGCTAGAAACATTGAAAACACAGAGTTCCTACCTGCCTGCGAGTGGATCAGCTTTTATGTGTCCTTTTGCTGAAAATCATACAAGATCATGAATATAGATAAAAGGTGAATATTTATTTAGAATAAGAAATAAATTACATCAAATTCCACATTTTTAAAAGCTGACAAATCCAGAAAAACAGTATTGTACTTGTTAACAGACACATCTGTAATATTTTTTACCATCATATTTTGATAGCATACTTTTTGCTTGTTCATATGACCATGATTTTGTAATGTTATTTTCTGAGGCGGGCAGAAAGGTGATTCAGTCTTTTATGTAGTTTATACATATATATAATGGGTCCATATTATTGGTAGTTGTATCGTTATGGCCGTGTCATGTCACTGTGGGTATCGCTGTGAATTTGGATAAAACCTCCATCTGGTTTTATCCTGCACTCCTTCCCTTCTGCTCTTTTGTTCCTTGTGTGACAGTGCTTTGATTCTCATAATCTTTTTCTATCCCTTCTGTTATTTTATTATCTACTTATTTTTTGGCTATCATGATTCTTTCCTCATCTCCCTCTGAGCCATCATCAGCTGTTGGTCTATGTGATGTAAGAGGTTTTGTCATTTTAAAGCCTCTGCTAGTCTCTCTTTTAGTTGACATTTTTAGCTTCCACAAGGATGCTTTCTCTCTGTCATTTTCTGGTATTAGAGTGATCGTTAGTTCTGAAAAAAATATATATGAAATGGACCCGAAGTTAAGGCATATCCTCCAAAATTCAAATACATTTTTAAATTCTAGTACTTCATGAAATCAACTTACTTTTAAACTACATAGTTGTGAAATCAGCTTACTTTTATACTACATATATTCACTGTGTAGGAGTTTTGCTAGGCTAGCTTCTTCATGTCATTATCCTGCATCAGTGGAAATTTTGTATACAGTTTTATCTAAATTGTCCAGATTTGGGGAGTACAAATTTTGTCAGACACACTAAAATATGCCCTGACACATGAAGATGTTTAAAACATTCTACTTCCCACATAGATGTGTTCTCTGTTGGTAGTATTGCTACTAGTTTGTGCCCTATAGCATAAGAATATGCTATAATTTATTTTATGGCATTCCTGGAAAAAAGAATTTTAAAATGTATGCTGAATTTATAATTGTATGCATAACATTATTAAATGTATTTCTGAGAAGAGAGACATTTTTATCTAGGTGTGGATGAGCACTGAAGCCTTTGCTTATAATTTTATTCTTCCTTTGATTGTAAGAATATTACACAGACTAAATTCCAGCTCTGTGAATTTTAAACTTTGTTTATTCTTCACCTCCAGGTGCTATAGAACATGTTCACATCATAACACAATCGTTGGCCCTGAACTTTTGTACATGGTGCTGGAGGAGTCCATGTAGTGGACAGAAAGAATGTTCCATAGACTGTGAAGCACTTTTGTAAAGTATTCCATTAACTCCAAATTAAATCTATCCTATGGTCACTCCAGTGCCACTCAGACAAAGGGAAATGACTCAGACAGAAAGTCAGGTAGCAAAAGATGGCATTATTAACTGATTGTGTTTAAATATCTTATTTTTGACAAGTTGAATGACCATGAGAACACATTGCCGTGACTGTGATCTCACTTAATGAGAATGTTGTTGGGGCCCCTGTAGGAGCCTTGGGAAGGAGCTGGGCAAGTGAGGAGCCTGAAGCTCGAGCATCCTCAGCTTCGTGAAGAATCTACTTCTGTCCTTGCGCATAGTGATCTCATAGTGTTGGCAGGGAGGAGGAGAGGTAGGCTAGTATACAGGAAATGGGAGGATGATATGATCGTCTCATGTTAGAGGGAAGCACAGGGAAGTGGAGCATCAGTGAAGAGGGACCTTGGTCAGCTTGGAGGGCAGGGAAGGCAGCCTTAGGGAGGTGGTGCCCAGGCTGAAACCTGAATGATGACTAGCACTTAGCCAGATGAACAGTTTGAGAAAGGCATTTCAGATGCAGGGCACAGCATGAAAAAAGGCCTAGAGGCGAGGGTGCACACAGAGTCCAGGAGTGCACAAGGAGTTCAGTATAGCTGGAACTCAGATGCCAGTGACAGGCGTGGAAAGAATAGAGAATCAATAAAAAACAGGGGTAGGATCACAGGGTGCCTGGGGTACCATGTCAGGGGACTCCACCCTGGGTGATGGGGAGGCATTGAATTATGCAGGTGAGGTTGGCATTTAGAAAGCTCACTTGAAGCACTGTTGAATTGGGTAGGAGTGGGGTAAGACTGGGGCTGGGGCAGCGGTATGGGTGAGAGTAGCTGTGTGTGAGAAGAGAAGGTCCAAGTACAAGGGGAAAACTAAGGAGGCGGGTGGGGAACCTTGAACTAGTGATGATTTCTAAGGAAAATAATCCAGAAGTCCAGGTGGATGGTGATGTTGAGAGAGGGGACAGAGGCACAGAAGCAGGTTTGTTGGGGGAGATGATGGACTGTGGAGCTGCCCTGTGGGCATCAGATGCATCCACAGTGCTGGGGAGGGATCTGCCATAGTGGGCAGATTAGGAACCCAGTGACACCACAGGTAGGACAAGCTCTTCAAAGGAGAGAGTGTGGAGTGAAAGAGTCAGGGACACCCTGAAGCACCTTGCATTGAAGGCAAAGAGGAGGGGGATGCAGAGGAGACTGGAAGAAGTGGTCAAAGTGCAGGAGAAAGATCAGTCTCCAGGGGGTTTCCTGAATTTGGGCATGATCCTAGAGCAGGATAGGATCAGACAGAGCTTTCAACACTTGGTGGTTGGTGAAGCCCAAATGATGGCAAGTGTGTTTTGTATTTTACAGTCTCAGGTAATTTCCATGTTGATGTCATGAGGTTATTGTACATAATTTAGAAGGAAAAGCTACTTCCATTCTCTTTTTATTTTTCATCAGAAGGACTTGAAGAAATACAAAAGCATAGGACTTTTTGTATCTGATGACATTTCATACAGTTAGTACACAACATAGAAAAATACAAAATGTTGAGGGTCTGCCTAAAATTATCTTTATGACCTAAAATGTAAACCTAGATTGTGCATAGGCATATGTATTTACTAATGCCATTATTCAACTCTTATTCTAAATAGTTATGTGTTGAACTCTATTTAGATGAGTAGAGATATATTCATTATCTCAGTTAATTAGCCGGAATAATTCTATGTGGCTTAACACAACAAGGGTTTATTTTCCCTGGGTCAGTGGGAGTTATGCTCCACATGGCTACTCAGGGATCCAGGCTGACATAAGGTCCACCATCTTGAAACTGCACCATCTGGAACACTTGGCTTTTCTCAGCAGGGAAAAGGAGAGATGCTATGCCAACACCTTGCTCTGCAATTCTTTGTCCCAGAAGGGACATTTACCACTTTGATCGAGCCACAGCCCACTGGTGAAGACCAGTCATGCAGCCCCATCTAATTGTGTGGAGGAGCATGTTTCCACCATGGTGGATGGTACATGTCTCTGCCACACTCAATATTGTACAAATCCAGAGTCCCCAAAACCAACTTAGAAGGCAAGAAAATATAAGCAATTAATAATAAGATAGCTTACAATTAATATTAGCAAGTATTACTCAAATACTTTTCTTGAAAATTATCTAAACAAAGTAAAAAGTAAATGCATCTATATAATTTCATTTATACAATGTCTGGTTTCATTAGAAGCAATTTATTTTTTTAAACCCAGTTATTAGGATTTTGAAATATTATTTGTAATATTAGTTGTAATACCACATTAACATTATATTTTCCAGTATCAATATAATTAAGAGTAACTAGACTTCTTTTGATGGTTGCTGTTTTTATATGAAAATATAAGAAATTTAGAAAATTACAGTCATAAAAAGTTTTAGCAACTTTGTCTTTGCTATAAAACCTAATCTTGGCATAATTAAAATATGTCATGATATATTTCTATCCTTGCTTTTTGTAGTAACTGCACAAATACTACAGAGATAAAACACACAATCACTTATAAAGAATTGAGTTTCAACAAAAACTTAATCTACCAATAGATTTTTTTTTTCATTCTAATTTATAAGGAAATTACTAAACTATGAAATGTTAATTTTCTCAGTTTTATTATACAATATACTTTTATTTCTTTTGAACTAAAAGCATTCAATAAAAGGTTTCCAAGTTAGCAATCATTTAGAGAAAATAAAGCTCATATGTAAGATTTGTTTTCTTAAAAGAAAAGCTAGGGAATCATTCTGTTCCCTTTTCTTGAATCACAATCCACCATTTCATAGGCCAGATAGAAAGTATCATCTTTTTCTTAATTTTTTTAAAAAAGAATTTTTGGCTTTGAAAGAATTTTTCCTGTTATGATATGTTTATCTAACGGTCCCATTATTACAACTTAGTATAGTTTTAGAATGTTGCCAGTTTCCATAGCATATGTTAATTTTTAAATTTTTTTCCACCCTATTAGAGAATAAGGAAATTACTTTTTATTGAAAGATTACATTTAAAAATAAAATTAGTAAGTAAAGCACAATTTAATCACAATAATGTCTTATTTCTTGATTTTGAATTTGTCTTGAAATTAATTGATAAAAGTTACAACTGGTAACCCTTTACAAATACTTACATATATATATTTTATTTCCCCCCCCCTGGTCAGAACATATTTATTTCTCAAGCAATTTTAAAAGAAGTTTTTAAAAAACCTTTTTATATATGGGGTTTTAGATTTTCAATTACATATTTTATATTGGATCTTCAGGAGAAATCCTTACTTATCAGAAAATCTCTTTCTCATTCTCCCTCTCAACTTAATCTCGGAATATCATTTTAAAACTATTAATTTAAATTACTTTATAGGACATTTGTATAAATTATAGAGCACTAAGTTCACAGCTTTCTCTTTCTTTCTTTTCTTCTTCTTCTTTTTTTTAAATAGAAGTCTTTGTCTTTGAAAATGTGCCAACAGATTAATATGGTATCAGGAATTCATTTATCTACAAATAGTAGAAAACCAACTAACAGTAGCGTAACAGATTATAAGAACTGGGAGGGGGCGGTGAGTGGTAGGGAGTCCAGGCTGTCACTGTGGCTCAGCAAAGCCACCAGGAACCCAGGCTCCTTCACATTTCCCTGTTTTGTCCCCTCAGTGTGCAGATCTTCTGCCACTGGCTTGGTACCTTGTGGTTACAAGGTGGCTGCTGCCCTCCAAGCCTCTCATCCAGGGTCTAGACGGGAATGAGAAGGAAGGGGAAGCGCAAAAGGCTATCTCTTCACAAAGCTTTGCCTTCTAAGCTTTGCCAAAAATTCCATTACATCTTAGTGGCCAGAACTGAATTAAGCCTCCATGCTTAGCAGCAAGGGACCAGGGAGGCTGAATAGTTTTAACTTTCCTAAGTTAGGAAGAAAGTGGGAATGGATGCTGAACTGGCTATTAGCAGGGTTAATTCATGAACTTAAGTGGGTTAAAATACTGTTACTTACATAATTAAAAACTTAACATATACACATTTATTTGACCAGTGTAGGAGCGATGTTAAATTTGTAATTGTCCTCTTTTTATGCTTCCCTCCAAGAGAGTCGTGTTTGAGCGTTTCTCAGCTCCATTCTTATAACCTTCCATATTGACACGTTGGTATTCTTTTTTTTTTTTTTTTTTAATAAAAGGATCTTTGGTTATTTTTAACATAAAATGAGGAGGACTTTTAATGTGTGGGGTAAGGAGACACATGTAAACAGACGTAATTAAGGAAATGCAGAAGCCTAAACACACAATCCAGGTGTGTGCAATGGTTACTTCAGGACAAAATGTTATGTCTCCCAGCATTGTGCTATAATAAGTTTTTAAAAAAATTTTTTTTATTTCAGCATATTACGGGGGTACAAATGTTTAGGTTATGTATATTGCCTTTGCCCCACCCGAGTCAGAGCTTCTAGTGGGTCCATCCCCCAGATGGTGCACACTGCACCCATTATGTGTGAATATACCCATCCCCTCCTCCCCTTCCCATCTGCCCGATGAATGTTATTACTATATGTGCAGTTATAGTTGGTCAGTTAATACCAATTTGATGGTGAGTACATGTGGTGCTTGCTTTTCCATTTTTGTGAGACTTCACTTAGTAGAATGGGCTCCAGAGCAAGTTCAAAAGGAATTAAAACTTATAAGACACGATTGGCAGGTAGCTCTCCTTCAACTGGCTCTGCCATCGTCAACACGTGGCTTCCGAGGCTGAATGTTGATCTGCACACATCCCACCACACTGCTCATTATCCGTTTCCTCAGATGGCTGTGACTGGCCTTGACTCTTGGAACTACATACATACGGTGCTGCAACAAACGTGCCGGTTTACCATGTGAGAGCTTCTGGGAATGGCTCCGAGGGGAGTTCCCGGTCCGGGTGGTGGTGCTGGGGTGCCCCTGGAAGGCCGTCTCTGCCTGTGCTCCCAGCAGCAGTGCACAAGGGCCTTGACCAACTTGCGCGCTATCCAGCTCCCTAGTTTTTGCCAATCTGATGGGTCTGTAATGTCTGATTTTGGTTTAAATTTGCATTTCCATAGTTACTAATGAGTTTGAGAATATCACTATATGCTTGTTAGTTTCTTGAGTTTCCTATCCTGTGAATTTTCTGTTCCTTTGTCAGTTTTTCTATTGGGTTCTGGAAAAACTGTTTCTGATCTCTTTTTAGATGGTAAACAAATATCCTGTATAGATTTTGATAATTGTATCTAAAAAGTTTAAGCAACTCTTCTCTGAAGTGTGGATTCCTGTTCACAATATTTCAAGTGTTTACTAACCATACTTCCTCATTCTTTCTCTCTCTTTTCTCTCTCTCTCGCACATAGGCACAATGTTGTTTATAATGAAGTATTTTTGAAGAAATTAACACTTTGATTATGTAATGATCTGTCCAGTTAGTTTTTAACTGAGAACTTATTTGGAGTGGCCAATTTTTTTTAACTCTCACTGTTTATGTCTACTGTAAATATGTTTACATCTAAATTTACAAAAAAACTTTTTTCCCCACTTCTGGGTTAGAACTCTCATCTTACGGTAAATTAAATCTACAAAGGAACTGAAGTAGATCGGAGGGCCGGCTTCCTTACTTCTACCTGCCTCCCCCATCCCTTCATCCGCCCTCCCTTTCTCCTTCCCTCTCTCTCTCTGTCTCTTTCTGGTGTATTAGTCAAAATGAGAGTCCTAGAAATCTGAAGTTTTATGATATTGGGGATGTTTTTAAGGTGCGTGATTTTGCCTAAAACAGAAGATTCTATTTGAGGGAAATATTTTTTATCCCAGAAAATGTAAAGCTTTCATAGCCATGTAATGTGTGCATAAACTGCACCATGACCCTGGATGGGCACACCCTTGGGCCCTGCTTTCATACTTCACCTCTGGCAGAGGAGAAAAACACCCGCAGGCTAGTCTGCCCTAGCTCTCCCCAGGGGACATTTATGTCGGGGAATAATGCATTCAAACCCATCTGTCTTGGGTTAAGATTTTCGCTGTGTACAGATCAAATCCTCCTGGGGTCCTCATTTCAGAAGCCCAAGTTGACTTCACGATGGGCTGACAGCACAGGCTGAGTATGCTTCTCACCCCCAGACAAATTCAGGGGTTCCACTTCAGCTAGCACACTGTTCTGAAACCGTAATCTTAAATTTATTTTCTCAACTTAAAGTGGCTATTCTTCAATGTACCTGAGGAGATACACTCATCAACACCACCTTTATCCTTGAATATAGACATGATATTTACTTTTTTCTTGCCTGAACAAGTTGAGGAAATCTGACAGCAAACCTGGTCTAGGCGTGCTGGACACACACATAGGTTGCCCGTCCGTGAAAGCCCTCATTGGTTTCCTAGTGGTGGGAAGTCTGTCCCACGGCCCCTCTGTCAATCACAGTCTCTCCGTTGGAGGCACTTTGTATATAGTGGAAGAACCAGCTTCTAGTTGGGGTCACAATCTGTTAGCAGTAGGCTTTCATGATAATATTCCAGCTACTGTTGAGAGATAGAATGCACAGAGGGCATTTTTAATCAAAGTATTCTCCTTCCAAGTGACGGAGTTGACATATTTTTATAAAATGAAAATGACACTATTATTTATTAACAGAAGAAAATACACGATGCAGTTTTTCCATTTTTTAAGCATGTCTTGTCAGAGGAGGCTTGTGGCCGCCCATCACCAATGTTGCAGAGAAATACCTTCATGTTTCAGAAAGCTCCTTGTGACCACTTCTCTCTTTCCAGCAGCCTTAGCCCTGCTTAGCTCAGTCTGATGGGCACCTGGACAAACTCTGGAATGCAGAATTCCATGCTGGCAAGGAGTGGTGGCATGTGTCTGTTACATGCAGGTTGTGACCCGCTCAGTATGGTATTGGGAGTCATGTGGTGGGTTCCACTTTTATCTTGAGGTTATGGAGCTCTCTTGGTGGGTTTTGAGCATGGGAGCAGCATGATCTTGAGTGATAAAATCTGAGCCCATTGGGAATACCGTTATGCCTACTCTCCACACTCACTCATCCTCCTTCAGGCAGCTCATCCTAGCTGAGACATGGCGGTTCGGGAGGTGGAATCACAGGAAGAGTTTGGAGTGAAAGTCTTAGGGGAAGAAATGGAGAGAAGAAAGCAAGTCAGAGATCCTTGCAGATCATCAACCCTTATCCGTACTCAGGCCTCAGTTTGTTTCTGCTGGAGAAGGTGCTTCTGGAAGCTCATGTTCTCTATCCTCCCAGTGATTCTGGGAGCTATCTGATATCCCTCCATACATGCCTGCTGTCTTCAACTAGCTAAAGGTGACTTGTTTGCAACTAGGAACCTTCACAAATAAACCTCTCCTCTCTCTCTCTCTTTCAACTTACTCATAGCTAATTTAGGCAACCTTTGGCTTTCCTGATTATGGCCATTCACCCTATTATAGATGCTCTTAGCTCCAGATGGGCCTCCTTTATAGTGTTCATTGTAAGTGCAGTTATACACTTATTTATAGGATTATTTAATAATTCCTTCTCACCTCCACTAGACTGTAAATTCAGTGAGGGCAGGAACCTGGTACTGTGCGTGTCTCTGGTACTTAGCACAGGGGAGGCACTGAGTAAGTATAGTAGTTGTGAAACACCTTTTGGCAATGAATAGATAAATGAATGAATAAAGACTCCAGGTGGCTTTCTGTCCCCAGGATCATTGTACTAATAGGTTTCAGGACAAGGAGGTTGTCAGAGACTTTGAGGATGGTCTTCTGGTGTTATGTTCTTGGAGATGAGACTCATTTGTTCTTGTTTCTAAGTGCGTATTTACACATAGTTTGCTCTCCTATTGGTTTTTAATCTCTCTATAGCTTACTTTTTTTAAAATACTCATTTTATTTTTGGAACTATAGTTGTCTAACCAGGGCTTTTCAGCTCCTATGTGGTATGTGTTTGGGACTGGTTGTAGTTCAAGGCGCTAAAAAGGAAAATGGCATTTGTCACCGCACACTCTGCTTTTTCAAGGCAACACTTTACTCTTCAAGGCTGATTATTCCCTAGAGGTTTGGGGAGACATGTGGCTCAGAGATACAAGCACAGTATTCAGAACACAACATCTGCGAAGGAATCTGGGCTCTGCGTCTCACCAGCTGTGTGACCTTGGACAGGAGACCTGATCTTTATGGAATGTAGTCTCTTCACTTATAAAATGAGGATGAAGATGCTTTCTACATGGATTTGCTGGGAGGATCAAATTAGGGAATATCATTAAGGTCCTGGCCCAAAGTAAATACTCAGCAAATCTTTGTATTAATACATGTCCCTGCCCTTTCCCTGTCTTCTCTTTCTGAAGATAATCTGCATTGTGGAGTTAAAGATGAGGCCACCCATGGACAATTTTGTCCAGGCTAGACCCCTTGAGGGAAATGGAGCAGGGTCTTCATCCTAGAAGTCATATCTAGGATGATTTAACTGCTTGGCTCAGGATGGTTTCCCCCAGATGAGGCACTAACAAAGGGAGGAACTCTACATCTTGGCTCCAGGTCATGATTTCAGGCTTAAGCATGTTGGAGTGAATACTGGTCCCAAAAATGTTTAACAGGGTAAAGGGTTTCATAGTCAAATTGGTTTGAGAAACATTCTCCTATATTCTCCTCTAGATGATTTGCAATAGACATTCTGAAAATCTCTAGAATAAACAAAACCTGTTCAATTCATTATTTTCAGGATCAAAACTTATCTGAGAATGTTAAAAAAAAAATAGCACCAGCTGTGGAACATCCTATGGAATGTGCACTCCATGCAGCACATGTTAGGAAATCCAGGCTCAAGGACTTCTTGAATGGAAGCAGTCAATGGGGAGTTATTTGCTGTATCTCCTCCGCCCACTCCCCTCTTCTGGTGAAGATTCTCTGTGTCTTCTTTGAGAAATGCTCCTCCCTGTCTGTCTTCCAGCTATTTGCTCCTGGTGGTGGGGAGAGGGGGCTGTCAAAATGGACCCTGTCCCATCCACAGCCATGGGGTCCATACACGGCACAGGGGCAGCCAAAGCAATGCTTAGCCAAGACTTTGAGCTGGTTCTGAGGAAATGAGCCCCTCCTTTCTGAGGTTGCAGCAGAGAAGACGTGAGCCTGGGAGCTGGAGATCTCACCTAGTAATGAAAATTGGTCAGAAGAACCTGCCAAACATGAGGGGCACCTATTAGTGTCTAATAAATCATATATAGTGATAATATGTTAATAGTAACATATTGACAGTATATAATATATAATTATGTAATTAATAACATATAATAGACAATATGTAATAAATTATATAATATATGCTATATATGATTATGTGTTTATATAATATGTAATTATTAGGTCTTGCTAAGGTTATTAAAATATATAAAATTGTATAAGTATATAATTATATAATAACATACTATAATTTATTATACAATACATATATAATTTTATGTAACTATGTAAAATATAAGTATATATCAATATATTAACATATATCATTAATATATATGAATAACCTTAGCAAGCCCTAATAATTACAGATTTTATATACATAATATATAGCATACAAATATGTAATTATATATACTTATATATAAGTTACAGATGTGTATATATAATAATATATACATTAGTCACCTTAGCAAGTCCTAAGTTTCCAGTCATCAGTGAGGCCCAGACACACCCCAGCTCTTCTCACTGTTGGTTTATAAAAGCCAAAATACACATCCTTTTGCTTAGGCTTGTCCAACTTGCCACCAACAGAATCCTGATGAACACAGGCAGCTTCTGGAGGGGCCCGATGCTCCACTGAGCTGCCCACATTTCAAGCATGGCCTTCAATAAGGCGGAGTTGATTATAGAGAAGATCATGATGTTCGTTAAAGATCCCAAAGGAGAGCAGGAGGGCGCGCTGGGGGTCAGGTCTCTGAAAACTCTGTCCTCTCAGGTGGGCACCTGGTGTAGCTCAGTCTCCTCCACTTGAGCGGCATCCTTCCATCTCTCCCAACATTGCTCTTTTTCTCTCCTCCCCTCCGGGTCCCCTGGCTGCTTCTCACTTCTCCATCGTTGTGAAAAGCCAGGAGGCGGCTGAATAGGTTGTGATGGGAGAAAGCAATGTGCTACTTTCATGTCCTTTCTGCCAGCTGGGGTCCTCTGTCCTCCTGGCACAGCAATGTAGAGCTCCTCATCTCTTCATTCTGGTTCCTCCTCCTCCTCCCTACTCCATTTCCGATGACTAAGACTAAGCGCCACTTAATGTGACCAGCAGCCCTTATTAAGTCAATTGGCAATTAACAGGGATTACAGTCATGAACGAGAGTGGCAGCATTTCATGCCTGATTGTGTGAAGGAGGTTTTCGCGTGGGTCACGAGCCTTCCCAACACTAGGCTGGGTCCTTAAGAGGCGGTTAAAGGTGTTCCTGGGTTTTTCCTGATACCTGACCTGTAAACAGTGGTGTGTGCTACAGCTGACTCACAGAAGCCAATGTTAGCATCTCTTACCAACTCTGAGTTCAGTGATGTCACGTTGCTGGCTTAAAATCAGCCATGGTGGGAGTACTTTTACCACGGGAATCAGCGAACGTGACAAATTAGACCTGCCCCTCAACCCTTAAAGGTGGTTGTTAACCATTTACCAGCACGCCACTGCCCAGGAACCTCTTCACCTCGGTCACGCCAGTGGGCATCCACATGGCTAATCCCTGCTTCTGTCATCTCTGCTCCTTCTGCTACCTTGCAGTGATGTTTATGAGTGCTCATCACGCACAAGATCACGTCACCTGAATCGAGGGTGTTGGGAGAGTTTTGTTTTCCTCATTAGTCAGACTCACCCCGTCCATACTTACATGGTCTAGAATACAGGTTGCAAACAGACCCACTGAATTCAGCATGACCCACACAGAATTTGATTTAAAAATGTAAAATAGTTGGACAAACTTAATGTCTGGTAGTATTCACATGAAAACTGGGGTTTTTACCTTCTCTTGAAAGAGAAGATCAGACCTGGCAGTAGTGGGCAACCATCCTTGTAGGCAAACAGTTGGCTGGAGCTGAGGAGCAGGTCCCCCTCTGGACTTGGCGCACATTTTGTTTTCACCCCAGGTCCCATTCGGGCAGCCGTGCTCACTTACACTACCTGCCTTACCTCTGCAGGCATTTGAGTTACATGTCCTGTGTCCTGGTGTTCTTACCTTGCCCTCGGGGCACTTAACCATAAGGCAGGACATGTTGCAGGGGTGCTGAGGATAATAGAACCACATTCCACTGGGGAGATCGAGCTGTGGCATCACTGACAAATAGCTCTGCAGCTGTGAAGTGCGAGCAGGGCGTTCCAAGCAACAGGAGCAGCAGGAGCAGCAGGAGCAGCAGGAGCAAAAGCATGGAGATGGGAACGTTCCCCACATGCTTTGGGAATATGGAAACCCAGGATTCACGCTGGGCAACTGGACAATGAAAGGATGAAAACTTAGGTTGAGGCCAGATCATTGAGAATCTTGGATTTGAAGTTTAATTCATTTCAATTTAATAAATTCTCTCTCAGCCCTTGCTATATCCCAGGCTCGCCACTAGAACATGAACACAGATATGATTGTGATAAAACCTCTGCCCAGGACTTTTATCCGTAGTTTATAAATTCATTTTTGTTGTTTGTAAGTTTTGCCATGAATCCTCTATCAGGTCGACCTAATATGAAGCCCTTTATTCAAACCATATAACCCAGGACTTTTTCAGGTTAAAATAACTCATTTGCCCCAAGGGACTGAGGAACCCCTAGAGCATCAGAGGCTTTGCTTTGAAAGTGTAAGTTACTAGAAGTCTCTGTGGCCGTCAGCCTGAGAGGCACGTCCTAGTGGAACGTGAGCAATGTCAGCCCCATGGCACACACAGAGCCTGAGAGAGGGAAGCCAGGGAGGAGGCTGCGTGGTGGCTGAGGGGTGAGGGATGGTGTTAAAAGAGATAAGAAGGAGTAGACACAGAAAGATAGTGAAGACTCTATTTATCAGAGAGTGAGAACATAGGCCTGGACTGTGTTGGGAGTAAGAGAGTGGTGAGACTGTCAGGGAACTGGCAGTGAGTGAGCTGCTGCATCGAGCTCCAGGGAAGCCCAAGGACTGGTGTGTGTGTGCGTGTGTGTGTGCGTGTGTGTGTGCGTGCGTGTGCATATGCACACGTGCATGAAAGTCACCAAGGTGAAGTGTGGAAGGACCATCAAACAGACCCAGTTGTCTTAGGCTCCTTACTGACCCTCTGAGATGCAAAAGAAAAAATATAGCTCCGTGTGATAAACACTGGGCAGAAAAAATCCTGTCTTAGTATCAGACAGAAAAATTCCTCTTACAGTGTGAATGATCTGTATTCGGGGGGAGACCCTGACTAACTGCTTAGGGTAGAAGGACAGGCATGGATTCTGGCAGACCAGGCAATGAAGAAAAGATGACGAAGCTGCTTTTCAAAGAGAAGAGGAAAGGAACTTGCTTTTTATATCCAAGAAAGACGGAGGGCCATGAAAGCAGGGAGAGAAGGAGAGGCGGGAGGGCAGGCAGACGGCACAGGCTGGGGAGGGGCCAAAAGGAGTCTGGAGAACGAGAATGCCTACTGTGATAGGTAACTGTTGCCGTGTCATGCGCACAGTGACTCCTCTCCATGACCCCAACACTTCCAAGAACACTTTGAATTTTCCCTGCTTTCTTCTAGGACTGAAACAAACAGTAGGGCTTAACCCTTGGGTCGACTTGTGTGGAACAGGAGAGAGGACACAGGAGCCAGAACTTGCAGAATCCCAGGGAAGTGCTCTGGTGTCTACCAACTTTGGACGGTGAGGGGAGCCCCTCTTCAGGGACCTTCAGGGGCAAGGTGGCCTTGAGTGGCATCCGGGTGTAAGGGCAGGTCAGCACGGAAGAGCAGGAGGGGCAGGCTGTGCGCACTCCCGCGGCCCCCAGGCAGTGCCCCTGGCTCCTCTAGGTCTCATTTCTTTCATGTTTAACAGTAAGAACAACCTACCTCAGGGATTAATTAAGATCACACACAGAGAGCTCCAGCACTTTGTAAGTGCTCAATAAATGGCCAGTGTTGTAAGGATTGCCTTTCGTTGTCACCAGTAACGATGCTGCCAAGTTCAGCTCCAGTGTAACAACGTCCTGGCTGAATCCTGATAGAGGCCACTTTGTCACGTCACCGCCCTCACATCCCACCCATCTCTCTTCCCCAAGCGTGGGTTCCAGAGAATCCTGACCCAGCCAAGGCAGTCTTCAGTGTCTCACCTCATCCAACAGTCTGAACAATAAAACTCTCAGAGGTCATCTTTACTGTGAAATTCTAAAATCATATTTATTCACCAATTCACAGAAAGTGTCATAATGACCACCAACATGAATCAGTTTGTAGGCATTTACAAGCCACGGCTGAAAATAAAAATCTGTCTGCGTGGAAGAGGCATTTAACAAATTACTTGGAAACTGCAAGAATTGTAATTGTTAGAAATTTAACCTTTGTGATTCAAACATGGGTAGGATCACAGTCATGGGAAGAAGCCCGACAGATTCCCGTGATGGTTCTTATTATATTTTCCTCCAGTATCTTTATAGACGTACAGACTCTCAGCGCCCCTCACTCTGTGCCCACCCAAATTGGATGTGACAGCTCGATTAGGCAGGGGAGAGGGTTCTGAGCAAAGGGGTGGGGAGGGAAAAGGCAACCTTGAGGAGACAATGCACTCTTCTGAAATTAGATTCAATTTTCCATAAATTCATACAGTCCTAATGAGATATTCCAAAGTTTGCATTGTATCACACTCATACACACAATAATATATTTATCAAATAAGCACATTTTCTAGACTAAAATGATTCATTTTTTGAGGCAGCTCAAAGAGCTCAGAAGTCTGATGTGTGGCAGGCACACACTGGCCACCCCTGGAGGTGAAGCCAGCCACGGCGGGAGACTCCGGCCAGACTGGCAGAAACTGCCAGACAGGAACAGTGATTGGAGGTGATTCTGTGAGAGGAGGTTGCTCCTCCTCCTGGCTGTACAGCGTCATTGTCACAGAGGCTGCGTGGAGAGAAAGTGCACCTCTCTGTCATAGACTTTCACACGCACTCTGAGCTGAGCAGCTGGGAGCGAACAGCCGTCCCAGGCTTCTAAAAGGTGGTGGCGTCTCCAGATGAGGGAGAAGGGAAGGGCTGGGAGAAGAAATCACTGGATCTTTGAGACTGGCTGAACCCATAACCTTTACATTTAGTTCCAAAATCACACCTGAAGGTGACAAATTTGACAGCATTTTACCAAATGTTTGGGCAATGGCAGAGACAACAGGAAGGGAGCCACCACAGCCTACAAACAGCTGGGTTTTCAGCAGATGCAGTCTAAATGTGCAAACCCACTGTGTGCATCGCCTCACTGCTCACCTCCAGACACTGAATACAACATGGAATCTGTGCATTCACAAAGGCTCCTCCTCAGCTACGAGGGGGTGTGACTGACACGATTCTCTCGGTCAGTGTGAGGCATAGTCACACTGTGGAGCCTCTACCCAGTATTCACAAGCTGGCCCTTCAATTTCCAAATGTTTACCAAACTCCTACTATCTGCCAGCCACTGTACCCAGTGCTCTGAGAGCTAACAGTAAATAACAACAATAAGAAAAATGTGTAATACCCAAACCAGTGCTTCTAGGGAATTTAAAATATGTTGGGACCATTGACCTCTTCATTCTATATCTTACTTCTGTAGTATAGAAATGTATATGGTTTGGTATGTGTGTATATATACATACACGCACATATATATTATCACTGTCCTTAGCCTACTTATCTCTGATAAGTTATATTTAATACTCTAATTTCCTAAACAAATGCCCCACCAAATCATTCTGACTCTCTTCCTTACCAACACTAAAATGTCTATGCCAATAACATACCAAACCCAACTCTAATACCTATAGATTTCTTTGAGAACAACCAACTTCTACATGCAATTTCTTTTCTAAACTCACCAACTGGGTTTCTTCAATCTCCTGCCAAGCCCATCCAGCTTGGAGCATCAACAACCCTTTCTGGAAGCCATCAAGGTCAGGCTAGAAGCAATCAGGTGGATGGATCCATCACGACTAGTTCAATTAAGAACTGAAATCATCTTCAAACAGCTCTGACTTTGGAAGCAATTCATCTGACTCTGTGGTCACATGGCCGGACTTACCCATAATATTTTGGAAATGTGGATACAGTTTTAAATACAGAGTGACGCTTTGGCTTCCTGGGCAAGGGGGTTGTTCCTAATGCTGTCACTCCTGTCCTACCTCCCTGTTCCCTCTCGAACTCTGAGGCACCTTTTCCCTTGATATCTGTTCTCTTACTTTTTGAATAATCTGCCCCGGGTATCAAATCTAACTTCCTCCCCCCAAAAAAAGCTTTTGCCATATTTCCACCACCTGGAGTTTGGCTTGTGAAAATGAGCAGACCTCATTTTAATCCCACGCATCAGGGCTCCTTTGCAGCTGTGTAAGGGCTCCAGCTGCTGTGCTCCACGGTGGCCAGGATGCGTGCACTTTTGTCTCCAGGGGTGGCTGGGCACATCATATTCACATCTGTGACCCACGGGCACAAGCAAACCCCCCATCACAGAGGCCCTAAGGAATCCTTCCCACAGAGGTGCTGTAGCTGAGACTTGTGGGTTGATTCTCTGCTTCTGCAAGTAGACCCAAACTGTGGACTAATTTCTCTGAGAGCTCTTTCTGCTGGGGGAGAGAACCCTCAGAGAGTGTGTGTGTGTGTGTGTGTGTGTGTGTATGCATGTCCCATTTCTGTTCTGAAATACTCAGTTAAAAAGAGTCTGGGTAACAGAGATGCATTTTCATTTCAAGATAAAAGCAAACAGACATTAAAGCCAGCATGTTTCTGTTGCCTGTGATTAATACACACCGTCTGCGTTTTGGCTCTTCTCAAGTCTGTTGCCCTCTTTTCATTAGTCTACTGGGAATGAGCTTCATGTTGATGAATTTCCTCTGCAGTAAATCTGATAAAAGGGACTGGAGAGCAGCGCAGGGCCAGGTCATTAACAAACCAGGGCTTTCTGTCCTCTGTTGGGACTCTGCCCATCCCAGGGCAGAGCACCTGGGACCCATCACGGCCCATCTCCCCTGCTCCTTGCTTAGGGCCTAGGAAGGGGTTACTGTGAAAACAACCCCACTCCTGCTCTCTTCCATGGGCAGTGAGAATGTTGTCTTCTGTCCACTGCACTTTCATTCCTTGTTGGTCTGATCACATAAAGGACCTTGACTTACATACCGAGAGAGAAGGTGGAGGAGTGTGTCTCCATTGGAGGATCTTAACATTTTAAACTGAGTCTTTTCATTGAGGTCAAATGATCTCTGGAATTCAACTCGATCCAACATTTGTGGAGTGCCTGCTGTGGGCGGGGGCAGTGCCCGCCCTGGGTGCAGTGTCAGTACCTGCTCACCTTTGGGAGGCGGCCTGTGGCAGCAGCGGCGCCAAGAGCTGGAGAGCCATCCTGGCCTCACACACGCACAGCTCCAGGGCCCTGGGAAGGGAGGACTGTGGTTCCACTTAATTCAGCTAAAAGTGCTCACGGGGCGGGGGCCGTGACTTAGGAGATGTGTCACCTCAACGGCCCAGAGGTACCAGCTCCTTTCTGCTCCTGGAACAGGAAGACGGCTCCAGGCAGGAGCCAGGAGACCCCCAGCCTGGTGTCAGGATGAGGTTCTCTCCGTTGTTTCTGACAAATGTAAACAGCTGGTGCTGCCTGCCTGATGATCACTGTGTGTGTCCCAAGGAATGCCCCTTACTTCCCCCCTCTCTGGTGTCCTGCCTGGGTCTGCACTCTATCCATAGGGACTTCCTGTCCTGCCTGCCCCGACACGGTCCAGGCCTGCCAACAAGAGGAGGGCCCGTCCTGCTTCCAGAACTACCGGAGGACTCATCACCCCTGCCTGCCACCCCACCTAGTGTCCTTTTGTCCCCCAGGAGGCTATTGTAATAAATGACTAACATAACATTGCCCTAAGCTTTGGGAGAGACGTGTGTCCTCAGAGAATTCGCTCAGAGAGGCCAGGCTGCCCAGAAAAGCGCCTGGGCATGGCTTTCCCCACGCTGTCTCTCAGGCGAGCAGCTGTAAGCACTATTCTTTCCTTGCAGTGGATTCTAACTCCTTAGATGGGTTATTCACAATATGATCTCTGTGTTGGTCTCAGGAGATTGGGTGGGCATTTAATTAGAAGGTCTTTTCCCAAGCTCGGCTAGAGAATCAAAGGGGTCCCTTTAGCCATTCAGGAGGTTTCGGTGCAGAGACTGCTGAGGCTCTGAGCAGGAGACAGTCTGGGTTCTTAGGACGCAAGAGCAGGGGCTAATTCTCCTAGGAATGTGTCCGGGCTCCTTCCTAGATGGTTCCTTCTCTGTCCTTCCACCCTAAGGCCCAGTGCCCTGGCCCTGTGATTCCCAATCTCAAAAACCCTTATACGAGGAGATGCTGCACCACAGTTGCGTAAGTGACAGATAAAGTGCCAATGAGCTCCTCCCAAGAGTCTGTGGACTTTCATAGAGTTTAAGCTGTGAGTCAACAATGGGTGAACCTCAGGCATCTAGGAGGTCAGGGAAAAGGACACTGGTGGAGCCTGGCAGCTTTGGAGGCCTTAGGAATCAGAGGGCCCAGGCAGATTCAGATTGTAGATCAGGCTGCAGGTTTGTTTCCCACTGTTAGTAACATCCAGAATGAATTACTGCCCTTCCAAGAAAAGCCATCCCTTTCCCATCCAATTTGTGTTTGAATTGTGGCACTGCACACCCTGGTCCCATTACAAACTGAGCAGGGCTGCTGTGAGGTCATGGCTCTGTCCTTAAACAGCCCCTGCCACTCTCTGCTGGGCCTTGGATGGCTCCACCAGAACAGGCTATGCGGAAAACCGCAGGGTCATTGCTGCAGTTTCATTGTTTCCTCACAAAATATGGCCCTTGAGCAGGCTTCTCAGCTTTCAGGAACCTGGCAGGTGGCCTTCCTAGAGATGGGTGACCTCTGATAGCCTCTCCTGGGCTGTGTCTCTCTCTAGGATAGGGGCAGGCAGGCAGGAATTGCCTCATGCTAGAGGGGAGGAAGGGTACTGGGACTCGGACCAGGGTTCCCTGAGAGGGCTGCTTCAGGGAGTGTGAACTGCAGCCTGGAAAGCCCTGGGGTGGGGTGGGGTGAGGTGGTCTGCTTTGGTCCCCTCGCTACACTAGCAATTGATTATTTTACCTTGTTAGTTAATAGTCAACTCCTCCCAACGTCAGTCTAAGACATTTCCCTCATCTTCTACGTCAGTGGTTCCCAAACTTTAGCATGCATCAGAATCAGAAAGCTCATTAGCACATGGACTGCCTAACCCCAGAGTTTCTGATTCAGTAGGTCTGGGGTGGGGCCCCAAATTCTCATTTCTCCCACGTTCCCAGGTGATGCTGCTGCCAGTCCAGAGAACCACTGCCCCACAGCATCGATGAGAGCCCTCGGCAGGTCCCCCCGGGCTGGCCCCTCCTTGCTCTCCAGCTCTGACTTTAGACCCCTGAGGGGCTCCCTCCCATCAGGCTGGCTCATGCTAGCCCCCTTCCTGGATCGCCCTCCTAACTGTGGAGGTCCACTGGCTGCTTCCTCTGGCGTGGTTTCGCTGAATCTCAGCTGCCAGCCACGTTATTTCTGCCTAGTGGGCAGGGTGACTGGCTTTCGTCTGCAAGTGCACTGAGTCGGTCTTGGTTAGAACTGAGGAGCATTTAGGGGAACACTCTCATTTCCCTAGAGAACTCCCCAGTCTGCCTCAGTGACGCATGTCAGGGCCCCCAGAATTACCCTGACCACCTGACTTACGGTCGGTAACTACTAAAGCAAGTTATCCCACCTCCCTCAACCCCCAAACTGTCTAGCAGTCCTGACTGCTCGTGGACAGCCTCTGACACTGCGAAGGGAACATCCCAACAGCTCACAAGACCAGAAGCTCCTCATGGGGGGCCACCCCTGCTTTACCCTCCCTGCCCCTGTTGCTGGCACAGGGCCTGGCCACCACAGGTGCCCCGTGAGGATCTGCTGAATTGCACTGAACATAGCTGCAAACACCGATTCCCATCTGTTCGCTCACGGCACACAGGGAATGTCTGATTGCTCTCTGGGGTTCTGGTGGAGGTAACATTTTCCCTTTTTGTCTCCCTGGGACAGAGTCAAGCTTGGCTCCTAATCCACAGCTCCTGTAAAGCCAACTCTCTTTTTCCAGTTGACACTAAAAGGAAAGCTAGACCAAGCTCTACAGAACAGGTACGGAATACATTTATAAAGTAAAAGAAATAAAATCAGGAAATGAGGGTGCTGGAGTAGACTTAAGAACTTCCACTGCTCATTTCCTTTGCCTGCAGCTGGACAATGCAAAGTGGTTATGTGAAAATTAAATTGTGCCGAGGGCTTTGGCTTGTCAGCCTCAATAAATGTTTGATGCAGAGAGAGACTTGTGCACCATCCACAACCTGCCAGGGTACATGCCGGAGGCTTTGGGGATGCCCCAGAGCACTGAAAATTATCTTACCTGAAAATTATCTACTTTTTACTGGCAGATTCTTTTAAGGAATTAAATCCATTCTCCCACTCTTTTGTAAAAACTATTTGGTTAATTTAAATGAGGGGATGGTGAAGAAAAAGTTCTCTTTTTCTTCCTCTTGCTAATAATATTGAGTCGTAGAGCTAAGAAGATTGCTAATTTTGAAGTGTGCTGGATCGGGCTTTATACTGATTATGTTGCTATTGATTTAAACAGTCACAAGTCTTTAGGATCATTTTTAGAGCAATGGCCTGAGCAGGGCAGAAATGAAAATCAGTCTGAGATAATGAACAGTCCTGCTTAGAAATCATTATGGGCTGAGCCCTGCTGGGGCAGCGCGGGGGGCTGGGGAGTTAACGCTTGCCTGGGTGGAGGTGGAGTGAGCCCTCGTAATCAGGCAGCTCCCGGACTGAAGTCTTTCAACTCCTGAGGAATGTTTGTCTGAGTTTGTCAATTCAACTAGTTACAAATGTGTTTTTGTGTGTTTGTTTTTGTTTTCCCCCTGGAACATGGACTTTTAAAAGAGCTTAATTGAGGACTATGGGGTTTTCCTGTTGCTCAGTTTGGAGGCAAAGACCACTGGGTAGTGGATGGGAGGCTGGGATAGCAGCTTGCTTTCTCCTGAGAAATGGGAGGCTGCTTTCCCCGCAGGTATGGCAGGGTCCGCAAACCACGGCCCTAGGGCCAGATCTGGCCGGCTGCTAGTTTTTGTATGGCCTACGGGCTAGCAAAGGCTTTTACATTTTTGAACGGTTGAAAATAAAGATTAAAAGAGGAAAAAAAAAAATTCATAATGTGAAAATTATATGAATTTCAGATTGTCTGCTTTTTCAGTGTTCATAAATAAACTTTTATTGAAACCTAGATAAAGTTTTATTGGGACATCTGTTTGTGTACGTGTTGTCTGTGGCTGCTTTCACGCTACATGAAGAGTTGAGTACAGTTGTCCCTTGGTATCTGTGAGGGATTGGTTCTAGGATCCCCTCCCCTGCAGATACCGAAATCCATGGATGCTCAAGTTTTTATATAAAATGACATAGTATTTGCTTATACCTTATCCATATCTCCCTATATTCTTTAAACAATTTCTAGATTACTAATAATGCCTAATACAATGTGAATGCTATGTTAATAGTTGTTATACCTAGGGAATAATGACGAGGAAAAAAGTCTGTACATGTTCAATTCAGACACAGCTATCCATTTTTTTCCCAAATATTTTCTACATGCAGTTGGTTGAATCCATGGATTTGGAAACCGCAGATACAGAGGGCCGACTGCACTTGTGACAAAGACCATATGGCTCACAAAGCCCAAGATATTGGCTCTTGGTTGATGAAGTTCGCTGACCTCTGACGTACAGGAATGGAGGACATTATTTCCCACCAAGAGCCTTCTCACTGGACCATCCATGTCCATGAGGTATAGGGCAGCACAGGTGAATCAAAGGTGTTTGGTCTAAACCCTGCCTGATAGGATGATTGGTAAATTCAAAAAAGTGGTAATGAAGAGATACCACTTATAGCATTCGGTTAAATCTACTATATTTTTAGTATTTTTTAGGGTAGGTCACCAACTAGTGGATTGCCTTACTCCACTGAGGCACCTCATCCTGTGCTCGGCTTTTCCAATTTCAATCTCCTCTTCCTCCTCCTTCTTCCCCCTGTCATCTGAATTACCTGAGAGGTTTCAGCCTGTTTCGTCAAGCCCTGGATAGCAGAATCTGGCCATCCACTTGCCAAGACAAGCAACAGACTGGGCCGCGGCCAAGGCAGTCCGTGGTCCCCCTGTGTGGGCACCTGCATCTGCCTGGCTGCCGACGTTTGAATGAGAGGGTGCTGGTGTCCAGGCCATTTGGGAGTTTTGGTTCCTGGATGGCAGCATGTGCAGGTTGGAAAACACTGGCTGATTAATGACACTTGTTACTCATGGCCAGACTACCTGGTGGAGGGCAAAAATATTACCCAGTGCTCACCTGGGTACCTCCCAAAATTTCTGTTACTTTTATGTCACCACCCCTCCTTACCATGGTGAGGAGTAGGGTATTGGGAACATGATAAATGCCTGTTAACCAGGCAGCATCATTTGAGTGCCTCATCTTTGGAGCTGGCATGCAGGGAATGACCTCTCACAGCAAGAGTTGAGGGAAAGGGCTCTGATTCATTGTCACCATTGTTTCTCTGCAAATGAGTCCAGTCACCAAATGTCTCTTCAAATGATTCATCTGTGCTGCCCTAGCCAAGTGCCATTTTCACCTGTCCTCCCCCCTAAAAAACAAAACTCCAAAACATATAAATTTCACAATGCTCCAAACAGCCCACTCAACCATGCATAAGTAATGCAGCCACCAGAGACAGCCGGAGGATATGAGGAGCACCTTCCCCACCAAACAAACCAAAAAGACTGAGCAGAGAGAAAAGTGCACTCAAGCACTCAACTTAAATATTTAAATCAAAATCTAACTCAAGAAGAATTGGTTTTAAAGACATAAAATGTTCCTTTTGCTGCCATAATTTTGGGAGAATTCAGTAGCTCCTAAATGCCCAACTGAAGAATCTCTTTTTATTTAAATAGTGGCATTGTGGAGACTGACCAATCCTGTGGATTTTCTCCTCATGGATGTGCAGACATAGCCTGACAGAAAAGGGCCATTTGGTCGAGAAAATTCACAGGAGAAATGTCTATTTCTGTTCAAACCCCCAAACTTTTTCCAGTGTTTTTCCCTACGAAGGAAAAATAAGGGTAATGGCTGAGTTTGTGTGTCCCTTTCCCTATGACTTCTCCTCTCCCTTTCATCCGTCTCTTGTATAATTTCGAGGACTGTTGGTTTCCCGTCTGCAACTGTGAAGTCCACTGTGGGGAGAAGCTAATCTTAATCAGCTTTAGTCCTTTCCCACAGCTGCTGGCGGAGTGCTTAGCACACAGTAGGTACACAGAGATAAGTGGGCCGGGAGTGGAGGCTGGGGAGTCTGGTCTTGTCTATCCCTCCGAATGACTCTGAGCAAGACACTGAATGTCCCAGCTTTGGAGTACTCATCATGAAGATGCACCTCATGACAGACGCCCTGCCCCAACCACTTCACAGATTATTGTGAGGCCCGAAGGAGGGAACAGAGGCAAAAACCATGTTACGAGGTGGAAGAAGCTGCATAAGGCAGTTCTCTGGAATCAGATGGTTGCAAAGGCCTGCTGTGGATCTTCACTGGGTGGAGGTCAGACCAGAGGACATTGGTGGCGATCCCCTTCCTAAGCTGTCTGTTTTGATGACACCGGGGACAGACTGAGCAGATTCTGAACTTTCTTTTGAACCTGAATGCCGCTTGACTAGGGACCAGCTCTGTGCCTGTGCCAAACCAGCATGGGATGGGCTTGGGGAGGGGTGGGAGGATGGGGACAGCTCGTACATCCTGAGGACTAAGAGGAACCTGAGGCATTCAAAATAAACACATTCTCAGAGCTCGTGGAAGCCCTGTCATGGACTTAATTCTTGCCTGCTATTCTCTTGGCCACAAAAGATCACAGAGCGGTTACTATGCAAACAATTCTCCTCACAAGGTGTCCACGTTAGGATGAAGATGGAAAAGATTTCCTTATTAACCAAAGAAGAGAGAAAGAAAGAAATTAGGTTTTTGGATATATTTGCCCTCAGCCCAAAGTATTTCTCCTTTTATGAGACAAGAAAGTAGAAGCTGCCATTATTGCAAATATGCTTTACATTCCTAGCAGCTAAATTTCCAAATTTTCATGTGTATTCTACTACGCCCAAGAAGGGTGCATTTTCTCGAGAGGCAATAGTGTGTAATAGGAGATAAGGGACAATGAAGCTAAGTTGTGAGACCTCGCCAACCTCGGGCTACCAGTGTCCTGGGGGAGCCCAGCCAACCCTAGCCTGCCTGCCATGAAACCTAGCATGGCTTCTCATCAGCCCTTCTTCCTACTTCCTGGCTTGCCATGGCTGTCACCCGGGACAGTAGCGTGTGGAATGTGTCCTGGGTCCTGTGGTTTTGTGTGGTGAGTGTCCCTGGCAGGGCGGCCATGGGTCTCAGCAGCTGCCCAGGCAGACAGGCTCAGACAGCTTTGGCTGGGGACCAGCCCTGCTTGTGGACAAGGACCTATTCTTGGTTTCAGACTTTTCATATAAGCTTATGTAGCCTCACAAAGAAGGAAAGGGAAAGGTTCTCCAATTGGGGAGAGAGAGTCAGGCAGACAGAGAGAAAATGCATGTGCCTTTCCCTGTAAACTTAACTTTTCCTCAACGAGGACTTTCCTTTAAAGTATTAAGCACTAAGACCTTAGGTATGTGAAGTTCAACCACCTTCCCTGCATAAAGCAACCTGGAGTCAGTGTAAGGAGGACTTGTTGGTCTGTGTGGAGGAAACGATTTAGCCTGGCGCACGCATAGTGAGTTGGAACCCAAGGGCCTTGGGGACACCGAGCCTGGGTAGGTGGGTGACATAAACCTTCTCCCCTGCAGAAAAGAGCAAAGGCAGAACTCTGCAGACTGGTGGACAGGATGCTGGGTGAGCCCAGGGCAGAAGAAGTGGAGGCTACAGGACAAAGTCCACCCTGAAGTCCCCACTGATGACCACACTGGGCTCCTTGGAACTGCCCGATGGCTGGGACACAGGGAGTGCCTGAGGCATAAGGGTGGGTTGGTTCCAGAAGGCTGGAGAAGGCCTTCCCAGACCCGTCATAGAAATCAGAGGCGAGGTGTGATGGACGTGGGCATACATTGGGTCGGGGTCTACAAAAGGGACACACAGGCAGGGCAGCAGGCCTCCGGGCACTAGTAGGGGAGGGTGGAGTCGTCCCACTCCAGCTGGGCTTGCCTGGCTCCACTCTGCCCGTGTCTGCCTCTGCCCAGCACTTCCTCCTCCTCCTCATCTTCACTGTCATCGGAGTCGCTGCTGCTGGAGCTTATGTCTTCCTCTACTTCTTCCTCCTCCTCCTCTACCTCAGTCTCATCTTCCCCACGCCCTGGTTCTTCATGTTTCTGGATGTCAGGGAGAGAAGAGAAATAGTCATCAGGGGCTGAGCAGAGGCCACTTTGGAGCTTGTGTTTCTCTCTCCATTAAGGAAATGTTCAGGGTTCCTTGGAAATGCTTCTCTTAACGCTAAACCCTTGGGTCTGGATAGACTTTCTGGAGGGGAGGACTTCTGGTGAAAAGGAAGTTTGAAGGTTAAAGACAAAGGCCTGAGATAGCAGCAAATTCTCAGACAGGAACTCAAGGTAAAATGTCACGTGCAAATCACGGGATGGACATTTAAGCCAATCCCATCCATCATATACTGAACCTCTCTGGCCACAGCTTTTTTCTGGCATTTCTGGAGCTTAACTAAATGGGGCCTTCCAAGCCTTAAGTGTTTGCTTCCCAGTGAGTCACTGGCATTTAATCTTGTGTCCTTTCTCTGGGTGAGAATACCATGTCCCTGGGAGCAGAAGGCCTTCTAAGCTAAGACTCAGATGTGCTGCCCTTCAAAAATATTCCTTTTGAAACGATGAAGTTCATGGCCATCCCTCTCCAAGTCTCCCCGTCACTGGCTGACTTGTGTCCTCAACTGTGCTCTACCCTTTCTGGTCTCATTCATCCTCCCTCCAGGTTTTTGGTGATTCTAGCAAAATCTTAGTTCTGGATTTATATTTTGAGTTGATGAACCAGGCCATAGCAGGTGTGTTTCTTTGCTTGGCTACATCCCCTCTGTAGAATATCTTCTCTTCTACCTTTGCCTCTCCCAAATCCTACCCACTCTTCAAGGCCTTCCTCAGACCAGACTCCTCCGAGGAATCTTCCCTGAACATTCTCACCCCACAGGCTCTTCCTACTCAAGATTTCCTGACACTTGACATCACCAGGTCAGCCCTTGTTAGGCACACTTTTGCCTGGTCCTCAGACTGCCCCAGGTAGAGTGGTCGTGTTTTCCATACTCAAGGCCTAGCTCTTGGGTGTTTAAAATTCTGGAGTCCCCAGAGTGGTGAGTTCCGTGCTGTACCTACAGCACATGCTCAGAGAAACTGAGCCGTGTCAGCGCACGGGCTTTGCCATTGGAGCGTAAGACTAGCTGAGGGGGAGCTGGGTACCAGGCTGGGATGATCATCCTGGTTATTTCCTGGTGACTCTTCCTGCTCTTCCCCTGCTTTCCGAAGCCTGCGTCTACCACCACTCAGTGCCCATGGGCACAGGGCATGGTGTAGAGGGCTGCCCTTGCGAGACACGTGTCCAGAGCAGGGGCCTTGGACACTCATGGATGGATTCTGGGGGATAACTGGATAGATATGAACTTTAAGACAACCTTACATTTGAATACTGGCTGTGTGAGTTTGAGCACTTTACTGCTCCTCTCTCAGCTGGTTCCCACCTTGGTAAATGAGGATGATGGCTCCTACTTTGCAGGTTGTTGGAAGATTGAATGAGGTGGTATATATAGAGCACCCTGTACAGTGTCTGCCATAATGGGGGCTTGATAAACAGCGGGTGTTGCTGCTGTATTTTTGCTTTAATCTATTCTGAGCTTTAAAGTGAACTCTTCAGGTAGTGTGGAGCAAAGCCATCTAATTTGCACTGTTAATTAATCAAAAATTCAATACTGAGTGTTAGTCAGCTCTGAGCTAAATACTGTGAGGGAGACAAGGGATAGACACCATATGGCTGCTTGCTTTAAGAAAGTTCTGGTTCTGTTTGCGGGGCGAGAGCAATTAATACATTTTAAATCAGAGAGTGCAGCTGTGGGAAAGTGTGGTTGCGTTGAGAGGGTCAGAGGAGCTGGGAGGTGGGAAGAATCCGTGGGGCTGGACTGTTGGGGCAGGGCTTCCCGAAGGAAGGGCCCTCAGCCAGCTTTAGGCACAGGAGGGGTTGAGCTGGGGGGGAAAAGAAGTACCCCACCCAGAGCTCCCCGCACTGTGTGAGGATCACCTCCATGGGGTTGACTGTGATGGTCAACGCAGAGTCGTCCCAATCCATTTCGGCCTCCTTGGCAGCCTCAGCCTCCTGGATGAAGTGCTGGTGGGCGATCCGGACCCGGTACACGCCCATGGCCACGACGAACACAAGCATGCACACAGAGATGATGATGACCACCGTGGCGATGCTCGGGACCACTGGAACGAGGAAGGAACCCACATGCTGTGTGAACAAGGGTCTAGCTATTCTTGTGATGGAACGTAGAGGAAACATCCATGCATAGGGCAGAATCTGCCCTACCACTTCTTAGCTGCGGAACTCTGAGAGTCAATACTTTACCCTGGGCTCTAATTTCACCATCTTTATAATTGACTTAATAATCTCTATCCTATGGGTAATTGTGAGTAAATGAAATAATCTACATGAGTTTCCACATAGGCACAGAGTAGGTGCTCAATAAATGCAAGTTCTCTGGCTTTTCCCTTCAAATTATAAGGAAGCACCCACTGAGAGCCAGGCACTGTGGAGTTCAGTAGGAACAGACACAAGTGCCCACCAGATGGTAACATGATATGGCAAGTGCTCAGACAGAAGTGTGGGCAGAGGACTTTGCAATACTGTGCATGTGTGTATGTGTGAGTGTATGTAAGGCGTTCATGGCAAGCTTCATATAGGACCTGACTTTGACTTGGCCTAAAATGACTAGCAAAATTTCCCCCCAGCCAACCTCTGCTATTATGTGTTGTGGGTATCTTCTTGTTTACTTGACTGGCTGTATGTTGAGGCTGTGAGTGCCTCAGAGGCAGGCCCTACAATTCTCTATTGCTGGGTTTCCTCCCTCAGTTCTGGGCACATATGGCTGCTGCAACCTAACTGTCTGTTTCCTGGGTGGTCTGAGTCACAGTGACTGATGTCCTGAGGTCTCTCCTCTCAGAAGGCCTACCTGAACTGCGCTGGATGCTACTCCGGGCCTCAGGATGATGGACGGACTGGAGGAAGGGAGGCTGCACAATAAGGTGGTTGACATGTTCCTTGTCTGAGACTCTGACTTCATGGAGGACGCTGACCTGGGAAGAGCAGGGAGTGTTGCTGACCAGGAGTGGCAGGTGGGCCAGCTGCAGCAGTTCTCCTGAATAAATGAGGGAATGAATGGATGAGCCTGGGCTTCCCCAACAATGGCCAGACCCACTCACCTCCACGTTGAACTCATTGCTAGTGTAGCGCCCGTTGAGTTCTGAGCACTTGATCCGGAACCTCCGGGCCTCAAGGGAAGCCGGACGCCAGTTGCGATAGCGGATGTGATGCAGCACCTGCTCATAGCGGCTCATGGAGCCCACACCTGTGCCAAGAGACCACACTCATCAGAAGAAGGCAGAAGAGGAGGAGAAAGAGAAGACAGGGGAGACAGGCTGGGGCTGGCAGGGCTTGTGGGTCTCCTAAATTTGTCAAGGGTAAAAGCTTGAGATGTTTTGGGCAAAGTATAGAAGCAGAAGTTCTAAGCAGCCAATTACATTGATCCACAGGCTTTCCAGATAGACTGGGCTCTGGCTAGAATGATTGGCCTCCATCTGCCAAACATTGCTATAACATTTTCTGAGATCAAATGTTATAAGAGAAGGCATCCACCTGCTTCCTACAGATTTCCCCAGGAGTGGCGATGTGGGACAGGTCCCCAAGATGCTGGAGTAACTCACCAAAGGAGGGTTTAGAAATCCGTGCTCTGAGGTCAAGGATCTCCACCCAATCCCTGGGCCTTCATAGCGCACCTCCACAGGTGCCATTACACCCATGACTCCCTGGACTAGGACATTCTGAGAGGACACCACTGGGGCAGAGGGGGCTGAGCGTGGCCTTACCGTAGATGGAGTAGCCTGCAGTAGAATTAGTGGCATCCAGGTGTCGTTGGTGGAGCTCACTATGGTTGAGCTCTAAGCACTCCTGCCTTGGGTCTAGGTCTCCTCCAAGTACCAAAATGTCACAGAAATCTAAGTTGTGAAGCATTTCTTCTAAGACTGCTGATTTGGGGGCTGTGGGAAGACAGATGCATGGGAAACACAGGCATGAGGAACAGCTCAGACAATGGCCCTTGCTCACCATCTTCCTCTTCTGTTATGACCCCAGGTTAAGCTTGGGTCAGGAGAAAAGGCTATGCAATTCCAAAGACCACATCCACTACTCAGATGTCCAGGCAGCCCTGAAGTTGGATGGCATGAATCAATGGGAAGGGCATGGATACTATAGTCAAAATGCGAATTTGAATACCAGCTCTGCTACTGAGAAGCTGCATGGTGTTAGGAGAACTACCTACCACTCAGTTTCCTCATCTGTAAAGAGGGCAAGGGTCTTGAGAGGATTAAACACACTGTAGTGCTCAATAAGCAACAGTTCTCATTTTGGGAAGAGATGAGTGGCTCTCCATCATGATGCTGTCGTGACTTTCACCATGGGGCCATAGTGTGTCTATTGATCTCCCTCACTGGACTCTGAGGTTCTCAAGGGCAGAAGCACTGTCTTTTTATGACTGAATCCTTAGTGTCTAATGCAGGTGCTGGCATGGAGCAGTTATCACTACACACTGTTCAAATGCAGCTGGGTCATTAATTAATTAATAACCAATGAAGTCAACATAACCAACAATTAATAATTGGTAAATTAATTAACTAATTAATTAAATACCTAATTAATTAAAGTGCTTCCAGGTGAGGACATTAGCAAGTTGGTCAGTCAAGTTAACTTTGCCTGATTTTATGACTCCAAATTTCCCAAAGAAATGTCTGAGTATTTGAAGGCTGGACAGAGTTTGGCAGGCCTAAATTAAAATCCTGTCTTAACATAAAGGTGATTGGTATTTATGGAGTGTGTGCTATGTGCCAGGCACTGTGCAAGTGTGATCCTAATAGACATTAAAGGGAGTGCTATTATTATCCCCATCTGAGTGAGAGCTGCCAGTTTCCCTCTCTCATGGAGGGAGCCATCTCCCATCTGCAGGTCCCTTGCTTCCCGCTGTGTTCAAGGGACTGTGCTGGGTTCAGGGACCCAGAGGCAAATCAGCCACGGTTGAGCCCCCGGGGATCTCTTGGTCTGGTTTAATAAACAGATAATCCCTACTGAGAGCCAAAAAGTGTTGTGTGCTTGGGGGACGCCCCAGCAGCTGGCAGCGCCAGGGTGGGGGTGGGGGAGACTTCTGGGGGGGGTCGAAGGTAGAGATGTTTGCCAGCAATCAAGGGGTGGGGGGGGGGGAAGGGACCTTCTAGCCAGAAAGCAGAGCAAAGGTGTGAGCTAATACCACGTGTGAATGAGAGGTGTGTGTGTGTGTGTGTGTGTGTGTGTCGGGGAGACCCCATCTTTGGTGCTGAGACAGCACAAAGAGCGAATCAACAGGGGCAGAAGATGATGCTAGAGCTGGTCGCTGAGGCCTGGTGGCAAATGCCATTACCCTGCTTGTTTAAGAGACTCATAATAATGATTATTCTAACAACAATAAAAGTAAAAATTTAAAACTACTAATAATAGCCACCGGGCACTTGGCTATGTGCTCTGCATGCACCTCTCATAAACAGAAGGTGAAATGTGTTCTCAGATAATTGCTTTCCCTGCATTGCCTGTATGCTGGTGTCAGACCCAGCAAATCGGGACCCTTTTGGTTACGGCCTGCAACCACTGAGGTCAGAGGCCCTTCTTTTTTCTGTCTGATTTTAGCCACAAATGAGGACAGGGGAAAAGGGAAGATCACACAATCTAATGCACCTTGTTCTGTAACTAGGAAACCACCCTGCCTGGACAGGTGGTAAAACACCATCTATTTTTATGAGCTAAGAAGGGCTGTCTCTTGAGCACCCCATACGCTAGGGATCAGGGCGGTTTAAGGCAGTGGGTAATTAGGATTATTATAGAAGCAGCTCTTCAGGGACTCAGGCCCAGTGACACCAGCACATCATTAGCAGAGGCTTTTGGAGGGGCAGGGGAGAGTTGAAAGCTTTCTCTTGGATAAGGAAGCAAAGGACGGTTCTCAAAGGCATATTTTCCCTAAAGACCTGGGCCCCTCTGAGTAACAAAAAGAAAGTTTTTCTCCTTTGCACTCTCCCTCCTTTCCCTGTTTCCTTCCTTCCCTTCCCCTCTTCCCAGCATATACTATAGCTTTCAGTGCAACTAAGTGTTTCTCCCTGGCAGATAATTCAAATTACTCTACTTTCACTGAGGAACCTTCCCAATAATAGAAATAACTAGAAAGTGTCCTGAAAGCTTACAGTAATATTGCTAAGTGAGACCTAACGTTTAATATTATAAGAAGATACAGCTGTATTTTTTCTTTTTGCATCTTTAGCTTTTCTTTTTTTTTTCTTTTTCTTTTTATTTATTATAGCTTATTATGGGGGTACAACCGTTCTGGTTAAGTATATTGCCCATGCCCCTCCCAACCCCCCGAGACTGAGCCTCAAGGGTGTCCATTCCCCCAACAGTGCACATCGCACTCATCATGTAGGTAAACACCCATCCCCTCCCCCACCCCCAACACCCCCAGTCAGATCTTCAAGTATGTCCATTCCACTGACAGTTCGCTTCGCTCTCATCATGTAGATATACACCCATCCCCTCCCCCCACCTCTGTCCGACACCCAATTGGTATCATTCCCAAATTTCTGCAGTTGTAGAAAAGAAAAGGGAAGCAGAAACGACTTGGCTCTCACCATGCTTCTCAGAGAACAGCACTGTTAGCCTTAGGTGTGTGTTCTTCTTGGCATTTTTCTACATATTTTTTCAGATCATTCTATGTGTAGATACTATGTAATTTTGCATCTTGCTTTTTTTCACTTATCATTTAGCACAAATGCCTTCCTCCCAACCTCCCATCACTTGTAAGTTGCTAAACCATTAATTCCCCTCCTGTTGTTCATTTGGGTTGTTTCTGCCTTTGTTTGTTGTTTGTTTTATTATTGTGCATTACCCTGCCATGGTGAACAATGCTGCTGTCCTGAAGGATGATTTTATGTGGCTGTAAAAAATTAAGGCCCACCTTCCCCACAAACCCAAATGCACCCGTACCTGTGGTTTTCACGTCCCCAGGGGCCTCGGCTTTGGCAAAGGTGCTCACGATCTTGATGTCGGGGAAGAGGACCACTCCTCTGGCACCTTCAAACTGGGCGGCAGGTCTCCAGAAGCTGTCCGTGCCCCGGAGGGTGATCCGGGGCTCGATGGCCTGCAGGACCATCACATAGGCGTCTATGTCAGGGATGCTGATGCACACATCTTCCCCAAAGCACCTGGGAAAACAGCTTCAGTCATGGCACTGATGAGCAAACGATTAAACCATCCATCACAGTCACGGACAAGGAGTTGCTACCTCTAGTCCTTGACACGACATTCTGACCACCTAAGAGTCTCTGAGGATGTCAACAGACATTCAAATTTAAAGCCACATTATAATCGAAACTACTAGTGATCTAGGGACCTAAAAGATTGGCTCCTGGGAGAAATGGGAATTTTCTATGTGAGCAACAAGTAACCATTAAACCTTTCATCATCCTTTAACAAAGTAATCAATGGCAACGTTTATTAAATAGCAACTGCTTGTTATGTGCATTGGTATTTGGTGAGCAAATTGTTGTCTGACTGGTTGGTTACAGCCATCTTACTAATTGAGACCCCAGGGCTAAACTCTCCTGCCTCAGCGTATATGTTATGTCTCTACGAGGACATCACAGAAGTGCACCTTTTCTAGGTGTGGGAGCAGAGTGCTATTGTAAGCACCCTCCTTTTTCTTAATACATTGCTTCAAAAATATCTGGGAGGCAGAAATGGTGTGAAAACAAGAACAAGGCCTGAGAAGTTAGACAGACAAGAATCCATGGCCTGGCTCTGCCATGCTTGGGCTGGGTGACTGTGGACAAGGCACTTGACTCATGTGAACCTCAGTTTCTTCATCTATACAACAGGATGACGACGACTGCCCCACAGCAATAAGGTTTGAATGCAGACAATGTATAGAAAAGAAGCTGACCATCATGGTTTCAGCTCAGTAAATGTTGGTTGATCTGACCCTCTCATCAGACCTCACTGGGGACATGTGTGTCACTGGCACTCTGCTGGTCATCTAAGCCAAAAATGTAGGCTAAATTGGGGCAGGGGGTACTGGGGCCAGACACATGCTCTGGGGATTCTGGGTGGGCTCCAGGTGGTGGCAGGAGTCACCTTGCATACCTTGGGAAATTTCCTGGGGGAGAGGTAGTCTGGGTGGATCCCGTGCAGAGCACTCCAGCCTCTTCTGCGGGCTGGGTGAGATGGGGGAGCTGTGCTGGGCTCCTGCTCCAAGTTTCTCATGCCTCTGCCGTGCCAACCCCAGGACGCTCTCCTCTCTCACTAGTTTACAGAAGCCTGGTCTGGAGCTGGACACTGTCCCATCTGGTCCCTCATCTTCACTCTAATGTGGTGCTAAATTGGGGTGCCTGCTCCCTACCCCAAGGCCTCCAGGGGTGGGAGTAGCCCCTCCATTGCTCTGGAACTATTGAACGTAACTGCCACCTGTGGGCTTTATCCAGCACCTGGCCCAGGGCACAGCAGACCCATCTTCCCCACCCTTGTTCCTCTCTTTCTGAATCCTTCTCTTGGCTTGAGGTGCCATGTGGCTCCACTTCCACCTCCCCTCTGGACTCCCCCTCCTAGTCGCAATCTCAGGTAGCTGTTGTGGCTGAGAAGTGATTCCATAGGCCAGTAAGTGGTTATCCAAAGGCTTTAGTAATACTCTCTTCTCGTTAATTTAACTCTGATCCCTGGGGACAAGAACCATGCCCTGTTTTTCTCTGGCATATTTACAATAACTCAGGAACTCTACCATGCTGGGTTGGTTAACTTAATTCAATTTAATAAACATTTGTCAAGCACCTACTATGTGCCAGGTGCTGAACCCTTAAATCAGACCACTTCAAACCCAGCTCTCGGAGAATTTATAGGAAGAAGCACCTTCTAGGCATTAGATCAGATACAGAATAACATAGAGAAAAGTGGATTTGAGGTGTCAAAACAACAGAACATTTTCCTTAAAAAATAAACAAAAGAAGAACACAGATCGTCGAGGCACCCTCACAGGGACACAGAGAAGGGGAGGACAGCTGAGGAATGGCAAATCTGGTTTGCAAGGGCACATGCCCAAGGGACCAACCCTGCTGTCTCCGGTGGGCCCCAGGCCACCCTTGTCCACTCACTGGACTTTGGAAGAGACTTTGAGGCGCCGCACACCCGCCGTTGGGAACTGCCTGGAGTTGATGTAGGAGACCTTCTGGAGGGCACGGTTAATGTTCCCAACATCGTCACCCTCCATCACCAGCGTGGACTGCGAGGGGTTGAAGTGATACTGGAAGACAGAAGTGGGTATCACGGGAGAGAATGATGAGTGATGCACACAGTCCTGTGGAAGTCCCCCATCTCCATGAGAGGGCCACTAAGGCCACCACAGGCCCGGCCAGAGCATCTGCAGGTGAAGCAGTTGTGTGCACAAATGACTGTTTCTAACTTCTCAAGCGATTCCTGCTACTCTCTGGTGGGCTTCGGGACCCTCCCCTGTGAGGTTTCCCCAGGGATTGTTCCTGGTAATATCGGCCTAAGCCACAGGATCGGATTCTGAAAACCCAGTGACGGTCCTCTTGCAGCCCACTGAGGGGTGGCAAGCGGTGACCTATTCTCTGTGTTCCCTGGTGGTCCAGCAACTTCTAGCCCTTGGACTACTCAGGCCCTCAGCTGACAGCCCAGAACTTGGCCTTGGCTCCTTTTGCTGCCCTTGTCTTTGGCCTTAAACTGCTCCCCAAACTCATCCTGCACTCCATTTCCTGGCCCGTGCTCCATCTTCTTAGTTTCCGACCTTAAAGCTTATTTTCCAGTTACTGGCTTTCTCTCTCTCCCAGATCTGACTCCTTGTCTTGCTTTCCTAGTGCTAAAGTCTGGTTGTCCATGAGTTCTACTCACCTGCTGCTTACATACATGCCAGTGGCCCTGAGCTTATCTGTCCATTCTACCCTGAGTCCCTGCTGTCTCATACTGGCGAAGGCCATGTGCCTACAATGCTCCCCACTGAGTCACCCAGGTCCTCAAGCTAGATACAGCCTCTTGTTCCTCCCGTGGTCCCCCAGCAGTTATTCTTCTTCGACTGGAATAGGGAGAACTGTCTTTGCACTCCTCTGAGTTACTGACCTTGACACACTTCTGAGCAAGAATTATTAGGAACTGCTACAAATAACACGTCAGGAACATATCTGTGGATTCAGATTATGTGTTGAATGCTCATGGCACAGGAAGGGAGACATAGATATATTTTTAAGTAGCTACCTGACTTAACAAGTATTTACTTTTTTGATTAGTATATTCACCTGTTCGGATGTATATATGTGCTAAGTGAAACGTGTCCATCTTATTCCTCTCTCCTATCCACCCAGTTTCCACAATCCCATCACACAAGTAATCACTATTATATTAATTTCTTAGTGGCAAATTGCATTGTTGTTCATAATTAGTTTCCTACCCCCTCCCATGGGAGGCTTATACATGCCAGCCCTGTTGTTAACAGGCTTGGTCATGTGATTTATGGTACACTTTCCTTCAGGATATACATTTTTGCCCTGTTGCACACAGTAGTGGTCATGTGACTTGCTTGGTCAATGAAATGTGGGAAGGAATATTATTTGGTTCACACCCATATGGAAGATTTAAGAACCAGTTCATGGTTTGCCATGTTCCTTTCTCTCTGCCATGAAACTGGCAAAATTCTTTTAGGGGCTAGTCCATCAGCCTGGGTTTCACAGTGAGGGTGGTATGAATCAGAGCTTCAGCCAATCTGTAACGGATGTGAAACCTGAGCAATAAATAAAATTTGTTGTATAAGCCACTGAGATGTTAATCATTTGTTACTGTAGCATAACCTAGCCTATCCTGACAGTTATGCTTAAGCATTCTTATAAATACATAATCAGTGAATATAGATTTCCATTTTTCTCCTTTCTTCTACCAAAGGTATCTCATTACATAATGTATCATACTTTACTTTTTTTACTTAGCTTATATTTTGGAGATCTCTCTGTATCAGTACATGACAAGCTTCCTCATTCTTTAATAGATGTAAAGTATTCCATTGTATAGATAAACTGTAATTTTTTAACCAGTCTCCTAATATGGACATTTAGGTTATTTCTGATCTTTTACTGACAATGCCAGAGTAAACAATCTTGTACATGTAATATTTCATAAGTGTGTGAATATATCAGAAGGATAAAAGCCTTCAAGTAAAATTGATAGGTCAAAGAGCATATGCACTTTTAACTTTGATAAATGTTGCCAAATTCCCCATTTCTAGGGAATATATCAAGATACACTCCTGACAACAGTGTATAAGAGAGCCTCTTTTCTTAATACCTTAATAACTCAGAATTCTGTCAGACTTTGGGATTTTTGCCAATCTGACAGACAATAAATGCCATCTTCATGTAGTTTTAATTTGCAGTTTTCTTACCATTAAGGAGGTTGAGTGTATCTTTTCTTAGGGTTTTTTTTTTTTTTTTTTTTTGAGACAGAGTCTCACTCTGTTGCCCGGGCTAGAGTGAGTGCCATGGCATCAGCCTAGCTCACAGCAACCTCAAACTCCTGGACTCAAGCAATCCTACTGCCTCAGCCTCCCGAGTAGCTGGGACTACAGGCATGCGCCACCATGCCCGGCTAATTTTTTCTATATATATTTTAGTTGGCCAGGTAATTTCTTTCTATTTTTAGTAGAGACGGGGTCTCGCTCTTGCTCAGGCTGGTCTCGAACTCCTGACCTCGAGCGATCCACCCACCTCGGCCTCCCAGAGTGCTAGGATTACAGGCGTGAGCCACCGTGCCCGGCCCTTTTCTTAGGTTTAAGGGATAATCTATCTATGTTAACTTTTCCCTGATATGACTTGAATGTCTTTATAAGGGTGGTCTGTTCTGTGTCTGTGCCCCAGCAGGAAGTGGATGTCTCATGAGCACTATTGATGACATTGAACCACATAAGTCCCTTGCATGGTGTCCCCTAGTTAACCGATAGCTCAATCTTTGTCTCCTTTGACTATCATGTGAGTGTTTTATCATTACCTATTCCTCAAGGCCTCCTGGTTTCTCTCGTTTTGGTCCCCACTGGACTTTGGTGTCTTTCTCCTGTAGCACTTATGGAATGGTAGCACCAATATTACAGTTCAGCACCCAGGAGCTCACTGAGCACAGGGACTCTGACAGTTATCCCCGACTCCCAGAACCCAGCCCTTGTGTGCCAAAAGCCCCTGCTAGGTGAGTGAGCCAATTGTGCCCTGGCCTACATTTTACTCAGTCCTGTCACTTCTCAAAGTAACTTTTGTTTTTCTGTCCTTGCCTTTTCAGTCGACTTCTATGGGGCCATTCATAATCAGTACTCACCAAACCCTGTTCTCCTTTCCTTCCTGGACACCCTGGGGGCTACACTTCCCAGGGCCTTGTGCCCCAAGTGGGCAGGGTCATGCGACTACCTCTGGCCAGTGAGACGTGACAAGAAGTGATGCGTGGCACTTCCGGGCTGAGGCATGAACCGCCCCGTGGGAGGCTCCAGCCTGTTTCTCCCTCTACTTTAGTGACCTGCAGCAGCGTTCTGGGCAGAAACCCCACCCCAAACCCCTGACTGAGTGTAAGAGAAAAATAAACTTTTAAGTGTTAAGCCATCAAGATTTGGAGTCATTTGCTACTGTAATAGCTTGGCCCATTAGGAAGAATTCGGCACTCCCCAGACCCGATGTCACTGCCCCAAGGTGATGTGGCATCTTTGAAAGGCCGTGGGCTTTGTGGACTGTCATGTTCCAGTTCCAGTACAAATAGCCAAGCAAACTATGGACTATCGTGTGCTGCAACTATATACTTTCCCTTTCTGGACTTGATTTCCTCATTTAAATAATAGGGAAATTAATATCCACCTGTCTGGGACTTAATTGACACAGTATATATAAAGTTTCTGGCACTTACAAGGTGCTCAATATATGACAGCTTTGAGGATAATTCTCACTATGGCCATGGGTTTGCACTGAGTCTTTGTGTGGTGCCCCTGCCTCCACCATTCCCTGTGACCCAACCCTCTCCTTCCAAGCCCTGAGAGCAGGGTCTCTGAGTGGCCGTGTCTGGCCACAGGCCCCACGCCCTGGTGCTAGACCCTGGAGTGCCCAGGCTATGCGTGGCTGACGCTGCGGTCACTGTCTGGGTTGGGGTCTGCCTTGTGAGAATGCCTCGCCAGCTTAGGGTGCTCAGCTCTGGAGCTGCCCCACACTAGTGAGTCCTGGTTAGTTCTGAGTGGTTCCACAAGTCATCTGCTTCAGACTTGAGAAAATTCAAGGCCATTCTCCTAAAAACAGCACTTATGTTGCAAAATGTTTTCTGCCCCTCTTTATCCACCCGCCTGCCCCACACCATCCCTCCTATAGCAGAGTCTTATGGTGCTATTGCTGTCTGTCTGTGTCCTCCAGCAGACTGGGAACACCTCGAGGGCAGGTCTACTGACTTGTCCTCAGTGTCGCCTCAGGGGCTAGCACATGGAAAGCGTGAGGCAGACGAAAAGGCCTGCAAAGGCGGCTGATCTCTGAGCCTCACATGAGGGCCGAATGGGAGAATCAAGAGGTTCCTCTAGAGGGGTGGATAGGCAGTATCCCACGGCAAGCAGCAGAGGGAACAGTCCCACCGCAGCCACCTGGAGAGAGGACAGGGCAGGGAATGTGCTGGATCTCCAGTTTATACCCTGGTCTGGCTGCCAGAGCATCCGCAGGGCTGGCACAGAGCATGAAGGTGGGCACTGGCCTAGCCATCAACATTGTTCTTGCAGGATCAATAAAAACCTCCAAAGTAGGTTTTTGGGTTTTTTTTTATCTGCAGCATTCTCGGCTCTGTGAATGGGTCTCTAGTTATGCAGGAGACATATTTGTACGGCATCTCCACAGGGGCAGGAGATGGTGGCATGGTGGGGGCCCTGGCAAAGGGTGACAGTGCTCACTCTCCCTTGGGAATCTGTGCTGTGAGCCAAGAAGGTGCTAGACAGATGGCCCTCACAGAATGGTCATCTCTCCTAGAGGCTTGACCTGTGTCTCCAGTCCCCTAGCAGGCTGGACCACCAGTGAAGTCCCTGCTCAAATCCCTGGCCTGTCCTTCGGAGGCAGGTTGGCTATGGCTCTCCAGGTACTTTGCCATCCCCTGAGACACCTGCCAGTCTCTCTGGGCTGGGCCAGATGAAGATTTGCCACGTTAGAGACTCCTTAGTTACAAAAGGAACTGTGATTTGTTGAGAGCCTACTAGGTTTGCTAGGGGGATATATATAAAATTCAATTCTTATATCACTACAAGATAAATAATATAAAGTCCATTTTATACATGAGATATTGGAGCTTAAAGGATTAAAATGTCTTGCCCAAGGTTACTTCACTAGTAAATGTTGGTATTATGATTGGAACCTAGGAGTGCCTTGTTCCAAAGTTCCTGCTCTTCCACCTGATGGAGAAGACAAATGGGCAGGGAATGTGCTATGAAAATTAGAACAGGAGATTCTTCAGGAATGTGGCTATTGCACAGTGTCTTTTAAGGATATAAGACAGAAGCCACCACAACCACTTAAAGACTCTAGGCACTGGAGAAATATTCAGAAATATGCATGCTCCAGAGGAAAACAAGTAAAGCAAGGAACCATGCTGGGCCTGTGAGCAGGCGGAGAATTTCATTAATTGCAGGAGGGCCCCTTTTCTGGGCTAGCCAGAGATGTGGGAGGAGGCCAGTAACCGGCCAAGCAAATAATCATCATTATTCAGAAATGACACGAGGGATAAACGGAGGGAGGGAAAGAAGGAAGTTGGTTTAAATAGCTTTTTTTTTTGCCTCCAAGACAATGCCCAGGTAAGTTTAAATAGTTTTCAAGAATATCTTATAATCTGAGTTGCTGGTGTGGAGGAAAGAACATGGACTTAATTTGAACAAGTCCCCAAGCCCCAGTCCCCTTATTTTCGAAATGGGGTCATACCATTTAATTTGTTGTGAGGAGCAGGGATAATGAACATAAAATAGACCCCGGTGGGTGCTCTGTAAATTGTGTCTTCCTAACGTCTCACGTGGTGCTCTAGTTCTTACCCACCACCCTAGAGATGGAAAAGGGTCACCTGCAGTGACTTGGTCATGAACAGGTGTGTCTCAGAAAGTCAGATGCGCCTCAGCCCCCACACTTTTGTGTGCCACTTATTTCAGCACCTCCTCCTTTCATAGGCTACGACTACTCTGTAGAAACTGCTATGGTTCTTAATTTATAATTGTAAAAATACGTGGCTTTTAAGTCCAGCATCTTTGGTTTTTCACTCTGTAGTGCCTGGAACCCTGAAGCTGTGGCCTCCTGGGCTGGTTCAGAGCAGAGAAGATTCACTCTGAGGCAGGGAGTAAACTTAGAATCAGAAAAATAGGGTAGTGTAGAAGGATGGATTTTTGTATCACTGGGTTGACAAAACCCTAAGGAAACAACAAACAGTAGGTCAAGGCTGGCCTTTCCAATAAGAGGCTATCTCCTGAGCTTCCTCCCACGACAGGTGATTAGCTATGGCGAGCATCTGTGTGTGTGTGTGTGTGTGTGTGTGTGTGTATCTGTGCGCGCACGCGCGCGCGTGTGTATCTAATCCATGTTAAACAATGTCTGGAACGTCAGTCTTGCCCTTTTATATTCCTCCCTCCCTCTCTCTCTGACCCACTCTCCGAGTGAGCACCCCAAACCCCATGTCTGCCAAGCTCATGCTCCCTTGCCTTCAGTGACTTTCCTTTGTGGACAGAAAAAAAAATGTAAACACCCAAATGTGGCCGACAGGCCTCCTGATGTGGCCTCTGCCTACCTCTCTGGTCATGCGTTCCACCCTTTTCCTCCTGAAACTCGGCACTCGTAACACAGGCTAAGTTCTAGTGCACGCTGTGCCGTTCCTCAGTCCTCCTCATCACACTCACTCGTGGATCTGCCTGGAATGACTGCCTGCTTTCCTGCAGCCCTCTGCTGCCGCCTTTTTCCTGGGTAATTACTACCTTTCTTAAACCTTTTGTTCGGGCTTTACCTCCTCCAAGGAGCCTTTCCTGGCTGCCATTCCCCCAGGTTCCAGAGCGCTGAAGTGGGACCACCTGGGGACAGTTTCTGACTGCTTATCACTGACTCTGGAATTTTAGGCAAGTTTCCTTTCCCCTTTGGTCTTCAACTTATATGCAAAATGGCAATATTCATGGTACCGTTGTCATGGGGGTGTTCTGGGGATTAATACGGAGAAAGCGTTTAGAATGAACCGTGCCTGGCACTTGGGAAGCCCTGAGTAAATGTTAGTGTTCATAATATTTGTAGCAGTCATCAACTGGAATGCAAATGTCCACTTGGGCCATTGAGTTCCTTGAAGACCGTAAACTCAGAACATTCCTTTTTGTATCCAAGGACCCCGCCCAGAATAGAATAGTCGAGTGTCCTCAGAATGCTTACGGAAATGACTTTGATTTAAAGAACATCACGATGTGCTCAGACCACCAGCCCCTCTGAGGCCACCCTGTGTCAAAGCCCTGCCAGCAGTAGGCCACTGACAGGGAGATTTCTGTTGGATGGGTGACTCTGTCCAGAAGAGGCTGGCCCAGGGCAGGCAGGGCGCGGCTCCCGGGGTGGAACTGGGTCGGGGATGGGAGGTGAGCTGGGAAACCTCTGCTTTAGTCTCATTCCTGGGGAAATGGCAAGGAAGGAAACCCTCACAGCTGCGAGGGCTCGCGGGGTACCAGGAGGCAGAGGGTGGGACTTCCTGACTTCCAGAGAGCAGGCTGAGGGGCTTCCTTCTCACACGGGGTCCGTTATGATTGTGTGGGGGCTACCACAATCTTGACTCCGCTCTTCATTCAGGCCGCCCTGCCAGTGCTGGCACATGCTCCTGAGGTCCAGGTCAGGCTGGAAAGTCACCTGCTTGTCAGGGAGGTGCTTGCTGAGGCCATCGTCAGTCACCTCCTTCCCTGCCCCCTTCAAGAGGGCTTTTCTCAGACTGTACCTTTGATGCTCTTGGATCACTTCAATATTTTTATTTTGTACGAACAATAAAAATCATGAATCTGCTCATATTTCTTTCGACTGCCACAGATTGTTCGGAGCCTAATCTGTGTCTCAGTGTAACAGTGTAGGACACAATGACCTCCGTGTCTGCTTTCTAATTCCACCTTACCCAGTTTCCACCTTCCCTTCTAATTTGTATTTTACAGGGTCCTAACTTTTATTTATATTTTATGCTTTTGAAATGCATCCTTGCATGCTTCAGTTCCTTTAGGCAAATAAATAACAAAGCAACCAACCAACCCACAAACAAATGAAATATAACAGCTTCCTCCAGATAAGCCTTGCACACAGGCCTACTTTGTGTAGTGGACTGATTGCACACAGGGCCTGATCTAGGAGGTTCGGGAGCCGGCATCAGAAGTCCATGGTGGCAGTCACAGTCACTAATCTGCCCCCATGGCAGCACCTTTGCCATTTCTGTGCAACATTAGAGGAAACTCTATTTCCTGATGCGTGCTGGCGTGGGGCAGCCTCGGCCTCATAAATCAATGTCTTATCAGGGGTAATGCTAGCTACTTCCTTACCTTTATTCCTTGGCCAAGGCTTTCCAAGGAGTTAATATCCAGCCCTTCCTTGCAGGCCTGCAGGCAGGATATCACCTTCTGGCTTTCCATTTTTCCAGGGCGGATGGTGAGACTGGCCAGGCTACCATGGAAGAACTGAGCAAATCGAGGTTTGGTGACTTCTCCTCCTGAAAGAGAAAGCAGCATGGTCATTTGCCCTGTGGAGCCTGGGTAGGAAACACCACCTCAAGGCACGGTCTGACCATGGAGCCAAAGACACCTTGACTGGGTGTCCCCTGATCCTGAGGTTTTCCTTCTGGCTGATGAGTACGGGAGGCAGAACCTTAACAAGGGGATGTTATATATATGCTGCTACCACCCTGGAACTCCCTGGATGCACCAGATTGAGGAATCCTAGCATTTCTGAATTTTAAAAGTTACTTTCAGGGGCATGTGTCTTAGGAGACAGGAGGGGTCTACAGAGTAAACACAGGAGGGAGAAGGAAGCTATCATTGATTAAAGTTCTGCTGTGTGCTAGTCTCTCTGCCAGGGACTTCATCTGAACGAGCCTACACGAAAGGTATTATTGCTTCCAACCCACAGGTGAAGAGCCCTGAGACTCAGAATGGTTAAGGTACTTGCCCCAGGACACTTAGCTAAACACTGAAGCTGGTGCTCTCGTTCTGGTCTGTCTGACTCCAGAGCTGGCATTTGCTTCTCTACATTCCACTGAGAGCTCAGCATGTAATTGAGGAATCCTGGAAACACTACATTTATGGGCTCTGGCTTTCTCTCAATGTGTTGATTTCACACCTGCTCAAATTCAAAGCCTTTGGCATGTAAAGACTTTCCTGATTCTGTTCCTATCTTTGACTTTCCTCTCATCACCTGCTTCTCATTTTCTACCCTTCTCTCTACTGGCTGTGCTGAGTTCCATGGGAGAGTGGGTCCCCTCTTACCCATGTGCAAGTGTTCAAAGTGCTCATGTTGCAAAGCCAGCTCAAAAGCCACTCCCTCCCCCTTTGTCCCTCATTTTCCAAATCAGGCCTTCTCTGAGGTCCATCTGAAGCCTCACCTCCTCCAGGGGCCTTCCCCACTGACTTCCCTGAGCACAGGCCCCTTCCATCTCTGAGCAACCTGGATCTAGTACTACTGTCCCTGCAGAGAGGAAGCAGAATGCTTGGGAAAGGGGGACCTGGATGGACTCCAGTTTTTCTAGTTCCCGGAGGTTTCACAAGCTCTCTGGGCCTCTGCTCATAGGACACACTTCTGGGCTTTGTCTCCAGGTTCTCCTGGGCTCTTTCCGCAGCTCCTGCAGCTTCCCCAGTGCCTGGCTGCTGTCGTGCATGGCTCCCCAGAACTCTGTGCTGCCAGGGGTTTGGTAGCAGAGTGTGCTCAGTGAGACACCTCCCTGTGAATTGCATCCCCAGCTCCCTGGAGGGCAGATTTCCAACCAGGGGCACCACAGGACCTTTCTGCTATTCTGTGAGCCATGCTGTGCCAACAAGGTCTGCACCGCAGCTTGGGGCAGACAGGCTCTCCCTTGGGTTCTGTATCTTAGCTCTGGGGTAGTGGACGCTTCTGATACACACTATTCCTATGTTCTTTAGCGTTCTCTTTACTTCGTACTAACCCTTTGTTACTCCAGTCTCCTGTTATAGTTAATAATTGTTTATATTTTTCTGTTGAAATTACTGTGTGGTTTCTCTCTCCTGATTAGATCCAGATGGATACACCTTCCAAGTTTGCCCACATACCTTTGCTTACACCTGTTCCTCCTCATACTGAGACACCGTCCCCAAATTGCTCAGAATAGGCAAATATCACAGTTCAAGGACCCTTAAGCCCCTGTCCCCTGCTGCTCACGGAAACCCTCCCTAAGCTGCTGCCCACTAGGCCTGCTAATTGCCCTGAGCCTCCGAGCACTGACGGTCCATTCTAACATGCCCCTCACCACCTGGCGTTGTTAGCTAATGGTTTACGTGTGTGTTTTATGTCCTCAATAGCCTTAAATGGTGATTCTCAGCCTTAACTACACAGTTTAATCATCTGGAGATCTTTAAAAAGACAAAATGACGCCTGGTGCTGGGTCTTACCCCCTGGGATTCTGGCCTAATTGGTATGGTGAGTTTTAAAAGCTGCTCAGGTGAATCAAATGTGAAGTCAAGGTTAAGAAGCAGCAGGCTATAAGCTTCTTACGCTTGGGCCTCTTGCACGCTCCTCTTGTGATCTCTCTCCTTTGTGCCGCCCGCAGGCTTACTCTTGCCCCTCTGCTCACACTGCTGTAATTTATTGGTTTGAGTTTCTCTTTCCTGGATGGCAGGGATCACTCATGCATTATTCATTTTAAGGAAGACAATCCTGAGTGCTGCAACAGGCACTTGGCCTAAGTCAGCTCATTTATTCCTCTCAACGACACTGGGCCTCTTGTTGTGCCCCGGCATCCTGCACCCTGCCTGGCACACAGCAGATGTTTTATAATTGCTTGCTGAATTGAAGGAGAAGGAGTTGAATACCAGCAGGGGGTGGGTATTGTGGTTGTCTTTCCAATATCCATCTCCCTCCTTCCCTCTTGCAAAGGCAGCCCTGAGGTTTGGGGGATTGACTCGAGCTCCAGGATCAACGCTCCTTAATTTAAGCTAATTAGGTTATCCCACCCCTATTGCACCAGTGACTGATTCAGGGGTGGAGCTGGGAACCAGGACGAAGCGACTCTGCACCTGGCATTCAGTACGCCATAGGGATTGGTCTAGGAATAATTATGAAACTAAATTTAGGACAGTATCATGAAGCGAGAAGTTGACTGCAAGCCTCTGCAAAAAAAAAGCAAAAAAACCCAGCTTCCATTTTTCTCTTCCAAAAGTTTCTGGAGCCAACTCTTGCTCTCTTTCCCTGGAGACTGTTGTGTGAAGAGGGAAGGTGGCTGCTGCAGCCGCCTTGCCAGCAGACTGGGGACAACACAGGCACTGCACGGACGAGGGCAGCACCCACCAGGAGAGTCCCAGCAGGGCTGCGCAGAGCCCTGAGAGGAGCCCTCCCTGCTCTGCCTCAGGGCATCCTCAGCTAGGGGACCTGCTCGTCTATCTTCACCACTTGAGCCATTTTGACCCACGATATTGTTACCTGACACCCAAGACTTTGGAAATGAAAAGAGAAGTTTCTTTTGAAGTACTCAGTTCACGGCAAACTCTAATGAGATTTGGCCTTGAGGAATGGCCTCAGATGGCCCATGGCTATGGGGGAGCTAACTGGAGCCTTCTGATCTAGATCCTCAAAGACCCCATGGATGAAGTGCTCCTCCAGTCCATTAGCATGTTCCTGCCCCTGCAAAAGGGCATCTCTGTTGACCTGCAAAGGAGGAGGGTGTGAATGGCCGAGCTGCTACTCTCCTGGCATCCAGTTGGTCATTTCTTCCCTGCCTCTTCCCCTCCTTGGAGCAGCAGATCCAACAAGAGCTATCATTTACTGGACATGGAATATGTCCCCAACACTGTGACATCCTCAACATACATCATCTCACTGAGTCTTCATAAAATCTCTGGGAGCTAGATACTCATTCTGTAGTTATAGATGAGTAAACTTAGGCTTAGAGATGGGAAGTAAGTGGCCTAAGGCCACACCGGTAAAAAATGGTAAAATGTGTCCCCACAGTGTGAGTACGTCTATCCAAACACAGGACAAGCGGGGGTGTCCTGGTGGTGCTGGTCAGCCTGGTCCAGAGTGAGGCTGAGAGAAAGCCCACTGGGATCCATCCTCCAGCCCCTCAGCTGCTCACTCGGCAGCTTTAGCCTCAAAGGCCAAACCTGGGGACTCTCTTGGATGCAAAAACATTTTCTTATGTGCTATTATTTTCCTCAGCAAAATACACTCATGTCCTATGGTTTTGACTCAAGAATTCCAGATCTGTGATGCACTCTATTTATTATTGACAAGGCCCCAGGAAATTGATTCAATTAGCATTTTGCAATAGGAGGCCAGCATAAAATTTGAAATGTATTTACACTCAGGGACAGTTGTGATATAGGATTTTAAAAAATAATAGATGCATTGGAAATCTCTTTCTTTTTAATATCCAGGCTGTCTGCGAGAACCACACAGCTCCTGTTAGTTAGCATTTAGACATAAACATGCTTGTGAATCGTTTTAAGAAACAAAATAACCTGATTTTGTCCATAAAGAACCTTTCTTAAATGTGTGCAAACATGATTTTGGATTTCTATTTTTAAAGTGGTTTCTATGTGCTTAGCCTTCTGTTAGATTCAGTTAATTTAAGATATGGACCGTGTTCTTCAGGAACTTAAATTTAGTTGGAGAATTAAGTATAGACACTGTGAAAGTAAAATAAAAATATAAGAGTAAATTGTCAGTATAGTAGATATTCTAAGGTGGTACATGATTAATTTCCAAACAAGTGATGTAGACAATGTGTCCAACAGGGATGAGGAAAAAAATAACCGTCATTTATTAGGTCCTTGAAACACGGAAGCTTCTTTCATATGCTATTTTATTTAATTCTTAAGAGAGGAATGGTATTTTTGAAGTCTTAGCCTCTGTTCTTTTTATTTTCCTGGTGTTTCTCCCATATTAATGCTCCTGGATTTGAGCTCAATTGCCATAGGGAGAGGCGTGGCAGGGAGAGGGGTAGAAGGAGCCTGGAACTAAGTCTCTGCCCTGGTGTGGCTTCCAGAAACCTAAACTTTTAGGAGGGTGGGGAAGATCTGGGTACAGATCAACCTTTGGGGGAAAATAGAGGAAGTTAATCTGGCTTCCCCCAGGGCTGGAAATGATATTCCAGACATGAGAGTGGGGTGGGGGTGGCAGGGAGGAGGCGGAGGGAGATCAGACAGCAGAGGCACAGAGTGAAGGCACCGGAAGCCTGCCTCCTGGGCTGAGCCCTGGCTGGGGTGTGTGATGCCAACAGACGATGCTAACCTGGTGCAGCTGGGCAGATGGGCTGCGGATGTTCCCACAGAGAGAGGATGAGATATGGCGGAGATATTTGTGTGCCCCTGAGTAAGGCCAGGCAATACCAAGACAGCTGCCAGCTCTGAAGGACCATCAGTGACTGAGGATCAGAGCAGGTGAGCACCATTTCAGTGGACACCTACATGGAAAGGTGCCTGGAGGCCCCCACCAACACTCTAGCATCCTAAGGAAACGGGAGAATTGTAACTCAGCAGAGGTTAAATCTCCTCCACCCGGGGGGAAAGGGAGCTTGAAATGAAACAAGGATGGATGTGAAAAATTGTTTTTCTTTGCGAATGGAGATTCTTACCTGCTACACTTACAATTCCTTTTACAGAAGAAGGTTTCAAAGTTAGATGACTTGACCAAAGCCACATAACCAGAAATCAGTGAAACCAGGATTCAAGCTCAGGTCTAGCTTGCTCCCAGCCTTTGGCCTGCACGCCAGGCACAGAGGTGTGGCTGGGGAGGTTCAGGGGGGCTTTCATAGACGCAGGTGGGCTGGGACTGACTCAGTGTGAGAGGATGGGGGAACGATTAAGTATACTGGGATCTGTGGACGTGGAATGGCTTCAGCAGCAACTCTCAGCGACTGGTGTCAAGTGTGCTGGAAAACAGAGTAGTCTAAAATTCGGCTGTGTTTGGCAAACATAATTTAATGAAACCTGTCTCATTCTGAGTCAGAGTTAGCATTGGGAATGGAGAGCTGCATCTACATCCCCCCAGCTCCCCACGTTTGAGAGGTGGGGCTCACTCACTGTAAACACAGCTCGAATCAGCAATGTCCACTTTCCTCTAAGTACATTTTGAGGGTAAAGATCTGTGTAGTGTGAACGTACTGAGTCTCCTCTCTGTGTAGAGTGTGTTCAGGATGCTGCTGGTCTTTCCTGCTGTCATTCCCACAGCTATTTAGTCTGAGAAGCACATGGAAAGGAGTAGGGGCCGCATACCCTCTTGCTTGAGTTGGATGCTGCTCTGCGCATGGCTGGTTCTTGGGGACGCCCCTCGATGAACACAATTTCACAGATGCTCAGATATCAATTTGGAGCAATGCAAATGATGAGAACATCTGAAATCTCACTTTCTCTCATTTCCTCATTTCAGAGATGGAGACATTCATGGAGCGCAAAGACTAAGTGAAGTGTGTAATAGACCCCTATAAGCTGCAGCTTTAAAACTCTGTCCACACAGTCCCAGGGGATGTTCGTGCAGCTATAGGCTGCAGGCGACTTGTGGAGACAGATGACCTGTCGTCATGGCTGGCCATGGCACTCTCAGTAGGCTTTCTCACCCCTTTCATTTTTATGACTCCATCTCTCCAGCCCTTCCAGCAAACATTTATATGACATTACAGTGAGCAAAACATACAACTTAGGGATCACTCTAAATGTCAGTTCTCTGGAGTTGGGGACCTAAATTCATGGAATGGGAAGGGCCCTCATATGTTACCCAGAATATCATCTTTATTTTGCAGATATATCGAGGGCCTGAGAGAGGAAGATGCTGTCTTCAAAGACCCAGAGTAGATAAGCAACACTAGGAAGGTTCTGGAATTCTCCTCTACTGACTGAAAATTCAGCCCTCCCCCAACTAACCCATGATGTCTGATGGGCCTGTAGTTATCTTTAGGCCTCAGCTGACTTTGTCCAATCTTGGGAAAATGCCAGGAGGGGTTTGGGCAAATGACCCCAGATTCCGGAGTCCTCTGGTCTTCCTTGCTTGGCTGTGGTGGTCCAGCAGCATACCTGAGGGTGAGGGCTCTGGTGGGACAGACCTGCACTCAAGGCCAGGCTCTGCGTGACCTGCAGCAAGGTGCTTATCTTCTCTGAGTACCAGTTTCCTCATCAGCAAACTAGGGATCATGTTTATGCCACTGGGTTGCTGTGAGGACTAAAGTTACCCGGCATGTATAACTCAGCACCGTGCCTGGCGCACACCACCAACTCAGACATGGCAGCTAGTCATGGTGTAGCAAGGTGCCAAGGAACCCCAGGATGAGATGCATCAGGTGAGTTTTCTCCATCCCTCTTTTCAGTGGTCTTTTCCTCCCTCCTGCCATGTGTCTCTCAGAGATGCTAAAACAATGTTGTTTTTGCTTTTAGACCCTCGTCACATTATCTAATTAATATCTTCAAAGTACGGTATAAAGTTGTAATTATAACTTAGTTATACTGTGTTTCCAGACATGAATCACTGAACTTTAAACCTGATTTCATCTGCATCTTCAAACCACATGCACCTCCCCATCAAATTGATTCCAAGGCCTAGAACAATCTTTTCTTGATTTTTAAGACATCCTATTAGTCATCTCTGTACTTATGTCAGACCGTGAGCCACACACCTTTGTCAAAACATCCTCAAAAATGGTATGCAATTCAACAAACATTAATTATCAACTTTCTGTAGATCCTGAGGTCAGGGAAGTCAGAGAAACCGAGGATCTGTCAGAGCAGACAGCCCTTACCCCCTGAAAACTCTCGACCTAGTAGGGGACGGAGACCTGCATGAACAACTCCAGTGGGATGTTTCTCAAAGGATGTCCCAGGAACACTTTTTCACAGGGTGAGTTCCATGGTTAAATAAGATTGGGAAACACAGGGTAAGTAACGTTAAACAAATTGCTTTACTGGAGTGCTTTTGAAAGCTTTTAACAAGCTGAAGTGCATTGTGACTCTCTCCTGTGATGGTATGGGGGTGATTGATGCTGTGTTTCCCAAACTTGACCTTGGCCTCTTTGTGGAAGCAGCATCCTGTGGGACTGGAACGTTATGAAGAACTCCTTGGGAAATGCGACCTGAATGTAAGGCAGACGATGCTAGTACGTGCCTCTTTCTTCCAGCTGCGGAAACCCTAGGGATGCAGGATAATTTTAACACAGACTTTATTAAGGGAAATTTGTACTAAATTAGGCCAAGCTTAGTAAGTGATGGCATATATTCCAAGTCTCCCTGCTAATGCTAGTGTCTGGCAGAAAAACGACCTGAAAATGTGCAAAGATCTCAGCACACCACATAAGGCTCCAATTCCCCTGTACCTGAGGGTCATAGGCTACTGTTTACTGCAACTCCCGGGGGGTTATTTCTGCCGTCTCATTCCTTTTTGACCATTCCTATTCTTTGCCTTTGCTCCTCCCAAAAGCCACAATAGGGGTTCTGTATCTGTCCCTTAACAGGCTCTAATTTTTTAGGGGCATCTCCTTTTCTACTTCCTGCTGCCTTATTTGTTAAGTTGAGGGTAGGACTCAGCAAGACCAGGATCCAGTACCAAAAGCCTTCCCCACCCAAGACCAGGGGGATGTCACAGTCAGGAGTAGGCACGGCTGGGCACTCGGGGAGGCCAAGGTCCAGAACAGTGGAGGAGAGTCCCCTGGCGGAGACAGGGGTGAGGCAATTGCTGGGGATGGAATCACAGGTAGCAAACCCTAAGATGAGATCCACCAAGAGTAGATGGGGATCAGGTAAGGAGCAGAGTGGTGGCTTCTTGAGCAAGTGCCTAGAACAGTGCTTCTCCAAACATCTTCAAAATAACTCCTGCCCGGATGCCTAATGTCAAATGGGTAAAACAGAGCTGCTCTGGTTGTAGCACTGGGAGAGGTGCCCTGGACCACTGCATGCTGCAGTATCTCTGGGGACCCCAGGGCTCCTTATGGCAATAGTTTGGCACAACCAGCAGACTTCCTGACTCACTTTCTTACATAGCTGGGTTACAATACCTGGGTTATTAGGCCCAGTGTAGACAGAGGTCCAGGGACGAAGCAGATGTGAGTATACGATTTTTATTGTTCATGAGTAGAACTTGAATTTTTGTTCTTAGAAATGGATGAGTAGGAAATCTAAGGAAAAGGATAAATTAACTTAGTCTTTTAAATGATCATCTCCTCTGCTGTGACCCACAGAGAAATAAGGGACCTGGTATTTGTCTAAAAACAGCATAATCTGGGTCAGCACAGAGTGAGCTTGGCCAGGAAAGGGGGTCTGAGTCCATTCTGAGAGTACTGTGACACCCCAGATGCAGAAATGACAGCAAGGTGGTGTGCATCAGCCACGGCCACACAGAGGAAGGAGAACTCTTTGTGATGCAAGGCCCTTCCTGACTGCAAAAGCTCTTCCTTACAATTAAGAGACGCCACATGCCTTAGGCCTTACTGGTAACATTTCTTAAGTGTAAATGAAGTCTCATTTTTTTTTTTTAATTGCTGGAAAAAATACCAATGGAAATGAGGTTCCACTGATTACTTCGGCTTTCAAATTGGCTAAGGGGACACAGTAGGCTAATTGGAGCTGCAGAACACTTCCCAGCAACCGTGCTGGAGCCAGTTGCCAGGAGATCCCAACAAGCAGCTGCTATCAAATCATTTTCTATTTCCATTGCTAAATCCTGATTGAAAATTTCACACATGGGAACTAGTTTTCTTGCCAACCTCAAAAGCACCTGAACTGCCCCCTCCCCACAATTGCAAGCCCAAAGGCAATTAGAGGTTCACACAGAGAGCTTATACTATGTATATAAGTGGAGTTCAGAAGGTTTAGAAACATGCAGAGATAAGGGCTGCATTATAGGCTATTAATTTCTCAGCACTGTGTCCTATTGAAAGATCTTTTGATGTGTCCATCCAAGACAGAAATGTGGCTTCAAGGAGGATGTAAGTTTTTATGGGAATCCAAGCTCCTTTCAAAGGCAGTATGGTGTCTCAGGATTTGGTCTCAACTCCTTTCCCAGGCTCTTCTCTACTCCTGGCCCATACACATTCCAGTGACAGGGAACCGTGAGCATACCTATGCCATGCTTCCCTGCCATAGTGCATGATGTTACTTTCCTAGTGAGCTCTCACACCTTCTGTGAAGCCCAATTTTAAAGATTTTAGGGATTTTTTCCTTTGCTGAAAACTCACCAATGGGTTGTCATTCCTTTTAGGTAAAAATACCCAAATCTTCTCTATGGCCCAAAAGACTGCATGATCAAGCTCTTGCCTGCATCTCAAGCCCCATCTTCTACTACTTGTCTTCTGACTGATTATTTTCCAGCTTCCTTGGCCTTCTTTCTGACCATCAATGGACCTGTGAGAGTGGGCTCTATGTGTGTGGACAGGGTCTCAGTCCTGGGGAAGGGGGGAAAGGCAGTGCATGCACGGACCCCAGGAAAGCCCGGATCACAGAAGCTTGAGCATGCCAAGGTCTTGCAGACTATCTGCAATGTTGGGGTTAGGTAAGAAGATCAGAGAAGGGCCTGGAAGAGGGGACAAGCAGATGTTCCTTTGCACAATCATTTAAGAAAAACATTGCAAGCTCACTTGATGTGCCCAGTGTCTAGTGCTTCTAGGGACTCTGTGAGATAGTTATCACTTTTATTTTATAGATTTAAAAAAAATGGAAGTTCAGGAAAGTTAAAGATCCTGCTGGGTCCACACAACTAGTAAGTGGCAAGGCTGGGATTTGATTCCAACTCACTTTTTTTTTTTACTCCGAAGTCCAAACTTTCATTGTTCCTTGGTGAGTCATTTAAGGTTGCATATTAAGAGATTAGTAAGGGGAATGCAGAGTTCCTGTGTCAAATGTCTCAGAAAATAAAAGGTTTGTAGCATTTGTATCAATGCACATCAGCTTCTGACTTTTCCCAAACATAATTACATCAGCAAAATGGTCAACTAACAAGGGACAGCAGTGAGCCTTGTGGAAAGAATGCAGGCATTGGAGGCTTGGGGTTGGGCACACTCAACTGAGGGACTTTGGGTAAACTACTTCACCTCTCAGAGCCCGTTTCCTTATCTGCAAATTGTGACTAATAACATTTTCTCACAGGACTGTAAACACACCCATGTGTGTAAAGGGCCTTCTTTCAACACTGGTTCTGAATGCTTCCACCAGGAAATGACATAAGACACTTCTGCTCACATGTAGTTGGCCAAAGCAAGTCACATTACACACTTAACTCCACGGAAGGGCATTTCTGGCATTCATCCAGAAAGAGGACCAAAAATACTTGGAAAACACTCTAGTCATCATTATTCCTACCACATTCTTTTAAAATAATTGTATACTTGGGTTTCATATTTGAAACCATTTTTGTGGAAAGACTTTTAAGTAAATTGTAATCAGATATAATAGTAGAGCTGCTATTTATGGAGTGACAATGCCTTTTAAAAATGTGGCCTAGAAGGTTACTGGGGAAGGAAACAACTCCCGGAGAATGGAGTCAAGGGCCATAAAGGATATTTACAACCACTTTACATCCAGGACATCCAGATGTCCTTACAGCATCTTCCAAAGGGATTTCAGATGTGCTACAGATCAAAGACTGCCTTATTTCTTTAATTCTCCCTTTTTACTAGTGGAAAAATTTTGTTTTCTTGTTTTGTATTTTGGTTTTTCTGTTTCCTTCCACTGTTGTGTAGTATGTGTGTGTGTGTGTGTACACATGTGTGTGTGTACATGTGTGCATGCATCTTTGTGTGTTGGGGAAAAGGGCATGTGGTTGTGGTGGTGGCAGGTAACTTGTCCTATCAGTGGATAGGGCTCCAGATCAAGGTCTTCTGTACAGCCTCCTGTGCACCTCACCCTGATGAGAAGATCACCAGGAATCACTCTGAGAGCTTGGACATTGAACCTGGAGCCACTAACAAGCAGGACTTTGGGTTTATCTCACTCAGGAAAGGGTGGGCATATTTTTCATGTGGGAAGGAGAGTCAAACAAATATCTTTTGACCAGGTGGACAGACTGAGGTGTTCATTAATGTTGTTAATAAAATATATTCAGTTTTTCTTTCAGATATATTGTAGATTTCACTTTCCTCCCTGTTGGAGTTAGGTGTGGCCATATGACTTGTTTGGCCAATAAATTGCAAATAAAAATGATTGGTATTTCTTGTAGGTGGAAGCTATAGGAGCTTGTGCACAGTTTGCCATGTTTTCTTTTTCCTCTTACTAGGTACCTAACAATGTGGCTGCTTTGTCTGCTTGGGTCTCAGACTGAGGATAAAGCATAAAAGAGCCCCCATTTATTTGCAGTAAATATGAAGAGAGAATTATTTTAGCAACTGAGAATTGGGGCTGCTTGTCATTGGAGCACAACTTACCCTATTCTAACTGTTTCAAAAAGATCATCTTAATTCTTTATAAGATCACTTTTTATTTTGTGGGACTGTTTCCCCACTCTGGAGAGTAGGCATGTAACTCGCCAGAAGTTGTAGCTGGCCCTACAGAGATGGGGCAGGTTTCCATTGCAGGCTCCAGATGTGGTCTCTGAGGGTTTCTAGTAAGAATCATGGTAAGGTTCCTGGTGGGAACACGATTAGGGCCCTCTTTTCTTATGGGCATTACCCAGGCTATGTTCCATAATATCCACAGGCAGGTTGTGGTGTCCAGTTGGGGCACTGAGCCACACCAGAGGGCCACCACTCTAGCACAGCTGTGTTCAGTGTTATTGATTCCTCTGTAACCCTTGAATCAGTGTCTTGCCATACTAAATAGTCTCATAGAATGTTGCCAGGTGACATAGTCTCCCTTTCCTGATGTCCTGGGGAAGCCTGAAACTGAGGAAACTCTCATCATCAAGTTCTATTGCAATGTTTAATGAACATTTTACTATCATGTGACACATGTCACACATCAAGTATGTGGCTTCAACCCTTCTCTTGCCTCATTCATGCTTTATCTCCTTCCTGGGTTTTGAATCTCTAGCGCTCTGAGGCTACAACATGTACTTCTTTCCATCTTCTGTTGCATGAAGCTGCCCAGAACTCACTCTTTGTCCAACCCAGAGGGGCCAGTGTCTCTACTAGGTCACTCTTGGGTCAGTTGGTTATCTGAAGGCATATTCTTACACTACAGCTCATGTCTCCCGTCTGCCCCCCATGGTGAATGAATAATCAAAGTCACAAATCTTAGTGATTTTCACAGAATCCATCAATGCAAAGTTGTGTCATATCTCAAAGTAATAATTTGCTTATTTGAAGAGCATTTTCCTTCCCCTCTGCACCCCGACTGGTACTTCAAAGCACTCCTGGCCCTAAGGGGGCTGAAACAAAGACTCCAGTATAGCTGACAGAGAGACAGAAAAGGTTACATGCATGATTAGAGATTTATTCTTTTTGCTTAAGATTGCTTTGGCTATACAGTCTTTTTTTCTGGTTCCAAACAAAGCATGGAATCATTTTTTTATAGGTCTGTGAAATATAACATTGGTATTTTGATGGAGATTTCACTGAATCTGTAAATCACTTTGGGCAGTATGGACATTTTAACAATGTTGATTCTACCAATCCATGAGCATAGAAAAATGGCCAATAAATGTGAAAAAGTCCTCAACATCACTAATTGTCAGGGAAATGCAAATTAAAACCACAATGAGATATCACCTTAGTACTGTAAGAATGGCTTTTATTTAAAAATGTCTAAAAACAATAGATACTGGCATGGATGCAAAGAGAAAGGAATGCTTATACACTGTTGATGGTACTGCAAATTAGCACAACCTCTATGGAAAACAGTATGGAGATTTCTCAAAGAACTAAAAATAGACCTACCATTCAATCCAGCAATCCCACTACTGGGTTTCTACCCAAAGAAAAAGAAGTCATTTTATCAAAAAGACACCTGCACTCGAATGTTTATTGCAGTACAATTCACAATTGCAAAGATGTGGAATCAACCCAAGTGCCCATCAATTCATGAGTGGATTAGCAAAATGTGGCATATGTACATTCAGCCATAAAAAAGGATGAAGAATGCCATTTTGCAGTGATTTGGAAGGAATTGGAGACCATTATCCTAAGTGACGTATCTCAAGAATGGAAAAACAAACACCACATGTACTCTTGGATAAACTGGAACTAACTGATGGGCACACACGTGCACAGAGGGAAGTAAAAGTCATTGGAAATCAAGCAGGGGAGGAGAGCGGAGCGGCAAAAACCTACCTAACGGGTACAATGAACACTGTTTGGGTGAGGGGCACACTTACAATCCTGACTCAAGTCATGTAACAAAAACATTTGTACCCCCTTAATATTTTGAAATTTTGTTAAAAAAGTAAAAGAAAAAACAACAATAACAAATCGCTAGGACTAAAGGCAGGCACCACCATACCCGCCTAATTTTTAAATATTTTTGTAGAGACAGGGTCTTACTGTGTTGCCCAGGCTGGACTTGAACTCCCAGCCTCAAGCAATCCTCCTGCCTCAGCCTCCCAAAGTGCTACGATCACAGGCGTGAGCCATTGCGGCCTGTCTCCAACTGGCAATTTTGATACAAGCTTCTACATTCAACTTTTTCTCTGTACAGCCCCAGTTTGGAAGTGGGTAAGATTTCAGAACAATAAAAGACATTAGCAATTCAGAGGTAACCATGAAACTGCTCATGTTGACCTAAAATCAAAATCTGTTCTCAAGCCAGGTGCTTATTATTACACAGGGTTAGTGTGTGGATTAATACTCATAAGTCCTGTCTTATTACTAAGAGATAGTAAATTTTTCTGGCTAATTCTCACACTATTTGCTTTTCCTTCTTCTCTATCAGTATCTTTCATCGACTGTTCACAAACAGGTTAGGGAGAAGGGTTCCAGTTAGGATTACCTTGCCAACAAGCGCCGACTGTAAGTTGCATGGCTATGTGAGATGGATGAATAGGCCAATCGTTGGTCACCAGGTATGGTTCATATGTTGCTCCATCCATGTATAAGGTAACCACAGGGAACTCCACATTGATGACATAGTAATGCCACTCTTTGTCACAAATCTAATAAAAAGGAAGAAGCAATACTTTAAATATGCAATGCAATATCAAACAGGCTTTTATTCTAATTATGAAGAGGGGAGAAGATATTTTTGGGTCAACAATTTTTATTGCAAAGAAGTCAAGGAACATAGTGGTTGACATACACTGTGGTTATAGAAGTTCATTGTCAAACATACAGGGGCCAACCGTGGGGAAGAGGAACACCCAAGAATCCAGTCATCAGGCAGACATTTGACCAAGGCACATTATTCAGCCCGACCTTTGTGCACCTGGGGAAGCAGAGAAGAACTACAATGGGTCCTACTGGTCTGGACTCAGTGCAGAGCACTGTCATACACATGTCCTCTCACAGCCTTTTGCACCCAAGACTCCTGGTCTCAGGGCTGGAACCCAAAACCTAACCTTAATGGATTGATAGAGATGTTGGGGTGCTAGGGTGGAGTCATAATTCCTGACCTCAAGGAACTGAACTCACATGGAAAGATTCAAAATAAAAACCAAGCCTGGCATGTCTTGGGAAGAGAGACGGGAAGCAGGAAAGGTGGCAAGACTGGAGAAGGGTCCCGCCCTCCCCGTGGTCCCTATGCAAGTGCCCTGGGAGTCAGTGAACTCTCTCCGGCACACCCCCCTCCCTCTAATCCCTCTGCACCCTGTGGCGTCCACCTCTGAAAGGCCTCTCATCTGCATCCTCTTGTCTCCATCGACCCTGCCATCTGTGGCAGGGGAGACAGATGAGTTCTGCATGAAGGTGACCCCAAGGTGAGGGCATCAAAGCCTTCTCTACATCTCACTCTGGATTAAATGTGCTGTTTCTCATGAATAGATAACACCAACAGGAATGCTAAATGATCTTTCTCCTTTCATTTTGAAATAAGAATTTTTGCCTTAATGTTCTTTTTATATTGTCCTGTCTCATGTCTCATAAAATTGCTCCTTTTGAAGCCCATTAGCCTGATAAAGCCTGATGAATATTTTAGGGGACTTTGGAAGGTAAGCAGGAGGGGTCCAGGCAGATCTCTCCAAAGTCCTGTTACTCTCAGTGAGAGGCCCTGATCTAGTTTACACTCCCCTCCTGCTTGATGCCCTGGACCAGACCCTGGGCTGGGTGAAGGGCTCTCGGGCTAGGCCTGTGTCTGGGGTGGGGTGACCCCGGGGCGTGGGGGTGACACAAAGGTAGATCTAAAGACAGAGTCCAGGGCTGATGGAGGAGAGGGAACTATCTGAATGAAGCACCCAATCCAAGGAGGCCAAAGCACCCTGAACTTGGGGTTTGCGATCAGATAGCCAGGCAGCAGAGGTAAAATGGAATATGGTTCACATCCTGGGGACATTCCCAGAGGCACCTGGAAACTCTGGCCAGGCCCAGGGTGGGGAGGAAGTGGTGGCAGTGTAGGGACCCTGACCACTCCCCGATCCTGGCCTCCACCACCACCCTCACAGCGCCCGTCCTCCCCGCATGGCTGGCATGCTGAATCCTCAGGCTCCAGCTGACTCTACATCACTCCATGTCTGCCAAGGCTGAATGGAGAATAATCCTCTGGCTTTCTTTCATAACACTTAGCATTCTTGTAGGACCATACAAAAAAATTGTAAGGAAGGAGTAAAATAATTCCATAACTCAACAGCGGCAGTAATCATTCTCAGTATGACAATTTTTTCCTAGGTGATTTCCGCCAGCTCTTCCGTAGTGTGCTCCATTGAGCAGCAGTGCTGTGATGCCCTACGTAGAAACAGTGATGCTGTACGCTGAGCTAAGCCTCGTTTTTGTGGGGGATTTCCCACTTTCATTAGCATATCCAAAGCTCCCAGCAGCCTCAAACTGTAATAACTTTTCAACCTTACTAAAAAATGGAACTTTTCTATTTGTAGCATTCCTATAAACATCCTTGAAACAACAGCTGGGGAAGATCTATGTGGATCACACTGCATAACAATTTGAAAGTGTGCATGCTTCACTTAATAGCAGCATTTAAAAAATGTTTTCACAAATTTCATTTTAAATGGCTGTATAATATGGTTATACTATAATATACTTAACTATTTCCAGATATTAATTATGGACCAGCTATTATAAATGATGTTGTAATGAATTTATTGTGCATAAATAAGTGTTTGCATATCTGATTATAACATTAGGAAAGATTTCTGGAAATAGAACTACCTGGTCAAAGATTTGGAGGTGTTTTTAAGGCTCTTGATACATAGCATACATCTTTTTTTTCTGCAAAAGTTTGTACCTATTTATAATCCTACCCTCAGAGTGTGAGGGTACTCATGCATTGTACCCATGCTACACTGAGTACTAAAAGATAAAAAGAAAAATCCTGGTAATTTGAAAGGAGATACATATTTTGTCACATTTTAATGTGGCTTACACAAGATGGCAAGATTTGTACTCTGCAAGATCAAAAGGGAGGGCATTCTGGGTGTGAGGAACAGCCTGAGCCAAGAGCCAGAGGTAGGAATGGTTGGGAGCTGCCCCACTGAGCTGCTAACTGGGCATCTGAACAATCTTTTAGCTCATCTTAGGCATATGCCTGCAGACTTCTCCCACCAAGTAATCTGTGACAGCCACTAAAGGAAATACCTAATTAGTGTTTCATAAATGTGGATCTATGATCAGGAAGAGACCCACATTGACCCTCTGCCAGAACTGCAGGGACAAACTGTAATTGAAAAATGATCGAGCCAGGAGGCAGCAAAAATAAATGTGTCAATGCATAGTTCAACCAAGAAAGAAGGAAATTAGGCAAAGTGACCTTTCCTGGGGGAAGAGGAAAACTTTAACTCCTGACTATTCGTGAATCACTGGTAAAACCTACCGGCCTCAAGCCTGTCTGACACCACGGCTGAGAGAATGCCCAAGGCTTCACCTAGACCAGACACTTCCATCTCTGCCCACCTGCAAGTGTGTTCCCAAGGGGAAGAGCTGTAGCTGCTGCGTAGCTGATGAGTGAATCAGAGACCAGAAACCCAGGGACAGATGATCAGGAAGAGTAGCAGGGACCCACCAAAGGAGATCTGAGTTAGGGGTAGGCTGGCATTCCAGGGAGACTCAGGGGGCAAGAAAGCCTCCTACAAGATGAGAAGGAGAAAATCAGGTGAGAGGTTCTCTGTGAGGCTGCTCACAGGATCATCCAAGTGTGCATATAAACTTCATATTGGAAGTGTTTTCAGTAAATCTCCTCACCCGGGGAATGGAGAGATTCTTTCCAGCTTGGAGAGGGTGGAATTTAGGGTAGATGTTTGAAGGACTGTTAATATTTCATTAGGAATAGATGGTGAGTAATAAATTCCAAGCAAATGAAGCAGAAACCCCTTACTCCTTTATTTATTCATCTGTCTTTCATATTGTCAAAGGTACTAGGGTTTGGGGCATTTGGAGATTCACACATTCACTCATTCATTCACTCCTGCAGATATTTACTAAATGCACATCCTACTTTGTGAACAAAAAAAAGCACCTGCTTTTATGAAGCTTATAGTCCAGTCATGGAATTGACAAGAAGGCTTATGACTGGTTGGGATTCATGCCCAGCATAGATTTGCACAAGGTGCCCTGTCAACTCCGTGGAGGAAGATGGGGTGTCTAATGCACTGGCGGGATGGGAAGGAGCAAAGACACTGAGTTTGAGGGGTCAGATTGCATTTGGGAAAGGTGAGGAGTGTGAGATAAGGCTGCAAGAACAGATTTTGAACTGAGGACTGAGGCCTTGGATTGCTTTTATTCTGTAGGCAACAAGAGGTCTGGAGGTTTCTGGGTGGGAGGAGGGGATGGTAGTCATAACAACAATCTTGGAATGTGCTTTTCCATTTTGAAGCAGCTTTTCATATTCCTCCTTATACTATTTAATCCTTGCTGCAACCCTATGAAATAGGAGGTCCAGTTCTATCCTAGGCACTATTAGAAAATAAAGGGAAAGAAATGACACGATTCCTTATCTCAGGGAATTCATGATCTTACTGGGAGTTAGAGACAACTAACACACACACAACTGTGGGCTTCCACGCTTGGTCTCTGGTGTTTTCATTACACACACATCCAGTGGGTGAGCTGCACGTACAGCCACATCAGGATCTTGAGCAGAGCCTTTTCCTCTGAGTGGTGGACTCGCACATCGGATTGTCTCCAAATGGCCCCACTTGGATGTTCTGCAGGCACTTCAAGCTCGTTCTTCCAAATTGAGCTCAACACCTCCCATGCTACAGCCTGACCTGCTCCCTCCCCTGTGATCCTTGTCTCAGTAAACACTCCTTCCTGCCATCTGCCAGCCCGGCCAGAACACCGGGCATGGCTTTGGACTCTTTCCCTCCCTCCGGTCACTTTACTGCCAGTTTCTGGTGATGCTTATCCACTCTCCGCTCTGTACCCTCGCTCCTCCTCAGCACTTACAATATATGCCAGAGAGGGGAAGGAGATGGACGGAGACTGACTGAGAAAGTGTGTCTGGGACAGGCTTTTGCAAGGTGGAAAGGATTTGAGCAGTGGGAGAGGAACATTTGTAGCAGGGGAGTGGGGAGAGAGCCAAATGGAGTGAGCAGCCTGCTAGTGACCAGCGGCCCTGGGGCTTGAGGTAGCCACAGAATGAGCGGGTTAGGGCAGCAAAAGGAGGGTGCAGGAGGGAGTTGGTGCAGGCCGAGTCTGTGGGTACTGGGTTGGGTATCACAGCTGCTTCATGGATTTCTGGGGAATCATGGGACTTTGGGAAAACAACTGAAACTTTCTAATTGTTGGCCACCTCATCTGTGAAGTGAGGATAATAATAGTATCTATTCATAGGCTTGTTGGGTGAATTGAGCTAAGGAACTTACAATGTTTAGCACATATATTCAGCCTGATCGGATAGGGGACACTTTCCTTTTCCAAATATATTGAGATGCTGGATACAATATAACAACAACAATAACAACAGAAGTAAACAAAAATTAAAAAGCTAGAGAGACAACTCTTTAGGTGTTGTAAACAAGGAAAGCAAAGCTGCACCTGGGAGTTGAAACCCAGTGGCCACTGAGAGGCTGTGGCCCACCCCATCAGCCGGAGGTTCAAAGCCCACCAGGAGAAGAGAGGAATGGAGACTGAAGTCCTCTGTTTGAGACACACACACACACACACACACACACACACACACACACACACTCGAGCTGGGATGTCTGCATAAAGCCTGCAGCTGTGAGGGACCGTCTGAAGCCCAGGTCCTGGAACAAACACTGCCACTGGCCTAGGGATGCAGGGTGGAATCCAGCCGACTACTCTGGAACAAGTCACCTCAGAGAATTTAGACCCCAGGCCTCCTCTGTGCATGGGCATCAGGTCCAAATGCACACAGCTCACATGGTATAAAAGTTCTGAACCCAGTAAGTCACTTAAAAAAACATCCATGCAGTCTTTAAGGCCCTTAGCAGAGACAAACTCAAAACCTCTCAATAGAGATGTACCCACAACTTAGGGCATATGCTAGACAATACCCACTACAGATGAGCTCAGAATAAAAAATTACAAAACAAAGAAGAAACAAGCCTTTACCTATGTAAGAAAAAGCAGCAGAAACCACAAATGATCAAATTTGCATAACAGGAAGCACAGGAGCAATTGGAAAGGGAATGGGGAATGAGGTTTGAAAAGGAACCAAATAAAAATCCCAGAAGTTAAAGACATAGCTGTCAAAATAAACGTTAATCAACGAATAAGTTAAACCTAGATGAGAAGGCTGACAACAGAGTGAGTGAATGGAAGATAGATGAGATTATTTAGCAAAAGTAAAAATTTGATAAAGTTAAGAGATAGGGATTCTATGGATGATAGGATGAGAAATTCCAGGGAACACCCTGCAAGAGGGTACGTGGCCAGAGTGAGGCTGGGCTCTAGAGGACTGGTACGCTGTGTAAGGAGTGTGTTTCTCTATTTTAGTGCCTTGCATTCTAGAAAGCCATTCTTTACTTCAACATGCTTTACTGAACATGCGTTCAGTTCAGACGACAATGGACAAGAGGGCCCCACAGGACATATTTGAAGAGTAGTTCAAAACTCAACTTTATTTCATCAAATGGAGAGCTATAACCAGAAGGATGGAAACCACGCAAACCAGATCCTCTCCGCAGACTTGCAGGGTCCTTTGGCCTCAGGCCACTGTTTTGGAACATTAGAAAGATCAGGTTTTGGTTAGCACCAAGATCAACCTCATGCCAGGGGAAAGAGGCTACTCTGATTTGCAAATTTATTTAAGATCTTCCCAGGAGGTCGCCTGCACTTCCGAACTGGCAGGGAGAAGTGCAGTATGTTTTCAGTGGAAGGTGATTATGACAGCTCAGAGAGCACCCACCGGGCCTCCTGTCAAAGAGCGACTGCTGACTCAGGGCAGCAGAGCACAGGCAGCAGGAGACATGAAAGGTGGCCTGTGTCAAAGAGACCACCCCCATGCGAGATGTGGTTGAGCAACATTTGGGCAAATCCCCAAAACAATCCTGAAAAACCACCCTTACAATTTGTGCTTTAGAGCCTGTAAATCAAGAATTGCTTAGCACTCAGGATTTAAATTCAGCCACGGAGAGAGGAAACATAGCTTTTTCATGCACTGATGATGTGCCTAGCATCGCGGCACCATGCTATGATTCTTGTCTGTGGAATCAGCTGGTTTATTCTTTCTCACCACTGCCCTTAAGCAGTGTCAATGAGATTTCCCTCCCCACCCCTGGATGACACCCCTGGCAGACCCTTTAGCATATCTAGTCACCATTTTCTTCTACAGACTTACGATGGTTCAACTTATGATTTTTCTACTTTGCAATGGTGCAAAGGCAATACTCATTCAGTAGAGAATGTACTTCAATAATCCTACTTAAAAATGGGCAAAAGATCTGAACATATATTTCTCAAAAGTAGGCATACAAATTGCCAACAGAAATATGAAAAAATGTTCAATATCACTTATTATCAGAGAAATGCAAATCATAATCACAATGAGACATCATTTCACCCCAGTTAAAGTGGCTTGTATCAAAAAGACAGGCAATAACAGATGCTGTCGAGGATGCAGAGAAGGGGAACCCTCGGACACGGTTGATGGGAATGTATAATAAATTAGTGCAACCGCTATGGGGCACAGTATGGAGGTTCCTCAAAAACCTGAAAATAGAACTACCATACAGCCTCACAATCCCACTACTGGGTATATGGCCAAAAAAAAAAAAAAAAAAGGAAAACAATGTATCAAAGAAATATCTGCACTCCCATGTTTATTGCAGCATTCACAATAGCCAATATATGGAATCAACCTAAGTGCCCCTCAAAGAATGAATGGATAAAGAAAATGTGGTGTTTATGCACAATGGAATATTATTCAGCCATAAAAAGAATGAAACCCTGTCATTTGAAACAACATGGATGGAACTCGAGGCTGTTATGTTAAGTGAAGTGAGCCAAGCACTGAAAGACAAATATTACATATTCTCACTCATATATGGGAACAAAAAAGTAGATCTTATGAAGATAGAGAGAAGATGGGTGGTTACCAGAGGCTGGTAAGGAAAGGAGAGGAGGGAATGAAGGAGAACAAAAGAAGATAAATGTATTTATTACCACTTTACTATATACTTAAAATGGTAAAGATGGTAAATTATATATGTATATTTTACCTCAATAAAAAATCAATCAATAAATAAAAACCGTACTTTGAGTACTGATAGAAGCATTTTGTTTTTCATTTTCAGTATAGTATTCAATGAAGTACATGAGATATTTACCACTTTATTATAAAATAGGCTTTGCGTTAGATGATTTGCCCAACTATAGGGTAATGCAAGTGTTCTGAGCAGTGTAAGGTGAGCTAGGCTAAGCTATGATGCTTGGTAGGTTAGGTATTTTAAATGCATTTTTGACTTATGATATTTTTAGCTTACAATGGGCTTATTGGGATGTAACTCCATGATAAGTTGAGAAACATCTATATTAAAAAGTCCTTTTTAATCAGTCTCTTGTATAATTCAAAGGCTCTCCCCTCACCCAGCTTGAGGCTGGTCTGCAAACTCTGCCAAGCCCTGTGGAGGCAGGGTTGGTGGTGCTGGTGGGGAGCCAGAGGTTAGGGCAGAGACTCTACTGTCAGTGAAGTGAGGGTTCTGCATTCCTTGTGCTCTGTCTCCTCCAGGTGCAAAGAGGAAGACCCTGCCAGGGAAGGTGAGGCCCCGCATTTGCTGTTGCTCAGGAAAATCTTCACCTCCTTTCCCAACTGGGACTCTGACTATCTTGCAAGATGTACCAGGAACAAAGGAGTCCAGGGTCAAAAGTGTTTTGGGAAAGCCTTGTTTAACACAGTTCAACAGGTTTCGTTCAGCAGAATTCCTCAGAGCAGTGGTTCTCAAAGTGTGGCTCCTGACCAGTGGCATCAACATCACCTGGGAACTTGCTGGAAATGCAGATTCCCTGGCCCACCCCAGACCCACTGAATCCGAAACTCCAGGAGTAGGACTTGGCAGTCTGTGTTTCAACAAGCCCCTAGGTGGTTCTGGCGAGGCTCAGTTTGAGTACCTCTGCCTCAGAGAATTTAATACGCTAGTGTGGGGACTGAGCAGGCTGTTTACAAAATCTGGGGACCGTATTTATTTGGTCTCTTGTTAGGCACCTATGAATATCACATGGAACGAAAAATCCCAGAAGATACGTGCTGCGAAATTTATTCAACACATACTTACTGAGCACCCACCATGTCCCAGGCACTTCCCAGGTGCTGGGACTGGGACAGTGAACAAAACAGAAAGATTCAGTGGCCAGTTCCTTCCACTTTCCAGCAAATGCCACGGTCTCTCCCCTTCCCCTGCCATTCCCCCCACCCCCATTCCAAAGTTTTCCTCCCTCTGCTCATGTATTTCCTCCTGCTGCTTCTCCTGAGCATGAGGACTCCTCTTACCTCCCAAAGAAAAAAAGCTCTTAAGCCCGCCAAGCTTTCTTCCTCCTCCCTGGGTTTTGGTTCCAGGACACACCACAGAATTCATCTGGGGATGTTTTTCTCATGAATTTCCTGAACTAGCTGACATCTGTCAGGGCCCTGGGGCACAGATTCAGAGCTGCAGAGAACAGCCTGCCTGTTGCACCTTGTAAGCACCCATGTACAAACTGAATTTAATATCTTAACAGGTCAGGAAGCACATGTCTAAAATTTGACAATTAGGAAAGGGAATATTTCTCCTGATGTGTTCCTTCCCTGAACAATCAACTACACAAAGACCAAGCAGATTGCTTGCCCCCCACATTCACTGAGATAAGTGAGTAAGTGTGGTCATTCATCCCAGCTTCCATCCAAGCTACGCTGTTCAGGAACCAGACTTTAGAAAGTCTCCGAATAAGACTGGGAAGGCCTCAGAGTCCAGGACTCTGATTTGGCCTTTTCTTGTACCCCT
>CM052436.1:97888781-97914588 GCA_028533085.1 Varecia variegata
TTTTTTTTGGTATGAAGAAAGAAAGTTTCTTGAATCTCATATCATAACAGTAGTCAGTGAGATGGTGTATGTACTCAGGAAGTACTACTTTTACAGGGAGCTTCCCTTGTTAATAATAATGGAGGTTCCCATTAAAGGGTCTGTAAACCACATGCATGCATTTATTCACTCACTCATTCATTGGTCCGTTCACTAAACATGCATGGAGCCTGCTATGCACCAGGCACCCTGCCCCATTCAGAGGAAGCTGAGGCAGCCAGGAGCCTCGGCACTGCCCGGCAAGCCCTCGTGGGTTCCCTCTCTAGTGATCTGGCAGGAGCAGGGAGATGCCCAGACTTAAGACTGATGCAGAGGGCACTGATTCTTATGCCTGAGGTCCTAAGGGATTTCTGGATTTAACTGGTAAGGAAAGGGCAGCATTGAGGAGAGGAAGGGGAGGCAGAGGATGGCAGGCTCTCCAAGGTCCTCATTGCCTGTGGCTGATTTTCCTGCGCCTCTTCCCAGGGACCAGTTTGAAGCAGACCCCACCACGATGCCACATGTACTGTGGGTCCTCAGTCCTCCTGTGAGGGTGAAACTCTCCTTACAAACTAGCCAGTGTAGCCAAGTCATGAAAAGTTCTTTTTTCTTTAATTCCAAACTCTTGGACAAGAATTTTATTCTTTTTTTAGGAACTTCCTTAATAAGTTGCATTTCCGTCCCAATCCCAGGGAGACTAGCACCTTAAAACCATCCCCCTTGTGTAGTCAGAATAATGGCCCTCAAAGAGCTCCACGTCCTAATTGCTGAAATCTGTGAACATGTTATAGTCATGCATTGATTAAGGACGGGGATACATTCTGAGACAGGTGTTGTCAGGTGATTTTGTTATGTGAACATCATAGGGTGCACTACACAAACCCAGATGGTAGAGCCACACCTAGGCTATATATGGTATAGCTATTGCTCCTAGGCTACAACCTGTACAGCATGCCACTGTACTGAACGCTGTAGGCAATTGTAACACGGTGATTAGTATTTGTGTATCTAAACACAAGTAAACATAAGGTGGTACAATGATGATAATAGTATTATAATCACATGGGACCATCTATATGTAGGCCATCGTTGACAGAAACATCGTTAGTCACATGCTATTTAAGCATGTGACTATGCTTAAATAGCAAAGGGCCTTTTCAGGAGTGATTAAATGAAGGATCTTGAGAAGGGGAGATTATCCTGGACCTTCCAGGTGGGCCCGTGTCATCACAAGTGTCCTCACAAGTGAAAGAGGAGGGCAGAAGGATCAGAGGTGATGTGAGGGTGGAAGCAGAAGCTGAGTGATGCCGTCACTGACTTTAAAGATGGGAGAGGCCATGGCAAGGAATGCAAACAGGCTTAATAAACCAGAAAGGGCAAGGAAGCAGAATCTCCCCTAGTGCCTCCAGCAGAAACACAGCCTTTCCAATACCTTGATTTTAGCCCCTGAGACCCATTTCAGACAACTGACTTCCAAAACTGTAAGTTAATAAATTTGTGTTGTTTGAAGGCTTCACGTGTGTGGTGTCTTGTACAGTAGCAATGGGAAACCAATGCAACCATCTTGCTCCACCCATAATCCTTGCTTCTCCACACAAACTGACTTCCTGATGGCTCTCTCTTTGTACTAGACTCCGTCTGTGTACCCCATGTCAGCTCTGCTCTCTCTTCCCCATCTCCCCGCCATTTGGCCAGCTCCATGCTCCACTCCACTGCCCCCTACCCCACCTCCAAATCCTTCACTGATGCCAGGCACACTGTGTTCTGATTTCTGAATTCCCTCAGTATTTTGAAGAGTGCTTCACGATATGTGTAATGCAAGACCACTTTATTTAAATAAGCAAAAATCTCATCCACTGAAAGACATTTAAAAGTGCTGGGCTGGCCACATACAATATACACAGAGACCACCTCTACTCAGTGGCTCCTGTGTGCCTAAGCCTGAGCAATCCTCCCCAAGCTCCATGGTAAGGGCTCATCTTCCTGAAACGCCCACCGATGGCCTGCAGAATGCACTGTGGGGCGGAGAGGTCAGCAGCTGTCCTTGTCCACCCTGTATGCAAATTCAGACCTCTGCACCTCTTGCTGCTCAGCCCATCCAAGACTGTACTCGTTTCCTACAAGTGTTTCCATCTAGAGATGTGGAATTGGTTGACTTCGGGCTCAGAGAGGGATAAGCCTGAAAGATGTGCTCTCCTGATTCTCGGAAGTGTCTCCCCAGGGAAAAGCCCACTCAGGAGAAGGCTCCCATTTTTTCACCTTCACCCACCACTGCAATGAGTGCAGCCTTCTCTCATACACCTCGTGCCACACCCTCGGCTAAGAACTTTGCATACATTGCCTTGTGTAGTTCTTCCCAATAACTCTTGGAGGTAGTACTATTATTTTCTCCATTTTACAGGTAGACTGAAGCTCAAAGAGGCTAAATAACTTGTTCAAGGTCACACAGTGAGTTTGTATCTAGAGCTTTGCAGGAAACCCTTGCTGCTCAAACTGTGGGCCACCAACCAGCACCATCGTCATCAACCAGCACCACAGGCGTCACCTGGGAGCTCGCTAGAAATGTACAATATCAGGCCCCACCCCAGGCCTTCTGAATGACTCTGCATTTTAACAAGATCTCCAGGTGATTTGTGTGCATATTAAAGTTTAAGAAGCTCTGCTCTATGCCACTATGTGATACTATCACTCAAGAAAGAAAACACCAGTCATTTATTGGATGAGACTTTGAATCATGTGCCTGTGTAAGGATTCTTGCAGGTCAAGGGGAACTAGAATCCCAAGAATGGAAAAATAAGCACCACATGTACTCACCATCAAATTGGTTTCACTGATCGTCACCTAAGAGCACATTCGGGAATAACATTAATCAGGTGTTGGACAGATGTGGGGGGGGGAGGGGATGGGTGTATACATACATAATGAGTGCAATGCGCACTGTCTAGGGGATGGACACGTTTAAAGCTCTGACTCGGGGGGGTGGGGGGACAAGAGCAACATACATAACCTAAAAAAAAGGGAGGGGGAACTAGACACTGTGGGAGGTGGGAGGGTCTTGGGAGAGGAGACGAGGCCTGCCGAAGCATTCCATTTAATCCCAAAGGCCTTAGGTAGTGGTGTTCCTCCTCCCTGCACCTAGCTTCCAGCCAGGCAGGAGAGAGCTGCCCCTACGGGTTGCAGGAGAACTGGCACTGGGAATTTGTCCGTGTGTGGTGGCCATGGAAACCAATGGCCTCCAAAGAGCACTAGAGCTACTGAGACTGCTCTTGAAAACATCTGGACTGGAGCTTCCTTACCCTAAGGAGGAAGCAATGGAATTACAGAATTACTGGCAAGCTAGCAAGTATGTAGGAGGGAGTGAGAGAGAACAAGAGCAAAGTGGGCAGATAGCGAGAGTGACTGATTTGGGGATGACGTGCCTTGGGCACCGCATGTGTCAAGGGTTGGCTCTAGCAACAGCAAGCTTCACCCCATTAAACAATGTCAGGAGTTCCTCCCTTTCACTCAACACTCAACTAGAAGTGAATGGAACAACACTGGTACTCAATCATTACAATGATTTAAATTCTTTAAACCTGTTAATTGAGATTTTATTCATTTATACCCACCTCATTTCTTATCAGATTTAAGGTTAATTTATATTAATAATAGATTCTTAATAACCATATTTAATGGCAATAGCATTAATCATTTTCCATTAACCAAATAATGCTTTATTATTTTCAAAGCACCCCGCAATGTTATCCCATTTTCTCCTCCGACTCCCTGGGAGGACGAGTGGGTGTTATACGCACTCTACAGATGGACAAAGTGTGCCTGGCAGAAGCACAGTGATTTCATCTGAGGCAGCTCACAGGTGGGGGCCTGGGACAGAGCCCCGCACTCCTGAGCTCTAGATGACACTTCTTGCTTGGCTGGCTTTTCCAGCCAACTGAGCAAGCATGAGAACCAGACCAACGATAACGACACAGCACTAACCAAATACAGGCGGGGAAGAGGACAGGTCCAACACTCTGATTCAGCAACACTTATTTCTCGTCTTTTAGTACAATCCTTGTTTTAGACGAGTCTAGACTGATGCCTGAATGGTTTGCTTTGGTTCCACGGCAAGATTGCTCATATCCATTGCAAAGTTTATATTCCCCTCGCAGATATTCTGAGCGCATTCCTAATTTTTAAATATGCCTTTTTCCTATGGTAATATATATGGGTATATCGTGTATGTTGCTTGGTTCATTTTCTCAATTCCCAGATATTTTCTGGGTCCTTAAACAATTACCAGCAAGGCTAGTTTTTGTACCAGCCTCTCATATTCAATGAGAACAAATGCCTGAGTGTTGTGCTGAGTGGGCAAATGAGGAGATATTTATTTTCAGAATCCCTGAGGCTCATAAGCTATTTCTGAATTCCTGAACCCCCACTTAGGGGCCCCTGACCTGAGCCTCCCTGACCTCACCATGAAGTACCCTAATTTCCAACCTTGCCCACCCCTCAATGAGAACCTTAGCATTTTTGCTGGGGTCTTAGGTACCCGTATGCATAGGAAGAGGCAGAATTTTAGGCATCAGGGCAGGCCAATCAGAGACACTCAGAGAGAAATATTTGAGGATGGGAGTGATTTTACCTCCTACGAGCTGCACCGAGGGCAATCCTGCCAGTGAGCAGAGCTGCCCTGCACAAAGACCAGCCTCACTGTCTCCAAATGCTCTCCCTGCACTCCGGGCCACAGGGACAGCTCAGCACCCACTGGGCCTTTGTTTCTTAGGTTATAGTTCTCAGGTTCTCACCCCAGAAATAAAAAGAGAAGAATGCCCAAGCGGAAGGCATCCTCCCTCGTCCTTGAGACATTTAATTACAAGGTCCAAACTAATTACACATTAGGGACCTTGAAGACATTAGATAATTAAAGTCCGCCTCGTTGCTGAGCTCCAGAAGGGTAGGCTGTTTATGTTGCAGTCAGTAGATGGGGCTGCGGGGCATGTAGCTGGAAAGGCAAACCCTGCGGCCAAGGGAATTGGGAGAAAGAGAGGCATCTGCAGATGACAAACCCTGCAAGGGCTCAACATCAAGTTAATGGGAGTCCACATTTTTCAGAGTCAGAGAGGTGTATGAATTTTTTTTCTAGCAAAATCCATAGCTATAGAACTCAGGTTTCCTCATCAGATTACATAACTGAGGCACAGCTGGTAAGAATTGAGTTGTGTGAAGATTAAACAAGGTAAACCAGTTAGTGCAGTATTGGGCATATAGTAAATGCTCAATAAATAGTTATTTTGATATAATCATTGTTAATTGTTTAGTGCAAAAACATTCATCAAGTGCCCACAGTGCCACACAAAGTGCTCAGTGTTGGGGATTCCAAAGGCATGCTGTCCTTGTGCAATCTGGGGTTTCCAATGACAAATGTAACCAATGCTGAGAGGAAATAGTTCAGGAAACAAAAGCCTTATACTCGGCCTGAGACAGTGCGTTCAAGCCACCTTGTTGTGTAGAGAGGTGGTGACAACAGCTAGTGGTTGTGACGATGCATCCTCAGATACCCAGCTTAGCTGGTCTGGGGCACTCTGGGGGGATCAAAGAGAAGTGGTGGCTTGAGGATACAATGTTCACGGAGAGACCAGATTAGCACACAGCCAATAACTGTTGAATTTTATTTATACTTTGATCCAGCCAAAACAGATTGTGGCTTCTGAGGATAAAATCAATATAATTTTTTTTTTTAAGTTGGGAAATAGAAGCCATAGAAGGGAAACTGTGGCTAGAAAAGTCTGTCATACACGTCTCTGGGCTACTTTAGAGCTTGGCACCATCGGGGCAGGGACGGTGTGGGTGTGGCCACTTGGCACCGGCTGCCTTTATGGCAAATAACTCTGTGTGGTCCACCTAGCAGCTGCCCAGTGGTGGACGTCCCAACGGCACCTCACCCTGTGGTAGGGCTCCCTGGTTGTCCCTGAGGCGTGACAGCACTCACGCCTGCACCACCCGGATGTGCAGGGGAGTTAATGCTCCCGGGGAAAATCTTGGGCTGATAGAAGACAAGTGTAAGTGGGTAAACTCTTCTCCTTTTCTCCCCTACATAAGACACAACTGTTAATTATTGTTAGTTAATAATTGCCTTGGAAGAGCAACCAGTTGCACTTGCTCACAAGCCCAGCTTGATGATCTGTGTTTGTCCCTCATTCCCTGTCTCACTCCCTTATCTCTCACTTTTCACCTCCCTGGGCTTGTGCCCCTCAGTGTAAAGGAGAAAGGCACTAACTTTTGCATCTGGCTTTGTTTTCTGGGGACTCAGACTAAGGCAGAAAGTTAAGATGAGCCCTTAGAGGTGTATAGGGTTTGTGCCCCGAATGTATGCGAAAGGGTCTGCACCGTTTAGCAGAGGAGTCAGACAATTGGTTCTAAGCTTTGTAGCAGCCAATGCAAAGAGGAAACTCGATGAGTAATATTGTCTTATTATGTCCATAAAATTAAAAGGTACCTAGTATCAAAGAGAAACACGGCCTTTTCTTGTATGGAGTCCAGACAGAAATCTCTTTGTGGGTCTTCAGAAGAAGACATTTCTGTGATGTAGAAACCATTTCCTCAATGTCACCCTTTATTAATCTAATAATGAGTTTTGGGGGCTAGTTCTTATAATGCCCTTCAGCATGGTCTGAAAGGTTAACATCAAGGTATACACTAGTAAGAGCAGGTTCATAGAGAGACCAGTTAAGGAGCTGTGTGGCTTAAGATAAGCCATTGCAATTCTCTGAGCCTCAGGTCTCCCATCTGTGACGTGGGGTAATGAGTCTTCTTCACAGACTGCTGTGACAATTAAAAGAGTACCAACCTGAGTAACAAATCAAGATCCCATCACTACAAAAAATAAAAAAAATTAGCTGGGCTTGGTGGATTGTGCCTCTGGTCCCAGTTACCCAGTAGGTTAAGGCAGGAGGATCACTTGAGCCCAGGAGTTTGAGGTTGCAAATTCAACCTCAGACTGTGATGATGCCACTGCACTCTAGCCTGGACAACAGAGTGAGACTCTGTCTCACAACAACAACAAAACAAACACTGTAGGCAAAGCATCTTGAGCAGGTCCTGGCACAGAGAGGCTGAATAATGTTCATCCCTTTGACACTCTTCTTCCCTCTTCTGTTATATTATGGCCTGGGAATGTTATCCAGCCCCTGACATGATAGAGTGGGAGCTTTGCCAAGTGTTTCTTTGTGACTCCCCACAGAACCTAGCTTAATACTTAGTATAAAGTATAATAGGTATACACAGTAGGTGCTGTTCACAAAATATTTGACTGAAAAAGCAAACTTGTCACATTGCCCTCAGGTTGCATGACTAATGCTACAGCTATAAGAACAGCACGACTGAGCTTCCAAACAAACCCTGTAATGCATGTAAATGATTCTCCACCATCCTAAATAATAACACAGATTTAATTAAAAACACTTTAAAGACATCCTTTCAAAGCCTCACCCCGACACTCTGTTACTTTATCTGGCTCTCAGTTTGCTGACTTGAATGTGATTTTTTGCTGAAACCTCTGAATGGCAAATCACATTTTCATCCCAAAGTGTCAGAGATAAAGCCATGTGAGAGAATGGAATAATTAAAGGCCAAAGAGGTAAACCCAGCTAGCAATGCAATGGCAAAACATGAGCGAGGCAATAATGTGCCCAGACTTCTCTTTTTTTTTTTCTTTCTTTGTTGATTAAATCAGAGGTCTTGGTTGTAAAGTAGAACCTTGTTTTCCTGAAATATTAATCTATGTCTGAAGTTTTAAAAAGTCCATGATTGATTCTAACAATTCAAACTTCTGGTGAGTGTCCTTGGTGGAGATGAGGAAGGTTTGTTAGACTCTTTGTGGAATATTCCTTACGTGGTGGGAGTCCCCTGCCTCATGTGCAGGAAGTTTAACTGCAGACTCCTGAGCTCTTCCCATATATATTAATTTCCATCCATGTATCCATCCACCCATCCATGAATCCATCCATCTGTTCATCCAGTCAGCCAGTCGGCATATACTTCTGAGCCCCTGCCGTGAGCCAGACACAGCTCTAGTTCTGGGTGATAAGGCAGGAAATACTACAGACAACGTTCCTGATCTCACGGAACCTGATCTCATCTACATATTTACCTAAACAGTAACAGAATGTAAACCAGTGTTTCCCATGTTGATATTCATTCGACCAAATTTCCTTAAGCAAGTGCAAAAGGCCTACGTTTGCTGGTGTCTGAGGTGAGTGCATTTTCCTGAGAGGGTGTGGGCCATTTTGACTTAGTTCTGTATCTCTAGTGCCCGGCATAAAATCCAGAACACAGTACACACTCAGAGAAAGTGTGTTCAATGACAGGAATCTACTCTCCCCAAGGACATAGATAACGTCTTATTTGCCTCCTATAGGATGCTCTAGAATTGGTAGGTTTTAGCTCATTTAATGATCATTTTCCAAAACCTATTCATTTCCTAAATATTGTGCATATCTTTTTAGTGAACATATGTATATGTTTCTGCTGGGTAGACAACTAGGAATGGAATTGCTAGGTCCACCTTAGTAGATATTGCCAAATAGTTTTCCAAAGAGGCTGTACATTTGCACCAGCAATATACAAGACTTATAGTTGCTCTGCATTCCTGCCAAATCTTGGTAATGTCCTTTTTTTTATTTCTTTACTTTTTTAAATCTATTCTGGTGGGCATTTAATATAGCTCAGTGTGAATTTAAATTTTTCATTTTCCTGATGTCTAACAAAATTGAGCACTTTTTCATGTGTTTACTGGACATTTGGATAATTTCTTTCTTAAAGGGCTTGTTCAAGGCTTTTGGAGATCCAGGAATTTTGTCTGCTATGTTCACTATTGTGAACAAAGACTCCAGAGTGCCAGGTAGTGGGCACTCAAAGGAAGTATTCGTTAAATAAATGAGGAAATTTACATAGTTCATCTACTATCATTTTCTTAATGGTTTTCTTTAAACCAACTCACTTTTCTTAAGCATTATACAATTCATCCATGCAACAAAAAACACTGTACCCTCTAAATCTATTGAAATGATGATCCTTCTCCAAAAAAAAATACGCACTTTTACTTAAACTGACAAAATAATTTTATATAATTTCATGGTTGTGAAATCATGTTGTAATGTACAAGTTATACTTTTTCTCATATGCATTAAAAGAAATGGGTAATTATTAAAAATTTTAAAAGTCCATTTATATATTTCTAATATCTCTCCCCTAATGTCATTGCTGACATATTAATGTCCTCCAAATTAAATGAATTGGTTCTGTTGAAACTTTTAAGTGCTCATTAAGTGTTGGCTGTGATTAGCTTTCCTGTACCACCAGTAGTATGTGAACCACAACCAGCAAATTCTGGGTGAGGTGAAGCAGGGGTTCAGGAACTGTGTCTGGGGAAGGCAGTGTTGATGTTTTTAGAAAGATCATCAGTTCTTTCTCCAGAGAGAAGGCTAGAGGGGTGCCAGACTGGCGAGACACACAGAGACACGGAAAGACAAATTAACACTTGACTCTGTGTTGTAAAGTATGTTTTCCAAGATTTTAAATGACCAGTGTGCTTTACTCCACCGATAAAAAGCCTTGAGTGTATTAGGAACAAAGACTTGTAGGGGGTTGAGACTGCTAAAATCTTATTAAATGAACAGGCTTTCAATGTCCTGCCTCTCTCCCTCTAGATAAGCTACTGTTGGCTGAAATGCAGAGATGGAGCACCACGGAGTAGCAAGTGCAGTGAGCAAGTCTCACTGGCTTGGCTTTTTCCACTGGCCATTCACACGAAGGGATACACCCTGGCTGCCTGCGAGCCTGTACTGGACATCTCAGCAGGGCAGGCTAGGCCGTGGGACCTTGTGAGGAGTAGGGTCTGCCCCTGCTTACTGAGCAGATGATGGTGTCGATGTTCAGCCATGACACTGCTTGGTGAGCAGACTGCCCATAACTGAAAGGTGGGAAGTCACAGAATCCTGCTTTTGAGCCTGCCCGGAACATAGCCCTGGGGATGTTCCACATTCTGAACTGGCCCTGGGCAGATGGCAGCAAGGATGACAGCCTTCTCTGTGGCTCAGCCTCAGTCTCCTGGAATGAGAGTCTGCGGGGTGCTCCTGGTCTGGGTGGCAAATGGTTCCACAGTGTGGCCTGTTAGCTGCTGCTTCTGGGGACGAGTGTCTAGCATGGAGGCCCTGGGAGCCTTCGTGTTCAGCCCCGACTCCAGTAGGAAGGGATCCTTCCATCATAAGGAGATTTCAAAGCCCCCTCCAATCTCCATGCGGGTGAGGGAACAGAGAAGAATGATGGCTGTGGAGCCATACGGTCCACTGAGCAGAGACCTAGAGGATCTGGGTGGAGACAGAGGCTGTCATGCCCCGCAGTGTGCTAGGCTCTGCAGTAGAAGGAAGCAAAGTCTTGGAAGGAAGGCTTAAACCTTTAATGCCTTTAGATTGCGCTGAGTCAATGCTTAGGCAAAGGTCAGAGTCTACATAAAGGTAACAAGATCTCAAAGCAGGAAATCCTGCCCCAGAGCAGTCATGATGAGGTGAGAGCAGCCCGCGATGCTCAGAGAAGGCTCCAGCCATCCTGGCAGGGACCACTCTCTTGGATGCCTGAGGGGAGGTTCCTCACCAACTCCTTAGTGCAAAAACCCTGGACTCAGAAAGCTGTAGCAAGTGCAACAGGCTACATTACCACATTTAATCCTCCCAGCCCTATGGAGTGCGTGCCATTTTACAGATGGGAAATCGGAGGCCTAGTGAACTTAGCCAACTTTCCCAAGGCCACACAGCTAGCAGTGGCAGAGCTGGGATTCGACCCTATGAAGTTAGGGTCTGTGCACTTAGCCACTAAGCTAGGCTACCATTTACAACCAGAGGGTATAGCCTCATTATTTCCATAAAGCCCTGGATTCTAGAATACTACAGGACAGACTGGAACTGGTTAAACCAAGACTCTGATCTCCAGAATGGGGCAAAACAAGGTAAAAATAAAGACAATGATGAAACCATGTGACTTAGTGACCGTGTAGCATGAATTCGGTGCTTTATGTATATATCTAATGCCCATATAACCCACTGTATACATGACAATATCCCTAAGTAATATCTGCTGCTAGAGGATAGCCCAGGTGAGATGCGAACTAAGGTTTTCTGCTCAAAACCTATGTTCTTGCTTCTACATACTTTCCTCTGTCCTCATGAGGCTTTATATTTTCTCCAGGTACACCACATGTACAACTGTCCTTCCTCTTCTGGGGGCATTTGAATGTGAGCCCTCATCTGTCACTTGGGAATGGGACTGCAGGCCTCAGGGTGCCCCTGGCAAGCCTGTGCCAATTTACACTTGCCTCTAGCAGCTTATTTGGAATGCACCCTTGCCAATACTTGGTGTTCTCATTAAAACAAAAACAAAAATAAAAATTGACTTTACTATCTTACTTGATAAAAATGATTTTTTTAAAAATTTTATGATTTGTGCTTTTCAACTCCTGGTGTGGGCTGCCCACTCCTATAGACTAACCACCTGTACCTGTCAGGGACCCCAGACCTAGTACTTCCCTGTCCAAAGAGTGCCAACTTGGGTCAAATCTCAGCTTTTCTATTTTCTGGCCGGTTGATCAAAGTTGTTTTTAAACCTCTCCAAGCCACAGTTACCTCATACCCGAGTGATGGGGTAATGAAGCCTGCAGGAATCAACTGAGACATGGAGGTCAAGATGTGCAAATGTATAGCAAGGTGCCCAGCTCATGAACAGTTCATCTGCCTGCATCCCCCAAAGAGCCAAGACAGGGTAAATTTCATCCCCAAACCTTTAGAATGGGCCAGGGTGTCATGCAGTAGGTGTTTAAAAGTTATGTCTTTCCTCTCCTGCTCAGTCCAAGCCTTGCACCGCCCACAGGCCTGGGCCACGAGACCCTTTCCAGCCAGTCATCTGTATTACCCTCCCTTCCAGCACCAATCATGGCATTATAATTACCTTTTTTGCCAACTAAACTCTGAGCTTCATGGCCAGAATCAAGCCTCATTTGTTGCCAGAGCACCTGGCAAAGTCTCCAGCACATGGTGGTCCTCAACACATGGTGGTCCTCAACACATGCTGCTTCTTCCAGTTAAGTTCCCTTTTATTGTAAAGCAAGATGTAGTGAGCCACACAAGACAAGTGCAGAACTTAAGGACCCATTGAGGAGTGGACATCGTACAGCCACGCCCAGGTCAAGAATGGGACAGCTGTGCAGAAGTCCCCTCCTGGGCCCCACCCCAATAGCAACCACTCCCCTCCTCCCAAGAGTATCCACTGTCCTAGCTTTTATAGTCTTTACTTCACCACAGTTTTATCACTTACATCTGTATTTCCAGAAACTATAGCTCAGTTTTGCCCATTAAAAAACTAATTTATGTTTCTTAAGTCTTTTCAAATCTACAGATTACCCCTTCATCATTTGCTTTTTTTGTTTTGCAATTTATCTTTTATAGAGCCCAGGACATTTGACCAATAGAGCGTCCCAGTCTTTGTTATTTGTGTACTCACATGCAGTTCAAAATGTTCCTCTGTCCCAGTGTTTCCTGTAAGTAGCCACTGGACCCAGGCTCATCTTTTTCATTTTTTGCCCCAAACCCACAATCAGCTATTTCTTTAAGAAACCCTGGTATCTTTTAGCACAAATGATATTTTAAGACTACAATGTGGATAATGAAAGTAGGTACCTGGTATCTGTCATGGTTCTGTTTGCCACTACATGCCCCGTTCCCACCAAATCAGTGCCTGGTATGGAGCAGCTGCTCATGAAAAAGCATGTGTTAAATGAATTCAGCAGTCAGTATTCCAAGTACAGTTTCTTTCTAACTATCTATGTATTAATATCTATCTATCCATCCGTCTATCCATCCATCTATGCATGTGCGTGTAACTGTGCTGGCCCAACCAAACACTTCCAAATGGGTTAAATGTTCTGCTGTCACTACCTCATTAACCCTGCTTTACATTCATTATGCCATTAAATCCTCATAACCACCTCTGAGGTGTTTATAATTACCCTCATTTTACAGATGAAGATACCAAGTCTCAGAGAGATGAAGCCACCCACCCAAGGTCACACCGACAATAAGGGACAGAGCTGAGCTGCAAACTCAGGTCTCAGAGATTCCAAAGTTGCATGCCTTTCACTGCTCCTTAATGAATATTTGTCCCTGAAATATAAGTTTGTTCACTTTAAAATTTGATCTTGACTAAAGTTCGTTGATGAGTGAGTAAGTGACTGGCTGTGTCACTTCATAGGGCAGAGTGTAGACACAGCCTTCCTCTGTACTCAGTCCCACTAAAGAATGCTTTTCTTCTTCTTTTGGTTCCCAGTGTGGCATATTTTTGCTAGATATGGCAGAGGCGTATTTTTGTATTCTGGAATAAACCTGAAGGTATATTTTTGTTCTCAGCTTATAAGGCTAATTTTTTTATATGTTTACAGATGGAAAAATAAATGGATGATAGCAGATAATTCTTCAAGTAATTCAAGTCCAATTCACATTTATAACCCAATTATGAGCTCACCTTTTGTGTTTAGAAAATAGGTATGCATCTTTCTTTGCCCTGTGTCTAAATACTTATAGCCTTGTTGTCCCCTGTATTTGTGACTGTGATGAAATCTTTTGATAAGGTTGTGTTTGATGGAAATGTATGTGGCCCTTTTAACAGGAGCAAACCGCATTATAAGGCTAACACCAAGCTCTGTTTCCAGGGCAGCCTAAACAGCAGGACAAGGGGTACTCAGTATGTAACATTTCATGTAATGTCAGGAGGCGGATGTTAGACTTTCCTATTGGGAGAGGGAGAGCTCTCTCTTTCCCGTGCACACACGGGAAGTCACTACCTGCTGAAGAGAAGACAGGCATGTGGATTCCTGGGGTCAGACCCAGGAATCATTCTAGCACTCTTCTCTGTCTTCATCTCTGGACACTGAAGACACACTATTAGAGTGAATGCCATCTAATCCCCAATGGGAAAGAGGAAAGAAGGCCCAACTATGGTTGTACCTTTAATTCGCTTAGAAGACTCTAAGGAAATTGACCGGAGAGGCTCTGCTGGGCTGTTCTCAGAAGCTAGTTTGGCTCTTGATGGCAAAATGGCCAAAAGACCTGGGGGTAAGAGATGAGGATCCAAAGTAATTTCCACAGAAAGACGGGAGACTCTTGGTGCAAATGAGTGACAATTTCTGAGATCTTTGTGGATACTCTACTCAATTCATGAACACTACTTACAATTTCCTCTTCAAACTTTTAATTTGTAGCTAAAACCATTACTTTTGCAGATCTCTTCACTCTATTCACTTCCATGACCAACATAAACAATTTGAAGAGGGAGTAATCCTTCTGTTTATAAAGGGAAAAAAGGATACCTACTCTATCCCAGGTAGTCCTCTGGCTCTCTTGGGGTCTTAGCAGAGGTCCACAGTGAGACAAGGGTGATGTCATTGTGTGCATCATTGTGTGAAGCAACAAATTCCACACTCCTAGATCACTCTTTAAATCCCTTAAACTTACATCCATTGGTGCACTGGCTTACTTTCCTAGATCCAAACCTCAGAATTTTCTCTCTAGGCTCTCTAGAATCCTGTTTTATGCAAATAAGCAACCCTAAATTCTTAGATAATGTGTTCAACTTCCAGTTCATGGTTTGAAGTTGAGATTGGGTTCTTCATCAATCGTGGCACCTTTAGAGCTCTTTCTTTCAGTGTTGTCTAGAAATTCCAGGTCGAATTTCTCCCTTCCTAGCTGTGGCTCATGCATCAGGAACAGTTCTTTGCCAGTGTCACCACTTTTGCCCTTTTGTCTGTCTGCTTCAAGAAACCTACAACATCCTGAGCATGATTATTTGGCTCGAGTACTCTTTTAACCTGGTAGTCTCAACCTCAAGCAGGCCTGTCTTAATATGCATCTTTATCTTATCACAGTATTTTTAAAGTGAACATTGTAACACTTGACATAAAATTTAAGAACCTTGCATTAGTATAAAGCACCTCTATCCTTTGTTCTATTTGTTCTATTGTTCTTTTACAGCCATATATGTTATATGCCCCACCGTACACTCTTATAATCATTGCATTTTTATTTTTTTTGAGACAGAGTCTCACTTTGTTGCCCAGGCTAGAGTGCCATGGTGTCAGCCTAGCTCACAGCAATCAACCTCAAACTCCTGGGCTCAAGCGATCCTCCTGCCTCAGCCTCCGGAGTAGCTGGGACTACAGGCATGTGCCACCATGCCCGGCTAATTTTTCTATATACATTTTTAGCTGTCCATATAATTTCTTTCTATTTTTAGTAGAGACAGGGTCTCGCTCTTGCTCAGGCTGGGCTCGAACTCCTAAGCGCAAACAATCCGCCCACCTCGGCCTCCCAGAGTGCTAGGATTACAGGCGTGAGCCACCTCGCCTGGCCTCTTCTAATCATTGCATTTAACGTCACGCTCATTTAGAGAAATTAAGGCAGGATAGTCTTTTATATTAACCTGTATACTTACCATTTCCAGCACTCTTCTTACCTTCCTGTGGATCTGTTTTTCATTTTGATATTTCCTTTCTGCCTGAAGGATTTCTTTTGTCATTACATTGTCTTTTGATTTCATTCATATTAGTCTCCTCCCATATATAATGTGTCTGTTTCTCTGGGTGCTTTTATTAATAAGATTTTCTCTTTATTTTTGGTATTCAACAGGTTGAGGAAAATGTAATTAGGCATTGTTTTATTTGCATGTATTCAGCTTGGAGATTGTTGATTTTATTCAATCTTTAAGATGATGTTTTGTACCAAATTTGGAAAATTTTCCACTGTCACTTCTTCAATTAATTCTGTAATGCCTCATTCACATTCTCTTGTCTTTTTGAGATTCTCTTTTCCATTCTCTTCTCTTCTCTTCTTTTCTAAATCCATCCTTTACCTTTAGATGTTGTATTTTTGACTCTACATTTTACATTTCTGTATAGTTTCCATTTCTTTGCTGAGATTCCCTATAGTTCTTTCATTATGACAATCCTTATTTTTAAGTTTTAAAACATATTTAAAATAGTTGTTTTACAGTTACTTTCTGCTAATTACAACTTCTGTGTCATCTCAGGGTCTATTTCTCTTAAATGATTTTACTTTGGACCTTAGGTCACATTTTCCTGTTTCCTCACATCTAATATTTTATATTGCACACTGGACATTGTGGATGATATTTAGTAGAAGTCAGTATTCTGTTATCGTTTTCTGAGATTGTTGATTTTTGTTAAATTACTAGGTGATCACCTTGTACTTGTTAAGGTTTAGTTTTATACTTTCTAAGTGTATGTTTGTTTGGGCTTACCCTTAGTCCTGAGCCAGTCCTTTAATCCTGGTACATAGTCTAAACTTTTTTTTTTTTTTTTTTTTTTGAGACAGAGTCTCACTCTGTTGCCGTGGGTAGAGTGCAGTGGCATGATCATACCTCACTGCAACCTCAAACTCCTGGGCTCAAGCTATCCTCCTGCCTCAGCCTCCTGAGTAGCTGGGACTACAGGTGCATGACACCATGCCCAGCTAATTTTTCAGTTCATGGAAATTCACATAGTCTTTACTTTTAAGGTGTGTCTCTTCTGCTTTTCATTGGAAAAGTCTATATGTTTACCTAACCCTTCTAACTTGGAGGGATTCCAAAATTTGTCGTTTTTGCAGTGCACAGTGGTTAAAATCTCTGCTCTATTTTTTCATCTTTCCTGATAATTGCTTTTCACTGGGTTCCTAAAATTTTCCTTATGTGTACACAGTCCATGGGGCAGTCAAGGATTTAAGGGATTTTAGGGGAGTTTATGTTTAGATTTGGGACTCCCCTCCTGCATCTCCAGCCTTTCTGGTATTAATCCTCTTAATTTCTAACAACTCTAGCATTGATGAATTTCATCCTCTGACACCTCAAGTTTGTGGTTGCCCCTTCCTCCTTCCCTCTCACCTTTCCCTCTTCTCTTTTTTTTTAATTCCTGTTTTTAATAGCTTTATTGAGGTATGATTTATGCATCATAAAATTTACCAATTGTAAGTATGCAATTCAATGGTTTTTAGTAAATTTATATAGTTGTGCAACCATTATCACAATCCAGTTTCAGAACATTTCCATCACCCAAAAAATGTCTGTGCCTAATTGCAGTTGATTTCCACTTCAACCCCATGCCCTAGGCACCACAGGTCTGCTTTCTATCTCTAAAAATTGCCTTTTATGGACATTTCATGTAAACTAAGTCATACAATATGTAGCCTTTGTGGCCTAGGTTCTTTCACTTGGCATAATGTTTTTGAGCTTCATCCATGTTGTGTGAATCAACAGTTTATTCCTTCTTATTGTTGAGTGGCATTCCATATATGAATATACAACAGGTTGTTGGTACATTCACTTGTTAAAGGGTGTCTCATATTTTTCTGGCAGCTTTCCTTGTCAATGTTCCTCAGATGATACTTACCTAGCCAAACCAGTGCTTGTAGGTCTAGGGACAGGTGTTTGGGAGCCAGAGTGTAGAGAAGATAAGAATATGCCATTTAGATAATTTACAAAAATTAAGACACATTTATTGCACACTTATTTTGTGTTAGACACTGTGTTCAAGAGGAAAGAGGTGAATAAGATAAGATACTCCAGTGTAGTGGGGGAAATGATCCAGTGAACATGTAATAGAGTATAAAATATACTGTGATAAAAGTCTTTTCTGCCCGCCTTCCCACCATGAAGATAAGGTCAATTCTCACTGGACAGGGAGTTATAGGAAAGTCCGTACCAAGGATGTGACCCTCGAGTATGGTCTTGAAAGATGAATAGGTAATCGGCTAGTCAGATGGTGGAAACAGCTTGCCTGCCTATGACACACTGTGTTTTACTCTTCTGAGCCATGTAGGCAGGTCCCCAGCTAGCACTGTCCAGTGTGTCTGTGCCATCAGGAATTGCATGGCAGGAAACTATTTCTGTGAGTTTCTGCTGAGATCAACAAAGGAAGAAATATAGTGAAGACTTGGTGGATACCCAGTTCTGCCCAGCTATGTAAATCTTCTCAACAAGACAAGAACATAATGGGAAACAACATGAGCTTTGGAGAAGGATGGACTTGGTCCAATACCTTAAGCAAATTACTTAATCTTTTAGAGTCTCAATTTTAGTATTTATGGAATGGAATTAAGATTTAAGTTCAGAAGGAACCGTATAGCTTAAACCTAACATTTGTAAATCAAGAGTTTAGGGATTGGCACACAATAGCCTCTCCAAAAATGCTAGTTTCCTTCTTTCCGCTCACATGTAATATATTAGTGGCTAACTTTGCTATTCTTGCACCTAAGGCCACAAGGAATTAGTATAATCACAAGGTTTGTCTTTTGACTCCCATTTCTGTTGCCTAAAGAAAGCTACCATCGTCTAAGTAACCAAGGAACGCAGTAGCTGCTTCATAATGAGGCCTTCCTTCCTTCTAAATATGCACCGATTGTCAAGGTGATGGAGGAGGTTCATTATTTAGAGGCACAATTAAAGGGCACTTCCTTTAGTTAAACTAATGAGGAGTAAGTGCAGCAATATTTGCATGTTTAGACATTAAGGATGGAAACAAATGACTCGTAGGAGATCGGTAGTAAACAGGGATGGTGGGGAAAATTAATCTCACTGCTGGACCTCCAGCGTTATTGCTTTTCAAGACTTCCTCAAAGGACTGGTCTTCCCTGGGAAGTCAGTTCCACTGTCTTCTCCTGTTTTATGGGATGAGCAGCCCTCTCAGCACCTTGCCTCGGGAGCAAGCTGATCTTTGTTTCAAAATATGCTAAAACATGATTCCTGATGAGCTGAACTTGGAATCTGTTTCTGGATGACATCCATGCCCGGTTCTAAACACTCAGGTTCTAAACATTGGGGATATTGGCATATTCTTGTCATCTTAGATATGCACTATGGTTGTAAATTCCCCATGTCAAGAATGGTGCCTTTTCCCCTCTTGGAGTATGTATGTTTTGAGATCATCTACAGGTTCTTGTACTTCTGAGATGAGAGATGAGGAAAGCATCCTGCTATGTCTCTTGTTCTTCATCCCTAACTCGGATGCTATGCCTAAGCTGCAAGATTTTTGTTAGAATTTTTAAAAAGTACCCAGCACAAAGTAAGAACTTAAGTAATGCTGGTTCCAAGCCTCCTTCTCACTGCACAAGGACTTCACAGTGGCTAGTGCCTTTATATCATGTCTCCTAGGGAAGGGAGATTAGCATTGGAATTGGCCATTTTATAGTGAGATTCAATCTTGCCAATTTCTAAAACATGATTCCTGATGAGCTGAACTTGGAATCTGTTTCTGAATGGACAGGCATGCCTGGTTCTAAACACTGGGAATATTGGCATATTCTTGTCATCTTGGATATTCACTAAGGTGAATCAATCCACTTTCCATAGTGTAGAAGTGGCAGAGAAAACTATCTTTCATATAAAGAAAGCAAACATTTGGCTTCCATGCCGAGAAGGAGTCTCCCTCCCCTCCTACCAGCACCAGTCCCTGGAGAATACTAGAAAGATAGGAGCACAACACAGCCAGTGCAGTGACTGAGTTCATGCTGCTTCCATTGGGACCACTTCATGAAGTTTTGAGCAACTTCATTTATTATTGAATAGGTTGTTTGATTTCCTAAGCATTTTAATTGTGTTAGCATTATTTCTTTCTTTTTAACAGTAAAATAACAATATTTTTAATGTTGACATTATTTCCTTCTTTTTAACACTGATTTTAAATATGCTCTAGGGATTATCTACTGAAAACATGCATTCATTGCCTCTGGGCAGATGTACAGGCTAAAACGCAAATAATGACTTCACAGGAGCAAAAGGAATTGCTGAGCAGGTGCTTGTCAGGGGAAGAAAGACCAGAGAGGAGCCAGGTCTGCCAGCAGAGGGAGAAAGACATAGAATAATTAGTATCTTTGATTCGTTGAGATTTAACGGTTGTGTAGCCTCAGAGTTCGAGTGGGGATGCGAAAGCAGGAGAAGTCAGTGATATTGCAGCAGGGAAAAGAATGACACCCCCACAGCTCTGTATTCACTGAGAGTTTGGATTCTCCTTTAGCACAGGCTCTTCAGAAGAAAAATAAAAGAATATCCTTTGAATAATACTGAAAATCTGAGAAAACCTTGAGAAATCAGCTTTTCAAGCAAATGGCTCAAGACGCACTGCTAAATCAAGCTATGGAAATGCTCAGTGGGTTTGCGGAGAGTGTGCCCACAATAAGACACAAATGGAATTATCTACTTAGATTTTACTATTGTTAGGTATTCAATAAGCTCCACCAGCATTTGGCAACACTGATCTGCACTTTGTTAAACTTCTTTCCTTTTATTCATTTCACTTTGGTCTCTTGGTGACTTCCTTCTTTTAGTCGTGGTTTGGTCTCTGGAACTCTGCAGAGGTCTCTTTCTTGTCAGTAATCATAGCAGTCACTATTTGTTAACTGCCCATTACAGATCTGAAGTTTTACCTGTGCTGCAGGGGTGAGCTAGAGTAGACAGCTCATTTGGAAAGTGAATATAGGGAGAAGGAAAGATGAAGTGTAGAGAGTAAGTCAGGGAAGGAGGAAAAGGCAATCCAAGGCGGCATTGTTAAGGTCATCACTGTGTGCAGTGGGAGCTTCTCTCCACCGGGACCCCTGAGAAAGTGAGGGTGTTGCCCAGAACTGCTCCGCACCTCTGAGACTGGCTGCTCTTGCACCCCTTTTGGGGCAAAAGGTGCTCCCAAGGGCGATAACACTGACCCACTTCTGGACTGTGCTCCCTGGAGCCAAGCAGGCTCCCGCTGCCTAGGCGGAGGCCCTGGGGCAGACAGCAGAAAGGCACAGTGGTGCACTGGGTGCACTGCACGAGGGACTGGCGGGCTTAGCCTGGCTCCTGTGCTTCAGGGAAAGGGCAGATAATGTTTAGAAAATCTAATGCTCATATCAGTTTTGTCAACTTTAAGCTTCCAGGTGAGGCTCTGTCAAGAGAAAGAGAATTTTCTGTTTGGTTAGCATTTACAGAACCAATAACAGAGGACTCAGAGTTTCTTCTTTAAAAACAAAAGTTTCCTCTTCCACATCTCCTGGCAGGTGAGGAGACCAGGCAGCTTAGGCTAGAAGAAGAACATGGCTTAGAGAAAAAGGAAAGGCCGAGCTCAGCCCCTTGGGAATCCTAGTCCCAAGACTTGTGAAGAAGCCAGCCTGGTGACAAGCCAGGAGCAAGCAGCAAACGGGACACGAGGCAGAGCCTCTTTCTCCCGCCCTCCCAGGGCCCATGCTCCAGGGGGAGGGCTCTCCGGAGCCCTGTGGCAGAGGAGCCACACACTGGCGTACAGAGAGTCCACGTGTCTGCTCAGAAACCCTGGCCCAAGGTCACCTCAGTAAGGTGTGGGGAGATGAGAGGTGGCTTGATTTATGAGCCTGAGGCAGCTCCCCAAGGCTCATGAGTGATGTGTTAGTTCCTAGTGCTGCTGCAGCAACCCTCACAAACTTTGTGGCTTAAAACAGCACACATTTATTATCTTGAAGTTTGGAGGTCAGAAGTCTGAGCTGAGTTTCACTGGACTGACGTCGAGGCGTTAGCAGGACTGCATCCCTTCTGGAGGCTGTACCGGAGGATCTGTCTCCTTCCCGTCTCCGGTTGCCAGACACGGGCTGCGTTCCTTGGCTGGTGGCCTTACACCACTCCGACCTCTGCTTCCATCTTTACCTCCCTTCTCTAGCATAACCCCCTCCCTCCCCACTTACAAGGACACCTGTCATCACATTGGGCTCATGTGAAGCATCACAAGAATGGAAGAACAAAAACCATATGTACTCACTACTAAATTGAAACTTATAGAGCAACACTCATGTGTTCATATGGTAGTAAAGTTCGCCAGAAATCAAGCAGGCCGGCGGGGGGAGGAGGGGATGGGTAAATTCACACCTAACAGGTACGATGCACATTATATGGGTGATGGACACACTTAAGACTTTGACTCAAACTGTACAAAAGCAATTCATGTAACCAAAGTGTTTGTACCCCCGTAATATTCTGAAATTAAAAAAAAGAATAATACAGAATAACTTCTCTATCTCAAGATCCTTAACTTAGTCACATATGCAAACAGCTTTTCTGCCATATAAGGCAACATATTCACAGATTTCCGGGATTGGGAGGTGGACATCTTTGGGAGTCATTATTCTGTCTGCCACAGAGGCTACCAGGGGGCCCGGAGGTGCCCAGGGGGGCAGCATGCCATAGAGGTAATCAGGGCAGCGCACAGCTGGGACCTGGGGCGTGACGAAAGGCTGCCGCAAAGGGGCTTCCAACTGGAGGAGCGCGGCTGGGGTAACGGGCCGCAGTGCCGGGTGCCAGCATGTCAGCACCTGTCTCAAAGGAAGCAGGACGAATGGGCCAAGCATGTCACAGCCACCTTTCCAGAAGCAGATGATCCAGCCACTGTGCGGTTCTGACCCAAGAGGACCTAGAGCGTCCCCTGTGGGTCTGAGAGCCCTTCTCTGCCAACACCATGCAGCCCTGGAAGCCACCTCTCCCCGAATGTTTAGAAGCTCTCTGGGAGACAGAAAGAGGCAAGGAGAGGGACTCCGACAGGACTGGGGGCTTGTCAGGGAGCCCATATATATATTACAGAGACATAAAGAATCTGGGTTTTCTTTGCACGTCCAAGTGAGAGTCACGGTGTCCGTGACCCTCCCCACATGCATTATTTACCCAGAACAACCCTGTAAGATGGCATCTTGGAAAAAGTCATTTGAAATTCTGCCTGAAAGAGAGAAGAAAGAGGTTCTGGACATTCTTTCCCCTCTGTTTAGGACATCTGTTCTTACAGGAAAGCAGGCTTTACTGAAGGCAGGGTACAGGCAGGGATGCCAAGCAGGGTGGTATTATTGCGTTGGAAGAAACATGGCCAGTGCATCCAAGAGTTAGTCTTTAACAGCAGAATTAGAGTGCTGACAATGCCCAATTATTTTGCTCATTAGGATGACCAGTCTGAACTGCACTGACCATTCTCCAATTAACTCCTTGGCACTTGGCTATAATAATGATTGAACTAACCTATTTGACTCTCCATGTGGCTGAATGAGCAGATGCAAGTAAACTGACTCTGCATCATTCTAGCACTCTTTCCTCACCAAGAATAAAGGATTTATTCACTTTTAGTTTCTTCCAGGAGCTTTAGAATTCTAAGCAAGTAGAATGGATTTGGCAGGCAAAGCCTGTGGCCCAAGACAAATGTGCTCTAATCTTGGCTCTGGGGAACGTGGGCCCGTGGTTTGCTCTCTCCTTTGTGTTAGAGAAGGGATACCACTATCGACACCAGCGGACCCTCTGGGTGTGCTGAGGGGCTATTGGGGACCTGAGAAGCTCCCCCATACAGGGAGTCCGGCATTCTCTACGGGGGCGGGGCAGGGGGCATGGAGAATGGGACACGTTTACAAAAGACAACTGGATCTCTGAAGAAAAACCAAACTTCTCAATTAGACATGTTATTGTGTAGTTTTCTTGTATCAAAATAATAGCTTTTTTAAAATCAGTAGTCTCAAACTGGTGACCAGAGGGTAAAAGTGGACTGGAGAATGTTTTTTGGTCTGATATCTTTTTTTAAATGAGAAAATATGAAAAATTGGTATATTTTACACAGCGATCTGATTTTCAACTTCTGAACAATTGAAAGTGCAGCACTGGGCATGGATTCTTGTATGGTCTAGAGCTGTGTGATGGTTGAATCTTTATTTTTTACTTTATTTTAATGTTTTTTGCAGCTAAATCTTTAATTCACCCAGTCAGGCATCTGGCTTCACCCAGCCAGGTATCTTTACTTATTCTTGCTGCTTCTTCCCACGCACAATTGTTAGAGCTTGGGATTCTTGCAGGAGAATGGTCCCCAGGGTACATAAACTGGGTATAAAAGGGGCAGGGCCCCAAGCTTCCCCAGGGTAGAGTTGTGCCCTTCTCTCTCTCTCCCTGGTGCCTATTATAAGTTCTGGCATAGAGAGGACAATTGGCCAACTGAATGAACTTGACTTTCATATCTTGTGCTCATTGCATTTGATCTGAGATGCACTTATTTTCCTCATATGAGCTGGGGGCATCTGTGCTCTTGCTGGTCGATTAAGGCTGTCACTCAAGCTATATCTTCCCATAGAGTAAAACATCAGCAGATTCCCCTCCAAGCACTGACAGGTCCAAAGGGAAGATCATTAGAATTTGTGACACTGAGTCAACCATGTCCAAATGATATTAAAGCCAGGAGGAACAGCAAATTAGCAAACTTTCCTGTGTGTGCTGGCAGCTGGGCAGTCTCCTCTGCTCTCGTGTGGGTTTGCATATGACTCACTGCAGGCTCGAGGAATTTGTATCAGTGGATCATAAGTGAAAATCCCATGAAAATGATGTTCTCCTCATCGTTATGATCACTTGAGTGAGATGCACTGGATTGTCAGAGGCATCTCCTGGAGCTGCCTGGTAATGGATTTACCTGGCTGTCCATCACCTTGGCCAAGGCCTGCTGAAGTGTGGGACAGAGGGGCCGGGCTGACAAAAGCACCCAGTGCCTCTGTGGAAACTGCCTTGCTCCCTGGGCACTCCTGAAGGGCTGTGTGGGAACCATCCTGCACCTCACGACTGGTTTCAATGCTGTGAGGAGCTGGCTATTCAAACACACCTGTCTGGGGCTGGGTTTCCTGGCCTGGCTGTGGAGGCAGGAAGCAGGGAGAACCTGGCCCTAACACAGCCCCTGCCACCAGCCCCATCGAATGACCTGGCCGGAGCCATATTTGCTTAAACTTGATAAATTTGATGGCTGTCGTACTAGCATTCTTCGCATTTGCCTACCTTTAACACTGTCAATCTTGTGCTGAGTAACAGATGCTTCAGCAGTGGCCCATTCCTCTGGGGATAAAGAACCAACTCAATACTGTGTTGTAAGGAGCCACGTGGGATTTAATTTCCGCCTGTTCCTCCACACTTGGCTCCCAGTGCCTGCCAAAGTCTCCTCCTTCTGCCCCATGCCTGTGCCCTGCCACCCCCAGAGCTCACATTCCCTGACAACAGCCTCCTCTCGCTGCTCTACCAGCGTGGCGGCCTGGGCTGCACTGCGGAGCACTCCACGTTCTGCCCACACGTTCCTCCCGCCAGCGGCTTTCCCAGGTTTTTATCCCCAAGTCCAGGTCAAGTGTCCCCAGATGGGCTCTCACAGACTCTCTGACCTGGCCCCCTGGCTTCTGCCCCAGTACATAGTGCATGAGATTGTAAACTGTTTGTGTGTTTGTTCGACTCATCATTATGGAAACTCTAGAGAGCAGAGACTCCTATTTTAGCTGCTGACCCAGCTAACCAGCACAGAGCCTGGCACACAGTTTGTACCCAGAATAAACTGCTGGATAAAAAAATAAATGAGTCCTTATCAGGCATTAGCACAGATATTATGCTCCTAGAATTCCCGAGGCGGGCTAGGAGTTTAAATACACATAATACATTAGACTGGCTGAGTCCTTGCTGGGCAAAGCCAGAAAGTTCTGTAAGTTACAGATGGTAAAAAAAAAAAAAAAAAAAAAAGGCGGTAAATCTAGTAAGATCTTGAAATAAGATATCAAAATCAAAGAAGAACAACATTTGAGATTCAGAGAGTTAAAAATGGCAACATTTAAGAGTTTTTAAATGATCAATCAAATGAATCAAAAGGTCAGTTAATTACCAGGAGGTTTTAAAAGATTGGATTTCTTCCTCTCTCTTTTCTTCTCTCTCTTCCTCCACTTCAGCTCTCCTTTCTTTT
>CM052436.1:97915088-97947191 GCA_028533085.1 Varecia variegata
GTCCAGGAGACCCACCAGCTGACCTGCCAGGCACAGCCTAGTCCCATGGGACCCCACCTCCCTACTCAGGCTGCTGCTTCCGCAGAGGGGCACGCTGAGGATGACATGTGCCCTGGCAAAGCCATCACCGTGGAGCTCCTTTGTCTTCCCTGCTGAGGGGGAGCAGCAAGCCACCCTCCCTAACCCGCAGATGTTGCCTGCCGGAAAGCATCAAGCTGCATTTAACCAGATGGTGCAGACTTCCACAAGCTTAACAGATTGTATTTCATTTCTTGGTACCCTTAAACAAACTGAGAGAGATTTACTTCCTGTAAGGTTTTTCTGTCTCTCTTCTCCCCAGGGATGCCTGGGGAAAGCAGTGGGTAAACAGGATGCATCACTTGCAGAGATGGAGCAGCACCATCTGCACATCGGGGTGTACTTAAGATGTTCCTGTGGAATCCTCCTGGGGCCACCAGGCTGCTGAGGATCCAGGCTGGTCTGGTGCACAGCAGTTGCAGCTTGAGTGCTGGGGGCTTGGAACCAGAGGTGGGGTTCCCTGGGCCCCACCAGGTGGGGGAAGCCACTCTGAGCCAGCAGATAAGGGTGGGCGTGGGATGAATGAGGCAGATTTCAGGGCATACTGTAGTGTGAGAGCCCAAATGGGATCTGGGACAGTGGCCACTGTCTGGACTTCTTAATAGATGGGTTTGCATTCTGCCCTGGATGGCGTTGGTGAGGCTAGAGGGTGCTTAGCCCTTCAAGCGTCCTGTGGCAAGGGTGATTGATGTGAGCCTCAGGTCACACCTTCTCAGGGTCCACCCCAAGGCATAGGCAGGGGCAGGAATGAGTGGGAAGGTCTCAGGGAGAAGAACAGTATAATCGAAGGCACGGGCCTGGCTCTGTAGAATGTTCTTACCATCAGCAATATTGGCTGCATACTATGTCAGCAAATGTTTACGTAATGTCTAAGTTACGCCAGGCACTGTCATAAGAACGCACCAATGAATCAGACAGAAATGGCTCTACCTTTAGGGATCAAGTGAAAGTCTTTTATTTGCTAGAAAAAGAAATTCTGTGATTCAGAATCTCGGGAATCCAGGGAGGCCAACACAAGTGCTGTGTGGACTGCCAGGACTGCATGGTGGCAGAAAGTATTCTATTCACAACACCCTTCCCTGACCTATGATGCCAGCTCGGCCAGGTGACTTGGTCTGACTGATGAAATATGGGTACAACTGACATGTGTTCTATCAGGGCAGAAGCCTTGAGACAGTCTGTGATTCACCATTTCTTTTCCATCTTCCAAAGAATCACAGGGTTCTAGATCAAGGCTGTTCCATTAGCCTGAAACCTGGCAGAGAGGCAACATGGCACAGAGCCACAGCCAATCCAAGGACATGGTGGCAATGATAAATAAACCTTCATTATTTCAGTCCCCCATGAGAGTTTGCAGTCATTTGTTACGGCAGCATACCCTGTCCCATCCTGACTGATAATCCACGCCAGTGATGACATCAGCAGTTACAGTTCCCATTTCTCCATCTGCACACCTTAAGCATAGGCCTGAAGGGCTTTCTGATGTCCTTTCAGGAGCTCATACTCTGTTGATCCTACAATCAGACTATCATTCCACCTCTAAAATCCTAGACAAGAGGGGTTCCTCCAAGGCCTTGGAATCAGAAACTTGGATTTCTAGTGAAGCAAGCTGGGTTTTTGATGAGGGGTGGTGGGCCAGGCTCCTGGGGCAGGGCCATGAATACCTAGTTGCTGGCCAGCCTGGGCAAGGCCACTGCAGGCAAAAACCTCCTCCCCCATATAGGAGGGCATGTTGTATGGTAGCTGCTTTAATGACCTCCAAGAGAGAAGCATGTGCAGAGAAAAGCCTACTGCTCACTGCCATCATCCATGAGTCAGAGGTATAATTAGTGATTTAACCTGACTCCCACCCGGTGTTCACCTAGTGTCCATAGGAGGCCCACTTCGGCTCTCTGAGAATGGAAGCACTGGCCATGACTAGGGGTTGATGCTGTCACCCCTAGAAACTCCAGCTCTTTAGAGATGTCTTGGAGAAAGCCATGATGGCTTCCTGTAGTTGGGCTATTCTGACTGTATAAAAGCCTCTGATGGTGACTTTAGTGAGAACAAGTTCTGTTAAGCTGCAAGGTGTGGTAGAAAACCATGGACTTTTATACCGCCTAAAAAATTGCACTGTAACTTTTTTAACGTGTCTGTCTTTCCCAGGAGACTGAATTGGTTTTTTTAAAATTTTTTAAAAATTTTAATTGATACATAATAAAATTGTACATATTTATGGGGTACAATGTGATGTTTATATACATGCATACATTACATAATAAGCAAATCAGGGTAATTAGCAAATCTGTCACCTCAAACATCATTTCTTTGAGGTGAGGAGATTCAAAATTCTCTCTTCCAGCTAATTTGAAATACACAATAGATTATTATTAACTATAGTTGCTCTACCATGCAATAGAACACAAGAACTAAATGGTCTTGTTTTATTTTGTTTCATTTTATCTTATTTTATTTTTGACAGAGTCTTGCTCTGTCACCCTGGGTAGAGTACAGTAGCATCGTCATAGCTCATTGCAACCTCAAACTTCTGAGCTTAAGTAATCTTCCTACCTCAGCCTCCTGAGTAGCTGGGACTATAGGCATGTACCATGACACCTGGCTAATTTTTCTATTTTTAATAGAGATGGGGTCTCATTCTTGCTCAAGTTGGTCTCAGACTCTTGAGCTCAAGCGATCCTCTTGCCTCAGCCTCCCAGAATGCTAGGATTACAGGCGTGAGCCACCACACCTGGCCCCTAATGGTCTTATTAAGTACTATATTATTTCAAGAGTTAGGACAGCATTTGAACACTCAATAAATATTTTTTGAATTAGCAAATACATGCATACATGAATTAATAAATAAATGGCAAAGTCTATGAAAATCTACTGGATTCACAAGTATATAAATCCTGAGAACAACTTAAGGTCTGATCATCTGCACTGCTCTGGCAGATGAACCACTTGATTTTTATAGCATGCTCTCACTCTGCGGCCTTTCCTTCAACAGGATGATGTCCTCAGAATTCTTTACTTCACATACAAAACAGCTGGCCCAGGTGTCGTGTGCAGGAGGTTCCAGCCAGCTGCCAGGAGCCCTGCGATCCCGACAAGGAACAGCCCCTGGCTTCCCTGCTACGAAGGGCACATGCATCACAAACTTTTCTATTTTCTATAACATGTAGTGATGTAGAGTCATCAAAGTAGGCCTTTTCTTGGGGTGTTGTTTATGTCAAATTTACTTTGGCCAGGAAGTCTCACTGAAGGCTTCATGGTGCATTTCATACTCCAGGCAGTTCTCTGATGCTAAGCTCTGAAAAGCCTGGTACTGGGACTCAGAGTCCTTCATCTAAATCTCTAAATTCAGAGAAAATGAAAGAAGCCTGGCCTCATGAAAATCAAGGTAGTGGAGGGGGCTGGATCTTAGGCTACATCTGGCCCTACAAGCTGAAGGGGACACAGGTTAAGGGGTCTCCACTGCTTTTGTCCGAGGAGGTGTCTCCGGGTACACATCTCAGGAAGCGAGATGCCTGGCATCCAGCACTTTTCTAGGCCCAAAGAGGCCATTTCAAGTGCTGCTGCATCTGCTCAGGTACGTCCTGACAGCAGGCTTGACACCAGCTATTGTCTGACTTCCCCTTAAACAGACTCTCTCACTGTTCCTCATGGAGCCTACATTGCATGAGGAGGAAACAGGTGGGCAATGACCAGATTTCCACAATGATCTCCTGGGAACACATCCCTGGCTAGGTCACTGCACAGCTACAGAATCACAGGGGAAACTCCAGAACTCAAACCCCCATGCAGGTACACACACTGACTCCTGGTATGCACAGAGTGGGCGAATAGTGACTGAGGGGAAGGGGTTGGAAGGGGGAAGGGGAGAGAGAGCATCCTGAGTGAGGGCCTAGGGATGAGAAAGATCCAGGCAGAGGGACCACAGTGGGTGCCCAGACCAAGCAGAGGCAGAGCATCACAACAAAATGGGCTGCGGTGATGGATTAGCAGGGTGAAGGCAGAGCCTCGGGAGGGTTGAGAAGCAGGCCAGAATTTGGCACCCACACCTGGATGTTTTACAGGCATCTATCATCACTGTCTGCTAAATCTGCTCTTGCCCCTGGATTCCTAGTTCTGGTTGGCGGCACCCTAGTCCGGTTAGATGCTCACACTAGAGCCTTCTCAGACTCTTTCTTTCTCATGCCTGACAGCTAATCAATCATTGAATCTTGATGATTTTCCCTCCTAAATCTGTCTTAAATTCATCCCTACTGCCACTCCTCTGGTTCAGAACTCATTATCTCTTGCTTAGACTATGGCAATAATTTCCTAATTGGTCTCCCTGCTTCCACCCAAAGTCAATAAAGATTTGTAGGATGAAAAATGCATGAATACTGCGCCTTAAGGTGTCTTGGCAGTTCCCCTGTGGGGAAGCCTGGCAAGCAGCTTTTCCAGCATCCACCGAAAACACACAGAAACTTGTTTCCAGAACCAGAGGTGCCCAACAGGAGTCAGGGATTACAACCCAGCTTTGGTTCGAGAAGCCATCTAGCCTGCATTTCCCTTGGACTTTGGAGAGAGCCTGGGGCCCAGATGTGGAAGCAGACCCCAGCCCCTGATTTGCATTTGCGTCTCACTCCTTTGCTTTTTGCCTTTTTCCCTAAGCTCCTCCTGCCCCCCACCCCAGTGCAGTTCAAGAGTCAGACTTCCAGCATGGAGGCAGGACTGACCCTGCCCGTCGGGGTTACTGGGACAGGGTTCCCATGAGTGTGCTGGGTGGTGGTTTGGGGAAGGCCACCAGACAGAAACACAGACTTCTCTTCAAAGGGTGGCTCCCAGCACCAGATAAGGCTGCCTGCTGAGGGAAAATTGTCTTCCTGGCTGAGTTAACCTGCCCTTCTGCAAGGCGAGCTTGGCAGCCCAGATGGAATGAACTGTGTTAACACACCAGATGCAATTTTGCTCTAAAGGCTCTTCCCTCAGAAAATCCTTCTCACACTCCATAGCTCCCCATCCCTCCCTGCAACATTCAAAATCCAATCACAAGCGCATGCCCTTGGGCCCATCTGATCTTTAGCAAGCTGATTCCATCATCTCCTTCTAACCTGGAGGAGTTTAGGAAATGACTCTAACTCACAGAGGCGTGGGGTCGAGTTGACTTATAATTCAGGTGAGGGGGGAGCCAAATGGGATATTCATTCAAAGTAAGATGTCATCTTAGATGGCTTATCTGCACGCACAGTGGAAGAGAGGACTGGAAGCAGTTTTCTGAATATTGCAAGTCCCTTATATCCATTTTTGCAAGAGCTGTTTGGAATATTGAAGTCGTGGTGTTTTTCCCATTCTAATGCACCATTTCGGAGAGGTCTGTGTTCTCACCGGCCTTCCCTGCCAGCCAGGTGATGTGATCAAAGGAACATGGTGATACCCAAGCAGGGTTTATTTCACCTTCAGTTCCAAAAGGTTTTACTTAGTTCTTTGGGCAAGAGCAGTGTGTGAAGGGGGGTGTGTGTGTGTGTGTGTGTGTGAATGTCGAGGGAGGAGAAATGCCCCAAAGGTAAGAGTGGAGGTGTCCCCTGGGGGATGGCAGGCTAGACTGTACATTCGGGAACCTCCCTTTCCTAAGCTCCCCACAGCATGGCTGGAGAGCTAAATGTGAGTTCCTGAATGTTCTTGGTGAGAACAAGAAAGAAATGAATTATATGCGGGGTGGGGATGAAGGAGGCCCCTCAGCACATCAGCAGTCTGGTTTACCAAGCACACAGGACTGTTCCCACGGTACAGGATGCCAATCCTCTCATTCCACAGGCTCGCTGGAGAGATGCACATTCCAGCCCCAGAGGCCTGGCTAGCCTTTGTGGATGCTGAGTGAAAGAGCCCATCACTCAGACAGATCTACCTTCAATCCTGGCTCTGTCACTGTCTACCTGGGTGACCTTGAACAAGTCACTCTCACTTTCTGGGCTTCAAATTTCCATCTCTGAAATTGGATGAATAACGCCTTCCTCACAGTGAAGATGGGAGAAGTGAGTAAAGTAATTCATGTAGAGTCTGGCAGTGGCCATGCAGCAGGTCTCAGTAAAGCTCAGTCCCCTCCGTACCCACCTTTCATAGCACCCCTCCATCGGCCTTGCTTCCCAACTCCTGGCCTGCCTCCTCTCCTGTGGCACCATCCCACAGCCCACGGACGGCAAGCCCTCTCTCCCCCACGTAAATATCTTCATTTGCCCACCTCTGCCCCCACCCAGTCTCTTCTCTGCTGTGGGCAGCCAGGCCCCGAGCAGTGACACAGGGCCCCAGTCTTAGTGGTGGGCACTTGGTTTAATGCTTCGCTGTTGCCGTATTAAAACTCTTGATAATTTTTGAACAAGCACCCCACGTTTTGAACAGGGGCCCCACATTTTTATTTGCACTGGGCCCTGCAAATTATGTAGCTGGCCTTGTGGGGAGGAGACCAGCCTCTTCCCAGGGGACTGACACCACTCTTCCTGCTGGCCCTGGTCAGGTGGCTCTCTATTAACCAGCAAAGCTCTGTCCCAGGTGCTCTTAAACTCATCGTGCCATTTCATCCCTATTTTACCCAGGAAGGACAGAGGCGTTGCTGCATCACTTCCCAAAGCCATTCAGCTGGTCAGTGGAGTCTGAACCAGGGGTGTCTGACACCAAAGGCTGAACCTCCCAACCTTTCTTCCACGAGTGAACTTAAAATCCAACCAGGAGTTACATACACCAATGCAGGTGGGGAGGGTTGATTCTTTCCTAGTATAATAAGGTGTGCTTTAATTGTACATATCATTTAAAAGCAATTAATTTAAGAAGTTCCAACAGTGAAAAACCTACCACATAACTTCTGAAGGGACTTCTCAGAGTAGGTCTCCCGGTCACAGCCCTTCCCGATGTAGTTGGTCTGCAGCTCCGTGGTGATCTGGAGGGAGGACACGGCTCCGTCGCACGTCTCCAGGTGGATGCTGGGGAACAGGGGCATGCTCCCCGAGCCAGGCTGGTACTCGATCCGTTTGGCCCAATCTGAATAAACAAGGAGAGGATTAAAAGTAAAGCAGGTTCAGTCAGTTCTGCTAGGACACGTGTTTTGAAAACGTGAATTTGGTCCAACAGATTATTTGCCCCAACAAATACTTAAGGGAACAGTTTGAGAACAATGGGAAGTTTACATTTGTTTATGCAAGATTTCCTCCCTGAGAGACACTGGGCAAATGCAGAAAATTGCACCCAGCCAAACTGAGCCATATAGGAACATAAAAACCATGCACACACACACACACACACACACACCCCTCAAACACCTGCCAGCTACTCAGTTCACCTTGTGTCATGAGCCACGACCATCTACACGTGCAGTTACAACTTTCCATCCCTTCCAGGGATGACCTTCCACTGCTTCACAGTAACGTGCCTGCTGCAACCCTTCTTATATCCACTTCCACAAGCAAAGCTCAGGCCTCTCCAAGGCAAAGTGCCACATTATCGTAGTATTGTGTAGTACTGTGCAGTGTTTTCTCTTTCTCCCCTTTTGGTGCACCACTGATGATGTTTTTGAGTGTGGTGCCTCTCACCCCACGTCTCCATTTTGTCTCATAGGGTGATTTTTAGGAACCGTCTTGTTACAAAACAAAGGAGACCACAATTGCTCGAGGATTACATGAGTTTACAAGGAGGGGTGCAGGGATTCTCAAACACTCAGAACTGTGACCTACTGACATAGAGCTGATGGTCATGTCACTGCTTTTTAGTGGAAAAATAACTTGGAGATGACGAAGCGTTGGAGAGGAATGAAACCACAATTAATACGGCACTACATGAGAACAGAGCAATCACCAAATACAACCAGTGTGAGTGAGCGTCACGGGAACTGACCGATACAACAGCAGCAGTGACTGGAAGTCGAGCCCATTCAAGGCAAGCGCTGGTGACTTGGTAGCCACAGTGGGCACCCGCGTTTGGCGAGGACACCTGTCTGAGAGGGCTGTGCAGCGTCCTTGGCCAGACTTGCACGTAGAAGCATGAATCTGAGTCACCAATGTGAGTTATGGATACTATTCATTTACAAATCTCGTATGTTTGTCACATAGAATGTTATTAGATGCTGTCCTTTTGCAGAAGTAGAAAAGGACAGCTGTGGAACCACCTGCCCTCACCCATGAGATGCTCAGAAGGTCCTCATGTGTGGGACTTTGTGTCGGGGTGCAGCCACCAGAAGGCTCCTCACCAGCTCCTGGTGGGCCACCAGCAGCACCATGGTGGTACCAGTACCGTGGAGAAGGCTGGGTTTAGGGCAGCCAGACAGCTGTTCACTGAGCAACCATTTGCTGAGGGTCTGTTTCCACATGCCAGGCTCTGCTGGGGGCACCATAGCCACGGCAGTGAATGCGTCAGGACCTGCGGGAGAGGGGCAGATGATGAAGAAGCCCGCGCTGTCCTATCAGAGAGGCGTGGGAGTGCTATGAAAGGCGAAGCAGGTGATGGAGAGGCCTTCAGATTGAGCGTTCACCTCTGAGGCCTGAGTGCCCAGGACACATGCGCTGGGGGAAGCCTCAGGGAAGCACGTTTGAATCAGAGGCAGCAAAGAGCCTGGCTTGACGCTGTGAGATCAGACTGTTCTTGGGCAGGTTACTGAAGGTCTCCAAGCCTCAGGCACCTCATCAGCAAATGGGGACCATTGCAGTGACCTTACAGTGTTGGAGTTAGGATGCAGTGTGACAATGCGTACATGGCATGCAGCAGTGGCCCTGATCAATGCGCTTCCCCAGTGAGGAATGGGGCTATGGCCCCTGCACCACAACCCTGCCACGTTCCAGTCAACTGTGCACTCTGAATTTAGCTCTGAGCCCCCACAGTAACCAGCTGCCACGTGCGGGGTTTTCTGTGAGCACCCCATGCACAGAGGTTGCGCATAATGGTTGTGAGGCCCAACCCCAGGGAATTTACTATGGGAGGATATTTGGGTGAGGGTGACAATGCGTGAAGGAGAATATACGCAATTACGTTTTTCCTCATAGCGTGCAGGACCTGTGTGGACTGGCCCAGCACCTCCGGGAGGATGAGATCATGGAGCTGCTGCAGCCCATGTTCCAGAGGCCCCGCGTTTAATCCTAAGGACAAACCACCGGGACAAAGGAAGGTGTTTTGTCAGGTGTTTCTGAAAGTCACAGTACTGTAAGAAGTCATCTACACAGGGCCACCTGGGTAGCGTCCTAGGTACAAAATGTTTGATGCCACTGTGCATTTGATCATGCTGTTTCTTCTACATAGAATTCCCTTTCTATCACCTTCCCTCCTGCTACCTCCCCCATGCAGTCTTCCAGGATTTCTCCAGTCTAGTTAGCTGCCCTCCTTTGTGCTCCCACACTATCCACAACATTCAACTGCTGCATTTGATTCCAAGCTTCAAGGTCATTCTAAGTCCCCATCATGCTGCACGGTGCCTGGCACAGAACAGATGAACACTAGATAGTGGTAGAGACTGTGAATGAATCCTATGTTATATCTTATTGAAATCATCCATTTGTGTGCCTACCTCCCCTAGTAACTTTGAACTTAAAAGCAGGGATTGTGATGTTTGTGTGTTTTTTTTATTATTATTTCAGAATATTATGGGGGTACAAATGTTTTGGTTACATGGATTGCTTTTGTACTGCTTGAGTCAAAGATTTAAGTGTGCCCATCAACCAGATAGTGTACATTGTACCTGTTAGTATGATTTCAACCACCCCCTCCTCCCTGCTCCCACCTGCATGACTTCCGTTGAGTTTTACTTCCACCTGTGCACATTGAGTGCTGATTGGTTAGTTTCAATTTGATAGTGAGTACATGTGGTGTTTGTAAAAGACACCTGCACTTTAATGTTTACAGTAGCACAATTCACAATTGGAAAGATGAGGAATCAACCCAAGTGCCCATCAATTCATGAGTGTATTAATAAAATGTGGTATATGTATACCATGGAGTTCTATTCAGCCACGAAAAAAGTGATGTTTGTGTTTGAAATCTCCACACCCAGATCAGAGCACAGGAAATATTTGCCAGGGGGATATGGGGAGCCCCAGACACCTAACCTTGGCTGCCACTGTGGCAGCTCTTCTCGAGCTGCAGGTGGACTCTGTGGCCCGTTTGTAGCTTCCCCGGCACTGACCCCCCTGACCCTAACTGCCCTCCAGCAGAACCATCTATCCCGGCAGCAACAGCACGTAACACCTTTGGCTCTCTTTGTCCTTGGCAAGGCAATTGCTCTAAAACTGATGATGGAGGAATCTACTTCCCAATAATAAGAAATGACACGAAGGAGGAGGCCAGTTTTCTTTTTTTCACCTCTCTCATCTCTCCCTGAACTCTTTCTTTTTTTAAAATTTATTTTTATAGATTTTTACTTTTCTTCATAAGAACTCTCAACAAACTCTCCCTTTCCTTATAGATGTAAATTAAAAATGAAAAAACTAAATTTTAAAAAAATTGAGAAATGGTTTTGTGACGAGGGCCTTGGTGTGAGCCGGGCAGCACCAGGCTGGAGGCCCTCCCACTCCTGCAGTGTGTGAGAGCCCCCCTACCACAGTGCCTCCTCTGGCCACGGTCTCAGGAAGCTTCTTCCCTCGAGAAACCCGAGACAACCTTGGTATTAATTCCCTTTATTCTGTGGGTGGCTGCAGGCATCTCTCTTGCATATGGACGTTTTGGTGGTTATCTATGAGAAGTTCCACCTCAAATCTTTTGTAGAAGGAGTGTGAACAAACAAGCCAATACATTATGAAAGGAAAGGCCAGCGGAGGCACAGTCCTAGCGGAGTTTTCATCCTCTCGCCCACCCCTGGCTGGAAGGGCAGGGCCCTCTCTGGCCTCTGGGGAAAAATCAGGTGCAAAAGGGCATTAGGAGCATCTCAATTGCCAGTTGCTTTGGTGACCTCATGAGGCTTGTTTTTGAGGGTTTCTAAGGAGCAGGGAAAATTGCAACCATATAGTAATAGAAATCGATGAAGCTTTGTAAGTACAGTGTCCTTGAGAGAGTGAGCAGTGACAAGCTCACACAAACAGCTTCCATTTTCCAGGAAGGAGTTGGGGGGCGGTGGTGGTTCAGAGAGCAAAAGGCAAGTCATCAAGTTCAGCCTTTGCCACACGAAATGTCTGTTCATGCTCATTTCCTGGAAGGTAGGACAGCATGGTGGTTAAAAGCAAGAATTTTAAATTTGGCCTTCCTGAGTGTAAATCCCAGCCTTCCCACTTCCTGTGTAACTTTGGGCAAATCACTTCCCCTCCCCGATCCTCAGTGTCCTCTTCTGCAAAGTTTACGTTTACCGCCCAGAATTTTGGAGGGATTAAATGTAGAGTCATTTCAGCACCAAACACAAAGGATAGGTTCAGTAGATATATTATTGTTAAATTGTCATTTATTGAATAACACTCATTGCAGGAAATAACAGTGACGAGGCACTTACAAGGTGCCAAGGACTTTTATATTTACCCTTTCGTTTAATTCTCCCGGGGACCCAGCGAGGGGGTGTTATCTTAATCGCACTAATGACAAAGCCATTGGCTGAGAGGTAGTGTGACTTGCCCAAGGCCACACAGCTCATTTATGAACGCTCTTCTGCTATTATGAGGATTTGCCAGAACAGAGAACAGCTGTAATTTTTACAGATTCATTTTTGAACATTCAGTTTACACTGATACTTAAAAAAAGGTGATAATCCCAATGTTGGCAAAGGATCAGGAGTGTGGTCAGTCTTACACTACCGACCTTGAGGGCAGTTTGTGGGAGTGGGAGGTTTACTTGGACACTGAAGACTCCCAAATGCAAGTCACGTGAACCTTGCAAGTTGTCATCATGCAGCCTCCATTGCCTCATCTGCATATATTTGAGATAATTATACCTCCCCCTGGGCTTGTCCTGGGCAGGAGATCCTGCAGGCAAAGGGCCCAAGGCAGAGACTTTCCCACGAAGCCTCATTATGGGAACGTTCCCACCCTTGCTTTATAAGCTCCCCCAACTTCACTCAGCTGTCCTGCTCGGAAACAAAATCTTTTTAGTTTATAAAGGGCCTAGAGACTACTTTATGAATTGTGGTTCAATTTTTTTCTCGAGTGGAGAGAAAGGGAACAGACTGCCTGCTGTTTTAATAATCAGGCCTAAATTACCCTGTAAGTATTTCTGAAAAAGCTATTGGGATTTAAACTCCTTCTTTGTGGATTTAAGGATTTAGAAACATGATGATTTTATTATAACTCCCACTAAATTTGGGAAACGTGTGTTTTCTTATCAGGAGACTATTAAATCACTTGGAACTTGCATATTAGATGCCTAGAGGTGGAAAAAACTAATCTGAGACTTCCGGAAAGCACAGGCTTTGGGGGCTCTTGTAATCCGAGACATTCAGTCCACTGTTCCAATTCTGTGCTCAGACATGATGCAGGACTAAAGGGAAAAGTGCAGGCGTGGCAAAGACACTCTGTCTGACTTACGTGCGTATGTGCAGGGGCCTCAGCTTTCAGTGGCTGAAGAAGTATCAGGATGTCTAGGAAATTGCTGGATTTTCACAAGGTGAGTGGTTGGATATAGGGATGCTGGAAAGTGGGAGGGATGGGAAGGGGGACCCCTGAACAGGGGTTGCTAAGGCAGCCGGCATTCTGAGGCTCTGCAGGCATTAACCACCTGCCAGCATTCAAGGCTTTCTCTATGGAATGGGCGGCTTTGATTCAGCACCAAGGGTCTTCCCCTCCTACTGGGAGAAGCTAAAGAGATACCTTTGTTGGTGGTGAATGTGTTATTGCCACTGGGCGTCCGGAGCATCTGAACTGTGGTGGGTTAGGAAGTAGACATGGGCTGGAGAGGTCAACGAAGGTCAGGTGATGGATGCCAGGGAAGAGGTTTGGGTTTCATCTCAGAGCCCGTGAGGAGCCACACAGAGGTGTCTAGTGAGGGTGTGAAGTCCACACTGTGCTTTGGAATGGTCTGCCAGCCACTGGGTAGGCCTGGTGTGTTCATTTTCAGAACAGCAGGATACTCCTGACACCTGCCCCTTGATCAATGCCTGCAGGTGGCACTTCTGACAGGGTCACACAGAGGGGAATTACGTTCCATTCAGGTCAATTCAACTTAGTTAAATTTAAGAGTGTTAATTCTGTGGCTGGACAGACTCAGGTTTGAACCCTGGCTTTGCTGTTTCTTGGCTGTGTGGTTTTGGGTAAATCGCTGAATTTCTCTGAGTCTCATTTTCCTCTTCTTATAGAATGAGGATAACACAAATCTACCTTGTGGAGTTGCTTTAGGAATTGGAGAAAAGATACGCAAAGCACCAAGAACAGAGCTATTGTCACTACTACTATTATCATTCTTTTCCTTACTCCAGAAGCCGTGTGCCAGCCAGAGCCCTAGGCAAGTAGAGGGCAGAGAAGTGTGATTATCACCCCTCACTCAGAGGAGTTTGCAGTCAGGGCAGTGACAGGAACAAACAGCAGACGGCAGGGGAGCGGAGAGGAAGGGGCGATTTTTGCTGAGGAGGGGCTCACAGGAGGCTCTGTGGAGGAAGTGGCCTGGGTGTTTGTTTTACTAAAGGTTTTATTATTATTTAAGTGTGGTAAAGCCACCAGTTCAGGATACAATTGCCATTGAAAGGATGATTTGTTATACTCACAGATGCCAGGGAAAGGAGCACGGTGTCACCCAGGAGGTCGAGGGAGGGGAAACTGGGCAAGAGGCTTTACTGAGGCTTCCCTGGGAAGGAACAGGTGAGGCAGGGCCTGGCAGGGTTTGGGACTGGCTGGTTTGAGTCACTTCAGCAGGCTCTGGGGCATGGGGGCTGTCCCCAGTTGTCAGACACCTGACTCCAGGCTGATTAGGTGGTGGATGGGAGCCTCATAGAGGAGTTGGTTTGGGGGTGTGGGCTCTGGCTTGGTTGGGTTGCATGTGAAGGGTTGTTTACTGTCTCTGAGAATGGGCTGACCTTGGAGAGGGCCAGTCCCTCCAGGGTCGGCCAGGCCCCAGAGGAAAAGCCTCAGAATACAGAGAATAAAAGACTGGTTGATACAGCACTTTGGAGTGAAGGGAATGCCAGAGGGCAGAAGAGAATGCCAGCATACATTCACCTGGGCCAGGTGTGTGCACAGCTCCAGGCTTGAATGGTGCCATTCAGATGGGAAATGGTGCTAATAGTCCCCGCCCCCCCCCCAAGGTACACCCCAGCAGCTGACTGGACTCAGAAAGTGCAGACACAGGTGAGTCTGGGGGAGGGGCTCACAGGGCCTGGTGTGAGGTGAGGCCAGAAAGGAGCTTTGGGACCAGATTACAAGGTCCTTGATTGCGGGGCCAAGGAGTGGGCTCTTTAGAGTGTGGGTAACAAAGACTCCAAGGCTTCTGCGAAAGGCAGTGACAAAGCTGACTTCTGACGTTGGCTTTCTCTCCCCCTAGGGATGAGTTCCTCAGTATCCAAGCCCGACTTTGGATAAGGCCACAACAGAGAATGGCCTGAGAAAAACCGGCAAAAATATTTTCTGTCTCTTTGAAACTTCCCCCACTCTTCTTGAGAACTGAAACCTGCATCCCTGCCTCAGGCCAGGAGTTGGGAATAGCAGAGAGAAGGCCTTTTATTGATATCCCCCCAGATGGCTGGCTGGTGGAGTTCACAAGCTTTGTCTTTGGCAGAGATGGGACAATTAGAATAGTTAACCACAATAGGCTAGAACTGAGGGGCCCTCCCTTTAAAAGCTCCATATTAACATTTCTGCTTATGTTCAGGAAATTTGGATTCTGAGATGAGACGGTCTACCATTTTTCCTCTTTTGCTGGCAAAGTAATAAAAATTCTCTTTCCCCCTCCCCAAACCACTCATCCTCTTTCTCCTGATTTGGCCTCATGAACAAGTGCCAAGCTTCCCGTAACAAGGACACGTGACACTTCGACAGTAGAGTACAAGGTCAGGCATGAGGAGTTAGATGCAGGGGCATTGACGCTGCCTCCTCTGCTTACCAGCTACTGCCCCTTGGGGGAGTCACTTAACCACTCTGTGCCTCAGTTTCTTTATCTGCAAAATGGGGAAAAGTCACAACCACATCTCATGGAGATATTGCAAAGATTAAGTAAGGTGATACATGTAAAATGCTTAGCAGAGTGCCTGGCATGTAATAAGTAGTCAAGAAATGTGGGATATTTTTTTTCTGACATGTGGAATGTCTGACATTGTACATAATTTTTTTTAACAGTTACAAGTTTTCAATTATTAACATGCTTTTTATTTAACCATGTACAACACAACACATGGTTGGATGAAATTTGTCTATTTTTAATATTTAGTGATTTTCGCTTTTTCAGACTTTTACAGGGTGCATGCATTTTGATTACATAATTTGCTTTTGAACAGTTTGAGTCAGTTATAAGTGTGCCCTTCACCTAGTTAGAGTGCACTGTACCTGTTAGATGTGAATTCACCCATCTCCCCCTCCCCCTCCTTGATTTCCCCTACTTGATTTCCCTTGAGTTTTACTTTCATAAGTGTTGATCAATTAGTTCCAATTTAGTATTGAGTACATGTGCTGTTTGTTTTTCCATTCTTGCGATACTTCCCTAAGGATGGTCTCTAGTTCCATCCAGGTTGTTACAAAAGATACTAGATCACCATTTTTTTATGGCTGAGTAGTGCTCCATGGTATACATATAAGGAAATGTGGGCTATTTTTATTAGGCTTCCAAAATTTTGTTCCACTTCACAGGAGTTCTGAAAGCCAGACCCTGCCACCCTTGCAATCTGCTCTCAGGAGAAGCTAGGGAAGGACCACCCATGGGTCTCCCAGGGCCAGGTACTAACAGCTCTGTGAGAGAAGGTGACCCCTTTACGGGAGAGGACACTGGACTGGGAAGAGGGTAAGTAATTACAGAAGGTCCCGCAGCTGGTGTAGAGCCAGCACTTGTGCCAGGCTGACTCCTAAGTCAACCCCCAAAAAAGATTTCTTACTTTTATGAATTCATTTTCTTTTTAAATTTCATACAACTGTGGGACATTCAGCTGGAAGGAGGCAGGAGGTGCTGAGGAGTCAGGCATCCAATCCTGGCTCCAAGACCAGCTTCATGCTCAGAAGGGCCCCACACTTGGTTTCATTTTTTTTTTTTTTTTTGAGACAGAGTCTCACTCTGTTGCCCAGGCTAGAGTGCCGTGGCATCAGCCTAGCTCACAGCAACCTCAAACTCCTGGGCTCAAGTGATCCTCCTGCCTCGGCCTCCCAGAGTGCTAGGATTACAGGTGTGAGTCAGCGTACCTGGCTTCACACTTGTTTTCATGCTCTGCTGTGGCTGTCTTGAAATTCCTAATAATTCTAAAACAAGGGGCCTCTCATTTCCATTTTGCACTGGGACCAACAAGTTGTGCAGCTGGTTCTGCCTTGCCAACTGAGTAACCCTGGGCATGTTCTTTAAATTTTCTGAGCCTCAGTTTCTCCATCTATAGAATGGGGATATTAATTAACGATCCCAAAGGGAGGCCACAGAGCATAACTGTTAGGAACGAGGGCTTTGGAGTCAGACCTGGCTGGAAGTCCCAGTTCTGAAACTTGGTATCACGTACTGCGGGCAAGTCATTTTCTTTTCCGTCTGTGTTTACTCACGCAAACATTCGCGACATTATTACCCATTTCAGAGTAATGTGAGATAATAAATGCAAACCACTTAGCTCTGTGTCTGACACATAATAGGCACATACATTTTTTGAGCATTAAATTATGTGGCTTTGTCTTCTCCAATTAAAAACAATTACACAAAGGCACCATTTAAAAAGAAACAAAATACAAACTCTCTGAACTCAATTACAAATATAAGGAATCCCCTCTCTTCCTTTATTACTGACCCTTTTCCATTTACTATATTTTATTTTCACAAGAGCATTTTATTACCTTTTAATTCCTACTAAAAAGAGATAACTACAAAAGGAAAGGAGGGAAAGGATAAATATCTCCACATCCATAGCCTTGGTTAAGCCTCAAGGCCTTGCTCTTGCTGTTTTCTGAGCCCCTGCCCAGTATTCAGTCCCTGCCCTTCCTGTGGCAGCTTCTCCTTCTTCAGATCTGCAGGAAGAGACTTTGTAAAGGAGACCTTCCCCCGCCTCCACTCCAGCCCCCACCCTCCCTGAGAATTATTTACCTATTCATTTATGTCCATGCTTTGGGGCATGACTTGTACATCAGTGTACAGTGCTTGGCACATAGTAAGTGCTCAACAAATATCTATGAAATGAGGAGTGATCAGATGTATAAAAATCAAAACACATACACACACAAATACATACAAACACTCTCTCTCTCTCTCTCTCTCTCCAGCCCCACCGCTCAATTGTGGCTGCCAAAGGTAAGGAAGGCAATCATCTGAAACCCTGGGAGTCTTTGTTTCTGTGTGCATGGGATGGTACACCTTGCCTGTCAATCATCCACTTAGCCCCAGCCAGCTACCAAAGGATAGACAGCCATGCATTAAAATGGGAAAGATTTAAGACATGGCTGGTGTGTGTGTGTGTTTGTGTATGTATGTATGTTGCTGTGTGTGTGTACATCCCCACCCCCACCTAAACTGGAATGTCTGTGGGCAAATATGTGTGTTGAAACTGCACTTACAAATGGCTCCAATCTTGGAAACCACCACATATTTTCAACCTTTTTAGTCCACCTAGACATTCTCAATAAATTTCAAATGAAACAAATAGAAATTTGTCCTCAAATTTTGTCTTGCTCATGAAGTTCTTTCCGGTTTCCTGATGACAGAGGAGATTTAATTTTGCCTCAAATCAACACTGTGGTGACCGACTCCTCAACCTAAGGAAAGCCTCACATCTTCCCTGGCAGACCTCAGAGCTGTGCACACGGGCAGACACTGTGGGGTCTTCTTCCGGGAGCGCCTGGGAAACTGCGGGCAGCTCCTTGCTGAAGCCCAGGCTAACGCCAGGCCCTTCTCCTGGCGGCTCACTGCCAACCAGGAGAACTGGTGCCAGCAGGTGAGGACAACAGGTAAAGACAGCTCACTGGGTAGACTACATGGGAGAGACGACCCAAGCCTAAACCATTTCGGATGTTGTGGAGGGTCAGGGCAAGGGTGTGTCGCAGAGCAGTGCAGCTCGCTGTCGTCTACAGACTGGGTCCAGCCCCTCAACTGCTTGTCACAGATCTGTGATGAGTTAAGTATGGAAACCAAGAGTAACCATTTAGAAACTTTTATAGCAATCTGACAGAGTAATTTTATATTTATTGAGTGTCATAATAATAAAAACATTGTGCTTCTATTTTATATATCTTTGCTTTCATTTCATTTTTCTAGAAATCCTTTTCTACTTTAGTTTTATAAAGTATTGGTCCATGACTGATTGTGAGAAAAACACTGGTCCTTCATCACAGATAATTTGAGCAGCACTGCTCTAGATAATACCCTAATAAAACTATTTCCTAAAACCTACTTCCAAAGCCTTCAAGTCTAGGAGGCACAATTTCAGAGTGTTGCAGCATTTTGCCCTATATACCCAAAGGGCCATTAGGGCCTCCTGCTTCTGAATTTTAGATGGCTCTCAAGGTGAACATCTCCCCTACTCTAGTCTTATGGCCATTATCACTTCTCATCTGGACCAATCACCATGACAACCTCCTACCTTACCTCTCTTTGTCTCTCTAATCTATGTTGGTCACCACTGCCTGGCCACAACAATTCCAATTCCTCTTCCAGGAAATTCCCCAAGATTGTTGCAGCCCAGACTGTGCTCTCTCCTCCCTGATTCACAGACCTTGCAATCTACATCATCTGTGTGGGCTCACACTGTACTTCTCAAATTCCTGTCTACAGACAGGTATGAGGTCCTAACTGGCACCAGGAAAATCACCTGAAAAACTTCTAAAGACTGTTCCTGGGCTCCACCTCAGGAGAAGCCAATGGAAAGTTTGGAGGGGGAGGTCCTTTAATCTGTCATTTGAATCAGCCCCCAAAGTGATCTGGATGCACAGGCAGACTTGGAGATCACTAGTCCAAACAATACTGGGCAATGAACTTCTGTCACTTCTCTCACCATATTCATGAGTCTCAGCAGTTAAGGGAGGAGGCTGAGAAAGGGCCCATGCCTTGCTATCCAGGATGCCCAAAGGGAAATCTGTTTGCAGCCTGGAAACTGATCTAGCCGGGTGGGACTTCACACCAAATGAGTTTAGAACAGGCTTTCTTTTTCTTTCTGTTGTTTTTTTTTTCCCTCTCCTTCCTTCCTTCCTTCCTTCCTTCCTTCCTTCCTTCCTTCCTTCCTCCCACACTCCCTCCCTCCCTCCCTCCCTTCCTTCCTTCCTTCCTTCCTTCCTTCTACATTGTGCAGGCCAGAGTCCCAGAAGGACTACTGATGCAGGACCCAGGGATCTCGATGGAGAGAGAGCCATTTCACTGAGCCATTGGTTCACTGGACTATTGCTCCTCATTGTGATTCCTCCCAGTAGGAGTATATATCCCTGCCCCATTGATCTGGGGTTTGGCCATGTGACCAGCTTTGACCAGTAGAATGACAGTGGACAGTTCTGATGGGGAGATCTTAAAAGGCTATGACTAATGTGTAAAATGACCCTTGAGCTCCCAACTTTCCTTGGTAGGACGTAGGTTGAGGGAGTTGTTCAGCTGCCAAAGAGGGCATATTCTCTAATGCTGTCTTTAGATTTGGTCAAGATGGATAATGGAAATGGAAGGAGCCAGTAGTGGAGAGCAAAGGACAGAGGAGCTATATCCAGAGCGCAGAATCAGGGCCCAATCAAGGCTCTTCCTTCCCCCCAGGGTCAGGACCTTGTGCTTTGTCCATGGGATTGCAGAACTGCTGTGCAACAGTGACTGCTGTGTCCTCCTGTTCTCATCCTTCCTGAACCTGAAGGGGAGTGTGTTCTGTTACCCTGTTCCTGATTCTCCATTGTATGTTGCATATGTGTACAGTAGATACCTTATTTTATTTTATTTTATTTTTTTAGTTCATAGGTCTCCAGATCAAAAGAAGCCTCATCTGGACCTTATATATACCATGAGACTTTGGACTTTGAGCCTGATGCCATGATCTGAGGAGACTTTTGAGGGTCTTGGGGAAGGCACAGGTGCATTTTTACAAGCACAAGGGAGAGAACACTTGTGACTAAGAGAGTAGTCTACAGAGCCTGGTTATTGTTCTCAGTAACTTTGGGTTTGGCATGTGACTTGCTTTGACCAATGGTATGTGGGCAGAAATGAGAGTGGCTAGCTCTGAGTAAAGGCTTTAAGAGGCAATACATATTTCTACTCATTCTTGTAAGCTTCTTCCTCTGCCATAGAGCTTTATTTACCAGACAGGGGCCACTTATCCAGCCTGGGTTCTAGAATGAGAAGATGGAGTGGATGCACAGTCCCTCTGCAGCCTGGAACACTGTTGCAGAGCAACAGCTCTGCAACCAACCCACAGAGCACAAGTAACAGTGGGTGATAAATAAGTCTTTGTAAGCTGCTGAGATTTGGGGGACCGTTTGTTACACAGCATAACCTCGTGGAGACTGATGAATAGGTCTGAGTAGTCCAGCCAAATTGGTCCTGAGGATCTTGCAAGCATGTTGGAGAGAGAAAATTTCTGAAGACATCATTGATAAAGAAGTTTCCTTCAGGAAGCTTAGAGCACATGCTGAGGTCAAGAACAAGAATAAGGATCCTGAACCAAGGAAGGGAGCACTTCTAGAACTGCTGGAATGGGTTGACATTGGCATGGACATAGAGCTGGGGGTCAGTGGGATTTGGATGGGGTTAGACAGTCAGGAGTCCACACTTGATCATAAAGAAATTGGATCTGAGTCAAGCTGGTCAAGAATTCTCTTTAATGAAGCAGTCTAGGAAGTTTATATCAGTTTATATCAGAAGTTTATATCAGTAGCATTTAAGATGACTACACAAAGTACTTGTGTTTATTTAGCATACAGCAAACTCTTGTCTGTTTCTCATTCATAGGAGGGGCTCAGCCATCCCTAGTTCATCCCAGGGCTGCACTTCCTTGACCTGGAGGAAAAGCCCCCTTCAGGGATCAAGGGACAGAGAAGGATGCTGGGGCTGTGGGGCCGTCTCTCTCCCCACCTGACCACCATAAAACTCCATGCCTCAAAGGACTGAGGCAGATAAGCAGTTCCCTTTGGGACCCTCTCCTGGGCTTCATTTCCACCCGGCTGTGCTCTGTGCCTCATATGCATTGAAGATTTTCAGTTGATCATATAAATACAATTGAATGCCAACTCTGAGTCAGATGGGCCATTATCATTTCCTGCCCTTTCATGCATAGTCTGTCTTTCATGGTACCATGCTGGTTTCTGAGTATTAACTTATTTCTGTGATTGTTTGTCTGCCACTGCTGACCCCTACTCCCTATCATAAGTTCCACAAGAGCAGGGACTGTATCTGTTTTGTTAGTTTTTAACTCTCCAGTGCCTGGTGCAATTTCTGGAGCATAGTAGATTCTCTCTAAATGTTTGAGGAATGAATGACAAAGGTGCTTTATGAAAGGTGCCTGTGCCCAGGTCCTGGGGCTCAGGGAGTTAGCTGGCCCTCTTGCTCTGGCTGGGCTTCCTTCTCTTTGCATTCCCTGGATTTGCCTGCTTACTCCAGCCCTTCTGAATTGAAGATTTGGGCTTTACTCTATATGCTGCTTCTCCAGGCCCCTCAGATCCACATACAGCCCCTGGGAAAGTTCTGTTTTGCTCATGCCCAGCTCAGGCACCTGAGACTCTGCACCCCAATCCTCTAGGCTCCCACATGCTGGGAGGGTTCCATTCTATTCTGCATGGTTTGCTTATGCCAGGGTGAGTGCCTCGGTTCCCCAGCAAGTCTCTGATCTTGCTAGAGTCACGCACCACCTCGTTTAAGCCTGTGACAACACCCCCTTTCCTTTCACCCTGGACTTACACTCTCTGGTGGGCAGTGAGGTCAGCAGGCAAAGCTGAGGTGAGTCATATGCTGTTCAGAAACTCGGCCCCCACCCAGAGCCTGCCTGCTGCTTTCTCCCAACCCCTTCAGCCCTGAAGATCCTCAGCTCCCAAACAGAAGCACGCCCTAAAGAACTGATGCTGGAAAGATGCAGAAGCCAGGCAATTTAGAGCAGCCCTTCTGGAAGATAATTTCCCCAAGGGGGGAATCATTAACTCAACCAACCAGGAGCACTTTCTCTTGGATGTACAGAAACTCTTCTCTCTTATGACCAGTAAATGTGAGCATTTTCTGGGCAATTTTCTTATCTTGTGACAAATGTATTATTGGTGTGAGATGGAGCAGCTGTTCTTTAAGAATTTTTACTTTTATGGCTCTGAAAAACACTCACAATTGAATAGTATAGGTTTTCATGTACACATTTTTCAGCATTTTTGAAAAGATGGCTGCTGTATATTTTGTCATACTCTAGGTGCATCTCTTTAATCTATCAGTTATGCACAGCTTCAAAGCTTATTTTTTTAAAAAATGAAATGACCATCACTCTAGGCAGTACCATAGTGCAGGACTCCCATTTCACTGAACAGCATTCTAGAGTTGGAACCAAATTCTCACCTCTTCAGGTAACACAGCCCAAATCCCCTGAGTCTGTTGTAAACATTGAGATCCTTGAGTCAATGTGTGTGAGGCAGTAACCTCACAGGGCGGGCGGTGTGAGCCATCGCGTCACACAGGATTAGAAAGGTGCTTGGTAAAATTCATCTTGGCCCTCAGAATGCCTGCAGACTTTGGCCCACTAAATATACTCCTAAGTAAGCTAAAATTCAGACATAGCCTTTTGCACAAAGAGATTCACCAATGCATCAAAAAGAAAAATGGAACCATGCTAATGCCTGGCATTCACACAGCCCTAACTATAGGGACATGGTCAAGCACGTTTGAATACACCTCTCTATGAAGTTGCTGAAAGGGTGGTGAGGTTTTATGATGTGGGAAAACACATATGACATAAAATTAAGTGGAAAAAGAGCAGAAAGTTTAAATGACTATGCATGAAGGGAGAAAACTACCCCATAATATTGACAATACTTCATTAATTGGATTACGGGGGAATTTTTATTGAGATTACTATTTCTTTATCATTTTCAAATGAGCATAAAACACTTTATAATTTTAAAAAATTACATTAAAATGTCATAGTAGCCCAACTGCCACTTATTATCTCAAGTTCTCTAATAGAAGGCAGAGCTCATAAATCTTGCCTAAAAAAAAAAAAATCCTCCCCTTTGCCTGGGGGTGCTCACCTGGGGAGACAGCCTGCCTTTTCCCTTTGTCACAAAGGGCCCTGATGGCATATGTGAGACCCGCCCATAAATCAGACTTGGGGAGCTTTGCCTGGCCTTTGGTGATGAGCGTTGTTGGAAATCCACAGAGGCTAAGACTCTGAAGAGCAAAAACCCTGGGGTCTGAGAGGGGAACAACACTGTCAATATTCGCTTCTGGGTCTGGAGTCTGGGAGAAGGGCTGGGTTTGCTGAGCAGCTCACCAAAGGTGGGAGATTCAGCATGTGCGAGGCTGTCATTAACCAAACCTCCTAGCAGGTGACGGGTCCCTGCTCCTGGCCTGCCTGGTCCTGTCTGTGTGAGGCTGGCTGCTGTGGCCGGGATGCAGAGTCTCAGGCCAGAGACAGGCACTGGCGGATGCCTCAGAGGGCAGCAAAGCCATCCTGGCTCTGTCTTCCAGCAAAGGCCTGGCTGCTATTAATAAAACAGACCAACCAAATAACTCACTTGTCTTTAATTGGCTGAAAGTGAGGTCACATTTTACTCTAAATGTCAATGTCCACGTTGTCAGACATGCGTCCTCCTCAGAATGTATTCGTTCTTAGAGGCTCCAGACAGGCTCCTCACATGGGCCCACGAGCCTCTCTGGGCTTCCACTCCTGCCAGGGCCACTGCCTGTGCTCTGCTCATGTGGCCTGGCCTTGCCAGGGGACACTGCGCTGTGGTGCTCTGAAGGCACCCGGGCCACAGGGGCCGGGGCGGGCTGGGCTCCACGGAAAGGCGGGGAGAAGGGAACCTTTGTTCCTTTGGACCATCTGAGCTCCGGCTATTTTGTCCATTTCCTCACAGAATCTCTCTAGAAAGTTCTGTCTACTTAATTCACAGTCCACATTGGAAATGTCTTCACATTTCTTATAATAACTACCAAGGAAACAAATACCAGTCCCTCTACCTCATCTCCCAGCTTCTCCCAAAACCTTCCTGTGCAACCCAGCACCCATGTCCTGTCAGTCACAGAGCCAGAGATGTGGAGAAGATGCAGTAATTAAGCAGTCAGCTCTCCCGGGCACACCCCTCCTACCCCTCCCCAGCGCTGCCCCCTTCCCCCCTCCCCAGGGCTCCTGGCTAATTGCATTCACCCCTCACATCGCAGCCCAGGTGCTGCCTCCCCGGGGAAGCCTTTCTAAGGCTGGCCGCCTTCCCTGGCCAGCCGAGCACAGTCGTGTGCCCCTGCCCTCTGCTCTCACAGCCCTGGGCTTCCCTGGGCACTGCCCTGACCGCCCTGTGTTGGAGTTACCTGCTCACCTCCCTGCCTTCACCCACCTCTGCTCCAGCTCATGCTCCCCAGGGGCTCACCTGGCCTGGCACAGAGTAGGCCTGGCAAGGAGTTTCCTGAGTTGAATGGAAGCTTTGAGAGCTTTTCAGTGGGCCAGGAGCACAGCTGTTCCTCTGCGTGGTTAGGGTTGGGTCGATGCTCCAAGCCCCTGAGTTGGCACTTTATGGGTCACACTATGCCCAGCAATGTGAATCCGGGGCTTCCGGGCAGACCATGGCCAAGTCACATCTCCGTCCTGTGTCCGCTCTGCTTGGAGCCATGTGAGGCGGATACAGGCAGAAGGGAGCACTATTCTACTCATTTTAGATGAGGACAACTGTGGCAAGGAGGGGAGCGGTGCTTGCTGTGGTCACACTCATCAGAGAAGCCAAGTCTGGTTGGTGTGCGGATGACGGCACAGGTGCCCAGGCTGGCTGGGGCTGCCCTCCCACTAGGAATGCAGAGAGCAGCAAGGAAGCCACTATTTGATAGGCTCTTTCTGGGCCCCTTATGTGTGTTACTAACCCGCACTGCATCCATCCGAGGTAGGGATCAGGAAGGCCGTTTCACCACTGAGGCAACTGAGGCTGAGCTGTCTAAAGACCTGCCCAAGGCCACACAGCCAGCGAATAGCACTGAGAGGCTGGCCAGACCCCTAAGACCACTTCAGTGGCTTCCTTTGTTCTCCTCTTCTTTCATTTCCCTCATGATAGTCTTAATTTAGTTGTTCCTACATGCCAGGCACAATTTTGCCTTGTGACAACCCTCCAAGATGGGTACTGTTATTAGCCTCATTTCACACATGCCACCTGTGAGGGTGCAGAGAGGTTAAGTGACTTGCCCACTGTCCCTGAGCCAAGGTGTAGTGGGACTGGATTTTAACACGGTCTTCATGACTTCAGAGCCAGCACTCTGAAGCCCTACCCTCTTCTGACTCCCTGCAGGGAGACGTTCTAGCCCACTGCAAATATTGCCAGTGCAAGAGGCAGTCGGCTGACTGCGTGGCATGGGGCAGACCAAGGGCCACGGAGAGACGAGGTCGAGGGTGGGATTCTAAGTCAGGAGACCTGGATCCAGCCATGGTTCCACTCTCAGCATCTGCGTGTCCTTGGGCAAGCCCTGTCGCCTTTTTGAGCCCCAAGAGGTCAGCTAAAAAACCAAGGGATGGATGGCCCTGTCATCCTGCATGAAGGCAGGTCCCAACAGTGGTGGGCCTGAGTGACAGGAGTGACGCCCCTCCCACCCACACCACCTACAAGCCATGGTCTCAAGGCTGCCTTGTACTCAATTACACATTTTCCTTATAACATGGAAGAAGGGCTCTAACTTCAGAATTTCCCTCAAAATAGTTTTCCTCCAATGGTCTCAAAAGATGGCAGTGCTCTCCTTTTCTTTGAGATGCCTTACAAGAAATTGGGCAGGAGCTCTGTGTCTGCAGACAGATGGAACTGCCTGGGTATTACTAGCTGTGTGGCAAAAGTACTAACCTCAGTGTCCTCACCTGGAGGATGGGAAAATAACAGCTTTCAGGGTGTGGTGGAGAGTAAACAAGCTCGTGCATGCAACGCCCTCAGATAGGGTTTGGCAAATAGTAAGTGCTTAGTTAGTGGTGATTATTATTATTATTACTCGAGTCTGCTCACACCCTTTTCCCCTTCAGGGCTGAGATTATTGGACCCAGAAAACCCCCAAGGCCCATTTCCCTCTAGGCTCAGCCACAGGGGAGCCAGGTCGAAGCAGGCTTGAGTGTGGGCACTGTTACGCAGCAGGTCTTTAAGCACATTAAGACACACTGAGTAGGTAAATCAGCATCCTGTACAGAGCCCTGTGTTGCACTGTAATGATCCACTATGTCAGTGATGTCAAAACAGGTCGTTATTCACAGAGGAGTGCTCCATGGGGTCCTCCTCCAGAGCTCGGTTGCTCGCTGGGCAGATCTGAGCACACTTGGAGCAGCTGCCTTGGGGTCAGACTGCTGCAGTCAGTGGAGTTCAGGCCTCCATGACGGCTTTTCCAATTATTTGGGTGAAAATGCTCCATTGTGATTTTAAAACTTCGAATAAAGGGGACTAAAAAGAGCTGCTGTTCTCTGAGCCCACAATGAGTGTGGTTCTGTGCAAGGCGCTCCCCTGGCAGCCTTTCATTTAATCCTCATGAGAAGTTTACACCTAGGGAAGCCGGAGCCAGACTGGAGTGACTTCCCCAAGGCGGCAGGTGAGCTAAAGCTGAGCTGGGATGTGCTTCTCTCACCCGACTCCACGTCTCCCTTTGGTCCCATAAAATCCAGGACATAACGCTTGAGCCAACAGCTCTACTCAATTCTATGGAATAGAATTAAATGTGTGTATGTGTGTATTCATTTGTATGACAGTGCCTATTTTCCCAATGTAATCATCGCATTATTTGCATAGTCATTTAAATTTTGCAAAATACTTCTACACTAGAACCTCGTTTGGTCTTAACAATCCTACAAAATAGTTTGGCCAAAGATTGTGATTCTTAATTTACAGCTAAGGAAGCCAAAGCTCAGCCAGAGAAATGGCTTAAGCAAAGCCTCTGGCCAGATCATGACCGAGCTGAGGCTGGAGTCCAGCCCTTCCCACCCCAAGCCCAGCTCCATCTCCACTGTCTGTACCCGACTCCGGCAGCCCCCCAAGTCAACACTGCCTTCCCCAGGGTGGGGTTCAGGGCACGTGCTTGGAAAGGGGAGGAGGGGCGAAGGGAACCGGAGGAAGAATATGGAAGGAAGGGAGGGAAGGAGAAGCAGCTGGAGCACAGGGGACAGGGAGAGGAGAGGCTGCTGTGCAAAGGAGACAGTCAGGGGACAGGACGGGGACAGAGGCCGGAGGATGAAGCAGCCGGGCCCTGGGGAGGAACCTTAAATAAAGCCAGTGCTGTCCTCTTGACTGGAAGGGTAGATGGTTATCCTTCATGCGGAATTCTCTTTGAGGGAAAGGTGGAGTCTTCCTGCTCTGGTGTGAGGAGTCACACTTGGGGCTGGCATCTTTGGGTTTGAAGCGTGACACCAAATCTCAAGCTCACCTTGTGTTTCTCTAGTTCATGAGATAATCAGAGGCAAATTTGGGTTCAGGGAAATAGCATCTGAAAGACAGATATTATTCAAGCACGCCAACTTTGTCCCCTTGCCTGTGGGGTTTCATGCGATCTGCCTACAACTCTAACCTCCTTGCTGTTCAGTACTTTAAATTGGTTTTAGGATAAATACATGACTTTAGATACTTTTCAGGAAATGCACCACTTAAAAGCACACTCGGGAATAACCATCCCTTTCAGCAGGTCTCCTTTCCCCAGTCTCTGCACTCCAGACACCACCTATGCAGGTGGCTAAGGACTCTGTCTTCCCTAAGATCCCCTCTGACCACACGCAGGCAGGAAAGTCTCTGCCCCACTGTCCTTAGGACGACACAAGAGGAGGCTCCCCACTCCATATTCTGGTCCCTGTTGGCCAGTCCTGTCTTCCCCACTTTCCCCGGCCACATTGTGCTCCTTTCCCCCTTCCCGACATGGGCTCCCTGGTCTGGAATTCCCTCCCTCTCCATGCTAGGACTTGTATCTTTCTAGATTTGGTTCAGGAGCATCTGCCCTGGGCCCTTGCCTGGTACAAGGTTAAGTGTCTCCTTTGTGCTCCCATAGTTCTGTCCACCACAGCTTCTGCCCACAGTACTGCCATCATCTCCTTCTATGCTAGAAGCCCGCGCACGTCCTGTCTCTGTGTCCCCAGCCTTTAGCCCACGGTGGCCTTCAGTAAAGGGTGAACAAATTCACTCCCAAAATATTTCCCATGTAATGTACACGTCAACTTCAGTTTCTCTCATAATACCAATAATTAAGAGTAAACGAATCTCAACCAGCAGCTCTCCTGCTGCTGTCTTTTCAACACAAAAGTGTTAGACACAACCTAGGTGTCTAGGAAGTATTTTCTGCATGACCTTCTTATTCAAAGTGAAGTCCATGGACCAGCAGCATCCAGGCCTACCCCAGACTCACTAAGTCACCATCTGCATTTTACCCAGGCCCCCAGCTGACTCCTGTGCCCATTTAGGTTGCAGAAGCAGCCCTCTGAAAGGTACCACTCTTCCTTCCTAATGAAGGCCCATTTGTGGGATGGTAGATACACTTGAGACAATTTGATGCATCTGGTGGAAACATTTGAGACAATTTGATACACCTGGAGAACTATTCACCCCCCACCTCGCCCCCAAAGAACAGACAGGAGATTGTTCAATTATGTGGCTGCATCTCCTAGGACACTTTATTGTGAAGGTAAAAGGAACAGGAGTTGGTTGGCCCATGGGAAAAACTCTTCCAATGGCTGGGTGAGTGAGTCCGAGTGGCTTGCCATTGAGCAAGGTGTAATCTGCTGCGTGGGCGCATGTGCCGGGCTGGGGTGAGGGGGCGGAGATGGGCTCCTGGGGGCTGGAGAGCAGACACTCTCACCTGGGAGCCTCCGAGCCAGAGTGGCAGGATGTCCGGTCAGCAACACGTATGGGAAGAAATGGTGAAAGGCCACCAGAAAGTCTCCGGTGGCTCTCTTCAAAGGGAAATTGTTTTGCATAAAGCAAGAGTGAAATACTGAACTTTGGGTCCAGACTGGCAGGAACAGGTAATGAATACAAAATCTGACTTGCAGCAACAAAAGGGAAAAGGTACCTTGTTAAGTGTTGTGGGAGACAATGTTTCCAGCTTGACATGCAGAAAGAGATGGGCCAGGGGATTAAAACGAACAATAAAGAGAAGCATAAATAAGGGATATGTTCCTCCAAATAGCATAACAAAATCAAATAAAAACTAAGCAAACAAAAAAACCCAAACTAGGAACTGCATTACAAACAATCCTCTAAGGAACAGGTTAGCGCCCCTGAGAGAGCCAGCAGGAACACATGGGTCAGCTCCGTCTCCAACACTACGGCCACCATCACCCCGACAGCCTCCAAGGGCCCTACATCCTCTGCAGTGCTCTGCTCCATGAGAGGACGGAGATCCTTCTCCAAGTCCTCGTAGTACACACAGGCCCAGGCTTGGCGGGTTTTAACCAATTGCAAGAGGGAAGCAAACACTAGGAAGACTGCAAATCCAGACAGCTGGCTTGAGAGGCAGGACACACGCCTGTCTTTAGCATGTGGCCTGTTGCAGGTGCACCTCTTTCCCACGTCCTAATATAATCTTTCATCTCTGAGAACTAGAGGTACCTCTAGTCACACCATGAGTTCTCAAAGCTCAGGATAAAACAAAGAGATGGAGTCCTCCCTTCTACTCACACAGGTCTGGTTCATGCTTTGAACTGTCTTCTTCCCTGGCCAAATGAAAATAGGAGTGTTCTTTTCAGCAAAGTTCCACCTACCCCTGCAGAGTGAGCTGGCCCTTACCACCTGTTCAGAATTACCATGTCAGAACACAGCCAAGAAGACAAAGCTCCTGCAAGAGCAAGACATGTGTGCCTGGCCCCTGGGGTTGTTTTCTGGATGCACAGCTCCTGCCTGCCCTTGCTGCCAGCTGAGCACTGAGAGTCCCCACTCCACCCATTGGGGAGTGATGCCAGCAAGCAAGCTTTTAGTCCATGCATAGATGGTGGATGGTAAATTCAGTGCCAGGGGCCTCGAGGAATGTGGTTCCGCCCTCAGGGATCCCATATCCTTTCTGAGAAGACAAGACTAACCCAGAGAAAAAAGACAGAAATTAGAAATCATAGCCCTAGCAGACAATGCTTTGGTCAGGTCTGTAAGGCAGGTGGCAGCAGAGCTGGGGCCTGGGATGTCCTTCTGTGCACAGCTGGGTAGGGCCAGCAGCACACCAGGGAAAGCCTCACGTGCCACACTTAGGGGGGATTGTTGTGATGGAAAACGGGGGCCACTGCCCAGGGGCATCACTGGAGTCTGGGAGCAGGTCCCTCATGGGCCCTGGGAAGGAGGAGAAGACTCTAGCTGTGAGCAGGGTCCCTTGCTCTGAGACAGCTCCCTGGGAGAAGCTGGCTGCAGCCAGGGCTGGGCGACGTGCTGATTGGGAGCGCCGGGAAGCGGGTGCCCTCACTGTGATGGATTGCACTCACGGTGCCGCCATCCCCTCCTGCCGGAAGGGAAATGACTTAGAACAGGTGCAAGAATTCAAACTGCCAAACTTCGTTTGCTTGGTGACTCAAGTTGTTTGTGAGCAGTCAGCCTGGGAGGGGCCTCTGTTCTCCGGGGGAATTACAGGGAATCACGTCTGGCAAAGGCACACAGCCCCCTCTCAGCTGGGCCTGAGGGGCCTGGGGCTCACTGCAGCTCCTCACCCTGGCATCAAAACCTCAGCGCACCCGTCACAGCCCTCTGTGAGTCACACTGCTTTCCTCACATTGTTCACTGGCACCTTGAACGGCCTCCCTCTCTGTGCACCTCTCCCATCTACAAAGTGCAGGATTCACCCCACACTTGTTCCAAGAAAAGCCAACCTTTCCCCACAGGGCATCTGCTGACCTCTCACGGTTAGGGGCAGACTGCGCCCATCCGCAGTTAGCAAACAAGACAGCAGACCACCGTTCACTCCAGTTTGCTGCCCAGAGCTGAGAGAAGGGGCGGGACAAGGGACACACATCTGGACCAGTTGTGGTCAGTTCTTCCCTGGAGAAAGGTGCACTTCAGCTAAGAGGCTGCAGCCCTGACCAGGGGTAGAAGAGAGAACAGGTTCCAAGATGCGAGGGTCAGAGTTCAGGGTTTCCAAGTGGAGGAATGAAGTGGACTGGTATGCTGGAGGGAGGAGAGAAGGTCCCTCTCCAACTCTGGGGTCCAGGAAAGGAATTTCAGGAAGGCACTGTGACCACTGCCACACAGAGGCTGGAGGGCTGCCTATCATCTGAAAGCCCAGCGGGCAATGACTGGATGAGGACTTACGGGCTGTCTATAGTGGGCAAGCTGGAGGGAGGAGAGTCACGATGCAGAGGCCTGTGTCAGCTTCTGCCACTGCAGGCTGGCCAGCTGAGGCAGCAAAGCCACCACGAAGTAGTCGATTCCTTTGTTACACATGTTTAAATCACCTTGCCTGACATGAAGAACTGGTGCAAGGAATTGCCTCCTCCCTCTTTTCTTTGTTCTACAGAATGCTACATTTTCCACCAAGGTCTCGCTGATGATTCCTCCATCCATTTAACACTTGCCGAGTGCCTGCATCATGCCTGGCCCTGCGCTGGGCACTGGAGACGTAACAGCAAGTGAGTGCCGTCCTCACCCTCCAGGAGCTCGCAGTCTGGAGCTGCAAATAGCGTTGTGCACTATAGGGTAGGTGCTCAACACATCCTTCACATGCAGAATTAAACATCATGACCGAGTTTTTCTTTGCATACATTTAACAAGTACAAACTCTGTTAGAAAATTACATTTAAATATAGGAATAAAAATGTAATCACAAATCTGTAGGTGCCTCATTTGTCAAAGACAAAAAGAACATGGGGACTATTTCTCAGATACGGCTTTGTATTTTGCTTTTCCCACTTAAAATCTCATCATGAGCATATTCCATGCTTAGAAAGCTTATATATCC
>CM052436.1:97947691-97971411 GCA_028533085.1 Varecia variegata
ACATTTAACAAGTACAAACTCTGTTAGAAAATTACATTTAAATATAGGAATAAAAATGTAATCACAAATCTGTAGGTGCCTCATTTGTCAAAGACAAAAAGAACATGGGGACTATTTCTCAGATACGGCTTTGTATTTTGCTTTTCCCACTTAAAATCTCATCATGAGCATATTCCATGCTTAGAAAGCTTATATATCCAATCCAGCCTTTCTCTTCCAAGGCCACATCTTCATTGAGGCTAATCCTTATTAATTAAAAATAAAACAAGGTGAGTTCTTCTTTACTCAGATTTTCATTCATGCATTCATTCATTCCATGTTTATTTCCTGGGCACCTACCGCTGAGGCCCGACACTGTGCTAAACCTGAGAAATTTAGTGGTGAATGAAACAGAATCCTGTCTTCAGGTCCTTAAGTCTAGTAAATGATACCCAATCAGATCTCAGGCTCCCTGAAGTTGGGAAAACCTAGTTTCCCACTCCTCTTGCTTGTCCCTAAATGGACTGACACAAAGATGACTCCACTTTGTTCTTCGCCTCTCATGTGTCTTACCTGTGGCTCCTCCACTGAGCATTTCATCTTTCCTACTTTGTTCAAAGGCAAACAACTCTGGCTCTCTCCAGAGGTGGAATAAATTATGCCTTCCCACCTTTCTAGTTTAAAGTTTAAGGGAGATCATGTTGTACAGGGGAGGAGTTGCTTTGAGAGCTGCCTTCTGAAGGGAGTGATCCCAGGTCTCTCTGCAGGCACAGGTGTCCTTACTCTGTGCCAGGAGGTCCTGCCATACTGAGCCTGATGAGTCGGATTAGGAATGAATGCCTGACTAAAAGGAGGCACTCACTCAAGGTCTGGCCAGGGACCTAGAGGGCAGCCTGGCATCAGTCCACTCAGTAGGGATGTGAGTGACTAACACAGACTCTCCAGAGGAATTTAAGAATAAAATATATGAGTAAGAGAGAGAGAAAATGAATATAACAGAGACCCAGAAGCTTAAAGACACACCAAAAGAAAGCAGTAAGCTGAAGGTACAAAGGGGGTGACCCCACAAAGCACCGTGGACTATGAGTTAGCAGTAGCCTGCAACATCTTCAACCCACGAAGCAGAGACAGGGAGTAGTTGGGCAACCGAAGTGGTGGCACAGAGATAACTCTAGGTCTCTGCTTGGCCACCAGACCTACTGGCATCACCACTAGAGCTATTATTCCATAAACCACTCAATTCTCGGTAAGACCCATCTCGGCAGCAGTCCTTACCTTCCTGAGTTTCTCTAAGCCCAGGGATAAACCCCATCATCTAAAGGTGACCTGAACATTTGCTGTCCTTGCATCCTGAAAGATCTCTAAGCTGACACAAAAACCACCTCCATCCAAAGCTATTGCTTCTTCATTTTCAGACTGAACATTTTAGAAACTTTTAATCCAGAGGCTGGATTCTGGCTCCTCCGTCTCTGCCTGCACGTGCTCTGTGTGAGCACAAGGAACATGATGACCTTTCCCAGGTGTTGAGCAGTGATGCAAAACTTGAAATGCATCAGCTAGACTTAGCACCCTTGGATGAAGTGAATAGGCTTGCTGGCAATTTCTCCTGAAATGCTGTGAGATAATTACTATTGATTCAAAGATGTCATGAGATTTGAAAAAGGGAGCTCTGGACAAACTGTGCATATGACATTAGACGAGATGCCTCTGCCATTTTTAGCTGTAAAATGGGGATAATATATCACATAAGAGTTGGGAGAATAAACAAGCTACTCTATTTCTTGCAGCAAAGTGATGGCACTTTAAGAATCCCTCCAGTTACGTTTTATAATGATTTAAAGACAAGTCAAGCACCTTCTACAGACCAGGACAAGCTGCCTTTACACAACCAGACTGATAAAACCAGGCCCACCTTGCCAGCCAGGCTTGCAAACTGGCTTCACGTCCACCTGCACCAGGGTGTCCTGAGCAGCGGGCTTCTGTCCACAGTCGTAGGCGGTGACCAGGATCTCATACTGGCGTTGCTTGTCATAGCTCAGCTTCTCTGTGTTCCTGATGTTGCCTGAGGAACACGGACATTCAAAATCATTTCAGGTCAATTGAACCACACTGTGCTTCTTCGAAATCCCTCCTCCATTCCGCCAACCTTCACAAGAATGCAGTGACCCATTTCCTTATCTCTGTGTGTCTCTTTGCACAGACAAGGGCCAATGGCAGTGTGGCTTCTGCCTGTGGCCTCCTTGCGCTTCAGTGGCAGATTCCCGGGAACCCTAGGCTGGAGCCACCCAGCCGGGCAGCGATACTGCTGGGGAATTCTGCGCACACACCTGGACTCCCACTGGCCTGTATTTATGGGTAATGGGTCACCAGAAAACTTCCTCCTAAAGTGCTGTGGCTGTGTCCCTGATGTAGGGCACAGAGAGCTCTTCTGCCATGAAATCTCTAGGAAAAAGAGGGAGTTGAGAAAATGTCCTGACGCATATTTTTTAACATCTGGGTTTGTGGCCAGGAATGTTCACTGCCTCTTCCCACATTATTTTGCTACCAAACAGGAAGTAAAATCAATAAGAAAACGTGCGACATCCCTCCTAAAAGATACACAGAATAACAGATTCTTTGCCTTGAAGATGACATTTTTTTCTTCCCCAAGAGTGACCAATTTTTTTCTGAGCCATTTGTGTATTTTTGTTCCTGTGGGTTTGATATTATGGTTCAGAAATAAATATTTGATAACTAATGGGCGAAATTTTAATTGACTATTTTTGCTGAAATACAATTTTGGTTTCAAAGAACTAGTGAAGATCCAAAGTGCATTTAATACTTTTAAGTTTTTGATTCCAAGAGATTAAAGTCTTCCTTTGCTGAGAATAATTTCTTTCCTACCTTTTTTTAAATGGGAGAATTGACAGCAAATTAGAACTGAAATGTTATCATCATCTTTTATCAGAAGTGAAATTAAGAAAATGGAAATGAAAAACCAAACAAACAAGTAAACCAACAGGGAATTGCTGACTCAGGCCTGTTTGTATATTTCATCAACACTGAAGGAAAATGACCTGAATGAGCTTTCTTCCATTTTAATTGGAGTCTATTGTTCATGAGATTTCAGACAATGCAGACTAAGACAAGAAGGCCTGGAAAATTAGAAAAGTCATATAATGCTTTAAAGATTAGAAAAAGTGATCCAGTGTTAGTGAAACAGTGCTTACTGCTAGGCCATGAGCAGGTGCTACACACCTGAGTATGTGTCATGGTGGGGAAGTGGAAGGGATAGAGGTTGACTGATGTCCAGGAGGGAATACGCAGTTGCCCAAGACATTGGACCAAGAATTAGAACAATGTGAATAATGTATTCTGCTATCTGCTCAGGACTGTTTCTAAAAATGCAACTGCATCCACCAATTTGAGGCAGAATTTAGTTTAACAAGGTCAGTCAAAAATTTCTGAATAAAAACGAGTGTGATGTATTTCTGGCTTTGTGGCTTGTGTTCAGAATCCCTTTCACTTTCCCCCAAGTATTTGTTTCATTCTCAGTTCTGGGGGCCTGCACAGGTCTGGAATGGCTCAGTATTGAGTCGGTAACACTCCCCATGGATTCTGCTAACAAACTTATTTGCAGTTATCGCCATCACAGGGGAGGAATTCTGTCAGGTGGAAGCACTTTAATATAACCACGAGAAGTATATTTCTGCAACATCAAATTGAATTTTGAACAAAAAGTTTTAACTTTCTCTTTCTTTAAAGTTAAATGGCTCTCCAAAGATACACCTCTTAGAAGAGGAAGGCTCAGGGTCTGCAATGCATGTGACATTAAGCAGAACAAACACTATTGATTGTGGTAGAAAAATAAACCCACAAGCCGGATCCTTGGCCTAGGTTGTTGCCGCTTCACTTCTGTAATAAGTCTTTATGAAACCATCTAGGAAACTAATTTACTTTCTCCACCACCACCAACTTCATACATGTGAAAATGAGTTTCAAAGCACAGAACTAGAAGCATTAGGTTGAAAATGAGTATAATATTGTGACCAATTTTTGCATGGGAGAATGTCATATTTGGATAAGCCACACATTTAAAATTTTTTGAAAGCTCAGAAAAGGCATTCATTTTGCCTCTCTTACAATTGCATTTTTTCTCCAATATTTGGATGATTTTTTCCTACTAATGTCTTCTCAGGAAACCTGAGCCCACAGTTAATTCAGATGAGCTGCAGTCCCTTGCATCTATTTCTCCAGGTCCAAAAGGACCGGGGGAAAAACAATCAGTACCTACTTTGCATGTTAGTGAAGGTAATTTTTTTGAAAACTTTGAGGGAGTGGGGGTTGGGGGGTGAGATAAATACACTTATCATTACCTTCCTACTGGTGGAATTTATATTGGAACAACCTTTCTGGAGAGCTACCTGCAAATACATGCTAGTTGCTTTGAAATTGCTCATACCTTTTAGGCATGGAATTCCTCATCTAAAAGTTGATCCTGGGAAAATGATAAAACTTGCAGATACATGTGCAAATATGAGTATCTATTATTTGTTACACTGAAAAATAGTCTGATAGTAAGTGAATAGGTAAGTATAAAAGTTTATGCATAAGATGAAATGCTGTTCAGCAGTAAAAGTGGTGATTATAAATAATTTTTAAGAATGGGGGAAATACATATAATCAAATGTTAAGCACATAAATGAAGGACAAAGAAAAGAAAGGCCTTAATTTTGTTTAAAAAGTTCACAGGAAAACTATTGGAAATATGGTAAATTGTTAATAGTGGCTTATTTCAGGATTGGATTATGGGTGACTTATTTCATTCTTCATACTTTTCTGTGTTTCCCAAATTTCCCACACCAGGCAGAGGTGGAAAGAGAGGACAGAAGCATTTTCATTCCCTTTAAGAATAAGCAGACGTGGGGACACACTTGGCTCAGAGGCGTGGGAGTCCTATCACTCGCTAGGGCAGCCTTCTGACAGAAAGAGCCCAACTGAGGCTGTATGAAGACGAAACAACTGCTTGGAAAGTAGCAAAATCTGCCAAGTGGTAACTGGGCATCACTGCAACTCTGCTGCTCCTTCGCTGTCATTCCCCAACACGCTGAGTGGTGGCTTGTGCCAGACGCTCTAGCGAGTGCCTTGTTGGCACTAGTTCAGGTAACAGTCACATTGCCCAGCTACAATATTTAATTCCCATTTTACTCGTAAGGTTCTGAGACGAGGTTCAAATAACTTGACTGCACACACATACGCACACACACAGTGGTGGATGTAGGATTAAAACACATGTTGTGAGAATTTTTGCCAGCTTTATCGAGGTATGATTGATAAAAAATGTATATATTTGTCATGTACAACATGACATTTTAATATATGTATACATTATGAAATGACTAGCAAGCTATTTAACATATGTCATCTCACATAGTAACCTCTCTTGTGTGTGTGGCAAGAGTACTTGAGATCTACTCTCAGCAAAGTTCAAGTATTCAATACTTGAAAGTTCAATTGAACTTTCAATACAGTCATCCTACTGTATATTAGGCCTTCAGTACTTATTTACCTTATAACTGAAGGTTTGTACCCTTTGACAAATATCTTCTGTTCCCCCTGCCCCCAGCCCCTGGCAACCACCATTTTACTCTATTACTATGAATTCGGTCTTTTCAAGATTTCACATATAAATGAGATCATGCAGCGTTTGTATTTCTGTGTCTGGCTTATTTCACTTAGTTTAAAGTCCTTCAGGTACATCCAAGTTGTTGCAAATGGCAGGATTTATTTCTTTTTAAGGCTGAATAATACTACATTGCCTGTGTTTATGTGTGTGTGTGTGTGTGTGTGTGTGTGTGTGTATCTCTCACTTTTTTAATCCGTTCATCTATTGACAGAAACTTAGTTTGTTTCCACATCTCGCTATTGTAAATAATACTGCAATGACTACAGGAGTGCCAATATCTTCTCAAGACAGTTATTTTTTTCCCCATGGATTAAAAAAAATGCCAAAAGTGGGATTGCTGGATCATACTGTAGTTCTATTTTTAATTTTTTGAGGAAACTCCATGCTGTTTTCCATAATGGCTGTATCAGTTTACATTCCCCCAGCAGTGGACAAGGATCTCTTTTCTCCATATTCTCACCAACACTTATCTTTGGACTTTTTGATAATAGCTACCCTGATAGTTGTGAAGTGATATCTCATTGTAGTTTTGATTTGCAGTTCACTGATGTTAGTGATATTGAGCATCTTTTCATATTCCTCTTGGCCACTTGTATGTCTTCTTTGGAAAAATGCTCATTCAGGTCCTCTGCCCATTTTTAAATAAGGTTATTTGTGTGTGTGTGTTTTTTTTTTTTTTTTTTTGCTATTGAAGTTGTATGAGTTTGTTACATATTTTGGATGATTCCTTATTGCATACACGATTTGCAAATATTTTTACCCATAGTAGTAGTTTGCCATTTCATTTTGTTAATTGTTTGCTTTGCAGAAGCTTTTTGCTTTGATATAGTCCCACTTGTTTTTCCCCTTGTGTTTCCTTTGCTTTTGGTGTCAAATCCAAAAAATCATTGCCAAAAACAATGTCCACGTTTTTTCCTAGGAGTTTTGTGATTTCAGGTCTATGTCTTTAATTCATTTTGAATTGATTTTGTGTAAGGGAAAGGTCCAATTTCCCTTCCTCCCTCTCTTTCTCCTTCCTTCCTTCCTTCCTTCATTCATTCCTTCATTCCTTCCTTCCTTTCTCTTTCTCTTTTTTTGCTTCTGGATATTCAGTTTTCCCAGTGTGATTTATTGATGAGTCCATTCTTTTCCCATTATGTATTCTTAGTAACTTTATTGAAAATTAGCTAACCATATGTGTGTGGATTTATTTCTGAGCTCTCTATTCTGTTTCATTGGTTTATATGTCTGTTTTTATGCCAGCACCAAACTGTTTTGATTACTATGCCTTTTAATATAGTTTGAAATCAGGGTGGTTGATGCCTCTCAGTTGTTCTTTTTGCTTAAAATTGCTTTAGCTAATCAGGGTCTTTTGTGGTTCCAGAAGAATTTTAGGATTTTGTTGTTGTTGCTATTACTGTGAAAACTGCCATTGGAATTTTTGATAGAGACTGCAATGAATCTGTATATTACTTGGGTATATGGGCATTTTAACAATATTAATTTTTCTAATCCATGAACATGGAATATCTTTCCATTTATTTTTGTTTTCTACAATTTCTTTCATGAATGTTTCATAGTTTTCAGTGTACAGGTCTTTCACCTTGTTGGTTAAATTTATTTCTAAGTATTTTATTCTTTTTGATGCTATTGTCAATGTAATTGTTTTCCTGATTTCTTTTTTGGGTAGTTTGTTGTTAGTGTATAGAAAAGCAACTAATTTTTATATTGCTTTTGTATCCTGAAACTTTACTGAATTTGTTTATTAGTTCTAACAGTTTTTGGTGGGGTCTGTAGGGCTTTTTATATATAAAATCATGTCATCTACAAACAGAGACAGTTTTACGTCTTCCTTTCTGATTTGGATGCCTTTTGTTCATTTCTCTTACCTGATTGTTTTGGATAAAATTTCCAGGACCATATTGCATAGAAGTGGCAAGAGTGGGCATCCTTGTCTTTTTTCTGATCTTAGAGTAAAAGCTTTCAATATTTCACTGTTGAGTATGATGTTAGCTGTGGGCTTCTGATATATGGCCTTTACTGTGTTTAGAACATTCCTTCTGTACCTTATTTGGTTGAGAGTTTTTATCATACAAGGATGTTGAATTTTGTCAAATGCTTTTTCTGCATCTATTGAGATGATCACTTGGTTTTTGTCCTTCCTTTTGTTAATGTGGTATATCATATTTATTGATTTGTATATGGCAAACCTTTGCATCCTGGAGATAAATCCTATTTGAGCATGATCCTTTTATTGGTTTGCTAGTGTTTTGTTGAGGACTATTTTTGCACTTATGTTTATCAGGAATATTGGCCTGTAATTTTCTTTTCTTGTAGTGTCCTTGTCTGACTTTGGTGTCAGGGTAATGCCAACCTAGAACAATGACTTGGGAAGTGTTCCATCCTCTTCATTTTTTTGGATGAACTTGAGAAGAATTAGTATTAGTTCTTCATTAAATGATTGGTAGAATTCAGCTATAAAGTCATCAGGTCCTGGGCTTTACTTTGATAGAAGTTTTTTTTTACTCATTCTATCTTCTTACCCATTATTGGTCTGTTCAGATTCTCTATTTCTTCATGATTCAGTCTTGGTAGGTTGCATGTTTCTAAAAATTTATCCATTTCTTCTAGGTTATCCAATTTGTTGGTAAATAAATGTTCTTAGCAGTCTCTTATAATCCCTTGTGTTAATGTGCTATTTGTTATAAAGTTTCCTCTTTAATTTCTGATTTTATTTAATTGAGTTCTCTCTTTTTTCTTAATCTAGCTAAAGGTTTGTCAACTTTGTCTTTTAAAAAAACCAATTTGGTGTTATTGATCTTTTATATTATTTTTCTAGTTTTTGTTTCATTTCTGTTCTGATCATTATTTTCTTCCTTATACTAATTTTGAGCTTACTTTTTTTCACTTATTCTAGTTCCTGGAGGTATAACAATAGATTATTCAAATTTTTTTCTTTTTTAATATAGGCATTTATTGCTATAAAATTCTACTTTAGAACTGCTTGTGCTACAACTGATAAGTTTTGGTATGTTATGTTTTCATTTTCATTTGTCTCAAAATATTTTTTAAAATTTCCTTTTTATTTCTTCTTTGACTCAGTTGTTTAGGTGCATGCTGTTTAATTTCACATATTTGTGAATTTTCCAGTTTTTCTACTGTTGTTGATTACTAGTTTCATACCATTGTGTTTGGAAAATATACTTCATATGATTTAAATCTTCTTAAATTACAGACTTGTTCTATGGCTATAGTGAATGCTTACAGTTTTATGTTGCCTCGGCATCCATTTTGAATATAAGTTGGACTTTCTCATACCAGAAGTAGGGCTCAGTCACCCTTGACAATGTTTCCAGTCCTACACCTCCTCTAAGTTTCTCTGTGTGGCCAGTCCAGATAACTTCCTCATACAATTGCCTGCTAGTGGCCACTTCCCTATGGGACTGGCCCCACTGACCCTAACACCCTGCATGGACTGTACAGATATACCACAGTGACTACCTCTCAGTCACCGTGTGACCTTCTGGAACTGTGTGCCTTCTTGCAGTTGTAGGGGCCAGCTGCAGGCACCCATGTAATGGTGGGGACAGGGGTTAGGCCAGTTGCATGTTCATGTGCACCTGTGGGGTTCCAGCTGGTGGTGTGCATATGTGTGGCTGCAGAGGCCAGCTGTAAGTGCAAGCACCATGGTGGGGGCAGGTGATGGGGTAACAGGGTTGGCTGCATGTGTATATGCAGCTGTAGGGGCCAAGGCTGGTGGTGTACATGTGTGGAGTTCTAGGGGCCAGCTGTGGGCACATAAGCCAGTGGATGCCCATGATGGGGATTGGTGGCTCTGTGTGCATGTACAGCTGCAGGGACCAGCTGCAGGTGCAAGCACGGTGGTGGGGGCCAATGATGGGAGTTAGGGCTGTCTGCTTGTGTGGGTGCCGCTATGGGGATGGGGCTGGTAGAAAGCATACATGTGGCTGCATGATCCAGCTGTAGGCACTTGCTCGGTTGTAAGACCTGGTGACAGGGTGGGACCAACTGTTGATAGGCGCATGACTAAGGAGTTAGCCAGCAATGCACACATGGTGGTGAGGGATGGGTTTGTAGCAGGGGCCCAGGCCATTCTTGGGCTCATACACTATGGCTACGCTGGGTTTCTGGGTTGGGGCACTGACAGTGGCAGCACCTAGGGCTTCTTTGGGAGGGGATAGGGAGAGGGATGATGGCTCAGGCACCTGGAAACTGTGAAAGTAAAAAACCGTGGGATCCTCAGTGGCAAAATTCGCAGGGGTTCCCTGTGGTTGTGCTGGTTGTTCATTTCCTCAGTGGCAGAAGCTGCTGGAGTCCTCTGCAGAGCAGGCTGCTGGGGTCCACAATGGTGAAACTGTGGGGTCCGTGGCAGGGAAAGCTGGGGTGGGGGGCACTGTGTGGTGGCTGTGAGGGCTACTGAGGTCCTCAAGCGGAGAAGTCTGCTGGGGTCCTGTGCAGAGGATGCTGCTGGGGACCACGGTGGCACCTGGCACACATCTGGTACTGATAACCTCTGTGCTTCCTCCTTGTGCCCAGTTGTCTCCAGATGTCTCAGCTATGCTGGTCTCCCCAGCAATCCAGGTGGGGTAAAACTGGGGGAAGTTCCCACTGCAATCCATGGGGGAAACTTCAGCCTCAAGGAGCAGGCCCTCAACACACAGCACTTTCACTTGTGTGTATGCAAAGAACTTCTTCAAGGAGCTGGAAAAGTCGCTGGGAGTAGTGACGGATAAGGGGCAATTGAGAAGCTCATTAGAATGGGAGTCACTCCTTGTCTGTCCCCTGGGCCCTGCCGTCCTTACTTGGAGAGCTGCTTTTGTACACCTCGCTGCTGCGGGCCCCGCTCCCTGGAAGTGACCACTCTCCTCTCCGTCTTACGTTGTAAGCCAAAGTTGAAGGCAGAGGCCTGGCAAAGGCCCATTACTTACTTTTAATGAGACAGCCAGGGAAATAAATTGGCATGTGTTAGTGAAATGGCTCATCAAGGTGAGTAATTATCTTCATGACTGGGGCAGTTTACCTTCCAAAGAAAGAATTTGCATCTCATCTCTCACTGGGATGTGGCTCTCCAGCACTGGGGCAGGAGGCCAAGCGGAGCTGGACACTGCGCACAGCCACCCCCACTTGTCTACTCTTGCCGTGCACCATGGACTTGTCACTCCCTAAATTCCAAAGCTTTCGTGGGGCAGACTGCACAATTGATCTTAGAGGACCAGAAACCCAGAGGAGAAACATGCCAAGCAGTTGTTTTATATTTTATGGCGCGGTGTGTGTGTCTGTGTGGTGGGGACAGGGTAGGCATTTCACAGGGCCTGTAGGAGAAGCTATCAGGGAAGAGTTCTGGCAGCTTCACTAATTAGAATTACCCTTTTCTTAGTTCTGAACCAAACTTTAATTAAAGTCCTATATTTCCTGCTTTACTTTCTTGTGTGCTCATATTGTATCCTGCACAATTAGCATCTAGTCATGTCCTGGGTTTAATTGTCATTTCCATGTGTTTTGGCACTTTACAAGGAAATTACCTCATTACTATTTTTTTCTGTCTTATGCATATTAGTTATGTCTTCCAAGACAGGTCATAAGCTACTTGAGGTCAAGGATGGGGTTGTCTCCTTGGCTTTCATACCCTCCGGCTTCTGTTGCAGTCTCAGGATACAGAAGACTATATCAAAGAGTATGTTTCTCCCTGGTCTCAATGTCAAGAAGCTATCTCCTAAAGGCCCGCAGCAGGTGACTGATATTATTTCCTTCTATGCATTGGCTACCAGGAGGCTCAGAACTGATTTGTTGCCTCACTCTGGCTCATGGCATGCTTTGTGAATCAACTTCACCCTTGATGTCAACTAATTTTCCTTTTTCTTTTTTTTTTTCTTTTTTTCTTTGAGACAGAGTCTCGCTCTGTTGCCCAGGCTACAGTGAGTGCCGTGGCGTCAGCCTAGCTCACAGCAACCTCAAACTCCTGGGCTCAAGCGATCCTACTGCCTCAGCCTCCCGAGTAGCTGGGACTACAGGCATGTGCCACCATGCTTGGCTAATTTTTCTATATATATATTTTAGTTGGCCAGATAATTTCTTTCTATTTTTAGTAGAGACGAGGTCTCGCTCTTGCTCAGGCTGGTCTCGAACTCCTGATCTCGAGCGATCCACCCGCCTCGGCCTCCCAGAGTGCTAGGATTATAGGTGTGAGCCACCGCGCCTGGCCTAATTTTCCTTTTTCTTTTCCCCACTAGATGGTAAGCTCCATGTGGACAGGCCCATGTCTGTTTTGAGTTTCACTCTATCCCCATCCCGGTGTCCAGCACCTTGCCTGGCACTCAGTAAATAACTACAGAGTATATAAATTTCAGGTTTTGCAACTTTTGCATCTTTGTGTGGTATTTAAATCTTATTTGAAACAAAGCGGGAAGAACATACAGACACCCATGCGCACACACTAATAATTAAACAATGTACTTGGCAAATAATTATCAGCTGACATGGTTATGGTATGGAGAATCACAAAGTAGGCTGAGTTGATTGGGCCTCTGGTTGTGGTGTTTACACTACAACAAGTTTTTTTTTATCCAGATGTGTGGCATTGTGAGTTTTACAGACTGTTCAGTGAGTAGGTTTCTGAGGTTTCCTGGGGTTGTTAGTAGAACCTGCCAGGTCTGCTAATCATGTAAGGCCATTCCCTGGAATGCAGGACTGAGTTCTGCATTATGGAGCCTAGGCCAAGGATGGCAAGAAAGACATCACCTTCCAATCACATTCGTTTCAGAGCCCCCATTTGGCCTTTGGAGTAGAGGGTGGTAGATTTGTTTTCCTGACCCCACTGGGGTCCTCTCAGGACACTTACCGTTTCTGTCAATGGCAAAAGGCACGTCCGTTGTGACGATTTCATAGTTGCAAATCTGGCTGTACTGCGGGGAGCAGTCCTCATCGACAGCCTCCACCTGCAGGATGCTGTCATAGATCTTGCCCTCTGTCACGACAGCCTTGTAGGCCGGCTCTTTGAAGGTGGGAGCAAACTCATTGACATCCTTCACCTGGATATGGACCACGGCCCTGGGATCAGACACAGGAAGGAAGGGATGGTGGTAAAGAAAGAATCACACCGATTTCCCACCCCTCCTGAGGGCCCTGACTGGGGTCCTGAGGCCAGGTGAAAGGAGGGCCCACAAGCCAGTTGGGGCAGTTGTCTGACGGTCTGTCCCCCCTCTCACTGGAGACCCTCTCCCTGCCCTCACCCCAATGATCTGAGACAAATAAATCTAGCCCAGAGAGACTCTTTCCTATTCTTTGCCCTTCCCCATTCCCCAGCTTTAGACAACATGTTTCATCTTCATTTCTCCCCCCAGTCATTCACTCCTCCATTCGGTAAGAATTTAACCCCCTTACTCAGTGTCAGGCTCTGAGCCAGACTCTGTAAGGGAGCAAGCAGTGACAACTCACAATGAAAAGTGCTGTGACAGAAGCACATAGCACTGCAGAAGCCCAGGAAGAAGTCCTGCCCAGGTCAGATGGGCCAGCTTAGGGAGGGCTTCCTGGAAGAGGTGACACCTGAACCCAGTCCTAAAGATGGAACAGGAGTATCTTCAAGTGAGGAAGAGGAAGTAGAGTATTGCAGGTGTAGGAAGCACCCTGTGCGGATGGCTGCCGGGGACTGGAGAACTGGCAAGCCATTGAGCAGGGCTGGAGTACCACGGTGTGACAAGGGGGTAAACATATCAAAAGAGCTCTGTCAGGCCACTCACTTGTGTGACTTCTTCCAGGCCGTCTCCCGGGGCCCGGCTCCACAGTCGTAGGCCTGGATGATGAAGGTGTACTCCTTCTGCAGCTCACAGTCGATGGGGCTCTTGGCACGGAGCCGGCCCTCCCCCGACGTCTTGTTGAGCACCACGGCCTCAAAGGGCAGCTCCTGGCCATGGATCTTGAATGCACAGATTTCCCCTGCAGAGGATGGAGGACAGTGAGTGGGAATCCTGACAACTGCCAGATTGAAGACAGCGCTTCCATTAACCAAATCTGCAAACCAGACCCTCCCTGCAATTTCCTCTGTGCACATAAAATTGTCAAACCAGAAGAGGCCTCCAGTGGTCCAGACCCACATGTTCATTTCATGGATGGTAAAATTGAAATGTTTTAGGCATGGAAATGCCACCCATCAAGTCTATTCTGGTGGAGAAAGGTGAGAGTCATCGTGCCAGGGAGCTGGCTGATTTTCCAGTTCCCCAGTTCTCCCAGCAGGGTTCCCACTTGCCCTCCGCCCAATCTGGGATTAGGGAACTTGCTCATAGTCAAAAGACAACTGACCGCAGAGGAAAGTAGTAAAAGGCGGTAGCTTTACACAGCCTTCTGTCCCATGAACACATCCTCACTGCTTGAAAGTGTGGTCCATGAACCAGCAGCATTGGCATCACTTGGGAGCTTGTTAGAAATGCGAATCCCAGGTCCCACCCAGCCCTCTGGAACCAGAATCTGCGTTTGAACAGGATCCCCAAGTGATTTGTTTGCTCACTAGAGCAGCTCTGCTCTTCTCTTTCCTTTACTCCTGGTTTAAACACCCCACATTGCTGCAGCCACATTCTCTCCACTGCCACCACCTCTCTATTAAGTCTCCCCACCCACCACTTCCCTGTGCAATTTTGAAACAGTGGAGGTGAGTCTCTGTGAGTTCCAGAGTCCCTGTGGAGCCTGAAAACCTAACCTCTTAAAGAGCTGAACCTGTTGTGAAATGAATGCATTTCTCCTCTTCAGCTGGGCTTATGATTATTGTAACTAGTGCTCTGTGACAAAATTATAAAGCCATGAGAATATCTCTCTTTTCTCAATCAGTGGATTTTCATTACTGAACCCCAGCTACAAGCAAGCCCTGTAGGAAATGCCTTGGGAAGTGCCAAACAGCCTCATAACTTCTCAGGGAACCACCTGGGGGATTGCTCCCAGGAATATCCTATATTCTAATTCAAGTCTCCCACAGGAGAGAAATCCCCCCCCCATTTTACATATAGGAAGCATGACCTGATCTCTTACTAACAATGTTTTCTAAGATGTTCAATCAATACCAATCTTACCTTTACGCCTTTTTTTTTTTTATTTCATTGATCCTCAATTTCATTATGAACATTCCATTTTCACTGCCTCTCCTCCTGGCCACTTCTCAAGTGCAGTTGTGGAATAATGGACAAGGCAGACAGGTTGTGGCCCTGGTTCTAACAAGGAGGCCGGTTCCCATTAGCGGCTGTTGTTTAGATCACTTAGCTTCTCTGTACTGCCCATCCTGACAAGGCTGGTCCCTGTAGCCTCCAGGGCAGGAGAACAGGTTTTAGCCAGTCCTCAAGTTTAATTTCTGCCTGAATTAGCTGGGGTTAAATGGATGAACTTCTAAAGTGTCCATTTTGTGATTCTATCCCAAGATCAGTGCCAATATGGGAATATTACCAACAAATGTGCCCAGACTATTTGTGGGGCTTTCCCTTGAGTGCCCAACCATCGCCATGGTTATAAGGCTAATCGCACCATTTCTCTTTGATGAGTCAAATTAGACCTAAAATAGATGAGGGTAATCGTAATCTTCTGTTGGAAACATCTGATCACAACTAAAATAGTTCTCAAGACATAGAAATCCTTAACAAGAGACAAGGAGAGGAAGGAGGGAAAGGAGGAAGAGAAGAAGAAAGAGGAGACACAAAGGGAGGAGAAGATAAAGTAAATGTCAAGGTGACATATTCCATCTAACAGAATTCAGTATGATGCAATTCAATAGAACTAATATTTTGTGAGAGCTGACTTAAGTCCCAGGCCTGCAGACACAAGGATAAACAACTTGGGTACCTTAAAACATAAGGATACCTTCTTCCCAAGCATTCTTTGCCTACTAGAAAAAACAGACAAGTAAACAAAGATAACCAATGCTCACTTAGTTTCACCAGCTCAGTCTCAGACAGGATTAGTCCCTTTTGAACAAAACCTAGAATTCACATCACCGTTATTTATCCTACCTCTTCACCTGACACCTGTGTTCAGGTTGCAAAAAAGTTTGTTCATTTATTTATCCATTCATTCACCTTATAAATATTTATTAGGTCTATGTGCCAGGCACTGGTGAAGCAATGACAAACTAAGCCAGGCCCAGCCCTGGCCTGCAAGCTGCTTGCAGTGTGTGGGGGAGGGAAGTGAGCAGTCAGTAATCACACACTAAACGAACAGCATGTAACGAGAGCCATGTGGCACCAAGAGCCTCCTGACCTGGTCAGGCAGAGCAGGGAGGGCTTCTCTGAGGATGTGACAACTGGGCTGAGCTCACAGGAAGAGAAAGTGGAAGACTCCTGGGCCATGAGGAGTGAATCCTGTTTTGGGCAGAGGGGCAGCATGCCTTAGGACCCTTCAGCAGGAAGGAGCATGGTGAGTCCAAGGGACCACAGAGTCCAGTGTGGAGGGGTGAAGGCCATGACACAGGACTGGTTTCTGGGTCTGTCGCCTGAGAGCCACCCAGAGCCCTCTTCTCAGAAGTGCCCTGAGCTAGGTTTAAACCTCTGCTGTCTCTATCTTAAAATTCTTAATAATTTTACCTTTGAACTTGTGTTTTGTAGATGAAGTCTGATGGGACAGTGGATCATGTCACGAGCAGAGGAGATGGGTGCAATTGTCTGTCCACTGTGTCTTGCTGCCCCGTGCACGTATAGCACTCAGAACTCCAGCGGAAGCACGACTCGACGTGTGGGAGTTCAGCAAGAACAAGGTGAGCAGGCATGTTATATCTTCAGCTGATGAAGCAGGAAGCTGACTTCCTCAAGAGGCCACACTCTCCCACACTTTGAGCCAGAACTTGCTTCAAATGCAGCAAGAAGGCAGTGGCAAACCAAGAAGCATGACACTCAAGGAACCCTGCTGTGTCCTTTCTTACTCATGTTCCTTTCTGTCTTAGCCAACCACAGATGCTGAGAATGATGGCAGAGAGGAAAAGGAAAGATCACACAACGCATATGTAGTTTCTTTTCTTTTTAGGCTGCCCTTACTATGAGTAAGCCAAAAATAGAGAGCGTTGGTAGAATGCGCACATATAAAAAAGTGAAGTAAAAACAGTTGAGTTTGTTTTGTGTAGCATTTACACTGCTCTGGTAAGAATTTAATACGTATGCATACATGAACTACAAAATACAAATTCTGTAATTTGGGGATTATGCACACCAGTTAAATGCTCTTATATTTGGATTTAAAACTGGCATTGCACAACATAAAGATACATGGTAAAATTCAGGCCAATAATTTAAAATTTTAAAATTTTCTTCACTTAGAACTATACCAAATTGCAAATTGAAAACACTGTGACAATTTGAGAGAGAGACTGTGGAAGAAAGGCACCAGAATGAAGTCCTAGGAAGAAGAATATTTAAAACTGTAGTTCTCAGCACCAGTGTATGACAGATTGGGCTGTCTTGATCTTTTGTGAGGGCTGTCACTAGAATTTGTTGTCACTAATAAAGCACTGCAGTGGGAGGATGGTGTACTTAAAAGTAAAAGATCAGATCTAATGGTTTCCATATAAAGATATCACTTTCAAAATCTTCTTTCCAATATCCTTTTTTGGGCGGGAGAGCTAGCGTGCTGGGAGTCGTGTGTGGACAACATGCAGATGAGTGCGCACATGAGGCCAGCAGCACCAGCCCGCGGGGCCTCAGCTGCCCTCTCACATGGGCTGTGGCCCACAGCGGCTGCACTGGGCTTCACCAAGAGCCCCTTGGGGGCCAGACCAGAAGACAAGGCCCCGCCATGCCTGGGTGGGCCATGATGGCCCCGACCCCTCAGTCCTGCCCGTATCGCACAATTACCAGCTCCCCAGAAATCATGCACCTTCCAAGACACAAGCAGAAGTTGTAGCTGTCTTTTAATACCTAAGACTTTGAGAGAAAAGCCTTTAAATTAATTTTTAGAGTATATTTTGCTTCTTCCCTTGAATACCCTTGAACAACAGATTGTGTTGCTTCCATTTTTTAGATGAGAAAATGGAGTCTCAGAAAAATGAAGTGTTTCATCCAAGGTCACTTTGACAGCAAGCAGCAGACCAAGGACGGAATCCAGCGCTCCCTTCGCTCTTTCCTGCTCCTTACTGCTGGGCGTGATGTTCCAGGACGGTGGTTTTCAAAGTGCGATCTGTAGACTCCTGGAGTGCCCAAGACTCTTTCCAGGGGCCCACTAAGTCAAAATGATCCCTAGATTAATATGAAGATATTATTTGACTTTTCCACTGTGTTGGTATTTGCCCTAATGACATAAAGCCAATGGCAAGTAAAAGTGCTGGTGTCTCAGCAGCACCTAACGGCATCCTTCCCCACAACATAGTCACGGTTTAAAAACGGTCGATTGCACTTAAGAATGACTGTAATGATGCAATAAATATTATCAATTTTATTCAGTCTCAACCCTTGAGTTCATGTCTTTTTAATATCCTGTGTGACAAAATGAAAATACACACAAAGCGCCTCGGCACGGCAAAGTACTCTGGTTTGTCTCTAGGAAAAGCATTTGTGTGAGTGAAGTTGATTGTGAACTAACTAGGAACTTTTTTCATGGAATGACATTTTTTACTTAAAAGAACGATTGACAGACAAACTATGTTTATTCAAACTTGAGTGCATGGCAGACATTTTTTGCAGTAAGCCTGTCACTTCAAGGAAAACAACTGATAGTGTTCATTGCCAATGGTTAGATTCAAGCTTTCAATTTTGGAAAACTCGTGCCTGCCAGTGTGAGCTTAACAATTTGCCAATATTTTAATACTTTTCTGATGAGATGTATAATGATGTTAATGAATATCACTGTGATATGTGACTTTTTGATATTGTATAATGAAATATGTCAACTTTGGAAAGATCTACTTAATAATGAACCAGTATTTTCCAAACAACCAATGCATAGTGTTACACAGTCCTATATGGGGTAAAAGATTCAAAGTGTAAGGTAGTCCAATGGATTTTAATGTAACAGTGTGCAATGGACTGAACGTTTATGTCCCACCAAATTCATGTTGACACCAAATCTCCAAAGCAATGATATTAGGAGATGGGGCTTTTGAGAGTTTAACAGATCCATTAGGAGATGGGGCTTTGGGGAGTTGATCCCAGATTAATGGGATTAATGCCCTTATAAAAGCAGATCCAGACACATGTCACATGTGTCATCCAAAAACAATCTGACTCCTTGAAGCACCTTGCAACTATCAACCACGTCTTACACACTTTTTCCCTCCCCTTGGCCAATGACAGTATCCTGTGCATTTGCGTAATCTCATCCAGGGCCAGTACTGACCCATGAGGAGAGTTTAGTGAGGAGAATGTTTTAGTTTGACTGTTTTTTGCTCATTACAGTGACTAATGGCTTTTGTTGGGCAAGAGTCAGGGGTGCTAAATATCCTGCCCTAAGCAGGTCAGGTATATACATCTTACCCCAAACAGCCACAGTGTTCCGTAAGCTGGTCCTCTGGGAGCAAACACCTGGCTGAGTCTACGCCCCTAGGTCTGAGGAAAAAGATGAGTCTTGCAAAGCCTTCTCCTCTAGATTGCTGGAGGTCCCTCCGGTCAGAGTATGCTACCATCTGCTCTCGGTGGCATGCACCGCCCTCCCTGGCACACACCTGGCAGACACTCAACTCTGACCGCACTGCCAGAGGGCTGGGTGGAAGAAGTTTTTAAAGTCCACTTCTTGTGGAATCATCTGTAGTCACTTTAAATATAATAAAAAGGGAAAGGACAAATGCTAATCACATCAAGAGGTAATCATGTTCAGAATATCAAATTAGGGCTGAACTTAGAAATAAATCTATATTTTAACAAAAAAGTTGACTTTAAGCCCTCCCGCTTCATATTAAAAACTTAAAACCTTCAAAAGTAGAACACCAAAGGGAAGGGTTCTCTGGGGGTCACTTTGCGTGCTCCTTCACAAGTCTGGGTGGGGGGATCGCGGACAGACCTTGGGTTGAGTCCCATCTCTGCCCTTCTCAGAGGGGGTGACCTTCGGTGGTTTCCAGGTTCCACTTCATCACAGCTGGGAATACTAACCACGCCAGATCCTGAAAGTACCATGAGGCTACAATGACACAGAAAATGTGAAAGGGCTCTGGAAGTATAAAGGTCTATCTGCTTTTTATTATTACAGTTATGATAAATTCTGCCTTCTAGCCTGTAAGCTTCTAGGTGCATATTGACAGCTTACCTTGGTTCCCATTAGAAAGCAAAGGCAGAAGGAGGTTGTCACCACATATAGCTTTCTAGCTACTTGGAATTGAGCTAAATAAAACATACTCTTTTTTTTATTTTAAAAATCATTTTTCTGAAGCTTTGTGCCAAGATCACAATTCCTTCTTTTTGGAAGATTAACACAACAGCTATTATGTTTCTGGAAAATGAATGAAGATGAAGCATTTTCCCTTCTTTGGCAATATTTGTTGGATGAATAAATGATATAAAAATTTATATATATGCTGAGAGACTTGGAGAGGTCCCTGTGACTCAGAGAGTTAATAATTTGGTCAAATAGAGCTTGAAGAGAGGTTGAGTGGTTACTTGGTCTGCTTGGTGCCCAGTGGTTCTGGAATTGAAGGACTCCAAGTACAAAAACATACTGTCTTTATTCACTTATTAAATCTTCCCAGGCATAAATTATACAATAAGAAGAAAATGAACAATAATAACAATAATAATTTACAAAAATCACTGTAACTCACATTTATTGAGTGTTCAGTATAAGCCAGGCAATTATTTAGGGCAACCGTGGAAACAACCTACATCTCTGTATGCTCTGACCTGCCTGGCTAGGGACTGGAGATTTGGCTGAATCAGAAACCAGCTCTGTTTTTGCAGACAGAAAAAGGAGGCAGATGAACAAAATGTTAGGTGCCATTAAGTACTGCAAAGGCTGTAATAGGTATCTTTTGTGGATGTTGTAAGAACACAAATGATGATGGATCAATCTCACTTCCTAAATATTTCCAGAATCAGTTGTTTGCTGTCTCATGGCTACCATAGAGGAATGCTGTAGCTGCAAGAGGGAAGGAGTTTCAGCCTAAACTCTCCTGAGACAAGACCCTATCCCCTGGAGGCTGTTACATCTCCCTCTTCACAGTGGAGTTTCAATTCTGCTATTCCAAGACATTGCAGGTAGCATAAGTCAGTGCCTAAAAGTCAGATGAACTTAGATTCAAACCCTAACTCTTCATTTGTCAACTCTGTAACCTTGAAACATAACCTCTCCTTACCTCCATTTCCCCATCTGTAAAATGGGAATAAAACCGTCTTTCTCCTGTGGTAACCACATTATAATCAGAAGAGAACTTTCTTTTTTTTTTTTAAATGAAAATGTACTATGGCAGAAACAGGGTTGAGTAATTTGTATAAAGCTATCTAATTTAATTCTCACAACAGTTTTATAAGGAAGCCGGCAGTGATGGCAGACCAGATCCAAAAGTCATTTCCCTAGTTCTTCCCTGTTTCCCTTTTGCATGTTATTAACTCCCAGCCCTCCTGCTCACCACCTGGTTGATCCTGAGGTGACCACAATTCTAGATGTCAGATGGAAGGAGAAGGAGGGCTGAAATGCAGTCACACTGAAAAGGACAGTGACTCAGTTTGTAATGGCTAAATTTTTAATATTTGCCAAGAGAGTGTTTTAAATCCTAAGTGTCTCAAAAATTACTGTCCTGGACCCAATTACAAGATGGGTATAAAGACCTTTCCCTCTGTCAAGCAGGAATGGAGGCCTGCCACGTAAGGGTAGAGAATCATAGTAAGAATGAAGGGATCTTGTTTGCCCACAGTTTTGGACAATAGTTCAGTCAGACCCACACCATGATCGTTACCTACAACCTATCTAGGTTACCTTCTACTTGTCCTTCAGGAAAATAATGGATGTTGAAAACACCTTGGAGGGTAAAAATCTCATACAAATATGATGGCCCTTTACAGCTGTCCAATTATCTCTACCAATAAAATTTTTGTAAGCATCCACCTCCTGCAGGGAGGGAATCTTAGTAGGTACTGAAGTTCCCAGAAACCTAAGATACTGTCCCTGTTGTCCAGGGACTTACCTATAAATTTCAAAACAGAAGCTATATGGAGGACTACATAATTAAATGTGTTTGAGGTTAAGAAATATCAGAGTTGTCAAGATACAGGGGCTGAATACTACAGCCTCCTCAATTAACCATAAGAAGTCTTAATATTCAGATAGAGGTGGTATAAATCATACTGAGTGGTAAAATCTTTGGAATCTTTCTTTCCCCTTTTTCTCAATGTCTAAACAGGGGTCTGACAAAGGGCCTCAAGGTTGAACCCCTCAGAAGTTACCTAAAGGCTTTGTTTGTCCCCATCTGCTATGGTTTAAATATTTTCCCTCTCCAAAACTCATGTTGAAACTTAATTCCCAATGTGGCGACATTGAGAGGTGAAGCCTTTAGGAGGTGATTGGGTAATGAGAGCTCATGACTAATCCATTCATGGATTAATGGATTTGTGGTTTCAGGGATTAATGAGTTATCATGACAGTGGGACTGGAGGCTTTATAAGAAGAGGAAAAGAGACCTGAACAAGCGTGCTCAGCCCCCGCACCGTGTGATGCCCTGCACCACCTCAGGGCTCTGCAGAGCCCCCACCAGCAAGAAGGGACTCATCAGATACAGCCCCTTGATCTAGGACTTCTCACCCTCCCAAACTGGGAAAAATAATTCCTTTTTAAAATAAATTTTCCAGTTTCAAGTATTATAAGCAATAGACAAAGATACCACCTAATTAAAAAAATTTTTTTCCTCTACTCCCTTCTGAGTTTTTCTCATCTATAGTGTCTTCAGGAAGTCAGATAGGCACAGGATAACAGTTTTTATTCAAAGAGTGACTTGTTGAATACTCTGCATCTGCACTCTTTAGTGCAGAGGCCACTAGCCACAGTATGGCTCTTCAACACTTGAAATGTGGCTAGTGTGTCCAAGAAAATGGATCTTCAATGTCATTTGATATTTATTATTTTAAATTTAAATTTAAGAACAGAAATTACATTCATTTACTATAAAACTTTCAAGTTTGGATATGCGAATCAATTTTTCAACTATAAATTGCATAAAATCTAAATAGAGATAAAATATTTTTAATAAAAATTTAGAGCCCTATTTGAGATGTCTTATAAATATAAAGCATACACTGGATTCAAAAGACTTTTTAAATGAAAAATAGAATAGAAAATTTCTCATGAATAATTTTTTATTTGATAACTTGTTGTAATGATAATATTGGATACTTTGGTTTAAATATGTTACTAAAATCAATTTTACCTATTTCTTTTTATTTTTACAATGTGGCTATTGGAGGATATATGATTATGTATATGGATTGAATTATGTTTCTGTTGGATGGCCCTGCTCTACATAATCAATAGCACACATCATCAAAGGCTAATTTCCCCATGGAAATAAATGTAAAGTACAGGGGATGCATTCTACAGTAACTATTAGAATTATTCTATTTTATGCTGATTTTGGAATTATTCCTAATATTTAGGATAATGCTCCTTCTTAAAACAAAAGCCCATTTAACCTTCTTCAGATGATTAAGTCACATTCAGCTCCAATTCCCAAACTACTGATTATCAAGCCTTGAATTAGCATTGCCTCTTAACAATTACTTGGATGGTATTGTTAAGGCATACAAATATATTTTTAAAATTTAGTAACATTGAATTTCAAAATAATAGCATATTCATCACCTGTAGAAATCCAGGTGTATGTACTGAGAAATGTCTTTCACTGATGAGCAGCTAAGGTGGAAGTCTTTTGGCAATAGGATTAAAGTTTGTAATTCACTTAGTCTCTAGAATTGAAAATGTACAATCCTTTATAAAGAAAATTGTTACGGCCGGGCGCGGTGGCTCACGCCTGTAATCCTAGCACTCTGGGAGGCCGAGGCGGGTGGATCGCTCAAGGTCAGGAGTTCGAGACCAGCCTGAGCAAGAGTGAGACCCCGTCTCTACTAAAAATAGAAAGAAATGATCCGGCCAACTAAAAGTATATATAGAAAAAATTAGCCGGGCATCGTGGCGCATGCCTGTAGTC
>CM052436.1:97971511-97987990 GCA_028533085.1 Varecia variegata
GAAAATTGTTATGTTCAAAAATAAATTTAATAACATATTAGGATTATTTTAATAATTTTATAAACTAATAATTATATATTGCATATCAAGATACATTATGTCAATATTCTTATTGTGCTATTTCTAACTAGAATAATTCAAATTCAGGCAAAATGCTACACACTGTGCATGTTTAAATAAAATGGGGGGATAGAGAGTAAGAAAGGGACCTGGGGAGTTCAGCCTCTGACATGAGTGAGTAAACTCCTAACAAACTGACTCTCTCACAACACGCGATAAGCCTGGAAAAATACCTGCCCTCATCCCCTAAATACTTAAGGGCTCTGGAGAGTGATTTAAAATAGGCAGATTTGGGAGCGGAGTTGAAACTTGCAGGGAGCCACTGGCAATGGAGGGGTTTTCTGTTCTGACCCTTTGCCCGGAGGGTAGCTGCAGCCAGGCTGAGAAGGATGGCTAACATGATAGGGAGCCTGTCTGTCGTCTTTTTGGCCAGGTAAGCAGGCTTGCCTGAGTGTGAGAGGGGAAGAGGAGACAGCCACTGCAGGGGAAGCCCAAACTCTGGGTTCAAACTCCACCCAAGTCTCTGGCTGGCCCAGAATGGGGTGTGTGGGGAGGGACAGATGAAAAGCCCTTTGAACTGAGGTCTGAACTGCCACCCACAGCAACTCAATATAGAAAGAGCCAGGAAATTAAGACCTTTTCCTAAGGGAAAAGGTAACAGAGGCTATCCCTGAGATAATATAGATATGTGAATTCTCAAATGAAGACATTAAATAAGTTCTTTTTAGCATGTTCAAAACACAGGAAGCAAAAATGACAGAGTTAAAGGGAGAAATAGACATTCCACAATTGTAATAGGGAAATTTTAACACCACTCTCAGTAACTGATAGCATGAGACATAAAACAATCAACAAAGTCACAGATAATCTAAACAACACTGTCAACCACTTTGTTCTAACTAATATGTATAAAACACTACATCTAATTTCAGAATACCCATTCATATGCTCATAAAGACTGTATGCTGGGCCATAAAATGAGTCTCAAGCATTTTAAAATGCTGAAAATATACAGAACATATTCTCTGACTACAATGAAAATAAATCAGACATCAATAACATTTAACAATAAGAGATCTAGAGAAACTCCAGATATTTGAAAACTAAGTAGTACACATCTAAATAATTCATGGATTAAATTCATGAATCAGGGAAAAATTGAAAGGGAAATTAGAAAATAATTGGAACTGAAGATAATACAAATTATACATATCAAAATTTGTGGAATGCAGTTAATTCTATGCTTAAAGAGAAATATATAGCTTTAAAAGCATTTATTAATAAAAGAAGAAAGATCTAAAATCAAGAAGCTAGGAAAAAAAAAGCAAAGTAAACCCGAAGTAAGAGGATAAAAAAACCTTATTACTATATTTAAATAATATATTAAGGAATTGCATGCTATTTTTTAAAAAAGAAAAAAAACACAACTTTTTCTAAAAGAAAATTTCAGGCCCAGATGGTTTTGGTGAATTCTATAATATATTAGAAGACTAAATAATATCAATCATACATAATTTTTTAGAAAATAGAGGAAGGTAAACTTTTCAATTCTTTTTAAGAGGCTAGCATTACCTTAATACTAAAACCTGACGGAGACATTACAAGTAAAGAAAATTAAAGACCTCTATCTGTCATGAACATTGGATACAAAAATCCTTAACAATATATATTAGCAAATTTAATCCAACACTATTAAAGGGATCATGACTAAGTGGGATTTATCCTAGGAGCACAATATTTAGTCAGTGTAACTCACCATATTAACAGAATAAAGGAGAAAAAACATATGATCATTTCAATGGATGCAAAACAAGAATTTGCCAAAATTCAGCACCTATAAATAATTTATTAATAGTAAACTAGGGAACTTGTTCAAACTGATAAAAGGTATATATGAGAAACCTAGAGTTAACATCATACTAACAGTGAAATATTAAATCCTTCCTTTCTAAGGTCATGAACAAGAGAGGATGTCTGCTTTCACTACTTAATAGCTCTTAAGTACTTATTATGGGCCAATGGCTTTAGAACAACCCTTTGGGCAAGAATTAATACCAAGTTTTCTTCCATTATACAGATGAAGAGACTCCAGCACAGAGAAGTTAAGAAACTTGCTCAACGTCACAAAGTAATCATAAGCCAAAATTTGAATTCAGCTCTGCCCTGCTTTAGAGTTTACCTCTTAATCACAACTATCTTCTCGGTAGTATAATAATAATTATTATTACAGGACTCTAGAGGCAGGGTAGAAGCCTCTGTGCCTGGCCTTTTCTTTATACTTTCCCTCCACAGGCCCAGAGGCAAACATAACTGCTGACACTTGTCCACCAGGGACAAAGTAGACACAGGCTAAACAGTCCATGGGTTCTAGGAGATGTTAGAGAGAACTGCTGCCTGATTTACACATCTCCATCCAAGGCGCCATGCTGTCCATCAATAGGAATATTCAAATTACAGTGGTATTTTGCTACTAAAAGTGAGTCTAATTTGCACATTTTCATTATTTAGAGGCAGTTAATTAAAAACCCGGCAGATATTTATTTTGCTTCTTTCACATCACCAGTGATTTCTTGCTGCCACGTTTCATGGCATTACAGTTTTATGACTTGACACGGCCTTTAGTGAGCTTCTTATGGTTGTGTCTCCATTATTTTAATTTCAAGCAAGACATTAAGCCACTGTAACATTCCAGCCATTGCTGCTGAGGCATGAGCAGCAATTGTGGTGTTCGTCATGATCAAAGGGTAGATGCTACCGGATTATACAGCAGCGAAGGTCCTTGGGCCCTTCAGTAGGGAAAGTGGGTGTTTGGCTCTTAACTGGTGAGAGATTGACCCCAAGTGTTGTCCTGGCCAGAAGCAGGAAACCTGAATGCTAGGCCCATTCAGTCATTTCATTATCTCGTAATGATAGAGAAGGAATTGTTATGCCAAAAAGTGGCCATGTCAGCTGTGACATTTCTAAGAAAGCTAAGCTTTTATTTTATGCAAACTTTGAAATGCAAACTTTGCAATTCACTCTTATAAAGTATCTAAGTATCTTTTCATGTGAAATTAATGCTATTTTACCCTTGCATGTTTGGATAGAATTAACATTCCAAGAAAATGTGCCATGTTTATCTGGAAACTCCATACCTGCTAGACAAGGGCCACTTCAGGCAGACAGAAGCCCTGCTCTGAAATTGCTGTTTCAGGATTAGGACATCAGGGAGCCAACTGGGAATGAATAAGCAAGATTTTTAAACTGGAAATTAAGGAGGAGCAAAAAAACCACTGTAACAATCAGGCTTTTGTAATTTACCTGCAAATGGGAAACTGTGGAAGCAGAAAGGCTTGCAAGCTGCCCATTTGAGAGGCTAGCAAGTAGCTGCTATAACCATCAGTAACCTTGGTTGTCAAGAAAATGAGCCACCCTGCTGCTCTTGCTTAACTAACAGAGAACTTTCCCTTATTTCTCCAGGAGAACTCCTAACCAAGCTTCAAAACCCAGCATAAGCATGGATGTCCCACCACTGTGTCCCTGCCTCCCCTCCTTCCTGCACTTTCTTTTTGCCTTGTCAATTGTGTCTGCACATCTTTTTTTTTTCCTTGGAGCTCCCTGAGGCAAGAATCTGCACTTCTCATTTCCCTGACTTCAACACCTAGCTTAAGGCATGACTTAACGTAGGTGCTCAGGGAAAGTTTGTTGAGCACCAAAGAGACTATCTCGGTAACTTCAGAGGAAGCATGGCATAGTGGTTAAGAACAGTCTTTGGAATCGAAATGACTTGGCTTCAAGTACCAGCTCCAACATTACTAACCCTGTGACCTTGGCCAAAGTACGTTAACTTCTCCAGTCTCGATGTTCTCATCCATAAAATGGGAATAATGACAGATTCTACCACAGTGGGCTATTGTGAACTTTAAAGCACTTTGGATAATGCTGGCATGGAAAAAGTGCACAGTAAATGCTGACAATCGATAACATCAGTGACGCTGAAGCCGAAACTCATTTTCTTCTTGTTTTGACCTCACAGGAGAGAAAGAGCCTCAGAGCAGGTCACTGTCTAGTGTCAGAAAGATCCACACAGGGCCATCTCTAGGACCCTGCCTCCTCACCTCCCTTTGCCAGCTGTCATGCCTCAGCCACCTCCTTTAACCAGACTCATTTCAAGGTCTGTCTGGCCCCTGCCTCAGAGCCCAGCTTGCTTCTCGGGCCTTGTACAGTGGGCCATCACTGGTGGGCCCCCTATTCCAGGTACCAGGACCCTTCTCAGGTGTGATGCCATCTCTAAGCTCAGGGCCTTCTCCTGGCTTACTTCTTCTACCTTAGTAACACAGCTGGACACACCACTCCATCCTTCCCAAATTCACTGCCAGTCACTGGGCACACTGCCTGCATGATCCCTCACCCTACCAACAATCCCGCTGCTAGGGGTAGTCACCCAATTTGACAGATGAGTCAAATGAGGCACAGAGCAAGGTCACACGGGGATCTGCCCCCTTATTTTCCTGGCTCTGGTGCTCACACTCTGAACCAGGCTGTCTATGAAATCAATGAACAGTTGCAGATACACAAGTCCTCACACTTCCACTCCTTGACAAGTTTCACCCATAACCCATATATTGTACTAAAGTTCCCAAATATTCAGGTAGGGAAGCCCAAAGAAGCAGAGGCATATTTTAAACGTTTAATTCAAGTAAAAGCAAGTGTCAGGAAAAATCCATATTTTGAGCTGCAGAAGAAAGAGCAATGGCAGCCCAATCAATATTACAGGAGTATATGGACTCTTTTACTGTTCTATCAATTCCTGGAGCTAATAAGTCAGCATCTCCAGGGACAGTTTCATACTTTAAAACAAAAGTTCATAGTCCCGCTGCCCATCAGTATGACTCCAGCTTTCATCCTCATCCAGGCGAGTGGGAGACGAAGGGCCTTCCTTACACAGGGACCAGGTGACCCCTGGGCCCCTCTCATCAAGGCCAGGACTGCTCAGCTGATAACAAGCACCTCCAGCGTGACTGGCTAATTCTTCATTTCTTTGTCATCGATACTGCCAGCAAGGCCCTCACAGAAGGCATGCAGATTAAAATGTTAAATCAAACTCAGAAGAGAAATTTGAAAATCAATTTCAGATTCCTGCAGAAAAGGCCAGGGAGGATAATTAAGACTCGTAACTCCCAGCTTCAGCTGCTTCATTTTCTAATTCTGGAGCAAAATAAAACAATTATTTCCCAAGAAATCAGCTGCAGCAGGAATGAAATGGTGGAGCGAAGCGTGCTCCCTGGGCTGCGAGCCATGATCACCAAGGCATTCTCAGTGCACGGACATGCAGTGAGCAAGCTGACTCGCAACAATTCTCATTTTCTTTTCATGTACCTTTTATTCTTTTCTGCTGGCAACAGAAAGCCAATGCAAATGTGAAAGGCTGGCTGCTTACAAGTTTATAGTAAATAACCTGAAAGAGCCGTAGATTACCCAGGCCCTGGTGTCAGGAGCTAATGCATTCTAATGTAACCCATTTCCAGCAGAGCCAAACTCCGCTTTGACGTTTTCCTTCGTCGCACGCGGATATTTGTATTATAGGTGCTTTTCTCTTGCCCTGATTTGCCTATTGTGATTCACACGGACCAGCAATGCTAATAGGATGCTTCATTTCCCCCCTGGGCCAATGCAAGATAAATTACAGCCTCGCGATCCGTCTCACTGTACAGTAAATACCCTTATGCTACCTCTTACTTTCCATGCAAAATACATGTGGATTCGGTTCACTTTTTAAACTGCCTGGAAGGGGGAAGAGAGATGGAATTCTTCCCTCTCCCAATGTGGGGAGTATTTGTAGATGGTCCAGGAGAATTTATTTCCCTGGCCTCTAGCAGTAAGGGTCACATGATTATGCATACCCCAGAAAAATAAAATAGACAGGAGTCATTTTTGCAGCTCCTCAGAATTGCCCATGTTTTTATCGGTTGGGAAGTCTGTATTGCATGTTTCTGCAAAAATTTATCAGTGGTAGTTTTTCATCCTACTCCTGCTTGGCAAATAGTATTTGGCCCAGAACTTCCATGATAAGCTTAGGATTCAATCACTTATATCTTTTGTCACTTGTCCTTCTCTCAGCCGATCACATTCATGTAGAGAATATTAGGAATAATTAATGAGCACCCGTTACATGCCAGGCCCTGCGGAGGAGGCAAAGAAGTATGGCCGACCTCTGTCCTTCCAGCTGACATCTCCTTAGGAGGAGGTGCTGGCTGCACATGGCACCCGTGAGCCGGAGAATCCATTTCCTGGTCACCTGATTGTCATAGAGCAGATAATTCCCCAAACCTTTCAGTTGGGTTTCCTTCATTTCTTCTCCTTAGGAAATAGAACCATCTCGCTACTCCCACAGAACATATGTGAAAGATGCTTGAATGCTTGGGGTTTATGCAAAGAATAGCAGCCTCTGATGTTTCTCTTTGTTTGACCTCACTTTTTCATGGAAAGGAAGTCTTTCAGTAGGGTTATTGCTATGGTCTAAATGTCTGTGTCCTCCAAAATTCATACAATTAAACTGAATCCCCAATGTGATGGTATTAAGAAGTGTCAACCTTTAGGGAGTGATTAAGTCATGAGGGCAGAGCCCTTGTGAATAGGATTAGTGCCCTTATAAAAGGGGCCCAAGGGAGCTCGTTGGCCCCTTCTTCCATGTGAGGACACAGCAGGAGGGCCCTCACCAGAACCCAACCATGCTGCCACGCTGGCACCCTGCTGGCTTCTCAGCCTTCAGAACTGTGAGAAAAATGTTCTGTTGTTTATAAGCTACAGTTTATGGTATTTTGTCAAAGCAGCCTGAATGGACTAAGGCAGTTATCCTATTAACCTGAGCCCAAAAAGGAATGAGGTAGAGGAGAGCCGGCCCAAAGACACAAAGGTGGCACTGGCAGTGGGACTGCTTGTCAACCTCCATGAAAACGAACTGATTTCCTTGGCAAATTACATTGATTTGAATATAAAGCAATCAAAAGTAGAGACTATGAACCATTCATTTTCCCTGGATGATCAGCCTCCTTCAGCATCATGGTCCACATGTTGTTGGGGAATAGTGGCTGTTTCTACCCATTAGATATCCACAAAACAGTCCCAGCACCCACTCTGTGCAGGATCAGAGCTGGGTGTGGGGTGGCCCATGGACAATAAAGCTGACATGGTACCTGCAGTCTGGGACTAGGCCTAATGGAACAGGCAAGTATCAAATTAAGAAGCACAAGACTGAAGATGTGATTGCAAATTGCCTTAAATTTTAGGAAGGGAATGAACAGGAAAATAAACTGGGGTAGCAGGTACTGGGTAAGTAAAAAATGAGAAGCAATTAGTCAGACAAATTGGGGATTTGGGAGGGTAGACAGTACCTACATAGTGCATTTTAGGTAGAAAAAACAGGAAGAGCAAAGGCCCTGAGGCAGGAGGGTATAGTCCTCCTCTTTTGGAACAGAAAGAGAATCTCAACATAGTGAGGGAGGGGTTGGTGGCGTGACAGGTATTGGAGAGATAGATATGAACACATCATGCTTTCCAATTCAAGGCTTTCTAATCTGACCCCAAATTTATTCTCTGAAGACCTCTTACTTTCTAATATTCAGCAGATAGCATGGCAAAGATGGCCTCTGGGAGGCTGTTTTAAAAAGGCAAGCTCCAATTGTTCGGTTCTGCAAACTTTGATACATCACCAGCCATCACGTTTGCTGGGAACATCTAGCTGATCAGCCTGGCAGGTCCCTGCTGGCATGGTATGCTCAGATCCTCTGCCCTGTGGAGTCAGGGACACGGTGTCAGCCCTGGTTGGCTCAGGCCAGACAATCTCACCCAAATGGAGTAACAGTGTGGCCAGCAAGTGGGACAATAGGAGTCACACTTAGGATGAACCGGGCATCATGTTATATGCTTTGCATGCATTACTTCATTTAGACCTCAGGGTGACCACAGAAGGTATTCTTTTTACTCCCAATTCACAGAATAGGAGGTGACTGAGGTTCAGAGAGGTTGTGTGATTTCCACGGCTACACAGTTGGTGGAGTCAGCCTTAGAAACTGTGATGGATTGAACTGTGTCCCACCCCCCCCCCAAAAAAAAGACATATTGAAGTCCTAACTTCAGAATGTGACCTTATTTGGAAATAGGGGCTTTACAGGGGTAATCAAATTAAAATGAGGTCATTAGGGGGGGGCTCTAATCCAATATGGCTTGTGTCCTTATAAAAAGGGGAAATTTGGACACAGAGACTGACACGCACAGAAGGAAGATGATGTGAAGACACTCAGGGAGACGCCAGCCATGTGGCTGGGGTGATACTTTCACCAACCGAGGAATGCCAAGGATCGCCAGCAACTACCAGGAGTCAGGACAGACAAGGAAAAATCCTCCCCTAGGGCCATCCCAGAGAGCACGACCCTGCCGACACCTTGATTTCAGACTTCTAGCCTCCAGAACTGTGGGACGATACCTTCCTATTGTTTCCAGCTACTCAGTTTTTGGTAGTTTGCTATGGCATCCCTCGGAAACCAATGCAGACACCAAACCCAAGGCAGATGCACTCTGCTATCTGAGCTGCAAGGCCCACAGCCACACTTTTCCTCAGTTGCCCTTCAGCTCCACCTTGGTCCCATATGGGAGCCGTGGGGGAAGAAGAAGGGAAGAGCCTAGAAGAACGCACGCTCCAGCCTCGGGTAGTCTCATGTCGGTGTCCCTCTTGGTTCCAGGGTCTCTGTGAGAACAGACGGGGTTCCAGCAGACAGTGGTGCTCAGAGCATGCTTGTTAAATGAGTGAGGAATTACGCACCAGAGTTGGCCACAGAGGCCAGGAGTGGGGCACAGGGACGGGGTGCTTCATGGGGGAGGTGGAAAGGCCCTCCAGCATTTGCTGAAGGTGTTTAAATGGGCTTCATGCCTCTGACCAGCTTTCCTCAAGAGGAAATAGAAATAATCTTTGTCAATGTTTCCAAAACTTGGAGGAATTGCATAATTAAAAATAGAAATTCTCAAGTACATCAATAAAAGGGCTATAAATAAATCTGTGATTATTTCATTGTTATGTGCTGTCGCTACAGGGGGCCAATCTGATAAGCTTTCCAATGTGCACCTGGCCAGACATTCTTGGACCACACATGGATGCATCATTTGCTTTTCTCAGGAAACAGGGCCACACCGCAGTGGGAGCCCTGCCTCTCCTCCCCCCAGGGCCCACAGCAGGGGCTGCTCCTGATGGCGTCTCCTGATTCTGGGACAGCACACACTTCCAGCTGCCCCTCGCAAGCATTTCTGGCTGTTCCCAAAGCCCAGCATTGTCAGAGCCGGCTCAACAATCAGGTCCACAGCCCATGGCCTGTGTGGGGTCAAATGACAGGCACAGATGGCTCTGACTCCAGCACATCTTCCCCTGGGGGTGCCTGAAATTCCACCAAGAAAGTCCATTTCTTTGGGTTCAGTATCACCTATATGGATATTTCTTGGTTTTATTTTGTTTCATTTTCAATTTTTATCTTCAGGCTCAGTAGATAAAATTTAGAAATATAAAAAGGCAAAAGAAGAATGGTAATCCTACCTTTGGGAGGCAATCAGCAGTAACTTTTAGGCATATTTACTTCCATCTTCTTTTAGAGAACTTTTTTTAAAGTGTAGAGATCACACTTTATGTACAATTGTGCATCCTCTATATTTCATATCATAAGAGCATTTTCCTTATTATTAAAGCTCCCTGCTCTAATAATAGAGCTTATTAAAGACTCCCCACAAGCATTATTTTGATGGCTGCATAATATTCTGTCCTATGGATATAGCAAACATGTTTAACCTCTATCCAAATGGTTAAAATGTAGGTTGTTTCCAATTTTGTACAACCATAAATAGCACTGAGACGAATAGTTTCATATATTTTAAAAATATCATTGAGAAAATGGTGATGAATTTCTAAAAGTAGATATACTAGGCATGAACATTTTGAAGTGGATGCTGGGTTTTCCTGTTTTACTTTAAAATGCAGCTTCCCATTTCCCCTTCTCCGGTAGGACGACACATTGCATCACCAGCGCTCCACTACCCTGATGTCAGCCCCTCAGGAAACGCAGTGAGCCTTCCCACTCTCGGGGTGGCGGCCGGCAGCCCTGTGATGGACCCTGGCTGAATGATTTTCCTGAGATCCCTGGAAAGTCTCAGCCACTGAGCCATTGTCTCCTTCCTCTCCTTCTCGGAAACCTCTGCAAAGACTGTGACTTCCCCTGGGATCAGTCCCCCATGGCACTCCAGGAGAACATTCATCTCAGTGCGGTCCATTGACAGTGCTCTTGTTTTCTGGCCAGGCTGGTACCCAAGACTGTCATCAGAGAAACAAAGGCTCCCGCCTGCTAACCGGGATGGTTTCAGTTCCTGCCAGCAAGCATCCAGCAGCAGCTAAAGAAGAAAGTGACTCATCTTTGCTTCTTCATTCTCCCAGAATGTGGGAGCTCTTTAGGGGTATTCAATTAGCACCTTTCTTGCCAGACAACAAGATCAGCATGGAGCAGAATGTGCTATCACAGGGGAAGTCCAGCTGCTAGGCTGATGCTGACAGCCGACAACAGCGGCTGAAGACTTCAGACCTCAAGCACGTTTCCGCAAGCGGCAGGCAGGCTGAGGCTGTGATTTCAGTTGCACTGATTGCTGTAGGGAGGGAGGAAGGGGGAGGGAAAGGGTAAAGCCATATATAACTTGGCATGTACTATACATCGAGCAGTAGATGTGGCATTTCAAACCTATTAGCATATTAGCATGCTTAATTCTGGGTTATGCTCCTGAGAGCTTGTTATTTTTACCGAATTTTAGAGAAAAACTGGAGTTCAGAGAGGTTATGTGACTCACCCAAGGCCACACAGCCAGTAAGTGACCTAGTCTTACTGATTTCCATGCTCATGCTCCTTCTGGGAGCTGGTATTTAAAGAAGTCTTTCCCATTGGATCCTCACACCTCCCTGCTGCTTCCCCTACAGCCAGGGTCAGATGGGCAGGCAACAGGATCCCAGTGCCAGGGAGGAAGCCTCGGCCTCAGGTCCCTGGCAGACAGATATTATAGCCCCAACGGTAAACAGATTAAGGTAACTGTGTTTGGAGCTCCACCCTTCCCAGTGCCAGCAGAATACTCTTAGCCTTTGGAAGGACTCCATTCAGGAAGATTGTGGTCTCTGGCCTCATACAACTAAGCTTGTAAAGTGCCTGGAATATAATTAATATGTGCAGACATAAGTTCTCCCTTTCTCCATTAGGGCCAAATGGCTTTGCAGTTCATTCGACAAATATTTACTGAGCATCTACTATATGTCATCCAGAGTAGGTACCAATGAAGTATCTGGGATGTGTGTGTGTGTGTGTGTGTGTGTGTGTGTATACAGACATACACACGCACACACACACATATATATATATATGGAGAGAAAGAGGGAGAGATATGAGTCACTTGGCAGGGAAACATTCTGAGCTATTCACTGACAGGCAATTTTATTGTTATGCAAACATCATCAAGTGTACTTAACACAAATCTGGATACTATAGCCTACTATACACTTGGGCTATACAGTGTAGTCTATTACTCCTAGGCTACAAACCCATATAACATGCTACTATACTCAATACTGCAGGCAATTTTATAACACAATGATAAGTATTTGTGTATCTAAACATAGAAAAGGCATGATAAAAATATGGTGTAAGAGGTAAAATATGGTACACCTGTATAGGGTACTACCATGAATGGAGCTTGCAGGACTGGAAGTTAGTTGCTGTCGGTGAGTCAGTGAGTGAGTGGTGAATGAGTGTGAATAAACACTGTACACTTAGCTACATTAAATTTATTAAAAATGTTTTTCTTTCTTCAATAATAAATTAACCTTAGATTACTATAACTTTTCTAATTTATAAACTTTTAAACTTTTTAATTTGTAATAACATTTAGCTTAAAACACATTGTATAGCTATACAAAAAATTTTTTCTTTATATCTTTGTTCTATAAGATTTTTTCTACTTAAAATTAATTTTTTTTTGCTTTTTAAACTTTTTTGTTAAAAATAAACATACACATGACCCTAGGCCTACATAGGATCAGAATCGTCAATAACACTGTCTTCCACCTCCACATCTTGTCCCACTGGAAGGTCTTCAGGGGCAGTGACACACATAGACCTGTCATCTCCTGTGATAACAATGCCTTCTTCTGGAATGCCTCCTGAAGGACCTGCCCGAGGCTGTTTTACAGTTAACTTTTTGTAATAAGTAGAAGAAGTACATTTTAAAATAATGATAAAAAGTATAGCATGGTAAATACATAAACCAGTAACAGTCATTTAGTATTATCAAGTATTATGTACTATACATAATTGTATTGCTATAGTTTTATATGATAGGTGGTGAAGTAGGTTTGTTTACACCCACATCACCATAACACGTGAATAATGCATTGCCCTAGGGCATTATGACGGCTGTGATGCACTGGGTGATAGGAATTTTTCAGCTCCATATAATCCTATGGGGATTATACGACCTCACTGTCGTACATGTGGTCTCGTGTTGACCTAAACGGGTCATACACCTGTTAGAGGTGCATGATTGCATGCATGCGCGTGCGCGTGTGGGTGTGCGTGCGTGTGTGTATGAAACACTAATTGGAAACACTCTAAGTTCTGGCCAATTCCTGTATGGATCTGCTACCAGGAGAAAGGAATGAGGGAGCACTCACACAGCAAGAGGATGTTCCTTTCCTTAACTTCAGACAGCAGGAACATGGACCTTATCGAGTCATGCCGATAAAAGAATAATACAACCAGCTCATGGACCTTTCATTATGCTCCTTTCCAAGGAGTTTTATGAGAATGCAACAAATAACATGGCATTTTATTTTGATTAAACCTAGACACTGCTCTCCTGTTGGTAAATCTTTCCAGATATGATTATACGGTCAGGTAATACATTGGCTTTTTAGAATGCATCTCCTCACAGGAACTTTATAAAATGTGATGTGAAAAAGAACTTTGTTCCAGCATTTCAAAGCAAAATCCATGTAGGGTTTATCCCTTGGAAGGAGGACTTGAAAATGTGGCCAATTGTCCACTGGATTATTCAACTAAATATTTTTAAAGTGAGAAGAAATAGGGGGACAATGCAGAAAAGAGAGGAACATTTGAGAGGAGGTTATGATGCTGCCGCAGGACCATCTGGAAAGAAGACAGCATCCAGCCTCCCTTCCTTCCCTCTCCATCACTACCCTGGGTTCGGAATCTTCCTGCTACAGCCTGGAAGGAGCAACCTTGAGTACACCTTGCTGCCATCCCACCTGCCTCAGCTGGTGGAGACAGGATGAGGGTTGGAGGTTGAAAGCTGAGCCAAGCTGAGCTGTCCTATCAGATCCTCTTTCCCTGGCATTTGGAATTGGCTAACAATGACTGAGTCAGACAGTAGTGGGCTCTGGACTACAAGGCATGCAGACTTGAGTTCAGTGGTTAGGTTGGCTCGGGAAAGCAGACCTCAACTGTTTGAAGAGAGCACACAAAGCCAAAGGGCAGAGAGGAAGCCCAGGGTGAGAGGCAGAGGGAGATTGCAGTTGATGATAATCTTGCATTTCTAATGAGGCTTGAAAATCCTTATTGCACTTCTTTTTTTTTTATTTTTTGACATTTCCTGTGTCCTTTCAATAAGTCCTCACCGTATGGAGTTAGCATGAGCAGCTAGCTGCTTACTGTTTCTGGCTACTCAAGATGTTTCCGAGATACTGGACAGCCCTCACAACTTGTTTCCTCATTACTCTGCCTTAGACTTTTTGTTTTGTAATTAAAGAGCATAAAAGACAATAAAGTAATAGCATGCTATCAACAAAATAATGAATCAAGGCGAAAATCATTTAAAACAAATAAAAGGCAAATAACAAGGCTAAAATAAAAATGAGCAAGACAAAAATAAGGCCCAAAATAAAAGTTGAATGGGATGAGAGAACTAGATACAATTTAAGTCATGAATAAAAGTAAAAGTGAGATAAAAGAGAGTCATTAAGGCGTAAATCAGCTGAGAACAATTAAAATATAAGAAACAAAAGAGCAAAGTGAATACTAAATGAATATAATCTACAAACTATAAAACTAGGGTAACCAGGCAATAAAACAAAAATGAAAGAAGGCAGAGCTCATTTACCTATGAGGAGTATGTCAAAGGCTGAGTGCCCATGAACAAAGATGGTCATGGCCTTTCCAGCTAAGGCTGTCACTTCTGGTACCCAGGCCTCCCACAGCTGTCTTCCCATGGCAAGGGGTCCCCAAGAAAAAGTCTTCTGAGTGGGGATCTTCAGGGGTCAGAGAGTAGAACAGTCCTTTCCCTCTGAACTCTCTCCTTCAATGTGGGCCTCGTCCCTATTCCAGCTTCTTTAGCGTGAAAACATGACTCACACTTCAGTGAAAACAGAACCATATCATCTGGTCTCCTCAACTAAATCTCCGCCTCAACTACATTTTGTGAGCAACAAAGGTCAATACCCATATATACAGTTCACTACAGAGTTTAGGTATCAAGATTCGGAGCTGCCAAGCTGGCTTCTAGGAGTGGAAAAGAAGGAGGAAGAGTAAGGAACTGACCAGGCTAAAATTCTACAAAATGCACAGAGGCTTTAAGCTGGGCTGGTAGGGCCAGAGGAAATAATTGGAGCAAAAGAGTTGTCTGTGAGCAGCAGCCTTCCTTTTCCCACTCCTCACCAGGGTGCCAAAAAGAGTCTGATGATCAACAGCAATCAGGCAAAATTGAGATGTATATTACTGACACAAGGCTAAAGTTATCAAGAAGCTCCCAGCATGCTCAGCAAGAATACACATCTACCCATGAAGAATTGCTGATTTCATTTTTTGAGAGCTATAGGATCATTTAGGTTTTCTATTTCTTCTTGCATCAATTTGATAAATTTTATTTTAGATACTTGTTCATGTCATTTAAATTTTCAAATTTATTGTCATAAGTTATTTATCATACCATCTTATTCAACATCTGACGTCCTCTTTTTTCATCCCTGTTATAATTATACAGGAATTAGATTAGATCACTCTTTTTTAAACTTACTATCCTTAGCAGAGGTTTAACTATTTTGTCAGTGTTTTCAATGAGCCAGCAAACCCAAAGAGTAGAAATTAATGAAATAGCAAACAGACATACAAGAGAAAGGACCATTAGGGCAAAAAAGGCCTGTACAAACTAGCTAACAAAACATGAGAGGAAGACTACACACCACAAGTGTGCTTAGTAGTGGGTTCTATCAGCATTTACTTTGTGAAGACACACCAGGCAGGAGGCGGAACTTGAGTTGGGTTATAAAGCATGGCTGTATCTGGATAGACTGAGAGGAGAAGGACAAGGAAGAGGAGGAAGTGGGAAGAAGGCCTGAGCAAAGGCATAGAACAGACAGATTGATCATGTTAGTTTCTGTCATGGGATTTAAGGCACGGAGTTAAACAGGAAATCAGGGCCAGGTCATAAAGGGCTGCAGTGTGAAAGCCAGTGGGGAGGAGCTTGTGGCACGTCCTGAAGTAGGGGACAGCCATGGGCAGTGTCTGGTGTATGAGGGTGCTGTCCTGTAGCAGGCCCGCTCTGCAGGGCAGCATGGGGAGGAGAGGCTGGGCAGGAAGACTGTCAGGAGGTGATGGAAGCTGTCCAGGCCCCGTGACAAGGGCCCGCAGCAGGAGGCTGCAGAGAAGTTGGTGAGAAGGTCTGGAGCCTGAGCAGTCAGGAAGGGAAGAGAGCTGAGAGCACGTGTGATGTCCAGTCTATCAGGGAGGGCTCCAGAAAGTTCTGGCAGGTGTAAACAGCCCATTTTAGCACTCTGGTGGTAGCAGGAAGCCCCAGCTTCTTTGCTCTGACCTCTTTCCCTCCTGATGATTGGGAAGATAGACTCCGCCTTGCTCTCCAAAGAGACAATGACGCCTTCTTGACTTTTCAACTGTCAGAGCCTTTCACGTGATGGTGTACGTAGGTCAGAATGATTGTTCCCTTCCCCTAAAACAGAGCTGTCTCCCTCCCAGGCCAATAGTACTAAGTGCTGGTGTCCTTTGCACTTAGAGCTCTTTCTCCTGAAGACACCGTGCACACTCTGGATGGGCAGCCCCACTGCCTGCACAAAGGGGGGGATGGAGAGATTTGTTCTGGGCTTTTGGCCTCTGATTTTCCTGCAAAACGTGATAGACAGCACATAGCAGAGCAGCACTCAGAATGGACCTTTTGTGGGAGTGCAGTGAGGCAGAAATCTGATCATTTTCTATTTGAAAATGTAGTTGTTAGCACTGGGCATGTTTTTATGCTTGGTGGTCACTCAAGGCAGAGTAGGGGGAAGAGGTCATCTTTCTCTGGTAGCTGAGCTCAGCTTCTCCCCAAAATAAGGAATGACAGTTTTCACAGTTTCATGTGATT
>CM052436.1:97988490-98029346 GCA_028533085.1 Varecia variegata
GTGTGCACTGTGACCCAGAAGAGATGGCAAGCCCCAACCTCAGAGTCCACACTGTCCCAGAAGAGAGGAGTGAACAGTCGGTTAAAATGTCTCAATTGCTCTGTGAGGGAGGCAAGCTAACCAGGAGGGTGCAGGAAGGCTGCACTCGCCTTGGCAACTGCTTCCCAGACTGCTTTCATTTCAAAGCTTGCCCAGAACACTGTAAGAAAATCCATGAATGACGATGCTATAAAAAATAATTCTGAAATGTTCACATCAGAGGAATAGCATGCTGTGGGTGCTCTGAAAGGAGAGGGCTTAGCACAGTGGCCTCTGGCATAAGGTCCCTGCCTACTTCGCCAGCCTAAACCCCACCAGCCTCCCATGCACGGGCCTTTCCGGGCCCAAGTCCAGATTAGCTTTTCACATGTGGTGGTTTCTCTCTACCTCCCTCTTCATGTAATCCCCACGTGTACCAGTCAGTGACCCAGAAGGAAGCAGGAGGGGTGCATTAATGGACTATTCATGAGGGTGAGGTTTGAGTGCAGAGAAACCATGCGGGTTGGGACAGGAACCAGGGACACAGATACCACCCCTGGGCCTGGGTTGGGGTTGAGGAAGCAATTTCAGAGACCTGAAGCCAAAGAAGGTGATGATGGGGCCACCTAACAGGTCCCCTGACCTTGGTGATGGGCATAGCCAGCCTGCGGTGGCTGGGCAGGAGGATGCCAGGCATGCTCCTTCCCTGCCCTGAGCTCCTGCCTGGCTGCACTGCTGAACCACAGGAAGCCAGAGGCAGGGAGCCTGATGACAGCACCTCCTGCTCTGGACAGGGGCAGGGCAGAAAGTGGCGGGAAGGGGTTCTGCAGGGCACACGGATGACATACAGCAAACTTGCTACCAGTCCTTTAAAACCCAGCACGGCCCCCTCATCTTGGAGGCCTTCCTGATAACAGCCATCCCCAGGCTAACTTAGGTGTCCCTCCCCTGCACCCCCACTGCTGTGACTGGCTCTTTCTAGGTGCTCAGTAAGGGTGTGTTGAAATAAATAAAAGATAATCACCTGGAAGTTGCCATTGCCCTCCCCGGCTTAGATAGGGGCCTAGAGGGCAAGTGCGTTTCCCTTCTCCATGTTCGCCTCTGTGCGGGGACAGCCACGGGACAGCTGTGCTGGCTGGGCGCTCGCCCTGCCCCAGGCCCTGTGCTGGGAACTGAACTGGGCTCAGCAAATTCATCAGCCATCCCTGTGAGGCAGTTCTACCACTCTGATTTTACAGATAGGACGGTGAGGCTTGGGAGGTTCCCAACCACAGCCAATGCCACAAAGGTAATACGAGGTACAACCAGGCGGGCAGTAAGAACTTTAAGGACTCGAATGTTAAAAATGCTGTGGAGTCCCACAACCTTCACAGTCCAAAATATAAACAAATAGTACAAGACACGAACACAACACTCCGGTGGATGTTGGAAGTAAAATAGTTTCTTTAAAATCCAGCCAGGACCCCTCATCTGGGAGGCCTTCTTGACCACAGGCAAGAAGGTCTGTGATCCTGAAGCTCCGGATACATCTCCCTGCGCTGAACTTTTCTCCTTTTTGTGTGTCCCCCTAATTTGCCCGTGCCTAAGGCATCCCTCAGGGTACGTATGGGTCACACAGCCCTAGGGAAGGAGGGCTTAGCACCAAGTTCCTAACCACCAGGCCCACACTAACTGGCCACCCCAAGCCCACCTGGGTCCATCTGAGTTGGCTTCACCTTCCCTCCTGCAGATGCAGCCGAGAACTCCCCGGTGCCCGTCCTACCCAGGGTTGGCCGGTAAGAGCACCCTCGTCATCCCCGGCACTCAGGGCACTGCATCTTCAACCTTCCCCAGTTGCCAGCTGGTCCCTGAGGCTAGAAGGGAAAAATCCAAATACACAAGAAAGGTCTCCAGTGCAAGGACAAACCTCGAATAGGAATAACCTCGGTTGGAGTTTCCAGAGAGAAATAAGTGATCACTTCCAGCCGAGGGGCTTTGCCAGCGCTTGCTTGGAAGAGGCCGTGTCTGAGTTGGTGCAGAGAGTAGCGAGGACTCAGAGTAAATGAGGTGAATAAGGCCCAGGGCAGGCAGAACTCAGGGGTGGAGGAGTGAGGGAAGCAAGAGTGAGCTTATGACAATGAACGGGGCCCTGGACAGGAGCGTCCTCCTCCGGCACCTCTGTCTGAAATCAGCCCGGGGGCCCTGGCCTGCTGCCACGCATTTTAAGTGTCTTGGTTTTGACTGACATATTTTGCTTCCTAAATAATTGAAGCCTGCTTTCTTAAATGCTGTCTTAAGGCAGAACACATCTCCTCTTCTTTGACAGTTCACGCCTGGTTCCAGGAGAGACAAGTAATCAGACTGATTGCTCTAGACTGGGGCTGCTCCCTACACTCGGCGTGTCGCGCTGTCCTCAGACTCAGATGGTGACTCCATTTACCCACCAAGGTTTCCCCAGCGTGAAGTGAATCCTAACCAGCGGGTTCTGGGAGGGCAGGGTGGTGGGGACACGGTGGCCATCTATCCCACGGGTCGGTACGATCAGGAAGAGTGTGTACGTGTGCCTCCCTGACACCTGGCGGACCGTCATGACAGACAGTCACGGCAAGGGCACTGTGGCTTTTTCCACGCCTGGGTGAGCGTGTCTTTGGCCAGCTAGTAGGTAAGCAGCTGGGTGTGGAGAGGAGCCTCCTGGTCCAGAAAGTGCCAGCCGCCTTCCGAGAATCCCAGTGAGGGGATGTCTGGGGCGCCGTCCCCAGGAGGCAGAACACAAGCTCTTAGGGAGACCCTCTCTCCAGGCTCAGGGTGTGAGGTTGCACCTTGGTTTCTCTCTCGATGTTTCCCAGGCCCTCAGAGCAGCTTTGTGAATCATAAACAAAGGAAAACATTTTTGTTTCCAACGTGCAGCTCCTCTGCCCCCGTCCATCTCCAAAGCACCATGCCCCAACAGAGCTTGGCATGTTGCAGGCCCTCAGCGAGCACTGAGTGAACAAGTGAAGGAATGGTGGGAAGAAGCCCAACTCCAGGAGCCAGATTTTGAAGTCCTGGTTCTGGCACCACCATTTACCATCTGAGTGGGCCTCAGTTTCCACCACATAAACTGGCTACGAGAATGATCATACTAGCCCTACTGTCCTCCCTGGGCTGTGGGAAGGGCGTAGGAGATAACATGTGGACGTACTATTCAATGACAAAGGGCTCTGCAAATAAGAACACTTGTTTGTTGATAGATTTCTAAAACTCTTCATGAGTCACATCTCATTTTGAAGATACTAACAACTCCTTGCTTTGAGGGCCCTAACGGGGGTGGGGTGGGGGGGTGGGTCCCTTTGAAAAATCCCTTTGAATTGGGAATATCTGCCCCAGTGTGCCATCTCTGCTTAGTTCAAGGCTGCCCCGTAGGAGCTGGGGTTGTCCTGGCTCTAGGAACTCACCTCTGTATCCACCAATTTCAGGGGCCTGCATCTATTCATGCATTTGTGCATGAGTGTGTCAATTTGTTAATTCCTCCCCTGAGACACCAGTCCTGCAGGGATTTCCTTGCTCTCCCTAGCCTGGCCCTTGCTGAGGGTCAGCTCTTGGCCCCTGACGCTGCTCTTCTCTTCCCTGTTTCCCTGCTAACTCACACGCATTGTTCAGGTCTCAGCTGGCACTCCACCTGCTCCTCCCAGGTGATGGAGGAGCATGATATAATTGCTAGTTTTCTTATCTGTCTCCCCACAGAACCATAAGTTCTGTAAGAGCAGGGACCCTGTTACCCTTATTCACCTCTCCAATGTGTGCCCAGTGCCCAGCAGGGCCTGGACAACAGGGGCACTCAATCCTCACTGAATGAATGAATTTCACTTGGGTTCTAATCTACATTCCCCTCAGAGGTAAGTGATGGTGTGAAATTCCAGTCGAGAACCTTCTGTGTACCTTTCCCAAGGTGGGCCTCTGCTTCTGTCCTGGCCTTCTCCCTGCCATGTTATGTCCCCCGCCCCTAGGGATTGGACCCCGGGGCTCTCTTTTCCTGGCTGCTATTAGAAGCTGCCCACTCCCTACCCCACCCTTTCCTCCTGCTCCTGGCACCCTGGACGCAGGCACCCCTGTTCCTCACTGCTGCATCTTAACCGACCTTAAGTAAGCAGCAGCCTCACACAGGCAAGTTTAAAAGTGGTCACTAGAGGGTCAGACGAGAGACCGAATGGCACGCTAAGAGAAAGGTAAGATTCTAGGGACCTCAGGCAGTTTCCGTGGTAACTGTTGGTTTCTCTCAAACTCCTGAACTCAGCAGGGGATGGAACGGGCCCTTTGATACCATAGAACAAAAGCCATCAAGCCCCAGGCTCCCACCCTGAGGGCACTGGAGAGGGGCCAACAGCATCCAGACCTCCAGCGTCCCTTCTGGGGCCTCCCAGGGGACTCTGGTGAATGTGTCTGGAGCCCCCAACTGCCTGCTTCACACCAAAATCAACCGCATCCACTCCTTGGACCGGCAGGATGGGAGGGGAGTGGACGAGACGGAAGGCTCCGGAGCACACTCCGGGAGGTGCGGAACAAGGCATGCCCTCTGATTAAACACGCAGGGTTGCACAGCACGTGCTCTGCCAGGCACTGTCCGCCCTGCTGGGCACTACAGTTTACCCCTCTTCACCTGCAGATGAGAGAACCCAGGGAGGCTCACTCATCGGGGAGTGTCAGGGCCAGACTGAGAGTCCGCAGGGTTTCCTGCCTCCCACTACTCTGCTCCTAACTCAGCCATTGCCTGAGTGACCCGCATAGTCTCCGACCCTCACGGCCCCCTCCTCGGTTCACCCCCACTGAGCAACCAGAGGGTCTTTGTGAAACCCAGTGTGAATCTTGTTAACCCCCAAACTTAAAGTCTTGGATAGCTACCCATTGTTCTTTATCCCATTTGGGACCTTATCCCAAACAACTTTGTCCACATTTTTACCCCACAGCTGGCCCCTGCCCAGAGGAACCCCACTCGGGTGGAATGAGAGACAGGGGGAAATGCAAAGTCAGAGCCCTAATTACGGGAGGTCCCCTGACTGTCAGGCATTTCCACTATCAGCTGCCACGGAACCTAAGACCCTGCTATTCTGCCAGTCGTGGTTTGAGAATCAGAAATTTGGATCTCTCAATTGTTTTTTTAGCAACTTCATTGAGGTATCATTTACATAGCTTAAATCTCTCTTTTTTTAGCAACTTCATTGAGATATCATTATGTACCTTAAAATACTTCCATGATAAGTGTACATCTCAGTTATTTTTAGTACATGTACAGAGTTATGCAACTATCACCACAATCCAGTTTTAGAACATTTATATCACCCCCAAAAGGCCCCTTGTACCTTTGGACTCACCAGGCAGCCACCTCAGATGGATCTGCCTTTTCTAGACATTTCATATAAATGGAATCATACAATGTGTAGTCTATTGTGATGAGTTTCTTTTATTGAGCATGATGTTTTGGAGACTCACCCATATTGTACTGTGTATGAGTAATTCATTATTTTTTATTGCTGAATACTATTCCATTGTATGAATATATCATATTTTGTTTATTCATTTACCAGTTGGACATTTGAGTTGTTTCCACTTTTAGACTATTATGAATAATATTGTTATTAATATTCATGTACAAATCTGTATGTAGATGTAAGTTTTTCATATCTCTTAGATAGAAACCCCAGGAATGGAATTTCTGGGTTACATAGTAAATTTATGTTTAACTTTTTAGGAAATTGCCAAATTGTTTTCTAAAGTGATTGTACAATGTACCACCTTCTACCAAGCAATGTATAAAGGTTACAGTTTTTTCACATCTTTGCTAACTCTCGTTATTGTTATTGTTGTTGTTATTATTATTATAGTATATCCATTCTTGGGAACCAGAAGTGGTAGCTTATTGTGATTTTAATTTCCATTTTCCTAATAACTAATGATGTTGAGTGCCATTTCACATGCTTATTGGACATTCTTATATCTTCTGTGAAATATTTATTCAAATCTTTTGCTCATTTAAAAAATTCAGTTGTTTATCCTCTTATTATTGAATTATAAGTGTTCTTTATATATTCTGCATTCAAATCCTTTATCAGATATATGATTTGGAAATATTTTCTCCAAGTCTGTGGTTTATCTTTTCATATTCTTAATAGTCTTAATGTCTTCTGAAGCATAAAAGTTTTTAATTTTTATGCAGTCCACTATATTCGATTGTTTTATGGGTCATGTTTTTGGTGTATATAAGAATTCCTTGCCTAATCCAAGGTCATGAAGATTTTCTCCTGTGTTTTACTCTAAAGGTTTTCTAGTTTTACCTTTTAAATTTAAGTCAGTTAATAATCTGTATTGAGTAAGCCTTTGTCTCTTGTGATTTAAGGGTCTAAATTCATCATTTAGCATATGGATATACAATTATCTTACCACTGTTGAAAAGACTACCATTTCCCCATTGGATTAACTTGGCACCTGTGTCAAAAAATCACTTGATTACAAGTGTAAAGGTTTATTGTAGACTCTTAATTCTTCTCCATTGATCTATATTCCTACTTTATACCAGTAGCCCACAGTTCTGATTACTGTAGGGATATAGTAAGTTTTGAAATCATAACGCCTAAGTCTTTCAACTTTGTTCTTGCTTTTTAAAATTGTTTTGGCTATTCTGGATCCTTTGTATTTACAAAATTGGCTTTTTCTACAAAAAAGCCAGCTGGGATTTTGATAGGGATTACATTTACTCTGAAGATGACTTTGTGGAGAACTGCCATTATGATAATATTGAATCTTCCAATCTGTGAACTAGGACAATTTCTCCATTTATTTAGATATTTCTTATTTTGGGAGGTAATGTTTTTGTGGTTTTCAGTGTACAAATATTGCACTTTTATAGAATTTATTCTTAGACCTTTTATTATTTTTGATGCTATTTTGAATGTTTCCTTAATTTCACTTTCAGATTGTTCAGTGCTAGTACAAAAAAAGAAAATTGATTTTTTATTATTGATCTTGTACCTGCAAACTTGCTGAATTTGTTTATTAGTTCTAGAAGAATTTTGTTAATCCTGTAGAATTTTCTACACCAGGTTGATGTTATCTGTGAATAAAGACAGATTTTTACTTTTTCCTTTCCAATCTGAATATCTTTAACATCTTTTTTTTTTTTTTTTGGTTTTATTTTGCTGGCTGGAAACACCGGTTCAATGTTGAATAGAAGTGTGGAAAGTGGATATCCTTACTTTGCCCCTATATTATGGAGAAAGCTTTCCATCTTTTCAGTTGTTTAGCCTCTTATTATTGAATTGTAAAGGTCCTTTACATATTCTGTATTCAAGTCCTTTATCAGATACATGATTTGCAAATATTAAGCATAATATCAGCTATAGAGTTTTTGTTAATGCCTGAAGGAAATAAAAATATTTTACCCCAAAATATATTTCTTTCACATACTTTGAGATAGCTGTCAGATAGCCAGCAAATGGAAGTAGCTCTGCAAAGCTGCCTTTTGTGGAAGAAATTTGCATCTGCAGAGAACCGGCATTGATGCAGCCAGACTTTCCCTTGTCTGGATCTAGGAAAGATTAATTGACAGTCTGACACCTTGAAAGGTATGAAAGAAACATTTGCCATCTATTACCTCTGACGGCTGCTACCTGTGAGTTCACCTATATAACAAGACCACATTTGCTAGCCAAGGCTCCTCTTTTCTCCCTCCCACTATAACCTGATTTTACCACCATAAACTATTTTTGGCCATGATCTGAGCCTCTACTTTTTCTGTAACTTCATGATGGTATATAAGCTTCTGCACTCCATTGTGAAGGTTGGGGTAATCACTTGGTGATTGTCCTCCAGGTGCATATTAACAAATTTGTGTGCCTTTTCTCTAGTTAATCTGCTTCTGTGAGTGGATTTTTCAGTGCAATTTCAGAGGGCAAAGCCCCTGCATACCCTTTGCCAAGTTGAAGAATTTCCTTTATTCTTAGTTCAAGTAAGTGTTGATTTTTTTTCACATGCTTTTTCTATGTCTATTGAGATGACCATGTAGTTTTTGTTCTAATTTTGTTCATTCTAATAAGATGGCAGATTGTATTTATTATTAAATGTTAACACAACCTATGGTTCCTAGGATGAATACAACTTGGTCATGATATATGATCTTTTTTATATGTTGCTGAATTTGATTTGTCAGTATTTTGTTGAGAAATTTTGCATCCATGTTCATGAGATATTGGTCTGTGGTTTTCTTGTGATGCCTTTGTCTGACTTTGGTATCAGGATCATACTGACCCCACAGAATGAACTGGGAAGTGTTTCTTCCTCTTCTACTTCCTGGAAGAGTTTGTGAAAGATTGGTATTATTTCTTCTTTAAATGTGTGCTAGAATTTCACCAGTGAAGTCATCTGGGCCAGGATTTTCTTCATGGAAAAAGTTTCTATTGCTAGTAATTCAATTTATTTGCTTAATAAGGTCTATTTTCTATTTTTTTTGAGTCAGTTTTAATTATTTATATTTTCTAGGGATTTTTCTATTTCGTCAAAATTGTCTAATTTATTGACATAAAATTGTTCATAATCTTCCCCCAGTGTATTATTTGGTTTTAGTCAATTTCCAGAGTTCCGAAGTGGTTGTTTTTGATGAGCTTTTCTAGTTATATTGTTGTTTTTTAGGGATAGCATTTGCTTAGTTCTTCACTCCACTATTACAGAAGTGACACCTTTCTCTTTTGGGTTTGATAGCCCATCCTCAATACTCAGTGAAGAAGACTGTGTATGAATGACTTGTCAGTCATTTGAGTTTCTATTCAAATGACAACTCCTCTGAGAGGCCTTTCTTGGTCACTCTCATCTCAAATGCCTGTCCTCCTTTCCCCCAGGTACTTATTGTCACATCAGCCAGTTTCACTTCAGCATAGCACTTATCACCATATGGATTTTTTTATTTATTCAGTCACTTTCTCACTTCTTCATTGTCTGTTACTCCGTGCCCACCCAAGCCTCCCTGCCGAATGTCAGCGCCATGAGGCAGAGGCTGTCCTCACCTACACGTACAGACACTTGGTCCATGGGAGAACCTAATAAATATCTGCTGATTAATGAGTGAGTGAAGGAATAAAGGAAAGAAAAAAAGGAAGGATTGCAGGAGGAGATGAGTTCTCAAACTTGGGCAACTTCCTTTCCAGGCCAGTGGTTTTCTAATACACATTCCTAAATTATGATTGTATTCCCAGAGTGGGGTTGGGGGACACAGTATGAGGGAAAAAAAAACATATACTGAGCTTCTACTGTACATAAAGAGCTAGTAGACATTTACTGCATATTTCCAAGCCTCTCTTGCAGTTAGGTTGGGATTAAGTGAGTAGTTCTGGCCAAAAGAATGTAATTGGAAGTGGGTATGTTATGTCTCTACTGCCATAACTGGTGAATGTCAGAGGTGAAGCATTGTGACCAAGCTCACTTGACTGACAAGAGGCAGAGCCAACTTTCCTTTTAAATCTAGTTCCATGGATTTGAGATCCTTCTGTGTTTTCATGCTCTGGGCAACCTACACAGGAGTAATTATGCCATTAAGTTATTATAAACAATTACAACCGTAGATGGTTTGTTGTGAATTAGGCAGAGAATCAAAAGCCCCTTTCCTTTTTCCTTTTCCTTTCTTAATGTGAGTACTCATAATGTTTAGCATCAGTGCAACCCTGGCTAACTATCAAAATTATTTTTATGCTGACTCAATTAAAATTTAGAGCAGAAGATCTAGTTAAGCATAGAAATGGCTTCATTATCTGACATCCGTGGTTTAAATTTAAGCTTTGTACTTCAGCACTTCCAATGCTTTTATTCGTTCACTCGTCCACCCAACACATTTTCTGGTTTGATTTCTTCTACAGGGGGGATGTGGAGATGAGGAGACTCAGCCCCTGCCCTGAAAAGTGCAGAGTCTCTAGGGAGAGCCAGAACCAAAGGCTTCATTTTTCTACAAATGCCAGGAAATAAACTGCCATCTCCTGCTTCTGGCAGTAATTTGTGGGGCAGATGCTGTGGCTGGGTCATGGGGTCATGGCAGACTCAGAGAGGACATCTTTGAACAACAGGATCACTGCTCTGGGTGTATATGCCTGGATGTCAGAAGAGGGACTGGGTGCTGGCCCTGCCTGGGAGATCTGGCTGTGGCCTCTGCTCTCCTGTTTGTCCCACCACCTGCTAACCACCTTGATGTGTACCCATGCAGGAATCCCTGCCATTCCCCGGCCTCTACTGCATCACCTCCTACAAAGCAAGAGGCTGGACCAGATCGGCCCTTCCCTTCCCAGATGCACATCATCTGGGGCACTTAGAAGAGCACCCATGCTCTTGTCCCACCCCCAGACTAACAGAATCAAAATATGGGAGTTGGGGGGTTGGTGGTAGAGGATTGAGATGTCTACAAAAGCTCCTGGGTGAAGGTGATAAGCTGCCAACATTGAGAACTAGAATAATATTAATTTAAAATATTTTTTGGGTCCTTTCCAGCTCCGTGCAGGATTCAAATATGCAAGACATGACCCAAGAAGGGGTCGTGGTCTTGAATCACATTTCCATGGCTGAAAGGCATTTCTAACATCTTGCCTTTGATAATGCCTTATGTTTTTCTAAGTGCTTTCATATGCATTAAGGGAATAATGTTTAAATACTAATATTACAGTGAGGTAGGTATTTTAGATATTTTATGGATGAAAGATTTTAGGCATTTTGTGGATGAAAAGTTCCCTCCACAAAGGATAGTTCAGAGTCTCTCCCAAGGCCACCAGCTGTTTAGCCACATGCTGGGACCAGAGCCAGACAGGTTGCTGACCCCAGCCCAGAGCAGCCTCCAGGAGCTCTAACTTCTCCCTAAACCAGAAAGCTTCCAGAAAGTGGTTTTCCAAGGGAGACAGAGGGGGCTTGGCCATGTCTCCCTGACACTCTGAGAGACTGGAGAGGTTTCTCAGGATTCCAAGTGCAGGAGACCCATTGGCTGGCCACCTTCTGACACACAGAGCCTGGGGAGCCCTAGTCTGCCCAGTGGGCGGGCTCTGATGAGGGATCTAAGACAGCTTGACCCCGATGTGGCAGCAGTAGCCTCCCTTGGCATTGGCTCGGCTCACGCCATAATAGGAAGAGATGTTCTTGCCAGGGTGCCTCACACTTCACCCCTTGCTGTTGGCCAATGGGCTGTCAGAATCCATAAAAGAGCCTGCATTTCCGAAATGTAATCCAGAAATTTATCATTTTTTCCTAAGTATTATGTCGTTGAGGCTGGTCAGCTCAGCACTGGACTTAACAGCTCAGACAGGGATGTCTGAGCCTCCAGAGGTGGCCCCTGCCCATGCTGAAAATGATGGCATCCAGATGCCCCCAAACCACAGCTGTCTGTGCTCTGCACAAGACAGTCTAGATCCCAAATATCCCTGTCCCAGAACCTCATTCTAAAGGCATCTTGAGAAACCACAAAATGAGGCAGACGGTAGAGTCTCTGCTCAGCTCTCTTCCCTGTAAGCAGCTTCCCTGGCAGCCTCTTCTCTGCCCGGGCTGGTGTCCCTGCCTCTGCTTGCCTCCCTCATGTGACAGATCATCTCGGGGCAATGAGGCAAGTGCTGAAGTGACAACAATAATAAAAATCTCTGTGCTGGGGGTTAGGGGAGAGCACACCCCGACATCCAGCCCAGCCTAAGGCCAAAGCTCTATAAGCTGCTGCCCACAGTCTCTTCCCTTGAGGAGTTCACAGTCAGTGGGAGAAACAGGCAGTCAGAATTCAGTGTGCCAAGTGCTGCATGGTTTGAAGGGGCCCTACCCCAGCCTGCAGGACCCAGGAAGCCTTCTGGAAGGAGCTGGTGACGCCTGAGCTGTGAGTTTTGAAAGATGCTGAAAATATTTATGGTAAACTTCCCATTCATCCTTATTTAAAGATAAAAGCTCACATTAAAGTACATTTTTAGAAGGCAACAAACAGACGTTCACCTACTGAGGAAATAAGTGTAGCCCTTGAGTGAAATAACCCCCCACCCCGTGATGTCCTGAACATGACAGTCCCTTAACAGGCTGTGGCCTCCAGGAATGACCCTGTGGGCAGCCACTGGTATGGCCACAGTATCCCTGCTGCTCCTAGAAGTGGGAGGTGCTGTGAGCCTGCCTTCTCAGTTGCCTTCCCCACGCTCAGTACCCCAGTACCAGCCAGGCTGCCTTTAAACCCCCTGACCCACTGTGTGCAGAACAACACTTCTGGGCTGCTCCAACCGACACCGACCCTTCACCCCTGAAATTTAGCAGCACATCCTGGCCGTCCCAACACTGTGTCTGATAAGCCTGTATTGCTGCCAGCCTCCACCTACCGACGTATTTACCGAGCGCGTTCCTTGTGCCAGCCATCGTATCGGGAGCCATGCTAAATGCTGAGGGCATTTTCTCACTTAAGCCTCACAACCATCCCATAAAATTGATATTAATATTCTCACTTAACAGATAAAGAAAGTGAGGCTCAAATGACTAAGAACTATGTGAAATTGCAGACAAATTCCCTGAGTCCAACTATCCATCAGGAGAGTGAATGCTCATACTTAAGTTCAAAAAATTGAATAAGAAATGCCTTTCTTAAATAAGAGATACCGTTCTAAGAAGTGTAATTTTAGAAAGCACAATTTAATAGCAATGCCACTTTCTTCCTGTAAAACACCCTGTACTTACAGGATAGCTTCTCTGGTCTTCTGATGCCACAGTGAGAGCTGACTGCGGCTCCTCCCTGCCAGCTAAGTCTGGGTCTCATGAGGACAGGACCAGGCCTCGTGCTTCTTCAGACACCTCTTCGAGTGTAGCACAGGGTGGGACAAGTGAGGGCGTCTGAAGAGCCACCTCACACTCTGAAGAGTGTCTGCCAACTGGCAGGAGGACAGCGGGTGTGGGGGTGGGGGTGTCATTCTCCGGAAGTGCTGCCCTGCAAAGGCAGACGCTGACCTGATGCTGATGACAACAGTGATGGGGACACAGTGAGGAAGCAGTGGGAAAGCAAAATCTCTCTTGTACAGAAGGGAGTTAAAAGGGGTGACTTTTTATATGTCTGATTCTCCTAATTTAGCCGGGCCCACTCCAGATTCACCTCTCCCTGTGCAAACACAGACGTGCCTGTAGCTACAAGGCAGGCAGGGGCTGCGTTATTTGGAAATGTTCTCTTGCAGTATCTTAGGAGACGTCAGGGAGGATTGTGGGACAGGCAGAGGTCCTCTTCTACTAAAAGTGTCACCCAAAACTTGAGGAAATTTGCCACTGTGGGTCAATGTGGGTGCAACCACAAATAGAGTGGCACAGAAATAGTTTCCATGGTTGTCACAAGGGGACGGCAATGTGCTGGGTAGAAAGGTACCACCAACCGACAATTGACCAACATAGAGTTTCTTTACCATTAAAGGACATAAGATGTCGTTGACCACAGAAGATATGGAATCTTAGGAAGCTAGATACACAAACAGGAGGCCCACTCCTAGATGGAGGTACAGTGTCCGTGGGTGCCCAAATTCCACCCCGATCCATGCAACTTTGGGTGATGTCGTGTGGAAGCAGGGTGCTGTCAGATGTGAGAAGCCACATTTGCCATGTTCACAATTCTGTACAGCCTTACCTCCTCCACCCCTTCTGTTCTGAAAACCAAGGCTATCTGCCTAGTTATTCTCCAAATGCAAGGAGCCACTGCAAAATGAGCCAGCGCGTTCCTGAGTGTTCAGTGTATGGTGGGTGAATCACGAGCTGATTTCCCAGGCTGAATGTTTTCCAATAGGCTCAGCCTTCGGATTTGCCTTAGGTCCACTCTGGTAGTTCAGTCTCTCTGCAGTCTGATGTGACCTCAGCATTTTGGGGCTGTCCCTCTGCCCATGATCAGCCTGTTTGATTGAACCCAGGCAGAGATGGACAGCACCACATAGCATTTGTATCTTCGGGTATTACTATTCAGAAGTGAAAAAGAAACACATAAATGGCCCAGAGTAAATATCATCATTACTTATTAATGTTTTATTGCAGCCATCTGAGTAAGTTTTAGAGCTGCTAACTGGGGCAGATACAGTCATCCTTAGATATCCATGGGGATTGTTTCCAGTATCCCCTTTGGATACCAAAATCTACAGATGCTCAAGTCCCTTACATAAAATGAGATAGTATTTGCATATAACCTATGCACATCCTCCTAAATCACTTATAACACCTAACACAAGGTAAATGCTATGTAAATAATTGTTATACTATATTATTTAGGGAATGATGACAAGAAAAAAGTCTGTACATGTCTAGTAGAGATGTAGTTTTTTTTCCTAAATATTTTTTATCTGAGGTTGATTGAATTTACAGATTGGAACACACAGACACAGAGGGTGGTTATATTACTAGCAACTTAAGTGAGGCAAAAATTGCATTTCTGAAAAGATAGGTCCTGGAAGTTGGGTGGAGAGAGATGAATTCCCTTAGTCTGAAGGAAATAACCTGTCCCAATTAGACCAAAAAAAAAAAAAAAAAAATCCCAGTAATAGACAACATTTTAAAGAGTGGCTCTGAGGAAGCACAGGACACTGCTGACAGGGGCATAAGTGAAGGGGCTGCTGTATTTCTTAGAGAGCCTTAGAGGAGTTAATGACTAGGTAGGAATCATTGTTAATTAGCACATCCATTGTCGAAATGCAAATGTGGCTGCTAACCCAAGCATCTCTACTCTAAGTACACCAACTGTGTCCTTGTTTACAAGGTAATTGTCCCCAGAACCCTTGTTGTTTATAAATTGCTACTAGAATGGAGGTGAGAGGATTCTTAATAGGAATTCCAGGAAACTCTGGGCTTCTGAGCCCAGCTAGATATTAGAGGGAAAGATTGTGTTATCTTAGGACAAAGTCTCAAAAACCAAGGACCTTAAATGGAAAGGAAGTGAACAACAGGACTTCCCAGGATACCATCCTGCTTTTGTGGTCTTGGCACCTATACTTGTCCAACAAATGATTGTGGATTTATCTGCAGTCCTAGAACCTCCCTTTGGCGTTGACTGATAAGGAATATTAATAATAACTTCATAATTAAGAGATACCATTTACTGAGTACCGTGAAATGTATCATCTCTTTTAACTATCACAGCAACCCTTTAGAAGGTCCAATTGTTATCCTTATTTTTGAAGCAGGAAGACCAAAGTTTAGTAAGATTAGCTCAATCTTCTCAGCCTACTCATTGGGATTAGAACCAGGTCTGTCTCACTCTCTTGCCCAGGTTTTTTACTCAGGTACGTTACCTGTTCAGGGAAAATTATGGTGAATTTCCTCCCTAACTTTCCAGTTTTGTCCCTCTCCATATCACTAATATAGGAGTCCAGGAGTTTTTATTATACATGTTTATAGATCCCCAAATACAATGTGTGAGTTTATGCCTCAGTGCCTTTGCACATGCTCTTTCCTTTGTTTTAAACCTATTTAAAAAATTAAAACGTGTATATAAGTTTAAAAAGATGATTATCTGACTCTTTAAGGCCATGGTAGAGCAGGGGTCAGGACCCTAGAGGCTGCAGGCCAAATCCAGCCAAACACTATTCTTGTAAATAAAGTTTTATTGCAACACAACCAGCCCCATTTATTTAAATGTTACCTAGCTTTTGTGCTACAATGGCCAAATTGAGTATTTTTGATAGAGATATTATGGCCCATAAAGTTTAAAAGATTTAGTATGTGGGCCTTAACAGAACTAGTTTGCTGACCCTTGCTCTAGAGAGACTTGATTGTGTTTGATTTACTATTTACTATGGATTAGAGCCCAGATATGTTTTAGTGTTTAAGGGTTAGAGGTGAACTTATAGGAAACTGACAGGGGGAAAGACTGGTAGAAAAGAATTACAAAAGTTACAGTTTTATTGCCCTGCAAGGATTACCCAGCTTTGTATCTCACTGGGCTATATTTTCCTAGAATTCCTTTTTTATTTCAGAGACTATATAAAATCCCAGTTCTCATGTTTTCTTTTGTACTGATTTTGTCATCCTGCTGGTTCCTTCATTAAAAAGTTAAATCAAACTCTCTCTCTCTCTCTCTCACATACACACACATTTTTGAAAATTTTATTTAACAAGCCTCTTCCATCCACTGTTAATCATACTTCAATACTTAGCTGGTTGCCCCCTCCTCTGAGAAGTCTTCCCTGCTGGTGCTCCTTAGACCTCCCCATCCTGTCCTTGGACCTCTCCCTCTGCACCTGGGGCATCCCGAGTACCCTTTCCCCAGCACTACGCTCAGTCTGTGAAGCAAGGGATGCTGGGCAAACGAGGACTATACCTGCTGCAGGGTCCGAGAGAAGAAAGCCCAGATGTGTACAGGACAGGTGGGGGTGGGGATTGGTGCTGAGGGGTCCAGGGCTTTGTGAAACGCCTAGTCAGCCTTTTGGTAACTTTACTCATGGCCTTCTCCACCTCAAGGAACTAATCTCTAACTCTCCAGAACTATTGAGAGCCCCAGATTTCAGTAACCTGGAGTCAAAGGCAGAAAATCATTGCTTATTTGGATGTAGGAAGAGACTAAAATAAGTGCCTCATTACATGCATGCCATCTGCAAAAGGTATACATGCACTTAGAAGCATCTTGTCAAAACATCTGGGAAGGGAGAGTCCAAGAAGTTTCTAGCAAGCAATGAATAAATGGGTAAATAGAACCCAATCATACAAAGTACCCAATATTGCCATTTGAGATGACAATATGTTATTGATATGCCCATTATTTAGTGTACTCCGCAATGTTTTACATTTGGAGACATAAAACATGTTTAGGGGCTTTCACAGGTCATGCCCCCTCCCCACTGCACATCCCACTTACTCCATTAGATCTAGTCCCTAATTGCAGGACTTTTAGGAACCCAGGGGCAATGGCAAAGCTTTGTGTTAGAGGTGTAAATATTTAGCCAATTTTTTAGTTTCCACATGATACCTGAATTTGCAAGTTCATTTTGCAAATTCATTTTGCATGAGTGAAACTCCTCTAGCTGTTATCTTCTGAGATTAGCGTGGATTTCTGGCAGGTGGTATTCTCGGCATCATTAAAGAAAGATATGGTTCACTCTGGGAGGCTGAGGCAGGAGGATCGCTCAAGGTCAGGAGTTCAAGACCAGCCTGAGCAAGAGCAAGACCCCGTCTCTACTAAAAATAGAAAGAAATTAGCTGAACAACTAAAAATATATAGAAAAAATTAGCCGAGCATGGTGGTGCATGCCTATAGTCCCAGCTACTCGGGAGGCTGAGGCAGAAGGATTGCTTGAGCCCAGGAGTTTGAGGTTGCTGTAAGCTAGGCTGACACCACAGCACTCTAGCCCGGGCAACAGAGTGAGACTCTGTCTTAGAAAAAAAAAAAAAAAGAAAGATATGGTTTTCTGGGATGTTCTCCTTTCAGCTTTCCAAAGTTATTGTCTTTCTATCTGTCCACCCACCCCTACCCTAACCAGCCACCAAGGCAAGAGGCAGAGTCACGCTTGCTGTCCCAGCCAGCTCCTTTTCCCCAGGGATTGCAGAGTGTGTGTGTGTGTGTGTGTGTGTGTGTGTGTGTGTGTATAACAAAAACAGGCTTATTAGCCCTCAGCCTTCATCTGACTCCTGGTTCTTCTTCTTGAACATCCAATAAAGTTTCAAAAACTGTCACCCAAATGACCCCTTCAGCCTGTGAGAGACGTCAACAAGGGGAGAGGGAGGTTGTCAGCGAAGGTCTCGGAGAGAGATGCCGTGATGCAAGATGCTCATGTTTGTCCTCTGTTAAGAAGCTAGGAACCAGGAGTGATGGGGAAACAGGTGGGTGCTCCCTCCCCTCCCCAACTGCATGCATTTTCAGAGTCTTGGTAGAGAAGGAAACTTGTCCATGGAACCAATGTGAAAAAATAGCAAGCAAAGATTGTAAATGGGTATTTGTTGCTTCAGTCTGGGTCCTGTCACCTTGCAATTAGAGTCAAACACCTGAACTTTCAAATGTCTGAGAAACTATTTCAAAGACTTTGCAGATTCACAGATTTCAGATATGGCCATTCCCTCCCCAGCCCCCACACACACCACACTTTCTACTCCAGCCATACATTGGAACCCCACTGGAATGCCATCTACTGTCTTCTTGACGAATCTACAGGATTATATAAAAAGTAACAACAAATGTTCCTTGAATAAATAAATGGATTGTTCTTACTGCAAAAGGATTTTCATTTTACAAAAGGAAACATGGGGTTTTTTTCTACACTAAATTCCTTCAGTGCATTTTAAAAGTAATTGGATTCTGGTCCAATGACAAAGTAGAGTGCACATTCCTGGTGTAAAGTGAGGAAAACACCATCAACCACAGTAATAATTGATAGCCAGTCTTGGCAACATCACTGGGACCCTATTTATGCCAGAAGGAGGCGAGTGGCAGAGTAGGGGAGAGACTGGCTGGGCTGCAGGGAACACACCTGTGCATGTGCGTGTAGACGTGTGTCTTTGACACAATGGAACATTCAGGGAAGGAATTCCCTCCAGTACAGGTCAAACAGCAGCAGGGCTGGCCTCCCATATTAGGCAGATTTGGCTGTTACATATGTGGTGTGACTTGGAGCGTAATACAAAGGTCTTCCTGTATGAAATGGTGTCCCCCACCCACTACTGAGGCCTACCTTCCTAGAGTGGGGGAAATCTTTCAGTACTCAGAGAAATTTCAAACTAGTTCCCTAAGAGAAATAAAATCAGTAAAACTCATGTTTGGATGCACGTGGCTAATAAAAGATCCTTTCTGGAGAGCAGCCTGGTGCTGACGCCTGGTGGTGGCAGACATGGTGGCCGAGAGTGCCCTGGCCTGCACACGAGGATGGAGAAAGAAGAATGCAAGGTAACTGAAAACAGCCTTTGCTTACTGACCCCAAATGGGGGCATGGATATAAGGGTGATCAGAGAAAGAGGAAGCCCTTTTAATTTGAAACAGATGTTTTAAAAACTTGGTTTTTGGGCTCCAGTGTACAAAAAGCTCATGGAACCAGACTAAACGATTTGGCTTTTATCTGAGAGTTTGAAGCTAAAGAGTTAGAGCCACACCTCCATTTTTGGTAACTACCATTTCAAGAATGGGGGAAGAACATTTCCAAAGTCAAAGCTGTATAACTTGACCACAGTTGGTTAACTCTGCAAGCCCAGAAGACAGAGCCAACACCCGACACCTATGCCATTACTCTTCCTTTCTACCCCAGTGATAATCAATGCTACTCATCAGCACAGCCTTCCTACTGGGCCAATACTGAGACTCAGATTCCTTCAAACCCAGATCTCCAGGCTGCCAGAATTAGCTGAGCGAATTTGGCTCCTTGGGTCAAAATCTACTTTTCTTTCTTGGTCAAAAACAATAAAGAGGTTCCACATATAAATTCTTCAAAGATTCCATCTCTATGCATTTTTCCCTGAAAAGGCAATTCGGCATAGGGTGTTTTAGTAGCTATGCAGTAGATCTATGAGCATCTGATGAAAATTCATGTGAAAACAAGAAGACATAATTGCCCCATTAACAACAGTTCCTGAGAGTGAGGTGAAAGCGAGCGTTACCTGCGGATCAGGAGAACACATGTGCTGTGACTGCTCACTCTCTGTTGCTCTGGAAGAGAAATGATCCACTGAGGCCCTGTCTACACAGAGCGCCATGTTCAGCAGGAAAGAACTGTTGTAGTCTGTGTTTTAATGATGAGTCAGATGTGTGCCTCACCAATAAAACAGCAGAATCACGATGATGTCCACACCAGGTGACTCACTGTTGCCCATTTTCCGGTTTAGGCTTCCAGTGGAAATGGCTGGACCCCAGCAGTGTGGTGCACTCCGGAGCCCCACCTCCTGGAGTCACGACACCGCAGAGGGCTCGGTTCCGCTGTCCTGCAGGGCCTGCTCGGGATCCTCAGCCCTCTTAGATTCCATGTCACTGGGAATGACCTGATATCTCTTGTTTAACAGGGAAATGTTCAGGAGCAAAATGTATTTCGTGTTGTTGGTCTAGTAGGAAATGCCAAATAACACATTTTACTCCATGTTTCAGTCAAGGATGTTTTGTGAGAAAACTGTGAAGAAAAATGATTCTATTCAAAATGTGTGTATGATTCTCAGGAGAAAACAGAATCTGGGTTCGTTTAAAGAAGGTAAAACAAAAACTTTAGTTAAGCCATGAAATAACTCCCATAAGAGAAAAGTGAAAAATAAAGGTTAGAAAAAATATACTTCCAGTGTTTACTATCTATTTATTAGAAGAAAAGAAGAACATGGTGGGCTAAGGTACTAACACAGGCAAGTCTATGCTACTAGATTAGGTGGGGTAAGTGGATTGGCAGATGCAGAGCACCAGTACTGGCCATTACTCCAGAATCTGGAGCATCTACCAAGGACCACCTACATTTCACTTTCTGTCCATCCCCATGACTGTCACAGTCACCTTCAAGGTTGTCATTGTCTCATTTTTGCAGGGGAGCACTATGAGACGCTGAGTGATAAAGTCATTGGCCAATGATACAGCCAGTGGGGGGAGGGACAGAGTAATTGTACAAAGAGAGGCAAAGGAAGTTTTCAGCCCCAATTTTGGATAAGTAAGGACTGATAATCACTCTGCTCAGAGCTTCTGCATATTTGACTCTTGTTTCTAAACTTGCTTACTTAATCTCAGAATTTGATCCCACAAACTCATTGAATGACTCCTCTGTTCAAAGCATTTGTGCCAGCAGGGGACACTGCCAGGAAGATTTGAATGGGCAGAACTGGGAACATGGGAAGTCAGAGCACAGAACGGGGCATAGATATGTGGTGTGGGTTGAAAGGGAGCAATAGGTAGAGTGTGGGTCACCGAACAAAGATGGGGGTGCCAGACACACTCTGCACCAGCCCCATACATTCTTATTCTAGCTCTCTGCAGCCCTTGCCTAAAGAAGAATACCCAAAAGATTGTGTGTGGGCCATTATGTGTGGGGTGGCTGAGTGGACTTGGCTAGTATGAAATTCTAAATCTGAATAAACAGTGTACTAACTGATGCATTTTACAGCTCACTCAACTGGCTTGGAATAAACACCTTTGAGATAACGAGAATCATCTCAATGTTTGTATGCCTAGGGGAATTAGAAATGGCACAAGAAGGGATAGCAGAGTTTGGGGCACTGCCATCCTCTGCCATCTCTCATATTCCGCGTATTGATTTGGAAGAGACTTCTGAATCTCTCCACTCGCTCCTGTGGATGAAGACCCAGCGTGGGAAGCCATGCGTGGTTTCAGTGAGCTGAGATGATGGGCTATTATATCCAAGAGTACCATATTGAACCAGCAAACACACATAATTGAGTTACCTTCAGAATGATCATTCACAGTGAAAGGCTTTGGATTCCTTTAAATGAGGAGCAGCTGCGACTTTAAAGTACCACCCGGCAAACATATAAATTCCCATTTCCAGACCCATTCTGAAGACACTAAAGTCTGAAGTGGGTTGAGAGCAGCTGGCAAGTCTGTCCCCTCTGTCCTCCCCCTCACCACTGGAAAACCCAGACAGGACTGAGCGGCCGCCACGCATGCTGCTGCCTTACACACAGCCACGGCCTTCTGCTCCTTGCTCTGGGCTCCACCCCTGTCACCAAAAAGCCACACATGAACACCAATGGCAAATCCTGCATGGTGAGCCTGGACCCACCCAATGGCTCTCTGTCTTGGCTCCCCCAAAACTACTCTTGGGGAGCAAGCATTGTGAAACTGAACTACTCCTCATGTAAGGCAAGCTAGGGGAAACAAAAGGCGAAAATAGCAAATGAGGATACAACGCCGTTCGGAACAGAATGTAAACCACGTGATCTATGCTGATTTCCAGTCTTGACATGCCCTGAAAGCAGATGGCATTTGTTGGACACCGTCAGACGTGCCCACACGGCTCGTATGGCCTGCCTACTTGGAAATAACAAAGCCCCATTTCTTTCTGTGCTTCCCCAGAGCTGTCAGTGTAGAGTGGTCACAACCTCCTCACCCAGCACCACTAACACAGTACGCACTTGCTCTTCAAAACCTCTGACTGAGCCCTGTGCTGCGTGCTGGGGAAACACTGGTGAGTGAGATGTTCAACATTCACGGAATGATGGCGGAGATAAAGACAGACAAATCCACTTATGGATTTGTGCAAACTGTTCCCATGTACAAACTGGTACATGACCCAGAGGAGAGGCTCTTGCTAAGTGTGTTATCAGGGAGGGTATCCCAGGGGAGGTGGCCGCTGGCTGGAATCTCAAAAGATGAGTAGGGATTAGTCAAGGAGTGAGGTAGTGTTAAGCCAAAGGGGAGGGTGTTTCAGGTAGAGGGGATTGTATACCAAAACTCTAGTGGCCAGAAAAAGCATGGCACTTGTAAAAAGTACTGGGTGCGATAGATAGATAAATTACCATCCAGAAAATATTCATGTACTCTCCTCTTGCCTCCAGGGTTTGTCCACTGGCATGCAAGTTGCCTTTGAACTGAGAATATGACTTGTCTTGGCCATTGGTATATCAGTGGACACGATGTGCACAGAGCATTACTAAGGGCTTGTGCCATCAGGCTCAGTGCCTTGTGCTCCTGCCTTTCACCATTAGAATATCATGTCTTGGAAAGCTCCAAGCCCAACGGCGGTGAGGTATGTATAGAGCAGACTTGAACCCATCTCAGCAGAGCTCAGCCTGAAGAGCCAAATTCCAAATGATGACAGACCTGTGAGTCGTTCATAAAAGCTTACGGCTGTATGCCAGTGAGCTCTGGGGGGACTGGCTCTGCAGCATCACTAAAAATACAGCAAGCAAGGCAAGAATGGGAGGCAAGGAGGCTGGAGAAGAAAGACACTGTCCATCATAACCAACTGGAGCAAGCACAGCAAAGAACCAAAGGAAGCAAAAGGTGGCCCTGAGACGTGGGGCAGGGACTTCCTTCTTTTCGATAGTCACCCCTGCCTGGCACTTAGCGTAGTTCTGAGCACATAGCAGTTTCTCAGGAAGCAGAGTTGAATGACTAAACCAGTGAGTCCTCAGCCAGGAATAATGAGTTACGGACACATCAGCAACAAAAGACTACCTACAGCACTGAACCAAAACTACCACAGGCAAGATTTTACCTATGGGCACAGCCTAGACAATTTTTCAAGTGAGCAAAATCATCACATAAACTTACTTAGTGTAACCAGATCTTGAGTGAATACAAAAGAGGTGTCAAAATGCATATTCTAATTATAGTTTGACTAGAACCTCCCGGCTCCAGAAAAATCTGACAAGCCTGTAAATATAGATAATATTGAGTATGACAAAATGCCCAGTCACTCAGATCAGAAACCCTTATTCAGTAAACATTTATTAAGAACCCTGTGTGTGCACTGCATTGGCAATCCCTGGAAGATGCAAGTTGACTCTTTAAAACAGCCTCGTCAAAGTACAGATTTATGTGCAATCTTATTTCAAGTACACCAGCACCACAATTTTTTGTTGGACTAACCTCACAGTATCTGGTGATGTGGTTTTGCCTTGAAATGAGCTTTCTTAGAGTAAAGTAGAATTAGCTCTTCTTAGGATCTCCAGAATGAATTGAGACTCAAAAGCATCAGCCACTGAAGGTGTTCAGAGGGCAGGTGCGGAACAAAACCCTAGCACCATCCTCTTCTGGCCAAGCTGGAGGGCAATGTTCACTTCCGTGTCTCAGGGCTCTGTGGGGAGGCCTCTGAGGAGCATGAAGGGGGAACAGTGAGCCTGCGAGGAGAGGGCTGGGAGCCAGGGTCCACGGGATGGGGGAGGGGACCCACTCCACGGAAAGATAAAGTCAGGGAGGGAGCCGGGCAGACAGCCACTATAACATCCTGCCATGTGCTCTTCACCAACATGACTTTGACGCTCCTCCCATCTGGGAGGGCTTGGCCCACAGTGGAAGTGACGCCATGTGCATTCTAAGGCTTCGTCATAAAAGGCAATACGGTTTCCAGCTGGTCCTCTCACAATACTCGCCTTCGGAGCCCTGAGACGCCATGTGAGCACCTGAGTGCTCTGATGCTGCCGTATTCTGAGGAATCTCAGGCCACATGGAGAGGCCACGAGATGTTCTGGCGTAGTTCCCGATGACAGCCAGCGTCAACTGCCAGACCTGTGCGTGAAGAGAGCTTGGCACAATTCCAGGTCCCAGGATCAGGTTATCCCTAGCCATTCTGTCCCCCTGCTGAGGGCCCCAGACATTAGGAGCAGGGGCCAGTCATCTCTGCTGCAGCCCCTTTAAAGCCCACACAATCCAGAAATGGTAGCTGCTTTGCCTCACTCAGTTTGGGGTACTTGGTTACACACAGCAACAGACAACTGGAACAGGAATATGATGGAGGCTGCCTTCCTAGTTTCTTCTGTACTCTGCAGTGAATGGCCAGCAGGCCAGCTGCCCTATGCAGGCTGGCAGTGTCCCTATCTTCCACCCCTCAAGCAGAAACAAAAGTCTATGAAATAAGTGTAAATATGTTTCATTGTACAGGACCTACAAAGATACTCATCCCTTTAGAAAAATGGTTCTCAACTGAGGATGATTTTGCCCTTAAGGGACATTTGGCAACATATGGAAGTATTTTTGATTGTCACAACTTGGGAGAGTGATGCTACTGTCATCTAGTGGGTAGGGGCCAGGGGTGCTGTGAAACATTGTGCAATGCACAGGACAGTCCCCACAACAAAGAATTATCTGGTTGGTCCACAATGTCAATAGTGTGAAGGTTGAGAAACTGATTTAGAAGACAGCAGCCTGAGAACTGGGTAATTTGCTAAGACTGTTCCATTTTCACAGCAGAATGCTACCTGGGCCAGGAAGACAAGGCTATGGCGAGGTACGATTAAAGACCCTTTACCTTCTCTTTCAGGTGTTAAGTAAATGAACCAGGCTCTCTACCCCAGGGTACCCAGCCCCCACAATGTCCTCTCTGAACCTTGCCTTCCACACAAGGCTCCCTTTATAGCAGAGCAATTAGCCACCTGCTCTCAGAATCACCCTGGAGAACTGCTTCTTTTGAGTGTGTGTATTTATATATATATATATGCATGCACATGTGTGTGTGTGTATTCACTAAGGATAGTAAATTTTAGCAGAGTGTGTCTGCTGTCAGTGGCCAGGGAACTGTTTACTGTAGTAAAACAGATCTAATTTCAATGCACCACTCACTAGCTTCTTTGACAGAAAGCCACTGGGGGTGTGGGGTTGGGGTTCTGCTATAATTCCTCATTTATCCCACTGATAATTGAATACAATGTGCCTGGCCCTGCACTGGGTGCTGGGTGTTTTGAGTGGAAGGAGGCGTGGGCAAACTGCCCTCCAAACTGCTGGGGTGTTTGCAGGTGGCTGGATAAGAACCTCCTCCTTCAGCAAGATTCACGCCCTGTTTACCTTTGGCAGCAAGGAGAAAGTGCATCTGAAAGTCCCCTTCACTTTTACAGTGAGGGCGAAGCCTCGCTGGCTGATTTATGCGCCTGCTCTTGTGACTCCACTGGAAGTTACTCTGTGGGGTATGCCCTCTGCGAGGCAGGCGGCGTGGGGCTGAGGTCAGGGGCACACTCCGCAGTGGCCAGGCACACTCCCAGCAGAGACTTCTGGAGGAGGGGCGTGTGAGAGTGTTGAAAACCACTCCAAAACAAAATGTAAAGAAAGGGCTGTCTTGTGAGGCTTTGTCAGTTGTTTTTCCAAAATGAAAGGAACTTTTTCTCCTTAATGATTAAAGTAGTTGTGCTTATTGGAAAAACACCTTTAGATAATATAGAACAATAAAAAGGAAATGAAGTATCATGTGGAGAAGGGGGAGGGTGAAAGAGTAACTTTCCAGTAGAGAAATCTAACAACCACTACTTCAGCCAGGGGACTCCGGTCAGCAGCAACAGTAGTAGGTCAGGTACCCTGACATGATGGGAGTGAGGAACGTGGCATTTTACGGCTGTGGTCTTCCTCCCTAAAACCTATAACCCCAATCTCATCATGAGAAGATTATTAGGCAAATCCCAGCTGAGGGTCATTCTTAAAAATATCTGACCAGGACACCTCAAATTGTCAAAGACATCAACAACAAGGGAAGTCTGAGAAACCATCACAGCCAAGAGGACCCTAAGAAGGTACGACGGACTAGATGGAATGCAGTGTCCTGAATGAGATCCTGGGTCAAAAAAAGGACATCAAGTAAAAAGTTAGCAAATCTAAATGAAGTACTGACTGTAGTTAATAATGTATTAATATTGGTTCATTAATTGTATCAAATGTACTATATCAATATGTTAAAAATAAAGTGGGAGTGGGGTTTATGGAAACTGTATTATCATTTCAAATTTTTATGTAAACCTAAAACTGCTCTAAAACATAAAGTTTATTAAACAACAAAAGGAAATGAAAATCATCCATAATTGTGCTCTCCAGCAAAACCACTGTTACTAATGTGGTTTATAGCCTTTTCTTTGCATATACAGTCATTCTATATGTATGCATATTTTTATTATTTTAATTTTTTGACCCCAAACAGAGTTATTCTATATTTATAGTCTTTTAACCCTTTGCATTTGCACTCTGGTACTCATTTGCAAATCTGGCCAGCTTACATTACTACAGTGTTCCATATCCGGGCAAAGGTGAAATGTATGTAAGAAGCACATTAGGACTTAAAGTCAGGCGTACTTCAAAAAATTAGCCTGGGCCAAGATACAGGCCAGGACAAAACGCATATTTTAGGATGACATCTGCTAGGTAAGTACTAGTTTAAACAATATAAAGGATATGTTCAACCTATGGGAGAGGGAGTGAGAGATGAACTCAACCCTGTATCGTTGTATTGCATACCACTCACTTCACAAATACTACCTCTTTTAAATCTCACAGAAATCCTGCAAGATCTTGTGTCCATTTTCAGGAAAGGAAACTGGGACTTTGAGGGATATTTGTGACTTGCCCAAAGTCATATACCACTTAACATGTGGTAGAGCCAGTGTCCAAACCCAAGGCCAATTCCAAAACTTGGGCTCTTTCTCCTGCATAAGGCAGTGTTGTTACTTGGGCCAGGTCAAGCTTCTAGAGATGAGAAAACTAAGAATAAATGGGTTTATGAGTAATCACAGTTCAGTTGTCTAGAACAATATTCATTAACTAGGTAATATGCAATTGTTTTTGCATAGTTTGAATATCTGAGAGGTGTACGCAGCTCTCTGTGTACCTGGGGGAACCACAGGTTGAATGCAATTCAGCTAAGGACAAAACTCCTAAGCCTCTGTTTCAGGCCCCTGTCGCTCTGAGGTAGCACAGCACCAAGGGGATACAAAGATTCCTGGGTCCCAGCCCTAGGGATCCCATTTGGTAGGTCAAGTTTATGGCCTGGGAATTGCTATCTTTTAAAGCTCCCAAGGTGCTGCTGATGCAAAGGCAGATTTGGAACTTCTGAGGTGGGTGGGCTGGGCCCTTCTAGCTTAAAGATTCTAAGAGCCATTGATCAGCAAATTAAATCCCTGTAATTACTCTTCACAAATCTCACTATAATTCCAAAGGGCTTCTTCTGGTCTTCTTAAAACCTTTTCCTTAGAGAAAGGGGGTGAGAAGAGAGGGAGAAAAAGAGAGAGAGAGAGCGCACACCACAGTCTGCTCGCACTCTTCTGTTCACCACACAGAACATTGGTCATGGGGCAGGACTCCTTGAAATTTCAAAAAAGCACAAACTGTCCAAATGGGGAAATGCATCCCTGAGATCCTTCAATCTAACCCCTATGGGACAGACAGGTACCAAAGTTCCAAGGACCCCATTCAAACCTGGACCATCCGCCTCGAGCCCACACGTGAGCCGCCATCGTGGAGCAGACGATGTGGCTGCAGGTCACGCTGCTAACAGGGCAGCTCCGCCCAGGTGAGCTGCCGCATTCCCATTCCCTCCTAATGCGGCAGCCTGAGTGGGGCTGTGTCGCCTCCCCGCTCATAGGTCAGAGCCCACGAAGCCCGCCCCGCTGTCTGGGAGAAGCAGACAAGCTCAGCGCACGCTGGATTAAGAGCAGCTGGCTCAGCCACGGGCAAACAGGGAGGACGCAGCGTCTGTACACAGAGCACCTCCGGCCTCGCACTTGCTCCGCTGTTGGATCTCAGGCAGGAAAAGCCTCTTGGGGACTAGTGAGCGGCCTACGAAGTAAAGGGCACTAGTCCTTGCACAGTTACCAGCCTCACAGGGTCCCCACAAATAAGAACTCTCCACACAGCGCATGAGCATCACGAGTGCACCACTCACTTGGCGCCCCCTAGGGGCCATGGGTGGAACTGGACATCTGTGTTTATTGCCTCGTTTCATGCTTGCTGCCACCTTTGTGGGAGAGACGTTATTATTCTTGCTTTATGGAGGAGGCTTGGAGGGATTAAAACACTGGCTATCGAGAACTGACGGAGGTGGGACTTGAACCCAGGAATGAGCAGGATAAACTCCCAGAGGCCCTTGAAGTGGTGTTACGGATTCAGGTTTTATTCGAAGAGCTATGGGGTCACAGATATACCTGTAGCTCCAGACTCATGTTTCAAACAGATCCCTCTAGCTGGAGAATGAGGAAGAAAGTGCAGTGGATGCACATGGAGACGCATCACTTAGTTTCTTAAAGGCGAGAGAGAGAGAGGGAGCAGTCAGAGAAGTGGGAGGAAAACGAGGTGCCAGTGCTGCTCCGAGGCCTGAAGGTCAATGACTTCTGCATAGGACATGGGCAGTATATATAACCTGAACTTTTGTACCCTCATAATAAGCTGAAATAAAAAAAAAGAAATAAGGTATAATACAAAAAAAAAAAAAAAGAATTGAGATGTGCTTTAAGTATAAAATACACATTGAATTTTAAAGATTAAAAAAAAAAGAATCACTGAAGGTGCTCTTAAAATTCAAATTCCTGGGCCCAACTCAGGTTTACTCTGGGAAAAAGCCTAGAAATCTGTATTTTCAAGAATTTAAGCTCAAGAGCTTGGGCTCTGGAGCGAGAGTGCCTGTGTTTCCACCCAGATTTGTCACTCCCTAGCTCAGTGACTCTGATCAAGTGACTTTGTCTGTAAAATGAGTGTTTTGCTAGTCTTCTGCCCATGTGGAAGTATGAAGATTAAAGCACTTAGTATATCAAAACCCCTAGTTCCAAGGCGAAGAATAAGAGCTCAATTAGTATCCAAAGGCTTCTGAAGGGGACGGTGCTGATTAAATGTTAACTGGTGGAGTCTCAGGCTCCATGACACTCCGCAGAGATGCTTTAGTCATGGGCCCAATCTAGAGCTCAACAAATCAGACTAAGGGCGACTACATTCTCCATCTCAGGCGAGGCCACTCCCATAGCCTGGGTGTATCTCCATTAGCTGTGACGCCTAATAACATCCACTTCTCCCTGTGCATGTTCAGGCACAAAGGCAGCACCTTGACTGTCATGGGTTGAATTATGTTGCCCCAAAAGATGCCCTAACTCCCCAGTACCTATGAGCATGACCTTATTTGAAAATAGGGTCTTCGCAGATCAAGTTGAGGTTATTAGGGTAGGCCCTGTTCCAATATGACTGGTGTCCTTAACGAAAGGGGAAGTTTGGACACAGAGACAGAACATGCAGAAGGAAGGCAATGTGAGGACACAGGGAGAATGCCAGCTACAGGCCAAGGAACACCTGAGGCTGCCAGAAGCTCAGAGAGAGGCCTGGAGCAGATTCTTTCTCACAGCTCTCAGAAGGAACCAAACTTGCTGACACCTTGATCTTGTACTTCCAGGCTTCAGAATTGTGAGCCAATAAATTTTTGTCATTTAAGCCACCCAGTTTGTGTTTGTTTTGGCAGCTGTAGGAAATGAATATATCCAACAATGCAGATGGGCAGTCACTGGGGCTTTAGAATTAGAGAGCTGAGTGACAGCTCCTAAGAAGTAAACCCCAAATTCCTAAAACCTGGGTCCTGTAAGGCAGCCTGCCATGCACCAGCTGAGGTAACGACCCTTCTGGAGACCACAACATCACTACTGATTGCGGGGAAGCAGCTGCTCAGTTCTTCCCTCTACTGTCCATCTTCTTGGTGGGGGCGGGGGGGTGAGTACTGGAAGGCCCACCAGCCCCTCCCTCCTTGTGAAGCTGTGCAGTTGGGTTCATGATGACTGAAGGGTGCTCAGCAGCCCCATTGGCTGATTGTCCAGTGGATGTCCATGATACGCCTTCAGCAGGCAATTCTCTGCAGCACAGTTCACACAGAGCAGCAGCAAATGGTTCCATGAAAGAAAACACAAAAGCCCTCCCCTCTCCAGGACTTCAGCTTTTACTACATTGAAAGCAGTTGGTTTTCAACAAAGCCGTGGCAAGTCTACGCTGGCTTGGTCAAGCTGATGAAAGCTGGGGTGTCTGTGTGGCTGGCAGAGGGTAAGTCTGCAACCCCACCCCAGTCAGAGAAAAGGGCTCTGTGCCAGACAGAGCCACAGAACCAGAGTGCTGAGCAGGGGGAGAGTCCTGCCACGCTGTGGGGCTCGCCACACCTCATCAGATGCTCTGAGAGAAGTTGGCCCACTTGCAGAGCCTGAAAAACTAGAAATGAAGAAATCTGAGCCCTGGAAAAGCGTGCACAAGACCCTTCATGATTCCTCCCATCTCATTTTCTTCCCTCTCCTCTCACGCTCTGGGCTCAGAAATGCTGAGCAATTGGTTGTTCCATCTGAGTCAAATCCTGTCTCCACCACATACCTGCTTTATGAGCTTGGTTTCCACCACTGTAAAACGGGGAGACAAATATCAATTCTGTGTGGCTATTATAAGGATTGCATGGGCTAAAATGTTTACAGTGCCTTCACAGTGCCCAGCACACAGTCAGAACTCCTTGGTAGCTATTACTGATCATCAGCAACTCATTCATCAATAATCTAATTCAACAGTAATTAATCCACAAATAACTGCTGATTGACAACAGATTTACCAGTAATCAAAAGGACAGTAATTGGCTCCTTCAACCTAGTTTCCCAATTGCTTCCAAAGCCCCAAACATGACACTATAAAAGATTAAAGAGCAGCTTTCTGGTGTTTAGTTTAACTTAGACTCGGTATGGCTTGGGGCCCCAGTTCTGTGGCAGGGTAGAGGTTCCCACAGTAGTGAAGGTCAGAGGAAAGAAGGCCATTCCAGGCTCCCTCCTCTGCCCCACCACACACATACACACAGCCATATGCAAGCCTTTTGTTAGTTCATTTCTTCCCCTCTTCTTGTAAGAATTGACTTCCTTAAGCCCATGGGCCCAAAATTATAGGTGTAAGATTGAATTAACATCAGCATTGAGGGAACTAGCAGCCATCTGAAAAGACCTTTTTAAGTAATTATATTCTCCCTTCTGTCTGTATTGCAAATAATGGTAATCAGAGAGAAATGCAGTTTCTTAGGCTTCCAATCTGATTTATCCTGTCTTTAACTATCTTTGTGCCCCTGGCTGTCTTAATACAGGGAGAACCAGGCTGCAGGTTTCCGTGTCTTAGTGTGTTGCAGATCCAGGGCCTGAAGAGGAGGGGAGGGCCCCAGAATTGGGGGCTGCACTGAGCCCTTTGACTGAGGTCAGAGAAAAGCCACTTCAAGGTTCAACGAAGCTTGCTTGGCCTTTCCCATCGGAGCCAATACACACAGTTCTGAGTTTCCTCACCAGCTTATCCCTTGCCTGCTGCCTGCCATAATCGACCACTCTTAATAATAGAAAGTTGTACTGAAATTTAAATTTCTTTAAATACTACCAGCATAAAGTGCATGATCCTTAAAAGATGAGCAACCTTGTGCCTTGACTGCATGTGCTGCCACCAAATGGGTCGCCAGATCCAAGGGTCCTGGGTGGCCAGAGGCAGGCTGCCTGTCCCATACTTAGATTTTAATCAAGACAAAGATGCAACCTACTACCCACAGAGCCAGGGACACAGCAGCATTTTCCCCACTAGAGTGTGAAGATTCCCCCGCTTTGAGTCCCCACTGGGGCAACCTTCAGCCAAAGAAATGTCTGGTCAGTGCAAGGAGCCATTCACTCCTTTGAGAAGCCCCCTCAGCCATTCCTCTAAGGCAATTTATACTCTACTGGAGTTGGCCAGCTCCCCTGGAGACTAAGGCCCTGTGTCTGTCCATCTAAGAGGCACAAAAATGACGGCACATTCCTGAGACTCTGAGGTCAATGAAAGGTTGATTTCAGGTTCAGCTTCCCACATTGCTGCCTTGGCTTTAAGCTTGCACCTTCCCTGCAACTTCTGCCTATTGACATTCAGCCCAAACTCCAAAGCTCATCTTACCTGCCACCTTCCGGTTCCCTTTCTCCTTCAGCAAATGCCTTAGCTACCCTTCAAGTCTCCTCTCAAATGCTACCTCCTCTGTGAAGCTTTCTCGATTCCTCTGGGATGATTTGGTGATCCTTTTCTCAGCCTCATATGGAGTGTACCTTCATTCTGTCACTTAGCAGAACTTATTGCAATTCTTTTTGTTCAGGGGCCTCCCCACGTGGCCAGGAGGTGCTCTACGGTAGGGACCTTGCCCTTCCATTTGTGCCTCCACAGTCTAGCCCAGGGCCTGGCACAGAGCAGGTCTTCAGCAAATGTTGTGTGCTTGCTGAATGAGCACAGAATAGTACGTGTACAAGTAACACAGAGCAGAAACTGTCAGTTGGGCAATGACGAATGAGGACACCAGGCGGTTCTTTCATTTTTATACTTCAGAGCTGCCACATGTCCTCCATTTATTCAGGTCACATCCACAGGAATGAGTCATTTCTCAGTGGCTAGAGTGGTGACTATTCTTGCTCATTCTAGAAAGCTTTTCTGTAATGGGTGGTAAGCAATGACTTCATGGAAACACTTGCTCCCTTTGGGGTAGCATCAGGATGCTTTTCCTAGTGCACCTTTATATGCAATGTCTCCATCAGGCTGTGACATTGGTCCAGGAATATAGAATTTTCATTTTGCAGATGAGGAAACTGGGGCCCAAGAAGTTAAGCAGCTGTACCCCAAGTCACGTGGAGAGCTAAGACAAAGTCAAAATGAGGCTCTACCTGCTGCCTTCTTCTGCTCTTTCCACACCAGCCTACCTCTCCTTGACCAAAGTGACACAGCATCCAGACATAAAATCCATGTGTAGTTTTTTTCATTTCTCCAGCCTTTTATCTGACCTGCTCATAACAACCTCAACAGCAGGCTGAACGTGGAACTGCAAGTACTTCTGGGCCAGTGTTTCAGCCCCAGCCACTGTCTATATACCTGGCTTAATTAACTCGCCAACCACTTCCCTGATTATAAATTAGAGCTTTCTTTGTCTTCCCCTCAGTAATACCTACTCATTATGAAATTTAAAATTAATTCAGAAAAAAATATATTGTATGTCTCCCTCTGCTCAATACTGTTAGTTGCTATGATGAGACTGAGGATGAATGAGGATGATCTATCGAATGTGGTAGGGGTCCAAGGTGGTAGCAGGGAATTCCACTGGGGTGAGATGGCAGGGGACTAGATAGTGGGAAAGAGGAACCAGGGGGGTGATGAGAATAAAATTGTAGTCAGACCATGAAGGCAGGAGCCCTGGTAGAGCTTGCACATTGTGCTAAGCCATTTGGGCTTTATTTTCTAGGGAATAGAGAGCCACAGAATCATAGAATCAAATGATGCTAGATTTTGGAGGACTCTCCAAAATAATCTGATCCACTCATCCATTTTACAGATGGGCACACTGAGTCCCAGAGAGTGATATGACTTGCTAAAAGTCACCTGGTGAATTATTGGCAAAGGAAGTGCATAATCAGAGTTCTGATTCAGCAAGTCCTCACTGGTGTGGCATGGATTAACCTGCAGGGATGGAGGAGGTGCACGAGGCTGGCCTGCCTTGGCGTTGAGCTCATGCACTTACAGAAAGGGAGGCAGAGAGAAGTGGAAAGGGACCCTGAGAGGGGTCAGATGGAGAAGAATGATCCCAACATCCACTGAGCTCCATCAGGGTCCCACTCAGAGCCAGGCTCTATGCCAGGTACTTTTTGATGTACTGTGTCCTTTAATTGTCTTAGCCCAGTGAGGGAAGGATCACAGACTTCCTTGAGAAGGAGGGTTGAGGTTCAGAGTAGTTTGACAACTTGCCCAAGCCTGAACTTGGCTTTGAATACAGGTCAGTAAGACAGCAAGACTCAATTCCTTTTGCTCAGCTGAGCCTCCCTGAATTTTGTAAGGTCCTCCTAAGATCTGGAGGAAATGAACAGGAGTTGAGCCCCTCCAGCCAGCCCACTGCCAATCCATTTTATGCTTCTCCCGTTCTTACTCCTCCCTGTCTTGTGCTTGTCTCCAGGGGAAGGGAAAAGAGATCTTTCCTATAGATTTCCTCACCAGAAAACATAATTGTATTCCCGTAGGAGATATGAAGACCAGAAAACCCAGCATCCACTATGTGAAAGAGATGGAGTTCGACAGAGGTAATCACAGCCTCTTAACTTCTTCCTCAACTTAGCCCCTTCCAGGTTTAGAAGAACAAGTCCACATCCACAACATTTCTCATTCATCCATTATGGCCAAGTGTTCATCTAAGCCCAAGGAGACACACAGCTCTCCATATAGAAACATAAGTAGATTTTGAAAAAAAATCATTGAAATTTATACAATTTGCAAAATATAAAAAAGATCAAAGCCTTTGCTGAACACCTGGCATGTCTTCCTTTTCCTTATAGAGTTTAGTATAAGCATCTTTATGAACTTTTCCTCTAGATAGGGCCTTTCTTACCCCTCTCCACCCAGCTTTGTCTCTCTCTTTTCCTTGCCCCTAATTTTATCGTGAAGCAACACTAAATAGCTTAGAGTCCCCTGTGTACATTTCTTTTCTCCTTGTCTTTGACCCTGCTGTTCTCTTCTGGATTGTCCTCCACATCTCCCATCCTCCCCCCTCACCCAGTGTTATGACAGCTCAGGCAGTAATCTGTCACTGCCTCCACAAGGTTGGCATTACCCCCAGGCTGGGGGTGGGGACCCCACCCCTGTTCCCAGAGCTCCCGCGCTTCCCTGTATCGCTGTGCTGTCTTTGTTTCTCTGCTTGTTTTGTTTCTCCACTGCAACAGAGATCAGATTGATTCATGTCTGCAGACCCAGAGCCAAGCACATTATTAGAAAACACTGAATATATTCTTAAATAATAAACATACAAATAAATGAATGAATGGATGGATTCCAATAAGCATTGTAGTTATTTGGGGGGAAGATACATAAGTGAGCTTGGAAGCTTACTAGAATTGGTGGAGATTTAAAAAATCATGCACTGGAGAACAACCACCTTTTGGGAAGAAGAGTGAGCAAGAGAGTCAGTGTTGGCCAAAGGCAGTTGCAGAAATGAAAATGTCATATGGGAACACGAGAGTGAGACTGACTGCTTTGGATACAGTGTTAGAGCTATGGGTAAATGTCATCAGATGTACAGCAGAAGCCCTGGTGACTGAGGACCACAGCTAGCCTATAAGTTGCCTTTGTGTGAATGAAAAACAGATACTCCCTTGGTGCAGATGCCAACCTGAAGTCACATGGCCTAGGGAATGGTCAGTACCTTTGTGTTAAGAAAAAGGAAACTTTTGTTTCGGTAGATACAGCCCAATATTTGAGGGTGTGGCTTAGTCAACAGAGCAAGTGCCCAATTTTAAGCCCCAATTTTAGGTGTCCTTGTACAATGCCCAACCTGCACAACTGTATGCAGTGCCCTGACCTTGACAGTACAGGTGACATGTATAGAGAACAAGAGGTACCACTGAAGCTCAATTCTTTTCATAAAACCTGAATTTTAGAGCTATTTTGCCTTTTTTCCAGGCCCCAAACCCCCAAAGTTCACTTTCCATTCCAGAAATCCTCCTCATATTGTGAGCTTTTACTTCATGTAAGTTCCCCTGCAGGTGGAGCCTGAGACAAGGGCTTGGGGCACGTCATTTACTTGGGAGATGATGTGGGGAAGCCAGAGTGATGGGATGAGGAAAACAACACAGGGAAGCATAGGAAAGTGCAGAACTGGGCTAGTTATTGCTGTGGGAAGACTGGGGCTCAATCCTGCCAGGGATTTTGAAAGAAACATGTAGAATGCACATCAAAATTGTCCCTCCAAAAGACCAGCGGCAGGGACACTTACTGACCACCCCTCATCTTCCTACCCTTCGTAAGTTACCACTGGGAGCATTAACTTCCCCACACTTCCAGGCAGTGCCTGGGCATGAGTTGACTGAATTCAAATGGATGTGGAGATGCTGAGAGTGTGCATTTACCTGTCCATCATGACTGCACTGAAATCAGGTGGGCTGAGGGGACACCACATGGGGCACAAAAAGCATCTCTTATAGCCTATCCATAGGCCAGATTGGACACTGGGAATCCCCTCTTTACATGGAGAATTCAGGAAGAGCAGCAGCCCCTCTGCCCCCCTCTCTTTCAGGAGAAGCCTAAGATATTGCTGAAAGGCTTGGCTCTCTGCCATTCGTTCCCCTGCAGCAGACAGCATCATGGAACCCTAAGAAAGGCAGCTCCCCGCCATAAACAATAAAGGTGCTAGTACTGCATCCCGCCAGTGCCCAGGGGCCAGGCTGGGTGCTTAGGACCGTTCCTCCATGAATAGGGGGAGGAAAAGGCACCAGCTTGGCTTTAGCTCTTAGGCCAACAGTGAATTACTAACATTTAATATGTTATGCCAGACATAATGATATCAGCTGTTGTCTTCAGCATCCTTTAGAAATGGAAGGACATTTACATCTTAGTGGCACTTGGTCATAGATTGCCCATGCCTATTTGGCTGGGGCCTGGCCATGAATACAGGAAGCCAGATAGGCGGCCATTGATCAGAGCCTAGATCTTACCCCCATAAATATGACCTGCTGTTACTCAGTGACAGAGTTGAGTTTGAATCCAGACTGGCTCCAGAGTCCACTGCCTTCACCACTCTACCATGCTAGATCCCATCAGTATTTTCCATATCTCATGTTCCAAGGGAGCCTCCCCACCTACAAACAGTACTAAGAATTGTACCATGTGAGAATGTCGCATTTCTCTTCTATCCATTGTGTTTGTGCTGAGCTCCACTAGGGCTACAAGATGGAAGCAAGATTTGGGAAAAAGAGCAGGGACAATCATGGGGAGAAAGCTAACACATGGTCCTGAAACACCCCAGGTATTTTACAGTCCAATAAGGAGAACCCTGAAGGAAAAGTCTATGTGGACTGGGAAGCTCAGTAAACCTCTATGTAGAGGGTGAGTCTGCCCTGGGTTTGGAAGAATGAGCAGGACTTGGCTTAGACTGCCCACATGATGACTATCTTGGTGTGCAGTCCCACCCCGGGAACTATGGGAAGATCAGGAAACACACACACACTTATTTATACTTTCCAGGATGCCAGGGAATGTCTGTCTGCCCTGGTTTGATTTGGAGCAGCATCCAGCTCAACTTCAGAGAGCTTCCTAGTCTGGGCTGGAGAAAATATCCAGTTTCCTTCAGAAGAAGCTAAATAAGTATGAAGGCCAGTGTAGGTGAAAGAAGACATAATGTTTACCCAGAACAACCACTAAACTGTCCTCCTGTGATTCCCATGGGCTTCTGGGATGCCCTCAGAGTGCTGGGATTGAAGGACAATTGGCCTGGGGTGCTGGGATTCTAGATTTCCCACCCCACAGATGCTCAGCTTTTGGCTAACGTGGAGTTTCTAAATACAGTTTCATTAAACAAATGTACCTGTGGCTAAATATGTCTGAAAATTAGTTAGAAACTATCATGCTACATCAAAGTCTTCAGGTCCCATAGCATTCCAGAGATGAGTGGCAAGGAAACAAACATTTATCAAGTGCATGGCACTCATTTCAATTATTAATCATCCTCACAAAACTAATAAGAGGGAGGCTTTGCAGTTACACTAACTTGACAGATTAGGAATCTGAGGTTCATGAAGGCATAGCGACTTGCCCAGATCCCACAGCTATTTGTCAGTGGGCCCAGCGCTTGAACAGAGAGCTGTCCGACTCCACAGCCCATATTCTCTTGAGTATACCAGTTAGCATGTAGAGAGTCTCCCTAATTCCCTTGTCTAAAGTTTGAAGAGAGTTATGAGGAAGGTTTGGCTAGAAGTCCTCAGGAGACCTACACTCCAAACCTGAATGCAACAGAACACTGATCCTGTCTGGGTACAAGAAGGCTTTCGTGTCCCTGTCGTGCATGAAAGTGCTTCATAAACTGTGCATGTTGCTGGGGCAACAGGGGTGGGTTGAGTGTTTGGGGTTATTCTCCCTGTTATTGTCCTTCTTGAGTGCAAGATAATGACTATGTTGTGATGAGTAATAACAGCATTTGTTACCATAGTGCACAGTTGAGCATCAGATTTTGATTGGGTATCAGGAAGCTTGGCTTCAACTCTAATCATTCTTGGTTTTCCTCATAAAATTTAATCCTGGATCATTCCGTGTGTGTGTGTGTGTGTGTGCATATTTCTGTGGGTTAGACTTGTCCTCTCTGTCTTCTGTGCGCTTTCTACCATTGCTTTAATGATACTGACCCATTTGCCAAGAGCTATATATACATGATCACTTTAATGAGGTGTTATTTTTTATGCAATAGATAATCTTATTTGATGCATTTTTAGTTATTCTTCAGGGCAAACAGTTTGTATTAATCTTAGCAATGATGGATAAAAGGTCAGGTATGAAATATTTCACATCTAGAAAGTCAACCTTTCACTCTTAAAAGAGATGTTTAAAGCAAGTACGGTTCTAGAGGGCACTTTGGGAAAATGTCACACCAAATTGCAGAGGTCAGTAAGAGATTTTTGTCTAAAAGCACAGGAGCAAAAAGAAAAAGCTGGTGATTCTAAGCAGGCCCTAAGCTTTCATTCACTGAGTCCCTCATCGTTGGCACAGTGTCACGGCATTCAGGACCATGGCCAGCGCCATGGACGAAGGGGACAGCTGTGCAGAAAGGATGATAGCTTTTGGAGAATCCTGTCTCTCGGGCTCTGGGGTCTTCGGGAAGAATCTGAGTTGGAGAAATAAGCCATAGCCTTGAATCTTATATATACCATGTATTAATATATAAACTTCCAAATTCAGTTTGGAAAAGCTAGGATGATGAAATAATGTCATGTATGGGAAACGTCCAGCACATTTTAGGTTCTCCTTTCCTCAGTACCATGAAAGAACAAGGTAATACACAGCCTTGGATGACTGCAACAACTCATGGACAATCATCTCTGGAAGCTTAAGCACAAGACACGAAAGGGCTATAAAGTACTTGCCCTGTCTTGCCCCCACAACTTCACATCTAGAAGCCTTCCCTATTGGTCAACTACTAATTCATGAGATGCTGCTGACAGTGACATAAAAATTTAGCTCCTGGCACAAAGTATTGTTTTGGGAACCATAAGAAACTAGGGACTATTATTCAAAGCTCAAGAGAGTAAAGCCATAATGGTGGCATTTCAGGTATAGAACCAGGCAGCAGGGGGGTGTTTGGATATGGTATATAGAGGGTGGAATTCTGACATATCCAGTGTTTATTGCAATGCACGAAAATGGTACTCTTTGCTTCTAACACCTCGTTGTGGGCTAGGACTATGAAGAGGAAAAGTATACATTTGGCTTCTTCAAAGCTTTGATTCTCACTTTATGGGCAAGGTGTTTGGGGAAGGAGGTTCTTCATGAGGAACCTACCCATGGTGAGGTGAACTGCCCTGTCCACTTACACATCAGACTGGCCCTCTGGCAACTCCACTTTATGCTCTCTGATCTAGCTCATCAAACCTCTTGTTTTGGGGGCATCTTCAGGTCCTTAATCTCTTTGTAATCAAGACAAACTTCCTCCTGAAAAGGATACATGCAATCCTCTAATTTGTCACAGATATTAACTGGTTTCCCAAATATTCAGCATCTTTTTGACACATTTGCAGTCCCAGAAGAGTCCCCTAAACCACATTTCTGTGCACCACCACCATGACATAACTTCTGGTTTATATAACCTCTTCTCAGGGCAAAAAGGTCTTCTCCCTCATCTCTCACTTGTTTTAATAAATCTGTTAAAATGCATGAGATGCAGGGACTTTCACACATAGTCTGGGCTGCCTCTTCACATTGATTTGGATAGAATAGAAAGATATAAATATACATGCGAATCCATGCCAAGAAGGAATGCTCTGTAATCAGGCTAAGTACCATTATTTTTTAAAGTTATTTTTCTCCCTGTTAAAAGAGTAAACAGGAAAATTATAGAAATTTTGGAACACTGTAGGGGAAAAAAAGGAAAAGCAATTTATCAGGCTTCCACAATCCTAGAAAAGTTATTGTCAACATTTTGGTCTACTTTCCATAGCATATTTTTTTCCCTATACATAATTTTATTGTGTACATATGTTTATTTCCCTTAGTGGAAATAATGTGATGTATATGCATCTTTATATTATCCACTCAGTCTTATATAGTAGTGTTTTTACATGTCACTTAAAATTATTTTTAATATTGCAAAATTAGAGGAGTAAACCACTGATTATTTAATTATTCCTCTATTATTAAATAATTAACTTGTTTCCTATTCTTTCTTGCTTTCAGAAATTACACCACAGTGGACAGCTTTCCACATAAAGGAAAAATATTGCTAAGCATTATAATTTTTTTAATAACTGAGCTTTCCACCAACTGTTTTTAATTAATAGCAACACTTTAGTGGAGGCCTAATGTATGTATAGTACTTCTCAAGGTGGTATAGAAGAGATTTGCCAGTATAATATCCCATCCCTAACCTTGATCATTATTTGAAGAGGTGTGGCAGATACTTTTATCTAGTTGCCCCTCAGAGATTTACTCATCTTCTTTGATAAAGGATTTCTTTTTATTCTACTGACATCAGGAAGGATCTGCTTCTGGGCGTGGCCTTTGGACATTGCTGGGC
>CM052436.1:98029846-98099003 GCA_028533085.1 Varecia variegata
CATTCTAGGACGGCTTCCGGAGCGTCTGGTCAGTGCGTGCGGCAGTTCCGGGCTCCGAGGCGCGACCCAGGTGAGGGTGCCGCTGTCATCCGACCTCCAGCCCTTCCTCGGCAGCAGGGCTTTATCTCTGCCCGGCATGCTGCCCCCTGCCGGCAAGCAGCCGCAGCTTTTGGGCCACTGGAACAATTGCCTTGGCATAGGCTGCCAAGTGACCTACTTCTCTCGTCTAACCAAGACCACAAACTTAGTTCAACCATGGGGTCCCTCAAGCCTGGCCACATGTGAGAGCAGGGCCCTGCCCTGAGGGCAGAAGTTCCTTTCCTTTAGGGAGACAGACATGTACACAGTTACTCCAGTGTCCCCGAGGCCCAGCCAAGCACAAAAACACGTGCGCCTGGTGTGAGTAAAGTAGGGGGGGCTGGGAACCGTGGGGAGGACACAAGCTCCTCCTTAAGGGGTGGCCACTGCTACACTGCAAATGATGGCTGTGCCTCCTTTCCTAGCTACTCTGGGGTTACCCAAAGGTTAGAAATCCAGACTCTGGATGCAAAAGGCCCTATTTAATTGTTTGTTTGTTTTCTGTTTCAAGATTGGCTTATTTTTGTAAAAACACAGTGGGTGATACTGTAGGGTATCATGGGGGCAGAGGAGAGCACCCAACTCTGCCACTCAGGTAGTCCTACGAGGCCTCCAGGGCAGGTGGCACACGGGTGGGGTCTTCTCCAGAGTGACAAGGGTGGGGCAGGGAGGAGGAACAAGAAGCAACATAGGCAAAGTCATGCGCTCAAAGGACTGCCCTGAAGTCCGCCCCATCCCCAGAGTCTCGGCATTGAAATCACGATCAGAGGAGAAACGCCAGGGCAGCAAGTAAGGAAGGCTTTGTGTCAAGAAGCCCGGGGGGTCTCTCATGTATCGTGAAAGAATGCTTGGCTTAAGGTTAACCTCACGAGATTTCATCCTTACCCCCCTTTTCCCTAGGAGCTTGGTTTTGAGGACAGTTATTTAATTCTCAAATGCAAGATGGAGATAAGAAAAAACACCTCATGGGATTGTTGTGATGACTCCAGGAGACAGGGAAGTGCCCAGAGCCTGTCACCGGCTGATGTCTGCCCTGCAAGTAGCAGAGTTGATTGCTGTCAAACATCCCAGTGGCCCAAAGCACACCCTTTCCTTTACCCACTCTCAACTACCCACTCTGGTCGCTTGGCCCTGTGGCCACTTGAGGACTGGGACTGGGGTAGGTTAAAGGCACAGAGAGCAATCCCGGGAAGTGGGGCCATTCCTGTTCTTCCCACTCCGACCTGCCCTCGTATTCCCAGACTGGCAGACAGCACCTTCCCAAAGGCCTGAGGACCAATGGCAGGGAAATTTACCTGTGCATTGGCTGTGATCTGGTGATTGGCGGACTGTGCTTTGTGTCACAAGGCCATTATGATGTCTAGACTTTCTACCCGTGACACACTTCACTGTGTGAGTGTAGAAATAGCCTCTGAGTAGCAGGTACAGACGCGCTGGCAAGCTGTAAAAGCGTCGCTGTCAATCTGAGTCGATTCACTCCTGGAATCATTATGCCCCTTTGCTACAACTTTATAACCCATTTGTGCTTCTTCCAAAGCACTGACCGCAACCGCCACTTCCTCCAGGCACTCTCAGCTCTTCTCTGCTTTCCGCCCCTCTCAGCAGTAATTTGTCATATAATTCAAAATGACACTGCACTCCACGGAACTGCCATCTCTCCTGTGGAGTCTTTGGTGAGGCCCCTCCCCTTTGGCCTCCTGTCAGGGCCTGGGGGCTGCGTGGGGTGTGGAAGGAGCAGCGGGCTTTGGAGTCAGAAGGCCCTGCATCCACCCCTGCCTTGCCATGGAACCTGGCCTGGCCAACCTCTGAGCCTCAGTTTCCTTATCTGTGAAAGGAGCTAATAGTCCCTAATTTGGAGGTTTATTATGAAAGTTAAACATGAAATGCACAGCATCTGACATGTGGAGGGGTTCAATGGAGAGCTGCAAAACCAGTCGTTGCACTTTCTTTTCTGGCTCTTCTGCCAGAGTAAGAGTCTCTGGACGGTGGGGCAGCGCCTGATTCACCCATCTTCAACCCCCACACCAGGCACCGTGAATGGCACGTTATTTGATTCACTGAATGTCACTGCCTGGACTTTTCCCCCACAGAATCCTTGCATTTCATCTTTAAAATGTTTTCTTACGTTCAAAAAGAAATTAACAAATATACCAATAACACAAAACAGAAATTGTTCAGGATTAGGGTGAAGACCTTTGAAGACAAGCTAACAAATAATCCAATTGCTGAAAATGTCAACCCTTAAAAGGTTTTGCTCTCAATTTTCAAAACAAATGCAAATTTCCATCTCTCTTTCTCCCGTGTAACCATTGTCAGACTCTAAAACCAAAGCAAACCAAATTGTGTGTCTCTGAAAACCCCCAATTGTTTCCTTGACCCCAATTAATTACAATTTTATTGTGGTTTCGTAGAGTTCCCTTCTCTGCTGATTGCAACACACCGGCTTACCCTGGCTCCTGACAATGCTAATGGCAAGATAGAATGACAGATCCATCGGTGTCCAGCTGCCATGTTTCTCATTATTTTAAAAGGAGGCTTAGAATTTGCTTGCACACTCCTAGTGCAGAGCGATTACTTCAAACAACCTCACAGCTCACGTCCTACAGATAGAGTTGTACACTGAAGGTGATAACCATGGCTGTCAAAACTGTTTGCTGATTTCCTTGGGGGAAAACTACTGGAAAGAAAAATAAAGAGAAAAAAAAGACTCCTCACGTGTGATGGTGATAAAAGAGGTCAAGGGCCCAGTGCTGACAAGTGAATCGCCAGGCAGCAGCTCTTCAAACAGGCCATCACCGAGGGAAGTCACATCGCACAGAGCACATGCACACCAAAAGGGGAGAAGTCACTTATTTCCGTGTAACTGGGATCCCGATTTGTAAAGTAAAGCCCACCTAGAGATCTCAAACCAATTATTTGTTAGAAAAACTAGCGCAGAGCAAACAGCTACTGGGGAGGGGATCTTTAGATTGACGTTCTGGCTCTCTCATTAAAATTAAATGTCCGCATTCCTTCGTAGCATTTGGGGAAAGCATCCACCAACTGCAGGGGAGAAAGAGAAAGTGCTGTGAGTCTGGAGGAACCGCAGAAAGCAGACCAGACTTAATTGGATTACCTCTAATTAGGCGACTCTAATGAGAATTGAAGAACACTGACGACACACACGTAGAGAAGTAACTGCAACGATCTTCATAATTGGAGACTCGACTGAAGATAAGGCTTCTCATTCCCTGGGTGCTTTGTTAGCATAAGTTTGTTCCTCCATCTACCCATCCGCCCACAGCCCAGGATCCAGGGCCAAATGCCTGGGTGGGAATCCTGGCCACACTCACTCAGTGTGTGATGGGGGCAAGTTGTTCCACCCTCAGAGTGTTGTTTCCTCCCCAGCAGGATGAAGATGATTAAAAGAGCACTCCCCTTACTGGGCTGTTGCAAGGATATCTCAGCTATCACAGAGGAAGCCCTTAGAATAGGTCTTGAACCCAGTGAGTATTCACGAATCTTAGCTGCTGTTGTTATTAATTCACACACCCCTCCTTCATCTCTTCATTCAAATAGCATTTATTAGGTATCTCAGTGTTCCCAATTCCGAGATAGGTGAAGCTGGTGATACTAACCTGGATTCAATGACTTCCTCCTACTTTTGAAATCAAGTCTCCATTGACTCCGGGCTACGCCTGCTCACCTGTTCCTTCCTCTCCCTGCTCTGCCTGCCATGGCCTTCCTCCAGCCTCCCTGATCAGCCACGCTGCATGCACCCTTCCCTCCACAGGACCTTTGCACAGGCCATCCCCTCAGCCTGGGATGCTGCAGTAGGGCAGACCCAATAACTGTGTCTGTTTGTTCTTGAACCCACAGCACCTAACACAGGGGCTGGTTTGTACTTAGGCACACAATTAATATTTATTGAGTAATAATAAATAAATGAATTAAAGGTTAAAAATAATTAATATCTAAGACAGTGGATAATAGTAGCCAATATTTATTTAGTGCTTGCTCTGTTCTAGAAACTGTTCTAAGCACTTTTCATATATTATCTCATAATAATTCCATCTTGGATGGAATGAAATAGAACAGCATGGAATGGAGTGGAGGGTAGGGGAGTGGCATGAATTGCAATAGAATAAAATAGAATAAGATAGGATAGAATTTAGGTCTGGGGGGAGGAAGACCTGTGAACAGACCACTCTAATCAGTGCATGAATCACAGTGACAGAGGAGAGCAGAGGGCACTGCAGCAGCCTAGAAACGCCATCCTGACCACATTTGCAGACACTGACCAAGGGCATGGAGGTACCAGATACTGAAGTGAGGGCTGGAGGACCAGGAGGGATTGTCTGCCTTTCTAGAAAGGGGAATAGCAGCTAAAAGTGTGCGGGCCTGGGAGGGCCTGGGAAACCTATGCAGTGTGAGCCCAGGGCAGAGGGAGCCTGCTGTGGACAGGTGGGGCAGGGGCTGGGGTGCGGGTGGGGCTGGCCAAGTCTGGGAGGGCCTATGGGCCAGCCTGGGTGCTCACTGAAGGCTTAGAGTGGACAGATTTATGGTTCATAAATATATCTGGCTGCCACACTGAAGCTAGATGGAATGGGACCAGGCAGGAGACAGGGAGAAAAGTTGGGAGACTGCTCTGGTAGTCCAGGGGACAGATGTTAAGACCTGAGCTCCTGCAGTCTTAGCAGTAAGGGGAGGAAGGCCAAAGTGAAAGAAGGATGTGAAAGAGGAGGAGAAGGAGAGGGAAAAGGAAGGTTAGAACCCCAAGACCAGACCTCTCCTGGGGGTGACCCAGGGAGGACAAGGCAGAAGAGGTCCTGGCTGGGTGACCAGGCAACAAGCAGCTACAGTGAGAGTGTCAGTCCTGGCCACACTCTGAGGCTTCAGTCCTGCAGAACGGGTCTGTGTGTCTGTATGTGCAGGCAGGGTGGGAGGGAGAGTGCAGAGCCCAGGCCTGAGGACAGAGTCGGGCGCCAAAGCAGGATGCGGACACTATGGACATTAGGGCCCCACAGTGTGGGGAAGGAGAGGGCTAAGGAAAGATTTAGTCACTGGGGAACAAGTCCTGGTAGGGCATGTGGGGGTGACTTTTGTGGCTACCAGGTTCTTTTAGCTGTGACCTGAAACCCTGGCCTAACTGCAGTGATCAGTGAAGGACCGTAGTGTGCCCAACAGGTCTGGTGGAATCCCCAGGTCCTGCATTCTCTGCCTGCCTGCCTCGTCATCACCTATGCCCTCTTGGGACAGCACCCGCCCCCCATGATCTTGTGACATCATGGGTAAGACTAGCCCCCACTGCTCCACCTGCAGAGCCCAGTGGGACACCTGCCCCTTGACCTCTTCAGACACCCAGGGTCTAGCCTGCATAACCTGGAATCACCTCCTGGGGGAGGCTCAGCAGGTGCACCAGACATCTTCCTTCACCCACCGGCCCCAAGCATCCTGCTGCCTCGGGCCCTCACAGGTGTTCACTGCCCTCCTGTCCACATCTCCTGCTCAGCCTTCCTCAGAGAAGCCTTCCCCTGGACTCCAGGCCAAGATGACCAGTGAATGCTCCCATGATCCTGTGCTACTTTGTCTCACTTGACAAGATTGCAATTTAAATAATTAGTTGTTTAATCTTAGGCTTAATAACTGACTCTCCTACCTGACTATAAGTTCTATGAGAGCAGAAACCAGATAAAACAGAGTCAAGTACATAGCATGTGTTCAATAAATATTTGTGGAATAAATGAATGAATAACTGATGCAACCATGGCTCAAAGATCATACAGCTTGTAAGATGTTGGATCAGAATCACCTATTCTGCATGGGCTTCAGGCCAGTTCAATTAGGAAATGACTCTTAATGGAGAAGTTGCCCTTGGATCTCGTGAGAGCCGCCCTTAGCAGGGAAGCGCAGTGTGGGAGGGTGGGAGGGGATGCTGACACGTCAATGGATGTCAGTTTTCTGAGAATACTGGATGGCTTAGCATAAAACTGGAGTGAAGATTGTGCTTCTGAAATGTTAAACATTGTTTAATAATTTGGCACTGTGCGATGAGAGGTTTCTGTCAACACTGAGCATGCAGCACTCCAGCTGGCTAAGAAATGAGCAGGGGTGGTTTTGAAAAATTCACCAGTTCTCTTGGGGAAGGCCAACTAATCTGATTTTAATACCTCACACAATGCTTTGGAATTGTACTCATTCACTTCAAAATGTGCTTGCTAGAATTAACTAGGTGGACTCTCCCAAAGGAGATGCAGCCTCCTCTATAAATACCACATGTTTATTTATCAGAATGCAGAGCACATTCCAGGAGGGATTGCAAAGGATGTATAACCATTGGAATCATTTATGGAGAGCCTACTACGTGCTGGCACTGCGCAGGGCCTTCACCCAGGGCACCTTCCTTAGTATTAAATGACACTTTTGGAACTGGTGATGCTTACGCCACATTGCGTTGAAGTGACTTGCCTGGGTACCAACATCTAACATGAAGTAGAGCTGGCCTGGGCAGCTGAGCCCCTCTGGCCCTGACGCCTGTGCTCTTTCTCCAGTTCCATTTTGTCTGGTTCCTGAGATGATGTTGGTACTGTCAGTGTTCCAGAATTAAGGGGTCTGTAGCCTTCCATAGATGCCAAGAGCCAATTTGAAGGTGACTGGCTACCCTGAGTGCGCTTTCCCCAAAGGCCAAGATGGAGCTGACAGGCTCAAAGTTCAGCAAATGGAGGAAGAGTCTATTTTGGGTGGGGAACAGGGATGCTTTGTTTCATCCTTCATATTCAACAAGAGCGTCGTTTTGAGACAAGCTGTTCTGTCTGTAAAGGTTGTATCTGCAGACCCTGTTGAAAGGATACTCCGACAGATTTCTGAGGAAGCCTTCGCTGTACCACTGTAATTGTTAAGTGTACACATTTACAAGCACCATAGTACTGTTCACGGGTTTGGCATTGCTCTATTTTTTAATATACCAGAAGCCTTAAAAAGTAGAAATGGCTCAGACTTCTCTGCTCACATGAACAGTAGAAGAAAGCAGAAAATTCGCAAACTAGGATCTGGCCATTTTAGGGAAGTTGATTTCAACAAATAGAGGGAGTATTGAGACAGGATAAAGAGGAAGAAACAATGAATCAAATAAAAAAATTCAGTCAACAGACACTTACTGGGCCCCCACTATGTGCCATGTCCTGAATCAGGCATAGTCCCACAGACATGCCTAAGCAAGGTGTCCAAAGTTTGTAAGATTTTTGAGTATTTAGTATATAACATACGCCAAATCCTGAGGAGAATAGTTAGAGATTATTAGACCAACCATTTTTCGTTTGCGCAGAGTGGGGAAGTAAGACACCGACGTGAGAACTGTCAGCAGCATAGTCTGTGCCCCTGCCAAGGGGGCAGAAAAGCACAGGGACAGGAGTCCCCAGGAGGAAGAGCGAGGAGGGAGGTCGAGGTGCCATCACCAGTCCTGCAGGGCATGTAGCCGTAACCTAGTTACAGAGGGTTTGGAAAATGTCCCACAGGGTAAGGGGTTCTGAGATACTCAGGGTCATTCATATAAAAACAACAGAAATGAAAAAAATAAGTAATGAAAAAATAAAACCAAAAATGGATCCCAGAACACCAGAACTCTGACGGGGACAGAACAAATAGTCTTGAGTAAGTAGAAAACCACTTCAGTGACTGAGACAGACATTTCCTGGAAAAGCCACATGATGTGGGTTCTGAGACCAGAGACTCGTTGTTGTAATAGGATTCTGTGTCTGAAACATACAGAATGAACCATGCAAAACGAGCTCTTTGTAGGACTAAGAGGAAGGCTGGGACAAAAATTTGTAAAGTAGCTACTTGGTGGCAGGCAGTGTTCTCACTACATTGTTTTTCTCTAATACTCAAGTCCTGCAAACCAGGTTCTGCATTTGACTTCCTCTTTACAGACATAGAACCTGGGACTCAGGGTTTCAGTAACTTGCCCAAGACCACAAAGTGTTGGAGCCAGGATCAGTTGACCACAAAACCTGAGCTTTTCCCTAAACATGCTGCTTCCTCTTAGAATTATGATGGTGTGCAGAAGAATTGCATGTTCTAGTGAGGGAGGTAACGGTGAGTGTCTGTAGCTAAGGGGAACAATATGGAGAGGTCCTTCCTGGCGTGTGATTCAGTGACTGAAAGCCTATTGATGAGTGCCATGTTGGCACTTTGTGTTCAACATCCACACAATGGAAGCCTTGTGGAAATAAAGCTGGTACACAGAGTGTGTGCTGTGAGTGTATTTGGCAAGGACAATCTGGAGGACACTGGACCTTGAAAGATAGATAGGGTCTGGACATGTGTAGAAAAGAAGAGAACTTTCTATGGGAGTGGGGGGCAGGCAGAGCATGAGCAGCTGGTGGGGGCGTGGGGATGACTACAGTGTATGTGGCAGAGTAAAGACATGGAGATTTCAAATACCATTTGCTTCCTGATTACAGAAATAACATATGTTTACTGCAAAAATCCTTGGAAAGACAGGTAAGTATCATGAAAAACTTAAAAAGTTATCCATCAGTTTTTGGTGTCTATCCTGTCAGGCTTTGTTCCTTTGTTCTATGAACTTTGACAAAAAACAACCACACACACACACACACACACACACACACACACACGCATTCATGATCAGATTGTATATCCAATCCCATGTCCTGCCTTTTTTTTTTTTTTAACTTAACAAAATACTGGGAGTATTTTGGTCTCCTAAAGTATTTTTCAAGAATCTAGACTTCCATGGCTGCACAGTGCTCTGTTAAGGGCCTCCCAAGTTCTTCTTTGGTCCTATGAACCTGTCAACCTGCACTGGGAAATGTTTCCAGGTTGGAGTGGTGAGTTCACCAAGGCTTCCTTGAGTTCCTCTTGGTACCCACAGGCCCTGGTAACCTTCTCATTGCTGCCTGAACACATTCCCTACTACAGTGTATCTGGCCTTGCTAGGGGTGATGTAAAGGGAACAAAAGGAAGAGTCTGCTTTCCTTTTAGTGGTAAGGGACCTGAAATTCCTGCACCCCCACCACATGATAAACACAGCAACTAAAGGATTTTAGAGGACATTATCTAGAGGTAATAGAGTTTAAAGGGACCTGTCTCAGGTTTCTGAAAGTATTAAGAGATGTGATTTCTAATTCAGCTCCTTGTTGGAAATAAGCATGATCAGGCTATTAATATACAAATGGAGCCCTTTCTGACCCTGTCTCGTGTGGTGACAGCTTGAATCCATTTACAGGATCCTCAGCACAGAGTGCAGCCTCCCTGGTGATTAGCACTCAAGGTGGGAGAGAGAGGGAGGGAGAGAGGGAGCTTTGCCTGTGTGTGTGGACAGCTAGCCCAATTTTATCCTCGAGGGAGAAGCAAACTATCATGCATAGCTCACTTCTCATACGACACACAGGGCACTGAACAATTGCTATAGGTTATTTTACTTTAAATTTTCAATAATAGGTAAATAAAGAATAATTGTCACCTTTTCCTACCTGAAGAGACAGAGTGATAGAGCATTTTGCCCAAAATGACACAGCTAATAAATGGTGGGGTTGGGACTCAGATCAGCCTGGATCCGAAGCCAGCTTTCTTTTCACCACACACCTCTACCCCCCTGCACTGATTCAATAAGAAAAGACACTTCCTCCCTGTCTCATCCCACCATACCCCTGAATAGTATCAGCCACGTTCAGAATTCAAACAGGGTGATATGGACTAAATGTTTGTGTACCCCTCAAATTTATACATTGAAGCCCTAGCCCCCAATATGATGGCACTTGGAAGTAGAGTCTTTGGAAGGTGATGATGTTTAGGTGAGATCATAAGGGTGGGGTCCTATGATGGGATCGATGTCCACATAAGAAGAGGAAGGTAGACCAGATAGACATCTGCCATGTGAGCACACAACATGAAGATGGCTGTCTGCAAGCCAGGAAGAGAGCCTGCACCAGGAACTGAATCAGCCGGCATCCTGATGTTGGACTTCGCAGCCTCTAGAACTGTGAGAAATAAATTCTTGTTGTTTAAGCCACTCGGTCTATTGTATTTTGTTATGGCTGTCCAAACGGACCAAGACCTAGGGATTCAGGGCCCCATCAGCAGCGAAGGATTCCACTTGGAGCTGAAGTAGTATTTTTGATTATCAGTGGTGAGGAAAGAAACATGAAGGGCTTTTAGGTTAGCCTCAATTATCAGAAAATTCAAAGAAATGAAGTTTATTGTAGTTACAGCCTGGAGCTGTTTCATCTTCCCACTGTGAATGTCTGAGATAACCACACGCATCCTTTTCTGAGTATTAGATGCATTGTCTCATTTAATCCATAGACCAACCCTAATGAGTATGTTTTCTGGTTGCCATTTCAAAGACAAAGGAAAGGAGACTCATGGAAAAAAAGCAACTTACTTAAATTCAGAGAAAAAGTGGCCTGATGTGGACTTGGTTTCCCCAAGATTCTGGATTATTTAAGTGCCAAAGCTGCAGGCTCTTCCCTGCAAATAGTGACCTCATGGAAGTCCAAAGTGGGATTCTTGGTCATGGCTGGTCTCCTCATGTATCTGGCCAGACAAGTTGACACTTCCTAGGACACAGGGGCTGTGCCTACCTCCTCTAGGGCCCCTGAGTTACTGAAGCCAGGTCATGATGGCCGAGGGCCAAGCTGGGACACCAAATGGTCCCTTCAGGCTCAAATTTGTTCTGACATGCTATACAGACATCTCTGGAAGCCACCATCACTTCCTTTGTACTAAGTGACCTTCACCTGGATACGTTTTAGAAGAAAAAGTATTTTGTAAACTGTAGAGACCTCTATATTTGGAAAATGTTATTGTAATTACACTTGGGAAAACCCTGGAATGATTATTTATAGATTATTCTTCTTTTACAAGTGAAAAAGTATCCAAGAAGGTTAATGACCTATCAAAGATGACAAAGCTTGGCAGAGCTGGACTAAGGCCTAACATTTCCATTGGATTCAAGACAAGGAAACACTAAATGAGCACTCACTGTGTACTCTGACATCTTGCTAGGCACATAGGACAGGAAGAAGATGCAAGTCGCTGGATGGGAGAGACCACATCTTGGCCTTCTCTGGTTGTCAAACCTAGTGGTATGCTTGACACAAAATAAGCACTTAAGAAATATTTACTGAATGAATCAAATGGCTAAACCTACAGATAGATGCTCATGCTCTTCTTTCTTCTTGTGAACAGTTAGAACCTAAACTATCTACCTGAGATCTGTATTCACCCAAGAAGGCCTTAGGTTTTCCTGTTATCATTGCCCCTATGTTCATGTGCATCCCCAACAAGATTATGTACTCTCCAAGGACCTTGATCCTGCTCTTGCCTACCATGCTGTGTGCATTACAGGGTGGGACAGAGCCTGAGAACTCGGCAATGGTCAAGGGATCACAGTCCTGCACCATCTCTGGGGATGATACGCCTTTGGCTCACACCAGACTGCTGTCCTCATTTGGAAACCTGAGACCACCTGGTTCCACACTGGGCCCACACCAGCCCTTCCTACAAGCTCTTTTCCCATCCCCACCCCTACTGCCTGGCCTACCAAAGTGGAACATTCTTCTATCTGCTCTGGACACCTGCCTCTCCCCCCCAGCTGGAAAGTAGGTCACAGCGAGGGCATGTTTTCTATACCCCCAACCATTCCAACCCTAGTTCAGGGTTTTGCACATGGCAGGTATCAATAAACTTGTGTTAAACACAGAAAACATTTTAGCCACACATGTTTGGCTTGTTTTCAGCCAAGGTTTGCTGGCCTTTGAGATTAAATGTTTTGAAGACTATATTTTTCAAAGAGCTCCTACGCAAACCCAGAATTAATAAGCATCTAAATTACAAATCTCACCATGTAGAACAAATTGGATTTCTTTTCATTAATAGCAAGGAAGCAGAAAACAAGCCCAATCCCAAGGGAGCCAAATGAACATAGTTATTCACCATTTTCTCTCTCATTCTTTTTTTTCCATCTATAAACCCATCTTTATTCAATTATGTATCTCATAAATATGGCCCCTGTATATCAGCACAGTTAACAAGTGATCTCCAATGTCAGAGCCTCTTTGACAGCTCATTCAGCCTTGCAATAATGGAGTCACAGTTCTGGTTCTGAAATTCTTTTTTTGTTTGTTTGTTTTAAGGAAAATAAAAAACGACAACAAAAACTAGCAAAATCCAACCAAGCCTCAAATGATCACACTGTTTCACTGATGTTGGTCTAGTGGCTTTTTAATCAAATAAATGTTAATGTTTGCTTAGGCTGAAGTGCTTTCCTTGCCTCTTCCAACCCTTTCATCCTTGAGTCCAGCTCAAATGCCCCCTCACCACCCATTCTGCCCAGGTAGGTTTCCGCCTCCCTGCCTCTTCACTCCAACTGTGTAGCTTATCTGCATTTCCCTTTAGGTCATATTATATGACCTTTATATCTGGTTCCTTGTGTGTCCACTCCCCCACCCCCAACCACAACTCCTGCCCCCTGGCTAATGAGCTTTATTGCCCTTTGCCTGCCAAGATTGTGACGAGATGAATGAGCAGCTGAATGAGTTTCCTTTGTGATGCTGGGCAAGTCACCTCCCCTTCTGGGCTTCAGCTGCCCCACTCTGTCCCAGTATAAACCCTGCTCACCCTGCCAGACACACCACAAGTAGCTTCTCCACACTAACATTTTTGTGGCCCCTGTGTGTCCTCAAATTTCTTATCACAGTGTACTATAGCCATGTGTGTCTACACTTACTCTTTTCTCTAGACTGTGAGCTCCTTAAAGGTTTATAGGCCAATGTAACTTACAGTTATTATTATCATTATTATTGTTATTTCTTTCCATTTAGTGGGCACTATATTCCAGGCGTGTTTTAAGGACTTTACAAAGATTATTTCCTTAAATATTTACAACAGTTCAATGAACTATTACATGTATTTTACAGATGAACTATATTAGGCCCACTTTACAGATGAGGAAACTGAGGCTAAGGGATATTATGTGACTTGACCAAGATCACTCAGCATGTATGTAGCCAGGAATTGTGTGCAAGCCTGTGAATCTCAGAACTTTAAGTTACTGTTTTTGACATCATCCCACATCTTAGCACAAGGCCCGGCACATAGTAGAAGCTTAGTAAACTGTTGATGAATTAATGAATGAATGAGTAGATGGTCCCTGACTTTTGACGGTTTGACTTAGATTTTTCCTCTATTTATAATGGGGTTATGTTGTATGCAAATATACTAAGTAGAAAACACACTGTTGACTTACGATGGGTTTATTGGGACGTGGCCCCATCGTAGGTAGAGGATGACCTGTATTAGGTTGGGTTGTCATGGTGGAATTTGGAAGCTCCACGTATTGTCCTACATGCTCAGATAAAGATAATTCACACAGAGTCACGAAGCTTCCCAGAGTCTCAGTGCCATCATCTGTTAACAAGTCACAGCACAATATGTAGAGGGTCTGCAGACAATGGCCTTTAGGCCAACTCCAGCCCTGTGCCCATTGTTATATGGCCAGTGGGCTAAGAATGGTTTTTACATTTTAACCGTAAAATTTTAAAAAGATTCTAGTCTTTCAGGAAAAGTCACCCAACTTTGTGTCTTGCTCTGCAAAGCTTAAAATATTTATTGTCTGGCCCTTTACAGAAAAGAAGCTTGCCAACTCCTGCTATGCGTAGTGACTACTTCACAAGCTCACTGTGAGAATCAAGCGAATGTTGTTTGCAGAAATCTTCTGGAAAGGTAGATGCAGTAACAAAGGGATTTGTGTGCATAGTAATTAACGTTAGTTCTCATTCTGATACCAGAGGTGGCCTTCTTGCCCAGAGGCCTTCGCACCTGCTTCCCAGCAGCAGGCATGAGATCCCGTGTCCTCCAAAACTCCCAGTGGCCAGAAGAGCCTTTCTGTGCAAGTCTGATTCTATGAGGCTGGGTGACTAAATGCCAAACTGGCCTTAAAATACTTGGCAAACAAACAGATCCAATAGAGTCCAAATGTTTCTTAATTAGTCAAAACACTAATAAGAAGTTAATTACTCGGAGTTATGCCCAGAGAGCTCCTCATAAAGGAGCAGCTGGAAGGTCTGAATTTCCCCTGAAGGGTATCAGGCGCACTGCAAAATGCACCCAGGGTCCCGCGCTTCTCCGCCCGACCATCCTGCAGGCACAGGGAGCAGAGGCTGCCTGCTGTGCTGGCCTGGCCCCTCCTGCTGGCTCAGCCCCAGCTAGCTCTAGGTTTCCTTCCTGGACCTCAGGTTCTAAATCTGTAAATAAACTTGTTACATCTTTCCTCTCTACCTAACAGGGAGGTTATGAGGAGCCACCGGAAAAATGGATGTGGCAGTATAACCTTTGCTATGATTAGAAAGAATAAAACACAGCCCTCAAGGGACAGATGGTCAGAGCCAGAAACCGTAAAGAAAGTATTAGTAGTTTTGACTTTATTCATTCCACATTAAACTACTATTTATGAAGATCCTATTAAGGGTCAGACACAACATAAAAACTAAAAAAACTTCTCTAGGGAAAACAAATTTAAAAGACAAATACATTAAAAAATTCTTCCATTGTATGTGACAGACAAAGGGTTGGAATCATTAATTTATAAGAAACTTACAAGTCAGTAAGAAAATGATGAGCATCCCAATTAAAGTAGGAAAAGGTGTGAATTAGGCAATCCATAAAAAAATAAAACAAGTGAGCTATACACATTTGAAAAGATGCTCAACTTTACTAGTAATCAAAGAAATGCAAATTGAAATGACAATAGGATGTCATTTTCTGTTATGGCAATGCAGGTAAAGTGTGATTATGTCTGATGTGGGCATAAATGGGAGGAAATTTTGAGAATATAAATTAGTTTAAACTTCCCAGAGGGCAATTTACCAGTACCTAGCAATATTTTAAATCTCTATACTACATCTCTATTAACTTTCCAACAGGATGGTTTTTAGGGAACCGACGTAGTGATTCTACAGATCTTCAGGAATAAATATGTGAGGATGTCCAGACAACTTTAGAACAGAAAGAGCAAGGAGGAGAGTGGTTACCCTTCCAGATGCTAAGACAGCTAAAGCTACAAAGTTATGAGTTGTAGGTACAAGAAAAGACAAATTGGTCAGGAGAATAGCATGAAGAATTCACAAATAAATCCAGGTAGAAAGGCTGCATTCTAAATCAGAGTGGGAGGGGTAGAGAGGACTATTCAATAGATAAGAGTTGGATTATAGTAACATTTCAGCTAAAATAGACTCAATTCTTGGACATTCTCAGTTATATCTCAAAAGTCTTTTAGCTGCTTAAAAGTGGATTTTGAAATATTTCAGACATAAAAAAGGCTATAAAGAATAATGTAAGGAACATAATCCACTCATGTATTGATGGGCCCTTGGGTTGTTCTACTCAGCCACAAAAAACAATGGTGATCTAGCACCTCTTCTATTATCCTGGATAGAGCTAGAGCCCATTCTACTAAGTCAAGTATCACAAGAATGGAAAAGCAAGCACCACATATACTCACCATCAAATTGGTATTAACTAATCAACACTTAAGTGCACATATGATAATAACATTCACTGGGTGTCGGGCAGATGGTGGGGGGGGAGGGCATGGGTATATTCACACCTCATGGGTGTGGTGCACACTGTCTAGGGGATAGACACGCTTGAAGCTCTGACTCGGGTGGGGCAAAGGCAATATACGTAACCTCAATATTTATACCCCCGTAATATGCTGAAATAAAAAAAAAGAATAATGTAAGGAACTTATGACCCATTCGCTCACCTTAAGAAATACAACATTAATAACACATGTCCCTCATTTCTTTTTTTTTTTTCAGGATATTATGGGGTTGAAACATTTTGGTTACAAGTTATGACTTTGCCTCACCCTCATTTTTGATCCCAACTTCTCCCCTCCCTACCACCACCAAAGGGAGTCACTGAGTTTGGTATTTACTATTCCTGAGCATTTCTTTATACTTACGATACATTTGTACTTATCTCTAAGTGATATATATTGTTTTACATATTTGCATATTTTAAATAAATGGCATTATACTATAAAAATAGAAAGAGTTGGGGTAGTTGTATAACACTTCGAGGAAAAATAAAGCTAAATCTTTATATTACTTTTTAAATCAAAATAAATTTCAGATAGATCAAAGATTTATATGTGAATAACACAAGTACATAAATACTGAACAAAAATGTGGGCAAATATTTTTATAATTTTAAGGTAAGAAAGGCAGAAGCCTTTCTGTAAAGGGAAAACTATGATAAAGCTGAAAGATAAATTTTAAAACTATGAGAAATAATTTATGTGATGGATAAAAGGCTAAAATCCCCACTATGCTAGCTGATTTTAAAGTCATAAGAAAAAGCTCAATTGCAATAAATCAACAAAGGAATGGACAAGGAAAATAAATATGTAATTTACAGAGGAAATTATAGCCAATAAACATGAAAATATGATCATATGATCATTCTTCCTTACACTAAAATGAATATAAAGAAAAACAAGGTATCATTTTCCCTAGAAAATTGGCAAAACAATATGTATAAAACCAGGTATTGTTAGGAAATTTTAGAGAGAGGAGAGAAAGGGATTATGGACTGAATGCTTGTATCCCCCTCAAATTTGTATATTGAAATCCTAACCCTCAATGTGATAGTGTTTGAGAGGTGGGGCCTTTGGGAGGTAATTGGGTCATGGGGGAAGAACCGTTATGAATGGGATTTGTGCCCTTACAGAAGAGACCCCACAGAGCTCTATCACCCTGTTTTTGCCATGCAAAGATACAAAAAGAAGTTAGCAGTCTGCAACCCAGAAAAAAGCCCACATCAGAACCAACCATGTTTAAGCACTCTAATCTTCGACTTCTGGCCTCCAGAACTGACTGTGAGAAATAAATTTCTGTTGTTTAAAAACTACCCAGTCTATGGTATTTTGTTATAGCAGCTGCAGCTGACTCAGAAAGGAGAGGGAAAGATACAGAAAATGAGTGCACATTGATGGCAGGGCTTTGACACATTCACACTTTGTGGGTGAGCATGAAAATTGGTCTCCTAGCCTCACAGAGTTTCTGTTTCCCCATTGGCTAAACACATACGGAAATAATATTCATGGGAAATCAAGCAGGTGGGAGGGGGTAGGAGGGGATGGGTAAGTCACACCTAATGGGTACAATGCACACTCTCTGGGGGATGGGCACACTTATAACTTTGAGTCAAATGGTACAAAAGCAATTTATGTAACCAAAACATGTGTAGCCTGTAATATTCTGAAATAAAAATAAATAAATAAATAAATACACAAAAATGACGATAGCTCCCTGCAAGCACTCTCTTTCCTTCCATGCCATGAATAAGTCAAGCTCATTTCAGCCTCAGTATCTTCGTATTTGCTGTTTCTTCTTCCTTCTTTGGCCAAATTTCCTATGACTGCCCCTGCCCCACCCTCAATTAATTTTCTGTACTAATACCACTTCCTCAGAAAGGAGCTCCCTGACAGTACATCTGAGATCACAGTCTTCAGGAAAGACTATTTTCTTATGTCCAGCCCTGCTCTCAGCACCTTAGGGTCTGTGAGAAAATCTGGCTCCTCAAGGAGCTTCCCGTTTTCCCAGGGAGGAGGCTTACACACACATCCTATAACAGCCGACACTCTACTGGGCACTTAACAACTTTTGAGACACTCTTCCAAGCTCTCACAACAATCTTGTGTGGGGGTGCTATTATTCTCATTTTACAAGTGAGGAAATCAGGCAGCGAGAAGTCTAGTAACTCACAGTTTATTGTAAAGTTGGGATAAAAACCTATGGATTCTGGAATCAGAGTCCCGTATAGCTCTTCACCTCTGCCCAGTGAGTTGGGTGAATGATAAGACCAACTTCTGTGCCCCATGTTCACGGGACATGTGCCTGCATTTTCATATCTACTCCAGTGGCAGTCACTAGAACAGTTCATAAAACATTTCTGGGTCTCCTTCTTCTAGGCACATGAGACTATAGCATTTTTCTGCCTACCTTTTTAGGGGTGGCCATGTAACTTGCCCAATGAATTTTGAGCAGAAGTGAAACCTGTGTCACTTCTGGGCAGACTCTTTTAAGAACTGGGAAGCAATTTGTCACCTTTCATGGTGCTGGGATCAGTGATGTCCTTAATGATAAAGGTGATATCAGCCCTGGACCCCGAGTGAAAAAGACTTGGAGCAAAACCCAGTGTAGGCATGAGACATAAGTTATTTTAATCCATGGAGAAATAAACCTTTATTTTAATCTACTGAGATTAATAACTTAGTCCATCATGACTATTACAATTTCTTCTTAAACTTCATCATTACCCCATTAGGTTAGATTCTTTCCCCTATTTGCCAGCCTGACCAGCTGAGGCTCACAGAGGCCAGGTAACTTGTGGTCCCATCACAGTGAATAATCAAATCAAGCCTTTGATTTTACAGACCATGTTCCATTTGCTACAACATGCTGTGACCCAAGACTCATGCTAGAAGGTGCCTTAGAGATCCCTTAGTCCAACTTCCCCTTTGGAAGATGAATAAATGGAGGCCCAGAGTCAGTGCTTTTCTGACTTTCAGTCCTGTGTTCTTCCCATAGTTCTGGTTTGCACCTCAGTCTTTAGTTCTGAAAACTCTAGATCCTTTATAACACTGAGGAAGGTATATAGAGATGGGAGAGAGAAAATGCAGTAAAGGCAAAGGAAGGGGAGACCTTGGCTCTTGGCTAGGAAGGAGCCAGGCAGGGACGGGCTCAAGACGTGAAAGGTGCATATCAGTGCTTGGACCCGACCAGTTGTCGGGGCTCCTCAGCAGCACTCCCCCTGGCGGCCCACCGTGTGGTAAACAGCATCAACACCCTCCTCATCTCTCAGGGTGTCAGCCCTGGGACCCTCTCTACTCACCCTTTTCCTTATCCATTCAGTCTTCAGAGTTCTAGGGAGCCTCCTGCCTAAGTATCTCTTAACTTCATCCTTCGCACTGCTCACCCAGGCTGTCATCAGCACCGGGCAGCTCAGCTCAGCTTAGGTGCCTCTTCTCTGGCGTACTCAGTGTTAGGCATTGGGATAGACGTATTAGAAGGCAGCTCCCTGCCACGGACCAGCTCCTCTGTGGCCTACCAGGAAGAAGGGGAGGGGCTGCACACTTGGAGGCAAAGCTTTTACCTGCAGGACTGGGAGTGAGCAGAGGGAACTCAGGTCGGGCCTTCCAAGGAGCCCCTCGGCCTCCCCGCTGCCTACTGGGTGCTGGCCCTCTCCACCTTCATCACTCTCCATTCCTCAGTCTACACTAAGAGGTCCCCTGCTTATCCCACCTCCACATACCTCTTCAAAATCCACTTCCTCCAAGAAGCCCTAAGTGTTTTCTCTTTCTGAAGAGTGAGCTTACACACAGAGACTGGGAATGCTGCTGTCAAGGAGAAAGAGGGGAGAGAGATCGAGTTTGACTCCAACTCTCCTTCCTGGGCTCCTCCATCCGTGTGCCAGTGTGATCCTGCGCTCTGATAGGTTTGTCTACTCTAAGCCCGTGGGGACAGTTTTCTAACTGCCTGGGCATTGAGGCCGGAGGTGACCACCGTCAATCACCAACCAGAGGCTCAGCCTCATTGTTTTCACAAATGACCAATCTAGTAGTCTTCCAAAGTTGAAAGCTCTGTTTTCTTCCGTTATTAGCTATTATTTGAAAAGTTCCCTGTGATTTTTAAAGCACAGACTCCCAGCAACCCTGTGGGGGATATATCGTTATTCTCACCCTCATTTGGCAAATGATGAAATTGAGCCTGAGCGAGGTTAAGTAACTTGCTTAATGTCACTTGACTAATAAAGGTTGAAAAGTGGATTTATATTCAAGGCTCTGACTCTGCATCCTGCATGATTCTCTCCTTTACGCAGTAGTTCTGACAGGCAGTCAGAAGTGCTGGGGTCACTAGAGATTATGGGTAGGGGTATCAATTCGTTCATTTTTCAAGAAAGATTTGCTAAGAAATTAGCCCATCAGTATGTGAGTCATTCAGGACACAGAGGTGTTCAAGGCAGATAATGTTCCTGCACACTGGGGGGCTCTATTTTAGTGGGGTAGATAGGAAAAAAAAATCAATGACATAGTTAACCGGGTGAATCAGAAAAGGTCTAATGGAAGGGGAGATATTTGGGCAAGATGTTCATAACAGGAAGGAAGCAGCTGACAGGCAAGGGAAGAGCGAGGCAACAGCACCCCTGGGAGGGAGCAGCATGTGCGAGGGCCCAGCCTGCGGGAGGGGTGGAGCCAGGCCAGAGAGGAAACGAGGAAATGGGTGGCAAGAGGAGAGGTTGGAAGGCAAGTCTCAGGCAGGCCACAGGGGGCTGTAGGCCTTGGAGGGAGGAATTGTTTTTTTACTATAAAGACATCGAGAAGTCTTTGAACTGAATTAAACAGAGAGAAAGATGATCTAGATTTTGCTTCAAAAAGACCTTCCAGCTTTGAGTGGAGAATGCGCTGAGGAAGGGCACGGTGGGAGCGGGGACATCAGGTAGGGCGCTGATAAGGTCCGCCAGGTGGGAGACGCCATGGCCGTGGAGGTGGAGAGGATGCCCCGATGTGAGATGTGTTTTGAAGTTGCGACTGGTGAGACTTGCACTGGGGTGGACAGGCAGGGGGGAATCCAGGCTGATTCTGAGTTGGAGTGGTTGGAAGCTCGTCTTTTTAGACTGAGGGACAGTCATTTGAGCTGCGAGGAGGGGACAAAGTTCTGCTTTTGATGTTGGATTCAGGAGCTTGTGAGACAGTGGAGTGAGATGCCCAGCAGGCCGGGGAACGTACTCGGCATAGCTCGGGGCGGGGGGGTCAGGTCTGGGGGGCATGGGGAGTTACCAGCATGTAGATGGGCCAGAGGAGAATGTTGAGGGAAAGGGTAAAAACAGGGAATAAGAGACTCTCCAATATTTGGCTGTCTGGTAGAAGAAGAGGCAGCAAAAGTGACTGAGAAGGAAGTTCCAGAGAGACAATGGAATCGTAGAATCCAAGAGAGAAACGTGTTTCAAAGGGAGGGGCTGTCGGCATTGCTGAGTGATGTGAGAGGTCTACCAGGGAGTGGGTGGCGAAGGATTATCTGATTTAGCATCATGTCATTTACTGGTGACCTTGACAAAAGCAATTTCAGATGCATGCTAGGAAGGGAGGACAGACTGGAGGGGAGTGAGAGTAATAAAGTGAGGAGGTGGCGCCCTAAGTACAGGCAACTGGTTGGAGATTAGTGACCACTAACACGCAGTGCAAGCTCATCACGGGCCAGGCCCTTTCTAAGCACTTTACACGGATTCACAGATCTGTGTCAGCGTTTAACAACCCCGTGGGACATTTATTAATAGTAACCCTCTTAAAGATAAGAAAACTGGGGTACCGAGAGATGAGTGATGCCTTGCTGAGAGGGGTGTTGGAGACCGTTGGGTATAGCTGAAGGGAAGGGAGGGATTTCGATCTGTGTTGCTGTTTAATGTCGGTAGGCAGCTGGCCCTGTTTGCATGCTGATGGAAACGAGGGTGTCACTGCAGTCAGGTGAAGCACTGGCCTAGAAGCTCACAACATTGTTTTCACTGGAGGATGGGAGGTGAGGGGCTGTCTTCTGATGTCTCTTATCTTCATGTTGAAGTACAGGGTGGGATCATCAGATAGAGGAGCAGAGGCTAATGGTGGCTGAGGACAGAGGAGGAAGTGTGACTCAGCATACTCATGCTTACACGCCCAATTGTCCATTCTGCACTCAAAGCAAAGGGTGAGCCGGGACACGGTGGGATCCCAACCAAGGAAAACCTTTCCCTGCCAGTCATCTGTTGGCTGCAATATGATTGAGTGCATTTGTGTTTCCCCCATAGACTGTGAACTTCTCAGAAGACATGGGGATACTTCTTCATATCCCACTTCCTCTGCCTCTTCATTTACAGAAATCTCTCCTTTTGTCCCTCAATCTCACTCCAGAAGTCACCCCATGCAAGAAGCCTGAACTGGTCTTCCACAGTCCACACCAGTGAATGCCTTCCCGACACTTGGCGGCACTTTGCAGGCTCCTCCAACTGTGTCAATGCCCCCAGTGGATGGGGATCTCCCTGAAGGCAGGGCTCTGTACTCTTAGTCACCTTTGAAGCTTCCTGTATTACCAGCCCCCTGATCCCCCACCCCAGGGCCGAGTGCCATGCCTGACTCACAGGAGCTGTTCACTAAATGACTGACTGCAAGATGAACTCAATCACATTCCAAACCAGGCTCAAACGCTTCATCAAAATGGGTGTTCAGAGACAATTCCAGAATCCATCATCTTAAAACTGCAAAAAGATAATGAAGGTCTTTCCTGATGCCTATTAGCAGAGTTAGAGCACTAAAAGGACTTTTGATCCTTATTTCTCTACCTTTTACATAAAGTCTGGTTTTAAAAGCCTTAAAAATGGCTGTTCAGCATCTAGTAGGCTAGTCAAAGAGACTTCTGAGACTATTTTACATGCCACACAAGCCCTGTTTCTTATGTGAAAACACAATTTTGCCTGACTCAGTAGGAAAATTTGTCATCATTTAACACATAGGAGAATCTTGATAAAACCTTATGTTTTGGGTTTTAAAACCTTGTATGATATTTAAGAAATGCACCTTGTATTTTAGTCAATGATCAAGTTGGCAGAAATGTGATTTTAGAAAGGTAGCAATTGCTAAACTCTGTGTCCTCATACAGATGTATTTTTTAGTGCATGCATGTATTCATTTCTTCCTTCATTCATTTAACAAACGTTAAAGTGGCCCCATGACTGTGTCAGCCATTGTCTTTTAAAAGTTTGTAAAGCGTGTAAAGGCTCATTACAGTGCTTGGCCTCCACTCTGAAGGCCATGAGGAGCCACGGAAGGGGCCAAGGCAGGACAGGGGCCCAGGTGGCCTCGCACCACAGACAGGACTGTAGTATGGAATTAGGCTATGACCCTGTTCTTGTTCCTTTAACTTCAGCTTTTGGCTAGTTGAGAAGAGAGATTAACTAGGTACCTAAAAGAAAGATCCCAATTTCTAAAAATATAATTCAGTAGATGTCAAAAAACTATGAAATCCGTCTCTGAACCAGGCTGTCTGGGTTCAAATCCCAGCACCTTCACTTTCTTGCTGTGTGACCTTAGACCAGTGACTGAACTGCTCTGGGCCTCATCTATGTAGGGATAATAACATAGCTCATCCCATAGAATTCTGAAGATTAAGAGATGGATACAGGTAAAGTTCTTGGAGCCAGGCCTGGTACACAGTAAGCAGTCACGCTGTCTATACTGGGGTTACTTGTTTGTGTTAGGTCCTGTGGACCCATAGGGGAGTGACATGGTCCCTTCCTCATGGAGCAGCCAGTGAAGATCCCAGGGGATTTCAGCACAGTGTGGTCAGTGCAGCAAAGGAGCAGCAGCAGCTGACCCAGGCAAGGAGGGACAAGGCACAGGGGCTTGGGGAGGAGGGGGTCTGGGAAGGCTGCCCAGGAGAGGGGACTGGGAGGAGAACATGAAGGATGAAAGAACCCAGCTCATTCAGGGGCTGTGGAGAACGCTATAGGCTGCTCTGAATCAGCTGGATCTTCTCCACTCAGATTAGTTCATTAGTGTCCAAGCCTGGTTCACAGTTATTTTCATATAAATCCCTTGGAAGGTGTTAATGGGACCTTCCATGGGAGCGGTGATAGTATTATAAGAGATAATTAGTCTGTGGTGTTGGTAGGCAGCAAGGGATACTAACTGGGGCTTGGTGAGAAGAAGGAAAATCAAAACAATCGATCAGCATTTCCTGAAGTCAATACACAAACCTCAGAAATTATGTCTTGGACTTAGGAGTCTGGATTCTGCTAAAATACTAGGGAAATCAAAGTGCCCAATCAGTTGCATTTTTTGTCTGTCAGCACCGCTGGAGACTCTTCCTGAAACATTCAGAAAATGGTGTGTAGTGACTGCAGTGGAACCTCTCGCAGCCGCTGGATGTCTGGAGGATCCGGGTGTTGGTGCGACCCTCCCTTCTCACTGCCACGGTTCTAGGAGGGGAGTGGGCGGCACACTCCTCCCAGCATGTGCCCAGCCTGGAGACTGCTCCCTCTGTCCCTTCCTTCATTCCTCCCTCCTGCTTTTCTCTTTTCTTTCCACTTTTCTTCCCACCCTCCTTTCTTACTTTCCTAAATTTTTGCTTTTGTTTTTGATTATGTGCTACGTGTTAATGATGGAACAAAGATGACAACAAGTGACATCTGGAATGTGAGTTGCCAGCACTCATGTCTGAACCTCTGTTACCTGTTCTGCTAAAGCTGCTTTTCAAATGTGGGTTATATGTCATCTATCAAGAAAGAAATGATTTGAGATCAGTTGGGTGAGTTAAAAATTTGAACTAAAATCACCCCGATAATCATAGGGTAGAATCCCACCCAACCCAAATTCATTCTGAAAGATGAGCAAGTTAGTCCTCAAGGTTTTGAAGTGCTAGTTGGCTATCAGCTTATCCCTCTCTCCTCCTGAGCACTGGCTGGGACAGGCTTTCAGACAGAGAATAGAGTTTGAGAGACACAGGTAAAATAAATGGCATAATGATTTGGGGATCAGATAGACTTGTGTTTGAATTCTGGCCCTGCCCATCACTCAGAACCTGTGTGACCCTGGGTGAGTCACTGAACATCTCTGAGCCTTAGTTCAGTTTGTAAAATGGGAATTTCATACCTACATCACTGGGCTGTTTGAGAGGATTACACAAATTGATATATATAAAGTATTCCCTTTTCTTTAGGAAAATAAACTATGTTTTCTTAACTTCCACTATTGTTATAGTATCCCTTTATATTAACTGGACAAACTTTTAAAAGTTTTTTACAACTTTAGTGAGGTATAATTGAAGTACAAAAAATTGCCCACACTGAAAGTGCACATTTCTGACCAACTCTGACAGGTGTATATACTGTGATGTCATCACCACAATCAAGATAACACGCACTTTTGTTTCCCCCACGTTTCCTCACGCCCCCTTACAGCCCTCCGCTCCCTGCACTCCATCCCAGGCAAGCACTCCTCTGCTTTCTGTCCTCAGAGGAGAGTTCCCATTTTCTAGGATTTCATACAAATGGAATCATACAGGAGGCACACTTTTCTTGGGCGTGTGTGGCTTCTTTTACTCGGCATGATGACTTTGGGATTCATCCATGTTGTGTGTATTGCTAGTTTACTGCTTTGTATTGCTGAGTAACATTTCATTATCAGGAGTTTTTTTTTCTTTTAACTTTTTTTTTCAGCATATGACGGGGGCACAAATGTTTAGGTTATATATATTGCCTTTGCCCTACCTACTAAGTGAAGTATCACAAGAATGGAAAAATGAGCACCACATGTACTCACCATCAAATGGGTATCAACCGATCAACACTTATGTGCATATATAGTAATAACATTCATCGGGTGTCGGGCAGGTGGGAGGTGGGAGGAGGAAATGCATATATACACACCTAATGGGTGCGGTGCACACCGTCTGGGGGATGGACACACTTGAAGCTCTGACTAGGAGTTTTTTTAAGCTAGTAAGGCTTCCCTTTACAAATGATACAACATTCTCAAACATCAGGGAGCTAGAAAGATCTTATTGTTTCTAATTCTCTGAAACATTTGCTACTGTTATATTCTACTTTAAGCCACGATGCCTACTCCTTAGCTGGACTGTTAAGGGCCTTCATTATCTGCTCCCTGGATTGGGCCAACCTCTTTCCCCTCTGCTGACCAGCCTGACTCCTCATTGCAGCCTGTCTTCTGCACCTTCCAGGATCTCTCCAGCCTCTGACTATCAGCACCTTGTCGGGCTCCGAGCTGAGTGCTGGGAATAAGGAGAGATGAGGGACATGGTCCCTGGCTGGGGAGGAAGGCAGACAGGTGCACATCATGCCTGTGAGTAGACAAAGAACAGAGGGAGGAGAGATAACATGCATACATCTGTCTGTCTGCCAGATGGGAGATGTGGATGGGCATTGTCCAACTATTCTTTCTCCCCAGTTTCTCAGAGATATCACTGGAGTGGGGAGCAAATACTTTATGCACCTCCTGTCTACCCCTTCCTTACCAAACATACCTATACAGGGCTGAACAAAGAGGACATTCAATAAATATTTAATGATTTGTGGAGGAGAAATATTCCAGAGAGTTTCCCTAGCTCTCCTTGAAAACAGCACACCTATCAATGAGAGAAAACCACAGTCAGGTATGAATAAAAGGCCCAGTGTGCAGCTCTGACCCAAGGTCCATTCTGTAGGCTGCCAGCATGGCCTCTATTAGAATCAGGACCTGGACAGAGGCTGCTTTCTTCGCCAGATGGCAGTTCTGGGCCATGGCTACTGAGAGGTTGGGGATACGGTCAAGCCTCTGTTGCTTGAAGACCACCTCACACTCTGCTCTTGGTGGATCAGCTCATCGTGAAGTCCAACACTAAAGTTTTCCAGGCATTACGACAACCTCTGATACTCATAAACGCCCTGGAGGACAGCTGGACTAGACCTAAACTTGCCATTTTGTAAAATGTGAAGCCCCATGTCACAGTACTGGATGCCTCTTGCCCTCCAGTGGGGGTGATCTTCTTGTCCCCGTCTGTCCGGGTCAGTTCTTATTTTGACACTGAAATTCTATGTCCTGGGAACCCCTGCAGTCCCAGGCAAACCAGACTGGTTCATTACCCTAGTTTCAACTCATATCCCCTGGCCTACCTTTTACTTTAGCCCAGGAATTCTGGAAATGTGGTCACCTAACCAGCAGCATTGGCATCAAGAGAACTTGTTAGAAATTCAAACGTTCAGGCTCCATCCTAGACCCACTGAGTCAGAAACCCTAAAGGTGGCAATCAGCAATCTGTGCTTTCACAAGCCTTCTAGGACACCCTGGTGCTGGCTCATGCTTGAGACCTACTGTTCTAGCCATGTCTGTTGCTGTCAGCTTTGCACAGGAGTACCCCATCAGCTCCTGCCTCAGCTGCACCCCAGAACTCCCACTGTGCACCTGCTTCTCTGACGCAGCCAGGGACATGGGGGAGGGGATGGTGTGCCTGCAGGGACCACCTGCAGCCAGGCCAACCGGAAGTGTGAGGGCATAACATTCCCTGAAGCAACAGGTGCTGGAGCCAGTGGATAAATGATACCCTCTTCTACCCCTCAGGCAGACAACTTGAAAGCCCAGTCTACACAGGTGCTGTCCAATACAGTAGTCCGTAGGCACATATAGCAATTTAAATAATTAAAGTTAATTAGAATGAAATAAAGGAGCCATATTTCAAGCACCCACTAGTTACACCTGGCTAGTAGATATAACATTGGGCAGCACAGAGAACAGTCCCAGCACCACAGAAAGTTCTACTGGGCAGCACCATTCCACACGGCTCCTCAGAAGAGCCTAGGGAAACTGAGCCCCAGTTGCCCACAGCAGTGACCAACTCAAAAGTGCAATTTTGTCTTGGTTTTTCCTCCTTCCTTGTTTTAGTCCACCCAGTCCCCCAATCCTGCCTCCTGGAAGAATCTTGCAGGCAAGGCTTTGTCTCAGGCCTGGCTTTCTCGGGGCGGGGGTGAGAGGTGAGTTGTGGCAGGATGGGACAGGGAGCTATCAGGAAGGGGGGCGGGGAGACAAAGCCCCCACCCACCCCCAGCCCCTGCCACGGTCCCAGCTGTCCACGAGCAGGCGGGGCGTGCAGAGGCTGCTGCCAACCTAGCAAACACGGTCTGTGGGCAGAGGGAGTCTTTACATTGAGAAATGGAACTTGAAGATTACGGGAGAACAAAGCCTTTTGAATGAGCCGTTTCGCTTCAGAGGTTCGCGTTGACTTCGAGAGAGGATTTATGCTGCTGGAGCTTGTCTTTCCACAGAAAATAGGCACCTGAGGCAGGGCACACCCTGACAAAGTGGCTCTTGAGCTAGGAAATCCACAGTGCAACACACAGCCCCGATTCAAGGACTTGACCCCCACAGTCCCCTGCAGGTTGTGAATAATGTGATTTTCTTAAGGAAAAGAAAAAAAACCCCACTCTCTCATTTTCTTTAGGACTTTATCAATATTATAAATGTGGAACAGCTCTACAATTGGCTATTTTACCTTAAAGACTGGTTAAGGGTGATGGTGTTTTGACGTCTTTTCAATTCAGCTCAATTTGACAAGTCATTACAGTGGCCTAGCATAGTGCTTTTTAGCTCAGCAATAAATTAGAAGCCCAATTTAGTCTTTCGTTTAAAAAATCTAACAGCATTTAGATTTTAAAATACATGTAACTCTTCATTTTGACAAAAATCTGCCTGGTTTTCACATGTCATTGCTTCATCTTTGGATTAAAGGCTTATTTCAACAATAAATATCTTGCTGCTTTCTCTTAAAAAAAAAAAAAGCTGTTCTTTTGGATGACAATTTTATTTGATAAATAATTGCATCAATTCCTGCCAAAAGCACATACTAGCTGCTCAAGGTGAAATTTACCAGCTTCCAATTTTTAATTAGCCTGTTTCTCCTTTACAGTTGGAGCTTCTAACAGAGAATTAGAGCAAAGTAACTCACTGAAGAAAGGCAAGTCATGTGGAAAATGCCAATATCAATTTCCTAAACAAGTCATAACTTAAATGCCACATACCCAGTTCCCAACCCTAAGCTTTAAAGGGAGAAGCAATCAAAGAAACAGATTGGGCAGGGAACATTATCAATTAATGAGAGAAGTTAAAAGGAAAAAAGAGTGCATTAAATAAATTGGAAAAACAAATTCCAACTGAAGCTTGATTATTTTCATTTTGAGGAGGAAAGTCTTTTCCATTTGGACTCATCCATCTTTGGCCATAACTTTAGCAAACTGGAGCCACGGCCCTGAGACCTGGGGAGGAGGATATGCCTAGGGTTTGAGGAGGGGGACCAGGGTACAAGGCTGGCTCTGCCACCCTCTGAGTGACCTAATGCCCATCCCCTAACATCTCTTGAAGTCCATGTTCCTCCTCTGTAAAATGAGGATAGTGCCATCAGCCCCATTGACCCCACAGGCTCACTTTAGAAGCTGAAACTGAAACATTAATCACCTGTTCTGTGTGCATGTGTGCTACTGCACAAACGTGATTGCAGAAGTGTTCCAGTGCATGTGTGCACATGTGTGCACCCTGAAAACATAAAAAGACTTTGGTCTTCCAAAAGATTAGGAAACACATGAAAATAATAAATATAAAATTCCAGCTGATGAATATCTCTGGAAAATTTGGTCAGAGGAGGACACAGGGTTTCACTTGAACTGGTGATGTTTTATTTTTTAAGCTGAGGAACAGGAAAATAATGTTTGCTGGATTAGTTTTTAGAAACTTGTATATTATGAAATAGTTATTTTTTTAATAAAAGGGCCAAATGGATAAGCCTATGCTTGCAATAGGCAAATAGGAGCTCTGACACTGGGATGTAGGGATTGTACCTCTTCCCCAGCTCCACTGAGCAGCCTCTGGATGCCACTGCTGGGGGAGAGGACAGCTTGGGGTTCGCAGAGAAAGCCGTCCTGAGGAGTGACAACCACTTTCCTTCTGGAAACACCAGCTCTGAGGCTCCCTTGCAGTGGAATGGTCCCTGGTACAGCTTGGCCAAAGTGGGTTGCAAGTGGCAAAAATCCAGATGCCCTCAGAAATTTTAATGTCATACGCATACTGAATTGTCGACAGCACAGCAAGAGAACTCTGAGTCACTTTTGAACTCAGACCTAGTTTCAAGACTCGGTCTCTCTGGTCACCAGCTCTGGACCTTTGGCAAATCACCAGGCCACTTTATAAGTTGATTTCTTCCTTGGTGGACGCAGGATAATAATACCCTCCAAGAAGATCATACACGATGTGACAAGTGTGGGAAGAGGAGGGAATCCTTAAAGAAAAAAAAGTCACAAATTTCTTTGGTCTACAGAGTGTTTCAAAAATATTGAATCAGTTGCATATATTTTCAACTTGGGAGATTTCACAGAACACTCCAATTTCCAGCTTGTTGGAGAATCAGAAGTTCTGCCTCGCCAGGCCTTTGTTCTCATGTGCGGTGGCAGGCTGCGGGGAAAGGCAGCCACGGTCTGTGGGCACTGCAAGCTCTTTGGCCCACCCCAGCCCCTCCAGGCCCCTCAGCCTTGGGGCCACTTGTCTGCACCTGTACCACTTGGGCTGGAGCCTCTTCTGTGAGGCTTGACGGGAACGTGTGTGAAGAGCCTAGCTCAGCAGTTCAGCCCCACGAAATTACGCCTCCCTGACAGCTTCAAAGTGGTGCTCCAGGAAGCGTCAGAGCCAGGCTCTTTTATAAGGGCAAACCGTCCAGAGCTGGCTCATGGACTGCACAGAACATCGTCTCAGCAGTGTGGTTTGAGGCACATACCTACCCTACACACACACAGTTTCTGGCTGGTGTGCCCACTGCCCAAAATAATCCCACTGCGAAATTTTATTTCTTTGGGATTAACGTAGCCAATTGCCTGACTCCTCCAGGAAATGTCCCTGTCACCGCACTTCGGTCCTCTATTGGACCAGTTGGCTAATCTGAGAGCAGCTGCAGCAGCTTGTGCCTGGAGGGTGGGTAGTTGAGAGGGGCTGACAGCGCCCCTAAGGCTGGGCTTTCATTGGTTTCCTGTCTGCTTTGCATTTCTTGTGGTTTTCAGGCTCCTGTCTCATTGTCTCTTTGATAGTTTACTTCTAATCTCAATCAGAGGACTCCTTCCAGGATTCTCCACTTCCCAACCCAATGTCAAAACTTGCTGCTTCTAATCAGCTGTGAGGTGAGGAACAGACAACCAAGCTTTTTAAATCAAAGATCTTATTTCCCATAAATTCTCAATGAGTGGACTATGAATGAGATCCTGGAAACTTCTCTGAGTTAGGTAAGTAGGTAACTGGAAGCACAGGGTTTTGTTTTGTTTTGTTTTCCCTCCTCCATGTGTTTCTGGATTAAGAGATACAGGCAAAATAGCAGTGACTATAGAACTCTGAGCCCTTCTGCACTGTAAGTGTGAAGCCACGTGGATACACTGTCTCAGGCACCAGCTGCCCCAAGGCTGGTGAGAGCAGGGTGAGCCAATGTTTGTTTTCATTTCTGAAAGATCCTTAAAGTTCATGAGCTCACTGAGGGCAAGAGCACTCTCTTTCTTGGTATCTCCCACTGCACCTGCCACAGTTGCAGGCACTAAGTAAATATTTGTTAAAATGAAAAGAATTTGCTCATATTATATTCCAGTGCTCATTGATTGAGGTTTTCAATATTTAATGATGTGCCACCCTGCCCCTTGGAGGCTATCTGCCACACACTTACTTGGTCACACTCGGACTCACACTCACACTTAGACCTTGAGCCTTGAAAGCAACCTTCAAGAAACTCAAGCATGGCCACTCTGCTCTCCATGGCACCCAGGACAGATATCGCTAATTATTATTTTTAATACATTAATCATACCATTCAATCTTACTGAGCCTTGATCCTACCTAAATCCTTCTCAATACAGCATCCTAGGAAGACTCAACCAACTAATCTGAATTGGCTTTTCGATGAAAGTTATTTGCCATCCCAGATCAAGTTCAGTGTACCAAAATCTTTGTTTTTACAAAGACTCAGGATGACCCAAGACATATTAGGGCAGTTGCAGAAATTCTCCAAGTTTCCCCAAAGCAGCCCTGCCTCTTCCCCCCGCAGTGCCCTGTGTACCCCACCTGCCGTTGGCTGGTGCATCATTGCATGTGAAGCCTACCTAAAGCCAGCCTGCCCCATGGCCCCACCTAGCATCATGGCACACTGGATGAAGCTCCAGTTCTATACCCAAAACAACTGAGCAGAAATTCAAGTCTCTACTGAGCTCTCTCAGAATCATCTGTAATGTACAACAAAACGTACTTGTCATTCTCTTTCCCCATTCCTCATGGGCATGGCAGCTGCTTCTCAATAACTTTCCTCACTCTCTTAATTTTGAAAAATTCTCCTTGAACTACCCCTGGATGCCCCTTGCCACCTCCTCCCTTGTACCTTCTGGACAGCTCCTACTCTCTCCCATTACTAATTTCATGCCTATTTCTGTGTAAACAAATCCAGCCAGACTTTCTTCCCTTTAATTTTCCCACTTACCTATCACCATGATTCTGCACAAAAAAGACCCAGGACCCAAAATGACAGAGTTGGCATCCTACTTAAGGGGCAGGGGAGGGGGAAAGAATGTGGATATTGAAATGGTAATATTTACTTCTTTTTTCACACATATTATTATTTAAGATTCTAGAATCTCAGAATGTAATCTACTTTGAATATTTCTTCTTTCTTGCCTAAAACTGCCCTTTATTTAAGAGAGCACATGAATATTTCAGCTGGAGACCCCACTCTTCACCAAGCTGCTCCTATCTGGCCCAGGCCCTGCACTGGGGCTGTAGGCACAGAGGCAAACAAAGCAAGGCCCCTGGCTCAGGGAGCAGATGGCCTGGGCAGGCAATGACAAGGGTGGAGCAAGCCACCAAGGGCTGCATTAACTGTGGGCCCCAGCCTACTGTGCTTCTGCAAGACCGTGCCAGCCTCTGGAACAGACCAGGGAGTGCTGATGGGTGCAGATCCCCCAGGCAGTGTGAGAAGGAGGCCTGATCACCATCTCAGACTAGGGTGTTTTGAAGGAGCAAAGGGTGGAAGTGTTGGCCCATTTATTCCTTCCTTTGTTCAGTTGGGGGTTACATTTATTGAGCACACAACTGTGCACCAGGCATCTGATAGGGGCCAGGGACACAGGGATGTTTAAGGCAGGCTGCTGACCTTGAGGGGCTCACGGCCACTGCAGTTAAGCACATGTCACCCGTGTTTCTGATTTCTCCCTGTCAGGGCCTGAGCATAGACAGGCTGCATTACTACAAGGATCATGAAGGCAGGTTATATCACAGCAGTCACCTGGAAGAACAAATAGTGGTTTCCAGAGCACAGCCCCCTGCCCCTACCCACCACAAACAGTTCCTCCCTCCTCCATATACCTCCTAGCTCAATGTAACCCCTGCTGGGAGCACACCCCGGGCCTCCTTTTCTCAATGAATCGAGGCCTGTGGCAGCTTCAGTTCAGGGGCCTTAGCCAGGTCCCCGGCAGGAGCCCTAGTCACCCAGCACAGACCTGGTGCTGAGCCACTGAGCCCTTGGCAGCCATTGTGAGCTCTGCCTGCAGCGCTGGGCTTGTTCCTATCCTCCCAGGCAAGGGCTCACTCAGTAGACGTCCTGCAGAGGATGGGTGAGGAGCACATGGGAGCCCATAGGGATGAGTCTCACAGACACAGCGTTGAGGGAAATGTCCCTGCTGCCTGACTCCATTTATATGAAGTACTAGAACAGGCAGAGCTGATTGATCATGATAGAAATCAGAAGAACAGTTATCCTGGGAGGTAGGTGGCAGGAGGGCTGCAAGGAGCAAGAGGGGGCTCTCTGGGGTGCTAGAAACATTCTGTCTTTATCTGTGTGGTAGCTATGGGCTTGTGTGTGTATGTAAAAAATCACTCTTCTGTACTTGTTGGATGAGTGCACTTTACTGTATATAAATTATATGTCAATTAAAAAAAACACCTTGGGGGGCCCTGGCAGAGAGGTCACTGTAAATGTGCACAGATAAGTTTGCTTTAGTTCACTCCAGTCAACAGTTTCTGGCACTACTGTGTGCCACACCACCCCCTGGGGCCCAGGGGACATCAACGAGGAGGCACAGCATGCATCTTTGCAGAGTTCATGGTCTGGTGGGGACACAGCCATGTAAGTTGAACCACGAGGGGAGGGGAGGCTACGTCCTGAAGGGCGGGCAGCCACTGGCCTGGGAAGTAAGAGAGAAGGCTTCCCAGGCAAGGGACAGCCTGTGGGGAGTGACCAGCAGCCTCTCCCAGTGTGGCGCTCTGGGGCATGACAGCAAGTGCTGGGAAAGGAGGGCAGAGAAGAAGCTGCACCACGTGGTGAGGACCACGTGCCTCAGGATAAGACCCATGAGTGCCCGCTGGGTCTGCCCCCACTTCTCTGACCTCGTTATTTAGGCCACAATTGTCCAGGGATCTGTGACTTATCATAATCCGCTTATAGTCTTCAGTCTTGAATGCCAAGTACATGAAGAAGTCCAGAGAGAGGCTGCCTTGGACCACCCCGATTCTGCTCACAGCCTGGTTCTAGCAGGCTGCAGACAGGTCAGGGGGCAGCCAGTCTCCAGTGGGGCGAGACTCTGACTGATGGCCCTCTAAGGGGTCTTCAAGGAGAGTGTCTCCCTGCACTGGCAGGCAGAGCCTGGGCTGCCTGTTTAAGATGCAGGTTAAGCCTTCCTCTGAAAGCACTGCTGTCATGGCCAACAAAGAATTATTACTCGTCTACATATATTGTTTATTTCCTCTTTCAATAAAGCCTCACAGAACACAGATGTTCCTTCATTTCCATTTCTATTAATTGCAGTGTCTTTGAGGTGAATAAAAAGACTGTGCAATCAATAGTAATGATGCAACCACCCAGCACAAACATACCTCCTCCACTGTCTCTCCCCCACCTTCTATCTGCTTTATTAAGTGGCAAAGTATATTATTTTTTTTTAAAAAGTGTACCAGTAGGGGAAACAAATCTACAAATAATTATTTTAAAAAATTAATCGGTGATATAATTCAATTATGCAGCATGCAGTGCAGAAAAGTTCTCTTAATTACAACAGAATTGAATAGAACATTCTTCAGCCTTAACCTTGTTATTTTTCAAGGTGAGCTATTGCTAACTAAATTCGAGGATGACTTTTCAATAGCCTCTCTTTGTAGCAGTCATCTGCAGAACTATTCAGAAGGAATCTGTCTCTGCCCAGATGCAATTGGAGATTGCTGGAGGATAGATAGCTGGAGGCCGCAAGTGAAAAGCAAGGAGCTTGGGCTTTGAGGCTGGACAGAGCTCCCTGGCAGAAACAAAGCCAGTGACCTTGGGGGAAGTGACTCAGCTCCTCAGACCTGCAATTTATCTCATCATCCCTTCCTTGCAGAGTTACAGGGACAATGAAATGGTATAACATATACAAAGCACCTGAGGAATCACAGGCACTCATGACAGACATTATCATATCCCCCACCTGCCTGAGTTCACCTGCAGCTACCTGGACTGTTCCTGTGTATGCTGACTGCTTCTTACCTCCAGGGCTTGCATCTCCCTGCTTCTCTGCCTGCAGGCTTTCTTCAGTGCCATAATAGCGCGAAGTGCCAGCCCCTAGGGGTCACACTCTAGCAATGAGGGCTAGGCATGAACAAATAGTTGGCCTTCCCCATCCTTTGGTTAACATTCTACATGACACCGGTGACCAACCATGCCAGTGTGTGAGGGATAGAGGGGATTCTCAGGATGTGAGACTTTTGGTGCTAAACTGGGTCCGTCTGGGCAGACTGGGACAGTTGGTCACCCTAATTATATCTGAGGGGGTCCGCAGTGGGATGGAGCCGAGATGCCCACAGCAGTAACCTGTTCATTACTGCACCTTTGATTGGCTTTTCTCCCTTCCCTGTCTTGTGTACTCCACTCCTGTATGTGAGCAGCCCGGGGTCACCTCCCAAACAAACTGCCTGCACACAAGTCCTTATCTCAGGGGATAGCCACACTCAGGTGGCTCAGGGTAACTCTCTTGCCTTCACTCCTGCTCTTGACTCTGTTCCAGACCCTTCCTCAGAACCCCTCCTAAAGGAGGGCATGGGAAGGAAAACGCCAAAGGAAAGGCTGCCTGCTGAGTTAAGGGGACTCTCAGGGCCTTCGGATTGGGCATGCCAAGGGGCCACACACACATCCTCAGCTACCTGTGAACGGGCAAGGTGCTCTCAGCTGGCTTGTCATCCAGACACCAGGGCCAGCCTTCATCTGTGACAGCCTCCACTGTTCCCCACGCCCAAGGAGCTATGCCTGGTGGGGAGAAGAAAGGGACATTGTTTGCTCTCTGGGTGGAATATGAAAGGGAGGTCGTATCCAGGTGCTCTGCACAACGCATGGTAGAGCCCAGGCAGCCAGGTCTCCCTCCTCGCTGGCCACCAGCCCCTCAGTGCTGCTCACCATTTCTGTATCTTTGTTCCTGCGGAGCCCCTGGGGGCAATTCTCCTTGGCATCTCTAGCACGTACCTTTCAAGACCAGGTATAAACCTGTAGCATCCAGGAAGCCCTCCCGACTGTCACAGCTCACACTAACCTCAGTCTTTCCATTCATTGTCTGTGCCACTTTGTATTTACTTGCTGTGGCTTGTGTGTTACTCTGTTGCCTCCTAGCTGGACCCAGGGCTTGGGGGTGGTCCCAAGGGGGCGGGGTCTGAGCACAGTGGTGAGAGCTGCACGGGGACACGGGGTAGCCCAGAGCCTGCTTCTGAGGCGATCGGCCATCATGGACATGGAGTCAGATGGCTTCTTACTTGGGGCTCCCCGGAAGTGGAACCTGGGGTGCAGGTTCTTCTGAAAGTGATTCATTAAGATATCACCCCAGGGGAGACATGTAAGGAAGTGGTGTTGTCGGGGCAGGGAAGGGAGGCAGCCAAGCAAGGGTGTGATTTCAGGCAGAGTCTCACGGAAGGTGGCTTCAGTCTGATCCTGCAGGGGAACTCTGGCATGCAAGTTACATCCAGAATTGACCCAGCCTGAGGCAAGGGAGCCAGACTTACTTCTTCACTAGACAGTGATTGGTTAAGGGCTGCCTCGAGATGGGGTGCATGGAGTCCCAGACACTTCCATCTCTCCACCTACAGCCGAGGCACTCCCAGGATCCCCCCAAAAGTCCTCCAACCATAAGATTCAGGTACTGAACACTCAGGGCAAAAGCCAAGGGAGCTTACGGTAGGTATCCCCTCTGGCTACTTGGGCACAGCAAACCTGCCTCCTTGCTCGGCACAAGTGGTTATGCATAGACACAAGTGTCTGAAACTGTTCCCAATTCCCAGCTTAAATTCTGACCCACCTTGCTCATGGCTTTGTGATCTGTGCCTGTTCTTTTCCTCTCTGATCCTGTGACTTCTCTATCCTCAATGGCCTATCTACTCTCTTCAGATCTGGTGAGACCACTGCCTCTCGGACCCAGACCTCTGACTTACCTCCTTGAAGATAAACGCATTTCCCCCTCTCAAGATGCTGCTTATACTTCCTTGGGAAAACTGCCCATGCTGCATCCCATCCCAGGACCTGGTGAGCAACATCCTGATGACACTGCCCTAACTCAACTCTCCCCATTCCCCGAGCAACCAGGCTTTTCAGAGCAGGCGAACACAACTCTTCCTGCCTTTCTGTTCTGCTAATACTGTCTGAAGATGCTGGCCCATGGTTGGCAGTTTTATAAAGGAAGTCCTAACAGGACCACTTTACACAATAATTAATATCAAGATTAGCTGAATAGATAGGGTTGGGGTGGCCTCCAACAGATTTGGGGAGCTGGTCCAGCCTCCCCCACAAGCAGAAGGGATCTGATGTCTAAATTGTTCTCAGTCAGAGTTCTTCTCAAGTTCTTATACCAGGAAAAGCAATGCCAGAGCCCTCTGTCACTGTCCTACTTCTTCATCTAGGAAGCAGAGTCATGTGTGAACCCATGTGACCTTTCCTTAGTAGATGTAAGGTTCATTCTCACCCCTTCACAAGGGGTACATGGGAGGCACCAAAGGCCCAGGGCAAGCCCTGTGTGTTAAGCTCAATGTCACCACACCAAGTGTCCCAGGATTACGTCTTGGAGGTTACAGTGCAGCAGGCAGGCTCTTCCTGTCTCTTGCCCTGGAGCTGGGAGGAGGCTGAGCTATGACCTTTGCTCAACCATGTCACTTAAGGATGCTGGTGGCCTCATTCCTCTGGCACCATGAGTTCAACCACCAAACATCCCCTGAGGTTTTGTGAGTGGCTCCAGTCCTGTCTCCTTTTGGAATTAAGCCAGATCCCCTGAAAGTCACAGTGGGTGAGGATACCCTTCTTAGCATGAAGTGATATGAACTGATCAACTACAAAATGCCTTCCTGTGACTAAACACTTAGGATTCAACTTTTTGAAGGCCTTTCCAGTGCTCTGAAATCTGTCACGGTGAGTTAACAGAGTGGGCGAGCTACCCTGAGGGACTGCCTCTGTGGGCTTTCTGAGGAGGCCTTGCAGGGGTTGTGGATAGGACAATCAAGAGCTAGAATCCATTAGGCCAACGTTATACTAGGCACCGGAGTTCTCACGCAGTAGCTCATGGCATCACACAATTGCTTGTAGAGATTTCTTTCCTCTGCACCTTATTATTATTATGCCTATTTATATGTGCTATAAAAGAACTGTGAATCTTAAAGTCATACCAAGACAGGGAACTGGCAGGCCTTGCTTGATAAGGAGTCATAAGGCCCGAACCAGGGTCTCTGATAAAACAGAAGGCGGTGGAGAACCTGGCCAAACCCGGTTAGAAGCAAGATGGCCATGAAAAACCACTTCAGGTTATCCTCACTGCTCATTACATGCTATTTATAATACATTATCATACTAAAAGAAACTCCCACCAGTGCCTGGACAGTTTACAAATGCCACGGCAACTCCTGTAAGTTACCCTATATGGTTTTAAAAACTGGTTCCTTCAGTTCCAGGAATTCCCCACCCTTTTCCCAGAAATTTTATGAATAATCCTCCCTCTGTGTAACATAAAATTAAATAGAAGGTATAAAATAAGACCCCAGAAACTCACAAAGGGCTACTTTTTGTTGCTCTGAGAGATAGCCACTGCTCTGCCTGTGGGGCAGCCTTCCTTCTGTTTCTTTGATACTTCAATAAACTTGCTTTTGCTTTATTCTGTCGGCTGGCTCTTGAATTCTTTCCTGCACAAAGCCAAGAACCCACTTGACCTCCAGGCCAGACCCCAGTGTTCGGGTTCACTTTCCTGTATCAATACTGAGGCCACATAGACCTCTGAAGTTTCAGTTTTCTCAGCTATAACATGTTGTGAAGATTAATGGAATTTAACATGAAAAAAGTATCTTGCAGCCTGGTGGATGACCAATATTTTTAAGAAGAAGAGGGGAATGAGTATATTTTCCAACCTGCAGGAATTTTAAGCTGGTGTATCTGATTTCCAAGGCAAAGTCATTCTTTAAGGAAGTTTCCCCTCAAAATGTGGAAAAGATGCTTCCCTCAACTCGGGTGCTTATTTGTCTTCATCTGAATGTATCACAAATGACCGTGCAGTGAGAGAGTCAAGGAGGACGTGGGGGTGGGTGTCTGAAACCCAAAAGAACTGAGTCACTGTGTGCAAGAGCCACTTCCTTCACGGTTTTCACGATTGAGCCAAGACTGAAAGGAACATTGCCAATCACGACCTTCCTTAAACATTTTATGATTTTCTCATCTGGTACTCAACAGATGAAATGTGAAATACTGAATAGTAAAGTTTAAATAGTCATTCTAATTATTATGACCTTACTGATTGGCTCTTGTATTCTAGACATGCCCTTTCCCATAAAGAATCTATTTCTCTTCACACTTACCCTGTGAGGTGCTAATTGTTGACCTTATTCATAGCCTCCACATGCTGCCTACATAGTTACTCTGTGTCTCCTATCAGAGAGAAAGAAACTGTGGCCAGTAACACCAGGTACCTTGCCCAAGGTCACTCAGCTAGTCTTGGAGGAGCTGGGATGTGGACCTTGATCTAACTTGTTCAAACACTGCTTATGATTTCTTCCCCCTGTCCTTCCATGGCCTTCTAGGAATCTAGGCATGAGCAAAATAAAAACAGGAAGGCTGTCAATGATCCAGCTTTTTCTTTGCACTCCCCTCCCACCTCCCCGACACATACAGCCAGATTCTAAAATGGTAGAAAGTAAATGGCATTCCCTTTGAGAGACAGCCCTGGCAGCTGCAATAAACACTGCTATTATCACAACTAACAAGAAAGAATAAGGAAGGAAGTTTGAGAATTCAGAACTGTTGCTGTTTGTTCTTCTATTCTAGAAACTAAGTATTCCTTGGTTTAAGCAAACATATTTAACCTCAGTTGAGGCCTGTGCATTTGGATATCTGCATTATACAAGCATACTTAGTTTAATTTTCACTGCCTTCGAAAACTAGTCAGGCCCAGCAAGCACCTTCATGTGCAAATGAACAGGCACAGTCTTTTGCTATGGTCTGAATGTTTATGTCCCTTTAAAATTCTTATGTTGACACCTAATCACCAGAGTGATGCTATTGGGAGGTGGGGCCTTTGGTAGGTGATTAGGTCATGAGCCTGGAACCCTCGTGAATGGGATTAGTGCCCTTATAAAAGAGGTCTGATAGAGCTCCTTCTTCCCTTTGCATCTTCCACACATGAGGACACATAGTAGGTGTCATGTAGGAGAAACTGGCCCTCACCAGACACTGAAGCTGCAGGTGCCTTGATCTTGGACTTCTTGGCCTCCAGAACTGTGAGAAATAAATTTCTGTTGTTTATAAATTACCTAGTCTGAGTTATTTTGTTATAACAGCCCAAACAGACTAAGATACCATTTAACGACATAAATAATTAGCCTGGAGGGGAGGTATGTAAACAGAAGTGCACCAAATAACCTGCTCCTTGACCTTTCCTGCTTGGACATTAGCTGGCATTTGGGCTGCTGCCCTCTCCTGTGTCTGGGACCCTGGTGAGCAGAGGTGACCTCCAAGAGATTCGGGGATTAAATAATCACAGAACGCAATGGTGCTCTAAATCCATTCGATTGGGGGCAATGATGCACTGAGCCATCAGCTGTTTGGTGAGCCAGTGCAAAGTGATTATGCCACTCCCTGGGAAGGAAATCACCCAGAGATGCTGCTAAAGAATTATCTGGCATGCCTACATTAGGGAGTAATTCCTCTTAAATTATTACTCTGTTGCAAGACTATCCAATGGTGCTAACTCGTCTCCATGCTAGGATGAGAGGCCCAATGCACACATATTCCCAGGTCTAGTAGGGATGTGTGATGATGGGGAGGGATCTGCAAGACTTCCCTTGGGGCCCTGGACCACTCTCAACTGCAGGTGCCAGAATTCTGCTATCAGCAGCCAGGTGATAATGCTTGTGTTTTTAAGTAAAAGTAAAGCTTCAACCATTCTGTGGGTGGTAATGAAATCATCCAGAAATGCTGAGTGTCCCTGTGACACCTGCAACCTCCTGGACTAGAGTTTCCAATTATAGATCCACAGACCCCCAAGGTGGACATATCACCATCCTAGTGCGCCCAGCCCCCATCCTCTTATACACACACAACTGGGCCTCATGTGGAGGATTCATGTTTTCACTGGTCCAAAGTGTGATTCATCTGGGTAGCAGACACTGGAGTTGACAGTGGGTCACACATGGTCTTCTATTCTCAGCCTATTTCAGGCTTATAAATTCTTCCGTCCTGACCAGACTGTAGGCACCTCGCAATCAGAGACTTTATCTCATTTTCGTCACAAATGTGGCTGACAAAGTGGTTGATAAAGCCTCCTCTCCCACAGACATGCCCAGGCAGCTGGGCCCAGGGTAGAATGGGGTGGAGCCGGGCTCTGGGGCCAGGTGCATGTGGTGTGAATCCAGCTCTGGCCTGGGCTCTCACACATCCCTTGACTTCCCTGAGTGTCCATGTCCTCACCTCTGTTGGGAGGTTCTGAGTATCGCAGGTGAGTGAACAACATACTTAGTGGACACATCGTTAGTCCCCAATAAATGGCAGCAATCCCAACCTCACAAGGGCATTTGTTCAGTTCCAGTTTGTACTCTTTTCTAATTTTCTTGGCATGTTATTCCATGAAAATGGGCTTAATAAATGTACACCTCGTATATTGGCTTTGAGGCTCATTCCTCTCTGTAAAAACAGGGGCCCACCAAATAGTTGCTCAAAAAACTGGCTGTATTTTCTCCCTCTTGCTTTCTTTCTGTCTCTACCATGTCACACCTCATCAGATCCTCACAAAACCTCTCTGCAACATGTATAGTTATGATTGTCATTTTACAAATGAGAAAACTGAGACTTAAATAGGTTAAGTAACTTTGCTGGTATCACACAGCTAGTGAGTGACAGAGCTGGGATTTGAGCCTAGAAGTAAGCTCTCTCCCAACCCTTCTTCCAACTCCTCTGGGGCCAGAAGCATGCTGGGCATGCAGGTGGGGAGCTGCATTTCACACAGTCCTAATTTTCTACAACGCTCAGTGTGGTACCCCTTGGCTCAAGAATTGAGGCTATACACACAGAATTTAACTCAACAATAAGAAAAGCTTTTGCTTCCAGAAGGGGCCACTGTTTAATTACCTCCAGGTCTGCGGATGCACCACAAGCTTGGGACAGTCTGCCCCACATCAGTGATGACCATTGGATTTCCGTTAATTAATACCAAGTTTAATCTTCTTTGATTACAAGCATTGATTATCACTGATCTCTCAGCCATCCCTGCCAGTGGGTATGTATCTGAGTTCCAAAACACTCAGGCACCATCGTGCCAGGAGAAAGGTGAAATGAAACATTAAGCTGGGTTTATGGTCAATTTAATTAATGCAAATGTTCAACTCGGTTCATTTGGCCCAATAACGCTTTCCAATAAAGCTATTGGGGACAAACACTTCCTGACTGTTTATTTTCTATGTCCTCTTAAAAAAATCCTTTCCGCAAGAAACTAAGCAAGGTATACCCCAAAGGACACTATTAGGTCCTAACTTGTATCCATGGAAAACCTGCCTCTTGCCCAAAATCCTGAAAACAAGGTATGGGATCTCTCAACAAAGAAGGAGTAAGCCTATAAATTGGCAGGGCTGAGGGTGAAAGGGAGGTGTGAGTGTGAGTATGAGTCTGTGTGTGTATGCGTGTGTGTGTGTGTGTGTGTGTGTGTGAGAGAGAGAGAGAGAGAGAGAGAGGGAGAGAAAGAGAGAAGGCAGAGAAGAGGCACTATGGAATGTTTACCCACTAGCAGATTTATTAAAGACCTTCCTGATCAATTAATCAATAGACAAATCTCTATTGAATAACATAGTTAATAATGTGTAGAGCCTTCCAGGGCCCAGAGCAGCACCACATATATTATCTCACTTGATTGCTGCTCATAGCAATCAAGGTAGGGGTACATTATGGTTTCCACCCTGCACATATAGGAAATGAGATTCTGAGAGGTCAAATGGGTTGCATAAGGTTACACAGCACCAAAGCCAGGACGTGGACTATATGCTTCTAGCCCACTGCCACTGGGGCACCATGTGCAGTTGTGCAGGTGGCACCCTGCACAAGGGCACCTGGGCATTCCTCCCATGGCTCACTGGCTCAATACCATGGCTGGATACTGAGTCAGCCAGGAGACTGGGGCCTCTCTTCCTAATTTCCTAATTCCCAATGACACCTCTGTTCACCCAGCCATATGTCTGTGGGTGGTGTCTGCCCAGGAGAGGTGCCATCCTCTAACGTGCTCCAAAGCACCACACAGAGGCTGGCAGCACTCATCCTGCCCGTCCAGCCCCGTGCCCATCAGATCTACCATACCACTTTATAATGCTATAAAGTGCACATGTTTCTCCATAGGCAAGCTCCTGATCAAGAGCTTCTTGAACTTCATGAGAGAAACAGCTGAGCTTTATTCATCTCTGTGTCCCCAGTGCCTGACAGGGGACCTGCAATTTTGAGTGAATGACTGGTAAAAGGGATGAGTGAATGAGTGCGTACACACACATCCAGTGCGCTTTTCTCTACATATTCCTGGCCCAGCTCCCTGCTGGGTGATTCCTCCTTCCTCCGAAGGCCCAGAGCCCTCCCCAGTCCCTCCGTACTGGGTCTCAGAGTCATCTGTGCACTTAAGACACTACTCTCATACTAGACAGTGAGCTACATGAAGGCAGCCACTGCGTCACGCCAACGAGCCTTTTCACCACCAAGCACAGAGCTTGGCATTAAATGTCATTTCCTTCCCCTTTCTCTCTGCCTCCAATTCATTCTCCATTTTTATGTAGCTGTTTCTTAAGGACAAATGATAAGCTTATGTGACAGAAGCTAATGGATGTCAATGTGGGTATAATTTCATTTCACGGAATCAGAGTCCAAGAATAGCTACACCTTCTAGGAATGCAATCTTCTAGGGTATTCTCCTAAGGCCTTTCTGCTCATGGTTCTATTTTTCCTATGCTGGAGCTTGTGAGACATACCACAGTTCTCACACCACCAAAGCTCAGTGCAAGTGTGAAGCTGAGGTATTAAAAAGATGGCAAAGCCCTTCCTCAGGCCAACCAAACCAGAAATCACTGAGGTTTTCTCCTGGTACTGTGCAAGATTTCCCTGTCTCCTGGCCTTGGGCACAGCAAAACTTCTGGACTTGTGCCTGAAGGAGGCAACCAAGTGGTTTTAAGTGGCTTCCCCCTGAGAAGGTAGGTATATTCCCATTTGGCAAAGGATATACGTGTTCACCCATCTTCAGCTTCTTTCAGTAATTGCTATTGCCTCAATCTCTCCCTGCTTTGGTGAGGCTCGGATTTTCTCCCTGACCTTCACTGTTCCTTCAATACCCACAGACTTTCATCTTGCCCTGAGATCCAGAGATTTTTAGCAGACCAAGGCATTGGAATCTGTGCCTGAGACTGTGAGACCAGGACAGAGGAAGTCTATAGCAGAGACAACCTACAGAGAAGCATTATAGAGCTGGGCTTGCTCCAACATCTCATTTGTCTGTATTTGCTCCTTAAGCTAAATTCTCCTTATTCTCCTTCTCAAGGAAAAACGTGAGGCTTCAGATGGGGATAGATGCTCATAAAAGTCTTGGTGGATTGAGAGGATGGATCAGCATGGTGTAACAGATGGAAGATACACACTCTTCCCCAACTACATGCTCAACTGGATGAGCTGGTAGGAACATAGTCCATTCTTCATTCACCTTGGGATTCCCAAGTAGGTCTGGCTTCCAAATCTTGCAGCTTTAATACAGGAATGAAAAGTACAGGTCTCACTTGTCCCGATTCTCTTCACCTGCATTCATGGCAGACATTGCTAATTGACTGTGATACTGTTCCCTACTGAGCCAGTTTCAGCCTCAGTATTCTTTCCAACACAAAGTTCCAGATGATGATCGACAATCAGAGCTGGCACATAAAACGCCGCAGCTCTCTTCGTGCTTGCCATATAGCTAAAGGCAAATCACTGGGTAACACTCAAAGCCAGGTAGGACAATCAGTGCATCTACGGATCAGGTCTCTGTTTAAACTCCTGTGAAGAATGATCACCTGTTAGACTAATCAAGAACCTACGTTGTGACCATTAGTCCAACACTAACTTGTCTGAGCTTTAACTCCTGACGTAAACAAGATGGTTGAAACTAAAACACACCAGGGAAAATCCAGGCACGTTTTTATTTATTCAGTCTCAACTCAAGGCAGAACAACCTACTTAAAACTAATGATGAGCTTTAGGAATAGATTTGTATACAGAATCCCAACCATGCATCCTTGAACCGCTCTCTAGTAGCTGAGAATTGGAAATGTCCTTTAGGCATGCACACATGTGGCTGAGAAGCAAGGCATTCCTTAAACTTAAAAGAAAGTTGGAAGATCCTATTTTAATTTTATTAAGAACATCAGATCTACTCTCTTCTAATATGAATTCAACACTTTTTCAAGTTTGCTTTTGTCGTTTTGAATCTCACTGTTGCTGTCGCATTTCTAATGTTGTTTTACTTTATTTCATTTTTTGCCCATTTATTTTTTTATTGGTTTCATCTGCCTATACAGAACTTAGGCACTTTCACCCAGGGAACAGCATCTTCTCTGCATTCCCTCCAGCCATCAGGTGATCCCAGCACGATGAGTGGTGAGCCAACACTGAGTGTGGAGAGAGACTAGACATGGGATATGGATTAAGCCACCCCCAGCAATCTAGCACCACTGTTCAGGTGTTGAGCTATGGAGAGCTGTCAGGTACAGTGCTGGAAGATTTGTTAGGAGCACCCATGAATCACAGTGGGGCTGTGCATAGCAGGCTGAGCTGAGGTAATGTGGTTCTGACGTCTGCACCACCTATGACTACCTAGCAAGGGGCCCAAGAACCCTAGGGCCTCATTTTCCCAGTGTGGGAATGCTGTCTGAATTTATCAGCTCAGCTCACAAGAGGGAGACTCAGAGAGACACAAATGCCTCTATCTGCCTAATTTTTCTTGGCTTCTAGTTCTGAATATCTCTTTGATATGTAATATTCTTGCTGACTTACAAACTTCCCTCTTTAGGAGCTCTGCATGGGGGTGGGAAGAATGATGAAAATCTGGCCCTTACCTAAGAAAACTCAAAGCACTGATGTTTTATTTTTCTTCCATATAAACCTGGCTTTTATTTCATATCAGCAGCAGGAGAATCACTCTTAAAAGCCAATGCTGATGGAAAGTGCATTCAAACTGCATTTAATCTCACTCAGTGGGGATAGGCCAGCCAGAGTGATTGCCTTATTTATTTATTTATTTATTTATTTTTGACAAAAGCTTGTTTTCTTGAAGGATGGGCTCATGAGGCCCCACCAGTAGCCCACGCACAGCTGTGGTTTGGAGCTCCGATCCCTCTGAGCATGGGTAGTCCCTGGAGTCTCTGAGCCCACTCTCCTCTGCTGAGAAGTTGTTAGTTCATGCCTTCTCTCTCCCACTAGTGTTGAAGCATCTGGAGGTGCAACTGGCCTTGGGGCTCTTCCTTTGGATTCTCTCTGTCCCTGTGTGCACCACCAGCAGAGAGCACCTGCAACCTGGATTGTCTCTGTCTGTTTCTGCATCTCTCTCTCCAGCCAGAGAGGACAGTTCAGATGCATGGTTGAGGGCCTAGGAGTTTGTAGCTCCACTTTTTGGGTCCAATTCCTTGCTCTTCGATATACTGAATGAATTCAGGTGAGTTATCTAACCTCAGTGACTTTCTCTAAAAAAATCACAGTAGTAACAGTACCTCCTCCTCAGATCATAATGCAGATTAAATGGACTAAAATGTGCAATGCACTTCAACAGTGGCCAGCACACGTTCAACGTTTTATGTGTTGGGAGTTGGGAGAGAAGAAGGTAGGGATAAAAGACTATGAGCTCCTTGAGGGCAGGAGCCTATCTAAATCACTGCCATAATCCCAGTTTCTCCTCTGGCACAGAGAAAGCTCTCCATAAATGTGTTGGAAGCATGCCTGTGCTCTGAGATCGCCCCCACTGGCCTAGTTCTCAATCAATAGTCACTGTTCAATGAGAATCATCATTTTTTCAGCTGTCCTAAAAACAACAGAGTGATTCTGATGCTCCTGTTTCTGTTCCACGTTCCTGGGTTGCTTACGAAAGAGGCTGGAGGTTACCTCTTGCTGCCAGGTCAATGGAAGGCAATGTGAGGGAATCATCCTCAAAGGGAATTATCATCAATTTATCATCAACCACAGTCAATTCTCATTATTTGCAGCAGTTATGATCTATAAAGTCGCTGCAAATGCTGAGTTAGCAAAGACCGAACCCTTGCTCCTAGGGGAAATACAGGGTTAAGTGCCTCTGGTTACAACGTTTTTGTCAACTGATCATTACATACCTTGTTTCATGTCACTGCTGTGTATTGTGTATTTCTGTTTAAAGACACTTTATTTAATATAAATTGTTGATTCATTAACACTGAACTCACAGCAACAACACTATAACTGATGCCTGAATGAAGCTTGTCTGACACGTGCTTTTCTCCATAAGGCAAAGCAAAGCCTTCTTGTGCTTAGAAACACTACACAGTATTTCAGTACTGTGCTTGGGGGTCTATTTTAAAAAGCAAAACCATCAAAAAAAAAGCATAAAAGCAAAAAAAAAAAAAGAAACAAACAGTAAATAGACCATAAAAAGGACACTTGTTTACAGTATGAGAGCTGAAACAAGAAGGCAGAGCATCTCTTTGTTTGACCTCAGCTTGGAGCATGCACATCAGGCAACTCAGACTTTGCACCACTGTGCACATATCCAGGAATGACTGTGAAAGAACTACAGGTATTGACATTGGGATCACAAATAACTTTTAGCAAGTAGGCAAATACAAATACAGAATCTTCAAAAAATGAAGATCACTGTATATGATTAGGCAATAGGGAGGCAAAATATTAAGTATAGCATTTGTAACAAATGCCTGTAGGACTACAGCTACAAATGCTTTAGACTATCAGAGTTTGAATTTAAACTTTTTTTCAGGGATCTTTCTCCTTCCTGGAATTATCAAAGAGTGGTCAATATGAATATTTTGTTGTTTTAATAAGAAGCCTATTTTATAGAAACAGAATACTTAGAATCGAGCCAGTTGTTCTAAGCCACTAGACACAGATGACTTTTGTTTCCTTGCAGCCAAAGGAGAAAAAGGGAAGAGATGTAAGATTTTTTTTTTTTTTTTAGTATCTACTCTGTAGTACAAGTAATAATTGGCATTATATATCCATCTCATTAAATTTGGTTACTTGGGAATTAGGCTCCCTGGTTTTATTTAACAGATGAAGCTTCAGGGGCTCAATTTCCCAAGGTCTAGAGTTCCCCTTTAAGGCCATATGCCCCCACAATTGCCTGAGTGAGCAACCGCTGAACCCCATGGAGGTGACCGCCCCTTCCACATCTTCCAGCTGGGTGCCTGTGCTCATCAGGACAATTCCACCTTCCACACAGCACTGAGAACTCCCGCCCCAGCTTCTCACGTCATCCCTTACCACCTACACTAATCCCCACATGTAGGCTTCACACATTTCCCAAGCTGAATCAAGTTCCCATTCTTCCAAATCTTCCCGCTGCTGCCTCTGCAACTCAGGGTTTGTCAGCACTGACTCTTCCATATTCTCTACTTCTCTGAATGCTTCCTTCCTTTTCTTTCTCTGACTAAGCCAGGCTGTCCTCTGAGGACATCAATTCTTTTGCAGTCTTCTCACTGTTTTTGTCAAATACCTCAGGAACACTCCAAACCATTTGTTCTCCTTCCCTCTTCAAAAATCCTGGCTGGTTTCATGTTCATCCCACAGGACTGTATAACTCACAATTTTCCTTGTGGTTGTCATCTACTGACCTAGTGATCCTTCTCATTATCTGCAGAATCCAGCTCCTGGCTCACCATTTTTCTTGCCACACTTCTTACTGCCCCCATTCTTAGTGATCCCAACATCCTTCTGGAGAACCCACCCTATATCCTGGCCTCTTCCTTCTGCACCAAAAACCTTTACTCATCAAATCCCAGCCACGCATTCCCATGGTCATACCAAAGATCCCATTTTCCCTGACAACTGCGCTATCTTCATAAGCAGACACAGATCAATCTTCTCTCTCCACACTATCTCCTGTGCTTCCACTTCACTTCCTTTAGTAAAGCAACTCTCACCCATCTGTGGACCCCAAGAAAGGTTCAATTCATTCTCTTGCCACTTTTTCATTCTCCATCACCAATATTATTTCTTCACATCCACTTTCAACCAGTTGGATTTCATAATTCACCATTAAAATAATTTCATCTCCAACACCCTTAACGTTCTCACATCCCTCTCTTTTTCATCCCAGGCAAACACCACCTGTGGATAAGCCCTCTCCTCCGCCATGCCTGCACCTTAGCAGAGGAGTGTGCTGGGGACGCCACCGCCACGCTGGCTGGCATTCTGTGTGTGGAGTGACATGTCTTTATTCCTCTCAAAGGCCAGCCTCCTCACTCACACGCCGAGCCTGGTCACCGTCTGCCTTCACTCCAGCAATCAGCCACGCTTGCTTATACATTACACTTTTTTTTATCATACTCTACTGGATCATTTCCAGCAACAAACAAACATTCTTATAAACACAGTATATATGAGCACAAAAGCCTGGCAAGTTTTTACTATGATCTCTATTTTCTAAATGAAGAACTGAGCTTCCAGGAAGTTAAGAAACTTACCAAGGTCACACAGCTAGTTGGGCAGAACAGGGTGACTCTGAAATCTATAGCTTTTATAGCATCATACTAATTAGGCTGGCTACATGATTTACCTTGGAATAACTTTCAATATCAATGATAACTGATAGATCAAGTACCAAAAACATTTTGCTAGCCTAAATAAACCATAAAGGATACATGGAACTGGACATTAAGTGAATGAATGGTGGACAGTGGGAAACCACATTTCTTACTGTTGGAGTGAGAGTTTATAGATAAGCAAGAGGAGGAGGCTAGATTGATGCATGTACTAGTGCATCATTGAAGTCATTAGTGTGAACTCATGTTTAGCTTAATATAGATACAGACAGTTAGGCACACACACAATATAGACGTGTGTATAATGGGTTAGTATACATGTACATTTCTTGCTCTGTCATTTGAGTGAGAATAAAAGCAATAATTCCCTAGAAGCAACAAGTATCTCTAGCACTCAGATCTCGGTCTCTAATACCAGTCTCCAGTGAAAAGAATCAGGGCTCCTTGGAGAAATAGCTTATTCTATACTTGGGTAGGAAATATACCAGATGATCCTGGAGTATCTTGTGAGGCCAGAAAGTAAAGAAACACTCAAGAAAACTCAAAACTCAAAAACCAAAAAACACAGTGATGGGTGCATCCAAAGGAAACAGTACCCAGATAAAAGTGTCCCTGATGGCCAAAGTTGTGACAATCTAAGAACAAAATAAATAAAGGAGCATTGAATTATAACCCAAAGTGTTAAATAAATACCCATGAGTCAATACTGATAAAATATAAAAATGATTAAATAAATAAACGGAGAGAACAGAACAAATCTGTGCAGAAACATTACAAACAATTTACATAAATATTCTTCTCTCAAGGAGGTGAAGCAGAACTTCCCATGACGTAAGTGTGGGATATGCATTATGATTTATTTCTAAAAAGTACAGTAAGAAATGGGGGAAAATGAGTAACTTGATAGCCCAGACACCCAACAAACACTTTCTGAACCAGATGATCAAGTTTAACATGAACAGTAATGTTATACTGAAATTATATATCCTCTATTTGACACTATGAAAAATGGCTTTACCACTGTGTTCTTTCTCTCAATAACCCATAAGCCAGGTCTTACCACGAGAAAAGTTATCAGACAAATTCCAATAGGGGATAGCGTACAAAACTATGTACCAGTACTTCTCAAAACTATCAGGTCATTGAAACAAGGACAATTTGAGGAATTTCCATAGCCAAGAAAAGCCTAAAGAGACATGGCAACTATATGTAATACGGTATCCTAAATGAGATCTTAGAACAGAGAAAGGACATTAGGTAAAAATTCAAAAAATTTAAATAAACGATGGGCTTTAGTTGGTAATAGTGTATCATCTTTATTAATTGTAGCAAATGTATCATGCTAATGTAAGTTATTAATAATAGGAAAAACTAGATGTGGGGTAGGGAAACTGTACTACCCTCTCAATTTTTCTGTAATGCAGAAACCGTTCTAAAACTAAAGTCAACTAAAATAAATCAATGTAATTTACCATATTAACAGACTAAAAAATAAAATCTGTACAATTACATAAATAAGATGTAGAAAAATAATTTGACATAATCCAATAGCATCCCTTATAAAAGTTCTGAGGAAAGTAGAAATAGAAGAGAATTTACCAACCTGATGAAGAGCATCTAGCAAAAATCTACTTCCCAAGACTAAAGGATTTTTCCTAAGATGAGGAATAAGGCAAGGATGTCTGCCCTCACCATAGATATGGTGGGGGCATATGGCCCTAAAGGGGAACTCTAGACCTTGGGAAATTGAGCCCCTGAAGCTTCATCTGTTAAATAAAACCAGGGAGCCTAATTCCCAAGTAACCAAATTTAATGAGATGGATATATAATGCCAATTATTACTTGTACTACAGAGTAGATACTAAAAAAAAAAAAAAATCTTACATCTCTTCCCTTCTTCTCCTTTGGCTGCAAGGAAACAAAAATCATCTGTGTCTAGTGGCTTAGAACAACTGGCTCGATTCTAAGTATTCTGTTTCTATAAAATAGGCTTCTTATTAAAACATCAACTCTATTTCCAAGGTTCTAGCTAGTTCAATAAGGCAAGAAAATAAATAAAAGACATCTAGATTAAAACAAAATACACGAATCTATCTTTATTCATAGACCACCTGATCATCTGTATAGAAAATCCCAAAGAATTTATAAATATGCTACTAGAACTAATAAGTGCACCTATCTCTTATTAAAAAAAGATTAATATACAGAAACTAATTGTGTTTCTATAATATATACTGGCAATAGACAATTAGAAATTGAAATAAAAAATATAATACTGTTTACAATAGCATACAAGCTATGAAATAGGGATAAATTTGTCAAATTGTGTGCAAGTACATTGGGACACTGTAAACTACCAAATACTGCCGAAAGAAATTAGAAACAACCTAAATAAATGGACAGACATATTGTATTCATGGATAGGAATAATCAGTATTGTTGAGATGACCATTTTCTCTAAATTAGTTTACCTATTCAACACAATTCCAATAAAAATCCATTCATGCTTTCATTTTATTTTTAGAGAAATTGACAAATTAATTCTAAAATTTGTGTCAAAAGGAAATGGGCCTAAATAATCAAAATAACTTCAAAAGAGAAGACCAAATTTGGGAGAGTTATACTACCTGATTTCAAGATTTATTATAAAACTATAGCAATCAAGACATTAGTATAAAAATACATGATAGTTTATTTGAACAGCATAGAGTGTTCAGATATAGACACATAATGACATTGACAAGAAAACAGAAAACATTTCACAGATTGGAAAAACATATTTGCAAAATATGTAACCAACCAAGGATCTATATCTAGAATACATGAAAAACTTTTACCTCAAGAACAAAAACAAGAAGCTAATATTAAAATGGGCAGGCTGGGCATGGTAGCTTGCACCTGTAATCTCATCACTTTGGGAGACCAAGCCAGGAAGACTGCTTGAGCCTAGGAGTTTGAAAACAGCCTAGGCAACATAGCAAGACCCCATTTCTACAAAAAAAAAAAAAAAAAAATAGCCAGGCATGGTAGCACTTGGGAGGCTGAGGGGGGACGATCACTTGATCCCAGGAGTTGGAGGTTGTAGTGAGCTATGATTAAGCCACAGTACTCCAGCCTGGGCAACAGAGTGAGATCCCATCTCAATCAATCAATCAACAAATAAATCAAATGGACAGAAGATTTGCTGAGACACTCACCACAAAAGATATACAGATAGCAAATAAACATATGGAATGTTGCTGAGCATGATTATTTATTGGAGAAATGCAAATTAAAACTAAAAGAAGCTATCAGTATACTGGTATGGGTAAAACTAGAAACACTGACCGACTAGAGCAACTACACTCTCATATACTGCTGATGGGTTTGTAAAATGGCACAACCATTTTGAGAAAGAGTTTGTGGTAGTTCTTAACGATGAATCATATAACCTAGCTATTCTATTTCTAGGTATTTATCTAAGAGAAATGAAAGCATATTTTGATGCAAAAAACAAGTTCAAAATGTTAATAGCTTTATTTGTAATAGTCCAAATCTGAAAATAACCCAAATATTCATCAACAGGTAAACAAATAATTAAATTCAGGTATATCCACACAATGGAGTATTCCTTATCAATAAAAAGAAATGAACTAAGGTATACTATAACATGGGCGAATCCCAAAATCATTATGCTGAATGAAAGATGACAAAATACGTACTGCCTAACTGCATTTATATAAAATTTTAGAAAATAACCTATAGGGTCAGAAATCAGAGGACTGGTTGCCTATGGGGTGGATGGGGTTTGAAAAGGTGGGAGGAAAGCCTTGTAAAGAGGCAGGAGGAAACTCTTGGGGATATGGATGTGTTATTTTGATTATGGTGATAGTTTCATGGACTGTATACATATATCTAGACTTATCAAATTGTATCCAAATGTGCAGGTTTTTTATGTCAATTCTTCTTTTTTAAATTTTTTTATTTCAGCATATTATGGGGGTACAAATGTTTAGGTGACATATATTGCCTTTGCCCCACCTGAGTCAGAACTTCAAGCATGTCCATCCCTCAGATGGTGTGCGCTGCACCCATTAGGTGTGAATATACCCATCCCCTGCTCCCCGCTCCCGCCTGCCCAACACCTGATGAATGTTATTACTATATGTGCACATAAGTGTTGACTGGTTAATACAAATTTGATGGTTGAGTACATATGGTGCTTGTTTTTCCATTCTTGTGATACTTCACTTAGTAGAATGGGCTCCAGCTCTATCCAGGGTAATACAAGAGGTACTAGATCACCATTGTTTTTTGTGGCTGAGTGGAGATACATGTATGTCAATTATTCTTGACAAAGATTTCAAGAAAAAAATTAGAAGTGAATTTTGTCTTTTTAAATATGAATTTGCTTATCTTTTTTGTTTTTTTCTTTCTTATGAATGCATTATAGATGCACATAGCTTCTGGGTACATGTGATAACTTAGTAGATTCATATAACTTATAAAGATCAAATCAGTGTACTTGGGATATCTATCATTGTAAATACTTGCCTTTATGCTAGAATCATTCAAATTCTTCTCTTCTAGCTATTTTGAAATATACAATAGATTATTGTAAACTATAGTCACCCTACTGATCTATCTAACATTAGGTCTTATTTCTTCTATCAAACTTTATATTTGTACCCATTAGTCAATTTCTCTTCATCCCCACCGCCCCCCCTCTACCCTTCTCAGCCTCTGGTAACCACCAGTCTACTCTATCACGTTCTCACTCATATGTGGGAGCTAAAAAAGTGGATCTCATGAAAATAGAGATTGTTGTCTTTTTAAAGAAAAAAAATATGTGGAAGCTAAGGTAAAATTATAAAAGGGATTGACCCAAACATGTGAGTCCATAGCATGGTGTAGACAAAAAATATGTGAGGGTATTCATTTACTACCAAGGGCATGTCTATGTGTGGCTTATATCTCCTCCACATAAACAGTTATGATGTTACATACATACTGTGATTTTCACCACTGAGAAAGTACATACTGAGAACAGGTTTTGAAAATAAAGATAATTGTACAGAAACCCCTTCTTAAGAACTTGGCATCAGAGACTTTTACAACTTCGGGCAATCATATGGCAAGTGTCAGAATGATGCAAATTTCCAACATATTGTTAAATCCCAAAGAGGTCTTGTACCCCATAGACAACGGTTCAAAGATATTAAGATGGAAGTTTCCACAAAAGACATTAAAGTGGTGGGGGGAGATGAATAAGGACGATGTTATGGAATTTAACTGCAAGTAGAAAATTTATCCTTGCTTCAGTTTTGAACAGAATACATATCACAGCAGCAAATGGGAAATGACACACTTCTCATCAAAAATTTGATTTCTCATTTTCATTGTGACACATTTACAGTTTTTCCAAGGATTTGACTAAAGAGAGTCAGGAGAAGAAAAGGGAAAAGACAAATGAATTGGAAATGACCTCATCCATTATCTATGGCCACATGGAGGAAATAATGCCCTCCCGAAGCTGGGCCACGGATTAGCTGTCAAATAAAAAACCTATGTATAAATATTTGACCTAAGCACAAAGTATTAAAGTAATTTCAGCTGCATATGTCTATGAGAAAGTCAATGCCCATCTGGAATTAGCAAATTGGTAGATGGAAGTTTCCACAAAGGGCATCCTTTTCTTAATCGCAAGGTCTGTTTAAATAACTTGACTAACGGGAGCTCAGCACAACAAAGCGAGGCTCAGAAGCTGTGAAGAGAGAATGTGTAAAAAAGAGAAAATTAAAAATGCTGTGAAGGCTTAGGAAGTGCTCAATCAATAATTAAAGAATAACAAATTAAAACAGAGATGAGATCATTTTGCCACCCAAATGGAGAAAATAAATATATTGTGTATAATAACAACCAGTATTGGCAGGATTTTGAGAAAGGGAGGGCATCTAAGCACTGTTAGTGGGAATGTAAAATGAAAAATCTGAAAAGAATATATTAATATGTGAAGAGCCTTAAAAATGTTTATATTCTCTGACTTAGCTATTTGTCTACTGGGACTTCATCTTAAGGAAAGAATCCAAACTAGAGACTGTTTTGGCACAAAAGTGATCACTGCAATACCATTTTTAATATCAATGTTTGTATCAGCAAAGTTTAGAAACTACCTACATGCCCAGCAGCAGAATTGTTAATTAAATTATGACACATCTATATGTCGGAACAGTGTGCAGCCATTTAAAAACACATTTTTCAAGACTTTTAAAAAATGAAATGGAAATTCTTTAATATACAGAAAAATAATTTTTTTACATAGAACGTGATCTCATAGCAGACACACACATACACATGCACACAAAACTGAAAAGAAATAGCCTATAATACTAATAGTACTTACCTCTCCATGCCAGTGAAACTGCTGGTGATTTTAATTTTCTTCTTTATAAACAACTGAGCAATAATGAATGTAAGATACAAGAGGATACCATCATGATCTATAGTAAATCCTCTCCATCACTTCTCCAAGTAATGCTTGCCCTCCGAACACAAGACTTTCCTGGTTACACAAGCAGGCTGTGTTACTATGGATTATGTCTTGTCCACTGGGTCATGGTTTTCCATTTTTCACCTAAACACTTTTCCTTATTAAATCACTTTAATCTCCTAAATGATCCCCAGAGATTTTTCCACATGTACTATGTACCAAAGTCTATTTATGGAGCACACATTTAATTATTGTAGGGACTTTCATTAGTATAAAGCATATTTGCTTTAAAAGTTTAAAATTGATCCTCTATACCCTTTTTCAACAGTTCTAGTGAACACTGAATTCAATTCCATAAATAAATTTATTTTAAAAATATTGATTAAGTGCCTACTATATGACTTTTTACTCTACACACATTGCTCTCCTATGCATTAAGCTTGTCTTCCCAGCCTGACCTGAGAGAGTGAAGTTCAATTTTTAGCATGCAGCTTGGAGTTGGGTGTAAGCAAACACATGCTCAGTTGTGTACTGGCTTGGAAAGACATCTACTTCTCGAAGCGGAATGCAAATTAAAAACAAAAAATAAAAAAAAAACTCAGTACATTATAAACATTGTGGAATGTTCCTGGTGATATTTTAGTTAATTATATTTACTTGGCTGTCTTTTTGTTGGACTCAATCAAACGGAAGTCTTAATCAGAAATTTTTAACCTGGGGACAGCCCAGCTCAAAGAGAAGTACTGTAAGGCCTTGAGACACCTTGAGGTCCTCAAAAATGGACCAGGCACAGTGATGGCACTTTCCCATTTATCTCATTAAATCTGCACAAATAACCCAATAAAGTTGATGGTGACAATACTCATCTACAAACTTCAGAGAGGTGAAGTATCAGACTTCCATTCATATGCTGGAACAGTTTGCAATCATTCAAAGACTTATTTTCCTCTGTGGACTAACTCGATCATGAATCAAAACAACGTCCTATAGGTTGTTTTTAGATCGACATGGCTCAAAATGTAAAGTCCACCTTCATTAAAAGGGAGGCGAGCATCTGAAAGGAGAGGCTCCAGTCCCCAGGAAAGGAGCGAGGTTAAAGACTGGGGGAGGAGGCTGTGGAGGGTAGTTTTGAGGAAAGCCCTCTCCTGTCTTCAGCTGCCATTCCGAGGATTAACTTTGACCTAGAAATAGCTTTGTCATCTCACACTACCCATGACCCTCACATCAGAAAAATGTGGGCAAAGGGAACCTTTGGGGTGGCAGAGATGTGACATGTACACACAGAAACCAACTTGCCAGATTCAGGATTTAAGGATATTAACATCCTAAAATGTCCTGGCTTATGTGGATGAAGTCAATAATTTCTGTTCTCAAAGCTTGTGCTGGAGTTGAAAGAAGAGTCCTAACCCTGGTTTTGTGTCCAGTTTCTAAGGATCAATAAACACGTGATCAATAAGCCCAGAAAGGTCTATGCCTAAATTTTCTCACTGTAAACTGCAGATAATGGTCTCTGCCCTGACCAGTCACAGGGATAACATGAAGACTGCACGGGATCTATTCAAAAGTTCTTAATGAACTTGAGATCATTGAAAATCTCTAAGTTCTTCAGCTATTTTTAATCATAGCCTTTGAAATTTTATGAATGACATGGTTCTGCTTCACACAAAAATGTACAAATGCATACATACAAAAACTGTAGACATCATTATTTCAGAGAATTTATGGAATCCCTGAAGCCATGATAAATACTAGATTGAGAGCCAATTTTATAAATTTGTTTTGGGAAACTCTGGGGCCCAAGACCAGTCTTCACCCTTACATGTGATGAAAAAAGACCTAAACCCTTTGGTGGGTCCCTGTCTCTTGAGACCCTGAACTTTCTATCTTCTTGTAATTAAAATAATTCAACTCAGGTCTGTCTCAGAGCAGGGAGCCATGCCTGATTTTGGCAGAGAAGGAAACAGCCCCTCCACATCACCTTTCTGGCTGTTTTCTATCAGCATACCCTTCCGTGTCAGGAAAGGCTGGAATGCTGACATGTCAGGGGGCCCCTGTTTGCACTCTCCCAGCCTGCACTGTGCTGTTTTGGATTTTTAAAGTGAATTATAAAAGAGCAATTATACAAATTTGATTATGCAACATCATAAACAAATGTAGCTGCTGCCAATACTAATTAAGGAATATCAGACTCCCCCAGATCCATATGCATAATGCACAGAGTTCAGAGGAACAGCCAACAGGTTTCTTGGGGATAGAGACAGCTGTGGTCCACCTGTGGTCCACCCTGTAAGCCACAAAAGAACAGGCAGTGAGCACAGCAGGGTCCACGTGCTAACCCTGACTAGCCTGCACCTTACTCCTCCTCCTGCCTGTGCCCACTATTAGCTGACTCAGTCTTTGCAATGAAACCTTGACCTAGAATCTGTGCACTGCTCTCCATTGCCCTGCCTTGACCGTAGGCAGGGCTCCCACTGTCTGTCCCCTGGTGTCCCTGGTCTGCACAGGTGGCCAGGTTGATCCCAGTGATCAAACTCAGGCATGTTTCAACAGTCTTCATAGGTGGAAATGTACATTTGGCTGACTGAGTTGGCTTGGGGGGTTGTGGAGCGCATTATCCGGAGACTGGCATTAACTTAGCGTGTTGGCCTGGACTTCCGGGCTTCCACAGAGACACACTGGCCACACAGATCCAACCAGCACTGGCTTTCATAAAATGGTTGGGTCATGACTGAAGAGCTCATGGGCTTTCTCACCTGCGCTATCTGTCTCTTCAACTCTCCGAGCTGCTACTTTCCTCCAAGAACATAATCGACCCAGTAAGATGCATCCGTGCACCACACTGAATTCTTGTTCACACTGTACGGACCGGCCCTTCTCAAGTTGTGCTCCTCTGTCCTATGGTCCCCTCCACAGCTGTGTGTCTCAACTTTCACATATGCCAAGAGACCCAGCGAGCTTGCTAACATGCAGATTCTGATGAGCAGGTCTGGATGGGGCTGAGGGTCTGCATTTTAAACAAGCTCCAGATGAGGCCCAAGCTGCTGGTCAGTGTGGTCTCTGAGTGCTGGTTTGGGACCTCCAACAAGAGTGGACTGGTCGAAATCTTCACCCAGGGTTTGCATGTAAGCAGCGGGTTCCATTACAGACTCTGCTCCCTCCCCAACCCACAGGCCTCTTGTCACTGATCTAATCTCTTCCATCACTGCTCTCCTCAATTTTGTTTCCAAACGTTCCTTTATAAATAAAACCAGTCTTGTTGTATCACTCTTTTGATTAAAATTCGTCCATGCTTCTCCATCGTGCTTAGAAAACGAACTTCTTAACATGGCATTTATGGCTCGTTGCACTCTGGGCCCCGTCTCCCACTGCAGCCTCGCGTCTCCACTGCTGCTGCCAGCCGACCCTGCTGCTCCCAGGTGTGTCACGGCTGTCCGCCTCCCGGCTTTACGCTGTGAAACGTCCTCCTTCCAGGCCATCCCCTTCTCCTAGGCTTGGCACAGATTCCATTGGCCCATTCTTTTGCGTTGTGTGTTTACTGCTTTGTTTCCCCCACTGACAGAGCCCCATGCAGGCAGAAACGTGTCCTTTCTGTCACATACATAATGTGCCACTGACGGTACAGAGCGTGGGGCTTGGCTCAGAGAAGGTGCTCAGTGACCGCATGAAGGAGGAAGAAGGAAGAGAGGGAGGAAAGAGAGAAGGAAGGAGGGAAGAAAGAAGCAGAAGGGAAAGGAAGGGGAGGAAGAAGGGAGGGAAGGAAGGGAAGAGGGAGGAAGGGAAGGAAGGGAGAAAGGAAGGAGCACAGCAGTTGCCCTTATGGACTTCCTTTTTCTCCTGCCACCCCATCCAGGAACCAGCTGGCAATCACCAGGCTGGAGTAAAGACTTTGTCCGCAAACTTTATGAAACATTTTTAGCTCTTCCTGCCAACGATTCAAGAAAATCAAATTAGCTCTTCAGACTCTTAGTCACAAAACATGCATTTAATACCTAGGCAAATTACTGAAGTATAGAAACAGATGCCGAATGAATCATACAGGCCACAGCACTTTTTTAATAGAGGAAGACACTTAAATGATGATTCTTTTAAAAAAATTTTTACAAATGACCAAATTCAGTGATTGACTTGCCACAAAAGAGATGCCAAATTTCAGTACTTGAGAACAATGAAGTCAATTTCTGGCAACGTCACTCATTCATTCATTTCTCCCTTCTTTCCACAAAGAAATGGCAAAGTCTACAAAGCTAGACCTAGAGAAAGCCAGCCGGAGAAGATTTGGCTCTGGCCTTCAAAGTGTTCACAGAGGGGACCACATACCCATGTGTCCCCACATGCATGCAGCCAACAAGTGCTTGGCACAAGAGTCACACATGGACACATCTGTCACACGGAGAACCAGTCGGGGAGGAAAAGGCTCTTCTCAGAATTCTGCTGCCTAAGAAATCCTTTACAATTCCATATTGTCAGTTCTGGATTTAGTAAAGGTCACACAAAAGCAATATTCCTTCCCACCAAAAAAGCAAGCTTTGAATTAAGTTCTGCCTAAAACTACATTTCACATTAATGAAGACTATATTATTAAAATGAATTTTAATTTTGCTGTTTTACGCTCAAGTTTGGAAAAAGCGTGATTAATTAAAGAGAATGCTTTCCTTTCTCTTCTCCCCTGAGTAGGTTTTCACACCCATTTGGCCTAATTATCCCTGGCCAAAGGCCATCCAATCACAGCGGAATGCTGCCTGGCTCTCCAGTGTGGAGAAATGTCTGTCTGCTCCTCCCGGGGCTGAGGCACTCGCAGGGACAGTGGCACTGACACCACTCCGGGGAAGCCCATAATGAATAGCAGTACATCAAATGATTATGTAAATTTGACATCTAAAAAGTAATTGAAATAGATTGCTCTCATTTTTTCCCTATGAAAACTTCATGAAACATTAGCCCCAACCCCCAAAAGAGGCACAGCCAAATAGTTATGACTCTCAGTTGTAACCAGCTGACATGGAAATGTTCTTCCATCTTATTCTCAAATGATCCATTCCCGTTCCACCATGAGGGTACTGCATATTCTTTGGAGGGCCTTGAAGGACCAGATCTGGCTCACTCAGTATTCCCAGGCACTGGTACAATGCTCAGCACAGAGTGGGTGCCAGGGAGCTTGTGCTGAGTGAATGCATGATCCCTCAAGACACGTTTGCCAGCATCAAACGTTTGGGTTGCTGAATCATATCTGTCTTCCTGGTACACTGTCTGTTAGTCTTGTTTGGCCATATCCCTCCATAGCACAAATTATGCCCAAGTTTCTGCTAAAAAATTAGACAAGTACTTCTTGAAAGGGGGCACTTGGTATTTCTTAAATCGACATGAGTCTTGTCCAGCATCTGAGGTCACACTACTCACCTTGCTGGGCCTGCTCTGCCAGCCACAGGCCACCAGGCAGGCTGCATGGCCACACTGGTGGTGATGCTGCCTCCCAGCTGGTGCCCTGCTGGGTGGGGCTCTTTGGAGAGTGTCCTAAACTCATCGCTTTCCAAACCCCTTCCTGACATCTCTGACCTCCTGTACTACCAAGTTCTCTTGGCTGGGACCCATGAGTTATAGCAGTTTCCAAGAATGTAGGTGAAATGACAATAGCTAGAATCCAGCATGTAACAGAGAAAAGAAATAGGTTTTCATAACAGACAGCCTGTAGTGCAAACTAACTCTTCCCTCTCAGTCACCCTAAGCCTCAATTTTCTCATCTGTAAAATGGAGATAATAATGCCACAGGGTTGGTGAGAGGATGAATGTGCAAAGTGCCTGGACTGTACCTGGAATATTGTAGGTGCCCAGTAAGGAAGCCATTTGCTGTTGTGCCCCTAGCTTGGGTCAGATAAGCTACTTAGACCAGAATCCATGACCTTGACTCCCCCTGACCATTTCCTTCTGAGAGTTCCAGACCCCAAAGTAACATGGTGCCAGATAAGCCCTCTGCAGAGCTGGCTCACACCACAGCTTTGTCACACTCTCTGATGGGCATATTGCCTAGATCTTCTCACGTGAGCTCCAGGGCAATTGCTCCGCCAGAACATCTGCAGGTGTCAATTTATCTTCATCTAGGCTCACATTGTCAGCTGGAGTTCTTCGAACAGGGAAATAACTTTAGGGACAGGATAGTCTCTCTCCGGGCCTTGTTTGTCAGACTAACAGCTTACAGCGGCAGGGCCTGACTCGCACCAAGCTGGCTGGCATCTCGGCCCTCCCTGGCTCCAGGAGTTGTAGGGATGTGCTCAGGAGAAGGAAGGAGGGGGGACTGGAATCAAAGGCCCCAGCGGCATCCCCTCCCCCCACGCTATATCTCCCTGCATAGATAACTGAGCTCGAAAGAAGTAAATCCCTAAGGTCTCAGTGCTATGAGGTCCCCTGGAGATCATTTAATCCACTTCTCTCATTTTAAAATTAGATAAACAGAAGGCCAAAGAGGGAAAGTGACTTGTCCAGAGTTCTGCAGTTAATTAATGGGAGAACTGAGGTTGAAACCTGACCTCAAAATCTGTAGACGATAGTTCCTTTCTATCTCTTATATATAGACAAATTTTACAATAAAATAATCTTCAAACACATTATGGTAGGACTCAATTGGAGGAATTCTATAAGGACCCCTCCTTCACACACTGATCCTGTACCAAGTGAACTGTTAGAATTGTCACCAGGCCTCAAGCCCTGTGGGTCTGTTAGCAGCTGACTAGTCCTTAGTCCCATCTTCATCTGGGAGATTTCTCTTCTGGCTGCCAATGGGTGTCCTCTAAGGTGCACACTGCTGGGAGCTCTCAGAGGGACTCTCCCGTGAGCAAGTCCGCTGAACGCATCCTGGCCCCACCTGCCCGCAGGTCACTGGAGGAGAAGCCTTGGTCTCCTCTACTGCTGCCCCAAACTGCTGCCACCTTGTCCTTTGGGCTTGGCCACTCTGCAGACCAGTCGTCTGCTGCCTGCAGGACTCAAGAGAAGGCTCCCTGCTCCTGATGGGTGGCACTTCCTCACGGGGCCCTCAGCAGTGTGGCCTGTGTCCACACTTCAAAATAGCCCCTTCAGCGTCACCTACAACCCACTGTTTTGTGGGGTGTCAGATCCATTGCTTTGCTTTGCTTTGCCCAGGAACTAGACACAGCAAATTCCTCCTCATTGCCCCTCCCCTGCTCTTAGATACCCACAGACACGTCTTTGAAGTCCCCTCTCGCCCCCAGCCATAGGCCCATTAATTTCTGCCCTCAGAGGCCTGGGAAGTGGCATGTTTGAAATGCACTGGCATCTGGAACCACCTACTGCTCATACAGCCTTCTTGATCAGAGAAGTGACCTCAACACCGCAGCATGTTAGTATCACCTCAGGGAGCTTTTAAGGAATCCCGATGCCTGGCCCAATCACACAGCCATTAAACGAGAGTCTTTGTGGGTGTGGAATCCGTGTGTTTGAGAAGCCCTGGAAGGCAGGGACAGTTCTTACCTGGGAGGGAATTTGCTAACTAGGACAGGGCAAGGGGGAGCCTCCCGGGTCTAGAGATGCTCCATGTCTTCATCTCTTGCTGCACAAGGGGACAAAGGCTTTCTCTGGGGAGGGCTTTGAGGGAGGGAGGTGTCGTCACTGCCATGAGTGCCCACACCCCCTCCACATGCTCTCAGATGCTGCCTTTCCCACTCAGATGGTACTCAGAACAAACAAGCATGCCCAAAACCATCTCACTTGGTTTTACTTTAGAGACCCAGGTGTTCTGTGTTCTCAGGCTTTTATTTTTTAATGAAAGAAACCTATCTAATACGCCAGTTTGAAGTTGACGATTCTTAGGCTCAAATAAAAGTGGTTTAATGCAAATGTGGTTTTAGGCACCATAAGGAAGCTCGAGCTTTCCGAAGGTCACCTCTCACCTGCTGGGGGACAAATAGGAAGAAAAGCCATCCTGTTTGCCAGGGACTAAAGGGTTTAATGCAAGATTTCCAGAGCTAACACCGGGAAAATTCCAAGGAAACTTGGGTGAGTTAGTCATCCTACCAAGAATTAGGTCTGAATCGCTGCTAGTAGTTAGCTGGGCTCTCAGCGTGACCAAGAAGGAGATGCTGGGCCCTCGTGGGACAGATATTACCGATAGCCAAGTCAAGACCTCAGGTCTATGTTGAAGCCCTTTCCTGATCTTCAGCTTACTCTTCTGAAAGCCAAAACCACCTTTCAATGGCTGTCACCCTTAATTAGAAGGGGAGGCTGCATAAACCCGTCAGGCTGGAAGTGCTCCACAGGCTGTGTTTTCTGGCACCTGTCCAAAACTGTGGCTCCCAGGTATCAGACACCAGGAATCCTGATGATGCCTTTGTTTATTATTCAGACTCCTCACAACAACTAGTAAGAGCGTTATTCTTCCCGTTTCTGTAACCCTAGGACTCGACCCCAAGTCCCTCTGAATCACAGCCCGTATCCTTCCTTCCACACTGTTCTGCCTCTCAGCAGTGAGGAGGACTCCCGGCCACAGCCCCACAGTGGCTGCTGAGGACCTGACACTTCCTCTGGAATTCCTTCAACTCACCCTGTGCCTTCCTACTTGCCCAGATGTGACCCTGCTGCTCTCTTCCCAGGCCTTGGACTGATTAAGCAGTTTGAGATTTTCCATTTTTATCAAAACTTTAATAAAATAATAATGCCACCAGTGTGCTTAGCAATATTTTGCTATGCACTTTAATAACATTGTTTTGTGAAATCCTCATGCTCTGAGGTCAGTGGCACATCCATTGTACAGTTGAGGAAACTCAGGTTTAGGAAGATTAAATAACGTATCAAAGTGTGTACAGCTCCTAAGTGTACTGCCAGGTTTCAAATCCACACCTGTCGATTCCTTCACCTGGCCCCGACGGGCAGGGAAGCAGAAAGGTCTCTAGAATGTTGCTTCAGACCCACGGTACCGAAAGTTCCCAGCAGCAACTGCCCACCAAGAACCACCATTATTTACCAGGAATGCCCTCCGATTGAAGGGGCAGGAGAGGCATTCAATTAACATTTCATGCAGAGTCAAAATTCATGACTCTCCTGGGGGAAATAATAAAACGTCACCTTAATCATAATTAAAAATGATACTCAGCTTCCATCTGATATGCATCTAAATCTATTTTAGTGTTATTAGTGTGGAAACAGATTCTCCATCAGTGTCATTCCTGCCTCATAAATAAGCTAAAGTAAAAGCAAAATAAATTTTAAGTTAGAAGTATCAATGTAAACGCATTTTTACAAGTTGTCTTATTTACAGTCACAGATTCACAGTTTATTGAGTGCAAGGTTTAAAAAAAAAAAGCTACACATATCTGTACAGCATAACAAGATTTTAAGACAATAAGAATACCAGCGATACACATGCCCTAACTCAACGCCACCAGCCATGTGGTTAGAGCGGGAACATGCTCTAAGGCGTTCTTCCTCCGTCCCCAGGAGAACAGCAAGTAAGTGGGGCTGCACACCGGGTGAGGCCACTGCACAAAGCCATCTCGAGTCTCTGAAGTCAGGAAGAGTGGCCCTTCCCCAATCAGAGCAGGACAGCACCCCAGTGGAGCAGCACCGTGACCAAGGACATTCTCAACATTTGTCAGTCTTTACTTTTCCTTTTTGGAAGTTAATGGTCTCTGGGACATGGCAATGTGTTTACACCTCTACCCCCTTGACCATGCTGTACCCTCCCCGCCTCTTATCAACTGATAAACTCACCGATTATCCTCCATAACCTATTTTAGTCATTATGCAGGCTGTAGGGACAGTCCCTGGGCAAGAATTGGCTTTTGCCCTGAGTCAGGGAAACTGCATGTGCTTCTTGAGTCCAGAGGTCAATAGGTCCAGACATTGCCTGTTGACTAAACAAACTGTTCCCTAGGGCAGATAGCCAGGGGCCTGAGGTCTTGCACACAAGCCAAGGCTACTCATTGTCCTGCACTCGGGGATGAGGTCAAGAGGTTAAGATGCAAACATCTGCCTCCCTTGAGCAATCGCCCAGAAGGAATGGAACATGTTACCTCGAGGCACTAAAGATAGTCACGTGTCAGGAAGTAGCTGCTGGACAGAAAGACTATAAAAATAAAACGACTGGTGCTGTCGGCACTGCAGTCTTGTACCATCTTTGTGTGTCTGTGTGTTTCTTTCTGTGTTCATCCCCCGTTCTGCAATCTGGCCGCAACACAGGCCAAGGGTTAAATACCCTTTTTTCTTTGCAAACTCCAAGCCTTGTACATCCATCATTTGTTACACTTATCCACAGTTGGGAAATTTCTTTATTTAAATGCCTGTCTCTCCTTCAAGCCTTTGTGCTTCTTGAGGATGGAGCTCAATTTCCTTCACTTATATGTTCACATGTCTAGCACGGTGCCTGGCACAGAAGCAGTTACCCAAACATATGCTCTGCATTGGAAGAGAACTAAATCAAATTTGTGTTACCCTGAAACTTATGTCTATTTGACTTTCTCACAGGCGTACTTTTATCTAGCGATTCATTCAGCAGACATTCCCTGAATACCTACTAAGCCTTGGGGAAAAAAGCCAAGTATAAAACACATCTCCAGCCCTGGAACACATGGTTGTCAAGTTAGGAGACAAAGGCCATGTGTACCAGGACAACTAAATCGGGGTATCCAAAAGTGTCTTCTTCTGAGAAAGCAAGACACTGAAGAAGAGGATCCGTGTGGTGAGGGTGAGGGAAGCTTGGGGTACCCTGCACACCCCTACACCTACAGAAGCACATGCCGTTAGCACAGCTAAGCCTGAGAGTCCACGGCAAGACATGCCAGGACATTCTCAAACCGACAGTTCAAAATTTACTAAGCTATAGAACTTACAGAAAAAGATAAATTTAGCACTCTGTAAGAGTGTTTCAGACAACAAATTACAATAAACATCAAACCAGAACTCCAAATTTAATAAGATATAAACACAAATATAAAAGGAAATCTGGGAATGAGTTTAATAGGGTAAATGAGGCCTTAGTATTGGAGAAAGGCCATTCTCTTACTGCCCTTAAGTTTGAATCAATAAACTTTAATAAGCAGTTATAACGTCCAGGCATGAATTTAGGGGCTAGGGTTACAGAGATGAACCAGACACTGGGCCAAATGTAAAGCCTGAGCCTGGCACCCTGAGTGTGTGGGCATGCGTGTGCGTGTGCGTGTGCGTGTGCGTGTGCGTGTGCGTGTGTGTGTGTGTGTGTGTGTGGTGCCTAAGACAGAGACCCTTCCCACAAACATCATAGCTGCCTAGTTAGATGTAGAGTAAAAGAAAAAAAGGGGAGATGGCATTTCCTGAAGATTGCGGGGCAGGTCCCACACTCCATAATGTCCCGAATGGCAGGGATGTGAGTTTGGCTTCACACTGAAGTAATTCCCTTCTAGCTGTCAATAACTATCACATCACAACCCCCACCATCAGGAAGCCCCTCTCTGCACGCACCCATCCCGCCACATCAGTCAGGTGACGCAGTGCTAGGGGGCCACATGCAGGTGCAGACGGTACTGGGAGACCTCTGGCCTGACAACTCCACTCCTCTTAGCCACGACTGAGCGCAGGTGTGAGCGCTTCTTCCCTCGGCACTCAGCGCAGACAGCCTTCCTCTCCACTGCGCCTCTGACGCCTTCATGGTCTGGCTCCTGACAGGAGAGGAGTCACAGAACGGGCAGGGGACATGTGCATAGAGGCCTGGGTTCTGAGGAGCCGGGTATGCTCCGTGTTTTACCAGGCCGGCTGTAGTCCCAGCTCTGACATGGACTGACTATGCAGCCTTTGTCTCGGCCTGTTTTCTCACCTGTGCAATGCAGGGAGATAAACTACGTGTGTGTTTCTCAAACATGAACATGCTTCCGAACCACCTGGAGATTATGGCAGAATGCAATGTCTGTCTGATGCAGTAGATGTGGGGACCTGAGAGTCTGCATTTCTGACCAGCTACCAGGTGATGCTGATGCTGCTGGCCCACGGACCACACCCTGAGAAGCAGGACTCTCAGCTCCGTTCTCTCGCTCAGGGTCTATGATGTTCACACTCTCAGGACGATGCCGTGGCGATCACTGCCTGTGTGCTGCAGCAGTCAAGCCCAAAGGTGGCACTTTCACTATGTACTGACACCCACACGGGCATCCAGGCCACCTGCACTAGTTTGCAGTCATGCACACATATGTACACATGCCATGGGCCCTCCCTCTTCTCCCCCTATGTTCACCAAAACCTCCTTTCGTCTACTAAACCACAAGAAAAAGAGCAACATTACCCAGGTCACAGGACACCAAGACCCCTCCATGACCCGCTTTGGGGGAAGCACACCGCTAGCTAATCATTTCCCCATCAGTGACTTCCTTTCTGAAATCTGGATTAAAACACGGAGTCTCAAATTAGCCCTTGGAGAGTGAGCAGTCACATCCTACCTTGGGAAGGGAAGATCAAAGTCCATTTTTATCCCTGTCCATTACCAGCGGGCTTTATTGTGTGCACCTCCTGTGTTGCACTCCGCCACGTGGGAGAGGGTGAGCTATGGTACTTGAGAAGGGCTTTGCCCCAGCGTGGCGTTTGGAAAATGGGACTCACGCAATTAGCGAACATGCTTCTTCGGTCCAGGGTAGAAGAAACGAGCAACGGGCCGCAATGGCTCAGCAAGAATCAGAGCTGAACAGTGAGTGAGGCAGCAGGGACACAAGAGGGTGCTGATAAAAACAAGTACGTAAAAAGTACACTGACCACGGCAGCGTATGGCAGCTCCTGTATGTGAGTCCCCA
>CM052436.1:98099503-98148359 GCA_028533085.1 Varecia variegata
ATGGAATTTGATACTGATGGTGATGAGAAAAGTCTGAACAGGGGGGTGTCTACAAAAGATGTTTCATTATGAACAAATAGTTGACCTATAATAAAAGGGAGAATTATTTCCTCCTTTAAAAGCCGAGTTTGAGACCTCTCATTGCCTTCAGGAACTGCTGGGCTGGCCTCACACTGCCAATGAAGTCTTCTGAGACCCTAGAAGGTTCTTTGTCCTCATAGCGTTTTGTTACTCAAGACCCGAGAGAGGCCAAAATACAGTGGGGTGATTTGGGAGGATCCCCTCTACAGACACCAGCTTAGCATCATCTGTAGGATTTACATCATGTCCAAAGGTCGTTTCTAAAATGGCTGTGTCAGTCTGTTTAGGCTGCTATAACAAAATGGCACAAACTGGGGAGCTTATAAACAACATAAATTTATTTCTTACAGTTACAGAGGCTGGGAAGTCCCAGGTTAAAGTGCAGGCAGGGCCAGCAAGGGCTCGCTTTCTGGTTCATGATGGTGCCTTTTGCTATGCCTCACAGGTGGAGCGGGCGAGCATCTCTCCCGGGCCCTTTTCCTAAGGGCCCTAATCTCATTCACAAGGGCTCTGCCCTCATGACCTAACCACCTCCTGAAGGCCCCACCTCCTAACACTATCACCTTGGGGGTAGGATCTCAACATGAATTCTGGAAGAACACAAGCATTTAGAACACAGCAGGCTGTATTTACTGTTTGAAGCTTGCTTCAAGCACAGGACTAGCTTTACTCATTTAGTAAATTATAGGGAGGTCTAAGATGCCTACAGGTTTGACATATCCCTTCGCTCTTACGCTGGCTATCCATCTGACCACGCTACACCACCAGGTAAAACCTCTCTCCAACAAATACATTTGCCTCATGTCACTGCGATCAGTATGTAATGTTTCATATATCAGAAACCAATGCCCAAATTACCTCTTTCCCTTGCTCACTGAGGTCTGATATTCTATCAGTATCCCACCTATGCACCCAAACATCCATTCATTTACCCATCCACCCATCCATCCATCCATCCGTCTTCCATCCCAGGCATCCACTGGCTAAGCATTTGCTTTCAAGCCCTAGCCTGGGGGTAAGGGGATGAATCAGACACGTCCCTCAAGCTGCTCACAGGCTATTAAAGACAGATAGGAAAGCAATAATTTCAATATAGTGCGATAGATTCTACAATAGTTGTACATCAAAAACAAAACATAGATTGGGCTACCACCTCACATTCTGCTCAGAGCGACAATCAGGAGACACCACGAGTGTGAGAAAAACTAGCAGCTGAAGAATGTGTCTTCGTGTCCCCTTAGGGCAGGAAGGAACACTGCAGTGTTAGCACTTCACATTTCAGGGAGCAGGAGCTTCATTTGCCTTTGTAAGAGAAGATCTTAGCAGGAAAAAGACTGGACAGCTGGGTCTAAAGAGCCCCAGAGGAATGGTGGAGAAGGTGAGAGTGGGTGCAGGATCTCAGCCTGCCAGAGTGACAGGAAAGCTTTCCCTTTCCTGCCTCACTCAGGCACTCGCTTCCTCACCTGCGTGAGTGGTTTCTAGCTCTCTCGAATAACCACATGGGGAGCATCAGTTCAGTTTTTGCTTTGTCAAAGGAAAGCCAACTTGGAGATATATGGCCCTGAGGCCTGAGATGGGAGGAAGAGAGAAAGGAGGACAGAGGGCAGAACAGAGTCATGGGTTGTCCCTGGAATGGGGAGATCTGGCATCTCAGTCCCCTCAGCAGCACCAGTCTTTGAGTAACCAGTTGAAGCACAGATACTGAGCTGGGAGCAGGCAAGTGGACTGTTGCTGGATTTTATCATTTTGGTAATGAAGCATCAGCATGACCATTGTTGAGAAATGGTTGAAACTCAATTCGACTGAATACCTTATTCACATATTTTCACATACACATCATGAGCTTCTTGGGGCTTGTTCTTATACACTTAGCTCCTGAGAATGCTGGACAAGAGATGGGCAGCTGGCTTCTGTCTGGGGCTATCTAGACTCCTGCATTCCTGGAACTCATGCCAAGGCTCCCGAATCTGTTCTGCTGTCGTTATCCAGCATAGTTCCAAGGTGGAACTCAGGTTCCTCTCCCTGGATGTGGGTGGTGGAGACCAGGGGGAACCCTGGACTCTCACCTAAGGGGGCTCATTCACATACAGAATGGACACTTGGACTTTCGCTGCTCTATGCCAGGGGCCAAGTGGTCAGCTTTGATCTCCAGCACTGCACAGTTTAGGTCCCATCCCATATCTGTTCTCCATTAGGCAATTGCTCACATTTGTAATATATTTTTTCCAACATTTTATTATGAAAATTTTCAAACGTGGAGAAAAGCTGCAAGAATTCTACAGTGAATACCAATATATCCTCCTTTATCATATAGGTATTCATTTACCTAAGCATTGATCCACCTTACTTTCCAATGTGCTTTTTTAATTAAGCTTTTTTGGGAGATAATTATAGACTCACATACAGTCATAAGAAATAATACAGCAAAATCCTGTGTACCCTTTCCTCAGTTTTCCCCAGTGATAACAAGGCACAAAGCTATCATACAGTATCACAACCAGGATAGTGACATTGGTACAGTCAAGATGCAGAACAGTTCCACCACCACGAGGATCCCTCTCACTACCCTTCTGTAGCCACACCTCTTTCCTCCTGTCCCCACTCACCCCTTCAGCCCTGGCAACCACTAAGCTGTTTTGCATTTCTATGATTTTGCACTTCAAGAATGTTAAATAAATGGAATCATGCAGTATGTAGACCTTCGGGATTGGCTTTTCCATTAAGTGTAATTCTTGGGAGATTCACCCAGGTTGTTGTGTGTATCAACAGTTCATCCCCAAGGTGTTTTCCAAGGCATTTTCACACCTAGGAAAGTTATTCATGAGCTTGTGTTAATATTACCCAAAATCTCTAGCAATCTTATAGAAGGAAACACATTCTCTAGAGTCTTTCCTTTTTTAAAACAATCAACTTAAAGAGGTTTTGACACCTTGTGGTTATTGGCCACAAAAATTTTGAAAAGTTTCCATCATGATTTTTGTATGTGTGAATTTGAGAAGGGCATAAAAATGTCAGTGGCCATATTCATCTTGCATAAAATATTTGAACTTTATGCTACACTAAAACAATAAATTGTTTCTGTAATAAGACACGGGCAATTAAACAAGCAAGGGAAACAATGCATGTATCTTGAGTCGGAGGGAAGCAGTGCAATTGAAGTAATGTAATCACAGTGCAGGAGCCAGAGGAGGGGACGTGTGCCCAAGAGAGGTCACTGGTTGATGTTTCTTTATACAATGTACAACGGAAGCAGAATTTAATTTGCAAACAGCAATCTTTAGAAACCAATTAGGAGTTTATTCCAAATAGGGCAAACACCAGTCAGAGATTTATGGAATTCTCTGCATGAGAATGGACGTTTAGCATTTAGCGCTCAAGCCCTGCCCTCTGCATCTCCTCAGGAAAGACTCCCAGTGGAAAGGCATGTGGTGGGAGCCTGATGGGACTGATATAAGAGGGTGTCTCCCTCACCTCCACCTGGAAAGGCAGGCCAGCCACAAGAAGAGGAGCCCTTCTCTGCAGGGATGACAAGGCCCCTCTCATAAAGCAGCAGGTAGGTGAAATGCAGAGGAGGCTGCCCAGAGAGCTTTGTGGTGATTGTGGGGCAGGGCTTGGGGATGTTGAGCCTATGTCCCAGAGCTAGAGGTTGCTGATGGTTTAATCAATTACACAAGCATTTTTACTGCAAGAATGCTCAGATCTTTTGACATAGGATTGTGCACAGGTAGGTCAACAAGATTACTATAAGTAAGACTGTATGGTTATAAGATTATAATTAGGAGTTCTGTAATTTGTTGGATGAGGGGACCTCATTTCTTTGTGAAGCTTCAATCCAACTACACGTCTCTGGGTCACACTTTGAGGACTCTGATCTGCTTGGTCCATGTCTATAAAGCTTGTGTGCACATGAACACAAGAATACTAACTCTGTGCCAGCAGGTTTCTCTTTATGTTCCCTGATGTATCTTCACTGCCTAGAACAGTACCTGGCTCCTCGTAAGTATTCAATAAATGCTGGTTAAACTATAAAAAGTAATAACTTTTATTTCTTGAGTTCCAGGAATTGGACTAGACTTTTTCTGTTTTATCTCATTTAACTCTCAAAATGATCCTGAGGACTAGGTTCCATTGTTATCCCTCTACTATAGGTGAGAAAACTGAGAATTACAATGATTAAATAATTTGCCCAAGATCACACAAATACAAGGAGGGCAGGTTGGGGCTTCAATCAAGATTATATGACTCCAAAGCTCAGGCTGGTAACTGTCCCACTATATTGCTTCTAGGAGAAAATGGATAAGTAAATATATCCATCCAAAAACTCATCCAGGGACCCCTCACTGTAAGGGAACTAGCCTAAGTGGCCCCACAAAACACCCCATTTCCCAGAGCTAATTGTCCTCTGAGGCAGCCTTCCAGAGAGCTCAGGGATCACACACATTTTTGGGACCTTCCTGACTGCAGAGGATGGCATACACTCCTGTAAGAACTGCAACAACACCAAGGACAAGAGTCACCTGAAATACTTGGTTTGATCCTCATTTAGTTACGTGTGATTCTTTTTGAAAAAGTCAACACTGAACACTGTAGCATTTGCAATAAAGCAGCCACAGGAACAGGGAATGCAGAGTAGGGGCGGGGGGAATGAAGGTCTTTGAAGCAATCAAATAATTGCTATGGCTTCCAAACAGGAAATTAGAAGCATTTATTTTAGCACAGTAGATGGAAGCCCAGGAAAGAGGGCATCACAAGTGCTCAGAGTTCCTAGTGTGTCTGTGAGAGACTTCTACCTAGCATTGCGGCAGACAGCAAATAATGAACTCACCTAGGAAAGTGGATGTTGATATGGTAAAAAGCCAGGTGAAAAAACGTGTTCTAGGATCCCTGTTTGGAAACTGGAAGTGCATCTCTCAGAGAGTGCTGGATTGGCATCCCAGCATTCAAGGGCATCCTCAGCTCCTCCCTAAGGCTGGCAACAAGCTCCAGACCCTGTGAGGGGCTGGCCCAGGCACTGGGAGAAGCTGCTTTGTTTTGCAGGGCAACCCTCTCAACCCAACTTAGCCAGGCATGACTCTGCCTTGGAGAAAAGGAGCTGCACCCAGTGCTAAGATGCCTAAGTAGCACAAATAAATTAAACTGTTGCTGTAATTAGGAATTATGCTGCAAGCACACTCTAATAGCGACTTTTCCTTTGTGCACATCTTGTGTGTTAGCCAAAGATGGAAACTTGTTTCTGGTTCCAGGTAAGATGGCAGCTCTGGCCCAGGGAGACAGGGCCATTTGGGTGAGTGGGACATTTCCTAGTCAACGTTATCTCAACTTAGCATAGGACAGTGGTTAAGAAGGCAGGTTTTTGAGCCAGATTGCCTGGGATTGATTCTTAACTCTGCCACTCATTCAGTGTGTCCACTTTGAGCATGTTATTTTATTTCTCTGGGTTGCAATTTCCCCATATCTATAATAGGGATAAAAATGAGAGCATTAATTTCTTAAGATTACAGCAAGGATTACAATATAGAAAAGATATAAGCCATTTAGATGAAAGGCCTAGCATATAAATATGAACTGCCATGCTTGCTGCTCCTGGTCCACATTTTCTTATCCAAAGTTGTTGAGGCCAGCTGTGTTCTAAAAGTCAGTTTTTTTGGAATTTAAAAAGGTACCATGATGCATGCAATTTATATTATATAGCATCCACTGCATAGTTGAGGGCAACACCCCATAATGAAAAAATGTTATTTCTGTGGCTAATTACAGGAACATTCATATTAAATGAGATAAATAATTTTTCCACTGAATAAATTTTGGTATCAAACTTATGAAAGGACTTTCTCTTTTCAGAACTTTTAGAATTTTGAATAAGAGATGCTGGCTTGTCTCTCTGGTATCCCTGCAATGGGTTGCTGTGTCTATACTGGGGAAGGTGCCCCCCTAATTGGGTCTCTTGAGCTTTGTTCCTGGTTGACTGTGAGGTTTGTTCCAGCATTAGCAGGTTCCTGCCTAGACCTTTTGCATGAGCCTGGAAATGGTGGGTGGTCCACAGAGGTCTCCATCCTGTGGCCTCTATCTTGTGAGTGCCTGACTGGCACCCAGTGCCTGGTATCTGGTGCCCAGTGCCCAGTGTCCAGTGCCCATTGTGTGATTATATGTCTTGCTGGCTTTCTGCTTTTCACATCAGCGTCAGTAGCTTAGGTAGTGCAAGGCACCCTCTTTGTGTTGAGTCAACTCTGTGGCATGGATAAATTCAAGTACCTAGGGCCCCAGTCCTGGCTGTCCTGTGAATCTTGTAGCAGCCTGCCAGCTAGCCAGCCTTCCGCTGGGCACACCCACGTCTCACCATGGGCACCAGCCAACCCTCAGTACAGTCATCAAGCGCCTGAAGGATGTGGGTGTTGCTGGAAGTCTCTAGGTCTGCTGGAATTAGAATGAGACCCTCAGCAACCTCAAAATCTGGCCTGTCCTGCTGCTTCCTGGAATTCTATGAGTCAACTATTTGCCCGATATTCTGATGGGATATTTAGTTCTTAGCTGCAGATATAATCTGAGAAGCATCTGGAGTGATAATTGAGAATTAAAGTCATAGGGAAAGACTTGAGAATAGCAGTCATGACTTAAAGTTATTATCTTTCTGAGTATCCATCATGGTTTTGGCCCATAGGAGCCCTCAAATGATGTTATTAATTCATTCTTTCAATAATATGAAACTCTTTTTTTAGAAATGGGTAAAAGCTCAACACTGTACAGATACAAGGAAGAACAAGGTGTAGCCTGTGATCTCTGCTCTGATAGGTTGAACATGTGAAATTAGGTTCAGTGTGGGGCTGGGCTCATGCATCCTGAGCTTGGGTAACTTATTCTTTGTCCTCTATTCTCTGTCTACTCCCAACATAGTCTCCTCACAGTCCAAACCTACAGTCCACAGAGCCAGCACCACAGTTTACTTTCTGTTCTTCCTGGCGTTAGGGCCACATATATTAATGCAAATAACAATATTTTACTTAATAGCTAGCTGAGGATCCAACTGCACAGTGTGGGCAAAAGCACTGAGCGCACAGAGGTATCTGTAAATTTCACTCTCCTTTCTTTCTCTGGATGGAAACTGACTGTCTTCATCACATATCAGCACAAAATGATATTCAATCTGGTTCTGTTACTTCTCTTCTCCAAGTTCATGGGTGTTTGCACTCGGATTTTCAATTAGATAGAAAGCACGATGGAAGCAGATGCCAATGCTACTCATGTATCCTCAGCATACGGTACTTGAAGAAATTTCTACTGAACTGAATAGAAATGTCTGGTGAATTTGCCTGTGAAAGCATCCAGAATCTCCTTCATGAGCTACGGAGTTAATAATAATAGACGTGGGAGATGTGCTTGCTGTGCTGCCCAGGCGAGGATGCCTGGTTCCAAAGCTGAAGACATCTAGAGCAATATAAGACTGAAAGTGGAAACTGTAAACTAACCATGGGGCTCAGGTGGGAAGACGACAGGCGAAATTCCCCATAGTGGTCCCGATGATGCCCACAGTTCTATTGTCCCAAGGAACTTGCGCTCCTTGCCCCGGCCAGTGTTACAGGCTAGTGACCAATTTCATCATAATACTGACATATGCAGGACCATGAGTGCTGAGATGGCACTGGGGAGGTGGGTGACTTCCGCAAGCGGGTGCTGTGGGCAGACAGGACTGCAGGCCCTGAGAAGTCCCCGAACTGGTGACACAGCACAGGATGAGCAGATGCCGAAAGCTGAACTGATGTATTTGATTGTTCTCATCTAGATGTTATTTTGCTGACCGCAGGAACAGCGTGAAAGGCAGTATAGCATAGCAGTTCAGAGCACCGCAGTCAGAGCCAGACTGTCTGGGTTTAAAGCCAGGCTCTGCCACTTACAGCTGTTGACAACATAACCTACGCCCTCTCTTCTTCCATTTCCCCATCTATAAAACAGGGACAGTGATAGTGCCCACTCCCTCGGAGTTGGGGTGGTATGAAATGAGTACACATGGCTAACGCTCTTCAAACAGTGCACAGAAGAGAGAAAGGCCTAAGTACGGGGCAGAGGTGATAATGACGATGCTGTGTCCCACTATCTGACATGGCACGTCCACGGGGAGGTGCTAGTGGCAACCAAAAAGCTTGGAAGACGCAAAGCTTCCAAGCAGGTGCCTTCTTGGGACTCACCTTAGCAAATGGGATGTCCGGAGGCTCTGCTGCCCACCCCGCCCCGCGTGCTGTGCCAGAGCTGACTCTGCAGCGCTGCCTGGAAGGGCGGGGCGCAATCACCGCGGGGGATGGGGGGTGTGGAGGGGGGAGTCCCACTGTATTTACCAGTCTCTAGGACACCAAGATAAAGTTCACTGTGAATGACGAGCAGCAACCACAAAACCTTAAAAAATACATCAAAAAAAAGAACTCTGGATACAAGATCACTCCTAGATGAAATGCCACCTTGTTTTCTTAAGGAGCTTTGTATTCTCTGAATTAAGGAACTGTGGTTTGAAAGGTTACCTGCGGGAAATCTGGAGCTTTTAAAGCCCTGGGCTTTAATTAAAACTCACTGATGCACAACTAATGTGTGAGCCCAGAGGTCCCCTGCCTGCTCTCGGGGAAGGCAGGTTGGAGAAGGTCTTTGATAAGATGAGAAACTTGAAAGTCCTTGGCTGTGCCTGTGAGGCCCCTCTGCCCTCCTTCCCTATTCTTTAGATGCAAATACACTGAAAACCCAAACTGCCGTCATTCTCGCACTTCATGTATGATGATTGCTGGGGTGCTCCCAAACTGGCCAGGGCATGGGTGGAGCTGATGCACTAGTTACATTAAAATAAATTCCCAATTACACTAAAAAAAAAAAAAAAACAGCTTCATGTGGCACCTACAATAATCTTATGTATGAATCTATCACTGCTAGTTGGAGTTTCCTCTCCACCCGGGTTGAGTTCCCTCTGCTACCTCTCTGCCACCTCTGCTCACTTGGTTCACTGAGATGATTCAGGTGGTTACACCGTTTAATCCTGCCTCCCATAATCGTATTTGTGAAGTCTGTTTCTATATTCTGTCCCCACCAGGGACTCCACATACCCTGTCATTAGAAACAAACCCAAGTCATCATTTCCCTGAACAGATCCCATCCCAAACAGTATGTCTGTTCTAGGTTTCATGGAGCTTTGGTAATTTTATAAAGCTGCCACCCACCTTGAAAGGTGCTTGGGGAGAAAGGTCCTGTGGGCTAAATTGGTACAAAGACATGCTTACTGGACCTACTTGGTATTTTAAAAATTTGAACTACTTGGTGATATGTAAAAATCAGGAAATTTTTAATGGATCTATTCAGGTTCTTCTTAAAAATTAGAATATCTAGCAACAAGGGCCAACATTCCAACAAGGCCACGATTGCATGGGTTCTGCTTTTAGTGACACACTGCTGTCTCACTTGCTTTCACTCCCTGCTTGGCCTTGGGATGGATGGGTCTTTTCAACTGGAGAAGTAAGGAAAGATAAGTGAACAAAAGCCTTGTAGTACCTGGATTATGGTGGGAGCACCACCCAAGACTCCCAACAGCTTTGCAACAAAGGGATGAGTAAGGTTGCATCTTTACTTGCATAGCATGAAGATTAATGCAGGCAAAACAATAGCAAATGCAGGGACTCAGGACCTGAGTTTTGGTCCCAAATACTGGAATTTCTCCGCTAATAGGGGTGGTCATTTTCTGACACGAATTGGGAAATTTCTGCTGAAGGGCACTTAATAACATAAAAACATTATGTTTTTTAAAATTAAAACTATTACATATTCTCATCAACCTTGATTTAGCTTTTCTTTTACTTCCTGAGTTCTATCCGCTTGATGAGCTCGTGGAAAATGACCACAGGGTCCTACTCCAGGTCAGCCTGCTGCTGGGGCTGATGAATGCATGAGTTCACATACACTGAGTCATCAAATTAAGATTTTGGTGGAGGGGGGCGGAGGAACCAGTTCGTTTTAGGGCCACATGAGCTGCTAATGTGCTTCCGAGCTGAAGGAGATTTGGTTTGGTTTCCTCCTTCTTTGCTGCTGGGGAGAAATTTTAAAATTTAAAGTCATAACTTCTAAGCTTCCCCTGCACTTGACATTTTGTGAAGTTTCATTTCCTTGCCCAGCAACAGTGTTCTGCTTTCTAAGGCAAATATGCCCCTTTCTGCTCTAGAAGCAGCTGCCTGGGAAAAAATCAAAGGTGAGGGAAGGATATTAGAAGAAAAGTGTCATATGTGCTACAAATCCTAGGGCCTCAACCCTCTCCCACGACACCAACCATTTATATTTCTCGTAGATCTTGAACAAGTACAGGGAATATCACAATCATATTGCAGGACAAAGATTATTTTGCTTAATGTATTTTCCTGTTTCCTATTTTTGTCATGCATATAATATCTAAGAAAACTTTTTTGTTATGGTGACTGTTGAATGATAACCAGTTTTTCCTGGATCTCAGAAAGCCATGGAGCAGGTGTCACTGTGGGGTGAATAAAGATAGATTCTAACAAGAAAAGCCTGTTATTGGGGCCGGTTACAGCTCCTTGGACAGCCATCCAAGAGCATAGTTGCTTAGTTACCTTGTCAAATTCTTCTTCATAGGAAAAAACATCCCCAACCTTGGCACAGGATTGTTTCCAGAAGAGTGAAACCTGTGCTTTTTAAAATAACCCTTGCTCTAAAAACCAGGCTGGTGGATGTAACAGACCCTAGCTGCAGCCAGAGCAAGCTCCTACAGGAACCGTGAAGTCGGCAGACTTGGGCTTGAGCACCCTCTCCTTTTACGGCAGTTAAGAAATTGCATCCTGGAGTCACACCTCTGGGATTCAAATTCTGGTTTGACCATTTATCAGCAGTGTGACCTTGGGCAAGTTACTTGACTTCTATGGACTGTGGTTTTCTCACCTGTAAAATGTGTATAATGATAATACCTACAGCGTGGGTTTTTGTAAGGATGACATGAGTTAGTACATGTAAAGCACTTATAACAGAGTCTGTCACATAGTAAGTTCTTAAATGTGTCAGATTATCTGTAGGACTTCTTTTCATTGTATTGTCACTTGGTTTACCAGGTTTTCATGCCTGGTCTTGGATTCATTGGGCATATTCTTCCCACTTCACCTGCATTGCCACTAAAATCTAATATCTGCATGGAACTTGGAAGTTTACAAAATGCATTTGCACTCTCTCACATGATCTTCACATCAGCCCTCGGTACTATCCTCACTCTGTCTGACTATTTTGGGCGATCCAACACCATCTTCTCTTCTCTATGCCTTTCCTTGAATCACAGGAGCTCGAAGCCTGGAAGCCAGATTTCCTAGAATTCTAACCAGCAACTAAGAGCTTTTCTGATTTTTGGAAGAGGAACAGCAGACAGGCACACATGGAGGAGTTCGCAGGGGAGGAGAAGCAGAGCCCGTGCTGGTCCTGAAGCTCGCAGGCCGCCAGCAGGCCCTCCAGCAGACGGCAGGCGGTGGAGGGTGACGCCAGTGGCATCTGGGCCTCGCCTTGAGCACCACCCACATGGGTGCTGCCATTCCTGACTTCCCAATATTAGTGGTGTTTCCTTCATCCCCTTGGCTTCTCTAAAGACCTTGTATCCTCTAATTCCCTCTATGAAATCCCTTCCTGCTTGAAATACCTAGAGTGGTTCCCCAACTAAACCCAGACTGATATAACTACTATATATTAGATAAGACACATTGAGTACTTACTATATGCCAGTCACTGCTTTAAGCATTTTATGTGAATTAACTTATTTACTCTTATAACCCCACAGTTTGAAAAGTGGCACTATTGCCATGATATTAAAAAATAAGGAATCTGGGGCACAGAGAGGTTGAGTTACTTGTGCATGATTATTACTATGCTCTACTAACTCTCTCAATTTACTGGATGTTACTATATACCTCACATCCCGCTAAATTCTTCAACAAGCAATGAGTCTCGGGTTTTTCCAAGGTTACACAGTTAGTCAAAAGCCAAGCAGGGATTCCCATCCCTTTCCAACTCCATATCCAATGTTTTTTCCTCTGAAACCTCTCCTACCTCTTACACAGGGACAACTATCACGGACAAAAGGCCAGATAAATTGCTACAGTTAAAGGGTGTTTGACCAAGAACAAGTTATCTGCTTCCTGTTCTATGTGCTCTTTACATTTTACCAAGAAAATTGTTTTATTCCAGACAAAAAGCCTGTCATACCCTTTGAGGCCCAGGGATAGTCTGGCATTGTCACACAAGGCAGGAGTAGGAGAAAGCAGGGAATGAAGAGAAGGAGAAGAGGAAGGAGAAGAAAAGGAGGCAAAGGTGAATGGTCGAAGAGGAACAAAGAGGAGAGTAAGGAAAAAGGTCAAGGCAAGAGGAGGAAGACGGAAGGCCAAGCCACAGACTTTCAAACCTACCAGGTTTGACCATCAAACCTACCAGCCACATAAAAGTAAAGGCAGAAAAGAGAATTTGCCCACTTCCTATTTTCCACCAGGGGGTCAAGTTCTCTGTCATTGCAGGGCCTAAGTGCAATTACTAAAATATTTATCCCTTTGCTCTAGATTTACATCATAATGCACAATCCATAAGTGTTAGTTATTTTGGTTGCTTGATAAAAATTTGATGCATTCTAACTAATGCACATATAATAAATAGTCCAATTTTATTACATTGTATAAAGACTTCAAAAATCTATGGTATCTGTGCTTTTCCAAAGTGTAAGAAAACAGATAAGGCTTCAGACAAAGAAAGATTGCTTTCATTAAATTATGCCATTATTGAATTTCTCTCCCTGTGCTGTACTCTCCCTGTACTCAAAGCTGTCTGCCACATGAGCAATCACTTGGGGTGGGAATTTTCCCTGGATCTTTGGAAGCAATCCTTGAAGATACTATTTAAATAATTAGGAGATTCTTTACTGAAGGTCTGCAAGCAGTGAGGATGTGTTAGAAAAAAGTTGGACAAGTTAGTGAGTGCTATGCCCTGGCTCTTTGCAGATGTCGCAAGCTCTGGCTCTAATTCCTAGGACATCTTGAAGCTGGAGAATACTGATCACCTACTCTGTACTACATACTTAAAAAAGCCTTTCAAAGTGAACATATTCATTCTTTTCTTTTTTTATAGATAAGGAAACTGAGGCTTAGATAACCTTATCTAAGACAGACGTGTTACAGAATGGTTGCCTTGGGGATACCTTGCATTCATTGCTCTTTATTTTAGATTAGAACTATAAACCAAGCTGCGGGGTCAACTGAACTTTTCAGATCACCAAATCTTGAATGGATTGGCTCAAGGATAGAAATTAAACCTGGGTCTTCAACCTCCTCTGGGGCCTGTAAGCTCCCTCTGCTCTCATATCCTTCCAGTAAATCCTCTTCTGCTTTAGTGAGCCTGAGTCTGTTTCTGTTGCTTGCAACCAAAGTGTGCTTACTGACACGGCACGGCTGGATCCGAGCCCTGACCTCACTAAAGCCAATACTCTAGGCCATGCTGACCTGTGAAGGAAAGTGAGACACCAAAGGGCCCTGAATTCCCTATCACAAGCTCAGACCTAGACTAGACAAATGAGAATAGACCAGGCATTCTGCTGACTGTAGCACTGAGGAGAGGCCCGTGGCCACCAACAGCTGCTCTTCAGCACAGCACTCCTGCTCCACGCCCTGGCAGCTCTGGGCCTGTGTCTCTGCCCAGGCCTGGGGCCCAGGTGACCTTACTTTGCTCTGATAAGAACCATCAGGCAGGCTGGGTGCCCAGCCTCCTCAGGACTGGCTTCCTCCAGCAACACCAAGCAAACGGCCAAGCAAATGGCCAGGTGGAGGGATCATGCACCTGTCCCCCATGCTCACTGGCATTGTCCAGGGGCCCTCAGGATCCTCTTGCTGCTCCCCTCCCTTTCCCTGTCCTGAATCCCAGGAAAACAGTCCTCACCCCAGGCCATCCCAGTGCCCATTTTCAGTCTGATGCAAATCTACTGTCCTGCATTTTCTTTCCTTGGGGCCCGAGGCCATACAGATAGTAGGTGACATTGACAGAAGTATAGTTACTAGATTGTGGAAGATGACAATCCCAAAGTAGCCAGGGTAGGTTAGGCCATATCTGGTGTGCTGTGTCCCATCATTCCATCCTAAGAGCAACATTTTAAGACAGGATTTACCAAACTGAGGTGCATGCAGGAAGGTGCCCTGATGTTGGTGGGGTCTAGAAAACAAATAACAAAAGATTTGACAAAGGGTTAGGAAGAATGGCTAGTGGGAGACATGCCAGCTCCCGTCACACATTCAGAGGGCAAGCATGGAGGTGGAAGGAGGGACACTCCGTGGTCGAGGTTCCGGAAGACGTCAAGACAGAAGAGTGAGAGTTGAAAGGAAGATTTTGGCCTAACATAGGGAGAAATGTCCTAATGAGGGCTTCCTTCTCTCACACGGAGTATCCTGTTCCTCTAAGTCCCCAGGTGGGTGTGGGTGACTTCTGCACAGGGACGCCATCAGAGGGACTCCAGACTCTAGGGGGAGGATCAGATCATGTGATACCCAGAGTCTCTCTCTGTTGAGATTCCAGGATCCCATTGTGCTCAAATGTTGAGGGACAGTAGGGGCGTAACTAACTGAACTGTTCCATCCACACTCTGAACTCTTGAAAACCTGGAAAAGAATGAATTAGAGCTATGAGTGCTAACACAGGACCAAGTTCACATGCTGTAAATACGAAAAAGCAACCTGCAGATAGATATTTCCATAGAATTCTATATATTTTCTTTGGATAATATGTAGATACATGAATACAAACATGCAAACACATACACACACACAGGTTAGGGAAAATAACACTAAACACAGCGGAGGAACCTGGGACTGAAAATGGTAGTAAGAAAGGAGTTTAGCTTTGTTGTGATGTTTCTTTTCTTTCCTTTTTTATTAACAAGGAGAATATATTCATATATTACTTCTGGTATTAAAAATGAGAGGAAAAGTGCCGATGGCTATGAGGCTATTTGAAGTTTGCTTGCTTGATGATTGGTTAGTTCATTCGCCAACGTCCGTCAAGCTTCTCCTGAGGACCAGACGCTTCGTAAGGAGACAGGGTGTGGTGGGAAGATGGAGGAGTCTTCCCCTGAAGGGGCTTATGGCAGAGGGCCAGCAAAACAGCAGAGTCTGCAGGGGGCTGCGAGGGAGAGCACAGCCAGGCAGGGGGCATCAGGTGGGTGTCCCAGAGGCCTGGTGGGCCTTAGGGTAGGGGATGAGTGTTCCAGGCATAAGGGACAATGTGTGGTAAGATCTGGAGTGAACATAAACATGGCCTACTTGAGAAAAATCAAGTAAGTTTGTTACAGGTGCTGGGAGGGAGGAGGGCCTATGAAAGATGAGGCTAAAGACATAGGCAGAATGCAGACCAGAGTGGGCCTTATGAGTGATGTTAGAATTTAGACTTTAGCCAAAAGGCAGCAAGGAGCCACTGAAGAATTGCAAGCAAGTGAGAGACTCATGGTGGACTCCCAGCCTAGTCAAAGGAGTTTTCTGTGCTGGGAGGCTTTGGGTGGTCCTCAGAAAACAGCCTGTAAGCTTTCTATTTACATATGCACAGTCTTGATTTCAAAGAAGTACAATAGAATTAACTTGTAATTATCTAATGCATATTAATTGCCTTGTGGATTACCTGTGGCAAATGACAAATGCCAGTCCCAAACTGGTTTTCCATCTGCACGCAGGACACTGGCGGCTGCCTTTCCGTCATCAGTCACCCGCTCCCCTAGGACTGTGAACTCATTTTTACACTGAACTGAGCCAAACCAAATCCAGGAGGTAAATCTCTGCTAAAAACGATTAACATAACGCATCAGAAAGCCAAGTGTAAAGGACTGCTCATTCAGGAAAGTGCTCACAGCAAGCATCCACTCCCGAGGAACCAAATGTCCGTGCCTTTGCGCACGCAGCCACCATTTGGTACAACCGTGTTTCAATCTTAGCTCCTCGTTAGACCCGTGATGTCTGGCAGATTACTTAATCCCTGGGCACCAGTTTCTTCATCTCATGTCTAATATAGATGATGCAGGGAAAATCTATGCAGGTTTAGAGCCAAAAATCAGTAAGCATGCAGAGAATTGAAAAATCAAGCACAGTCAAAATTACACTTAAAAAAAAAACCCTTAAATCCTCTTTAAATTGTGAGTACCAGGCACTTGGAAGCCCCAAAACATCCATTTTTTTCTTTTCCCATATTTTACTGATTCACAGGAGATTAAGGTCTAGTTTGAAGGGCTGGGGAAGAAATGGCATATGGGGTGAGGGGTGGGTTATGTAGACGATTTCTCACTACCCAAGTATAGTTTCTTTCCAGTAAATTACATGTGTTCTATGATTCAATTCCACCTTACTACTGAAAGTATTACAACTACCTAAAATTTTTTATTGTAGGGGATGAAATGGATAAATACATACATACTTATACATATGAATTACTAAACATGTATCAGGTGGGTTGGGGTCTCTCCTTATGTCTATTGGTCATAGATAACTGAGAACTGATTAGTCACCCTAGAATGGATCTTAAATAATAGAGCTGGAAGTTCCTTTAAAATAATCTAATCTGAAGGGCTCGATTTATGAGAAGGAGACTGAGGCCAGGCAAAGGAATGCTGTACCAAAGCCACACTGCCAGTGAGTGCAGAGCTGGGACGAGGTCTCGACTCCCCTGACCACTGGTCGAGAGCTCCTTCCTTTCTGCCACTCTGAGCCTCCACAGGAGCCTGGCTCTGTCTGTCCAGGAAATGAGGACCCCCCTCCCTCCATACACACACACACCCTAAGTCCACAAAGCCTTTCTTAAAAGTCATGCTCACATTAACGTAGTAAGCAGTCTCTGTGCACTGTTGACAGAATACTTGGTGGAGGGGAGCGGGACATATTATGAATTGGAGACTGAAAGCTTCCGGGGGTGCTGATGAAATGCTGAGTTAGCCTCAGCCTCGTGGCTGTTTAGGTACGTGTTAGCAACCTCTCCCTGCCCCCAGATTCCCTCCCAGTAGTAACCGGGTCCATTCTGTATGTTTCTATGAAGACCCTCCCCCCTCAAACCTACTGCATGGACAGGGGCCACCAAGATCTTTCCTAGATTAAATGTCCAAGAGAATAGCTTCTCTCAGGAGTGGTGCAAAGACTGGTCAGGACACAGTGTGGTTTCACTGCAATGAATTATCCAACCAAAAAAGTAGCAGTTTGACGTTTCCTTGAGCTTCTATGATCTCAGCTCAGGCAATTACATAATTTCCCTCAAGATTATAAGAGAAAAACAAAAAACTGCTCTCAGACTTCAGGAGTCTGTATCCTACTTGGGAATGCCTAAATACTGCAGGGTGTGTATTATGTGGGTTGACTAGTTCTTTGGTGCCAAGCACCTGCCTAGAAGTATGTGTACTACTTCCAAGTGTTTCCATAGCATGCCCCAGCTACTGCTGCTTCTACACAGTCGAACTCCGTGCCTCTGGTTCAGGAGTCACATCCTCACAAACACATCGTGATCATTCACGGGATGTGAGGACGGTGATCTCAGGAAGCACGAGCTAAGGGCTTCAGAGTCAGGCGAACAGAGGTGAAATCCCGGCCCTTCCCCAACACAAACAGCAAGTTCCTGTGCCTCAGTTCCTCGTTTGTGAAAGGGGGGCACTGGCAACAACCTCCCAGAGTCACCACACAGATGTAGTGATGCACAAAAGGCTCTTAATAAATGAGGGTGACAGGGGAGGTCCAGGAATGATGGAATGAAAAGTAGATTTTCTCAGCAGAGACAGGGAAGGTTCGGTCTTGCTCAACACTGTAAGCTCAGCACTTACTACACGGCAGGAGCTCAATGCATATGAATAAGGGAGTGAACGCATGAGCACCTGAATGGCCTCTGATTTGCAGCCCTGTAAGCGCTTAGAAATGTCCTTGAAAGCTAAGCTTGCAGTGAGAACTCAATTAATTAAGGCTGTAACATAGACACACTTCAAAGTTGAACCGTGGAAAAGCCCTCTTCTGCCAGCACCTGAACCGCATTCATTCCCTTTCATTGTGCCTGTCTCTTTGTACTACTTGTCCTCTCCAGCTTCCAGCCCATGGGGAGAGTGGTGCACAGGGGGTGCACTTCCTCAGACAGTGAGCATCAGGGTGCTCTGCACCCTCAGCCTGGGAACTGCAGGTTCAGGAACAGCACAGACAGTGCTGTGCTTCAACAGGGATCTACATCTGCCTCCAAAAGCTCCTGCCTAGCAGCAGCTGACGCAGCCTCGCTCGGCACTCCACGCAGGTATGCATAAAGCCATAGGATGGACCACCACGCCCCAAAGCACCAAAATCTGGCCCTGGCAGTTGACTTACTTCCAAAATTGAGAGGAGAGTGTTATCTCTCACCAATGAAATGAAAATGAAAAAATCTATCAGTGGCCACCAAAGCTATGTAGCTGAAAGGAGGTGACTGTGCTGACCTGAAAGCACCAGGGATTGGAGTCCATTCGTTCTCCGCCTTCCCCAGACCCAGACGTGCAAATTCAATACTTACCCAAATGCCGCGCTGTCTTTCTTCTACTGAATGGAGCCTGGTTTGAGTGGCCAGCACTCTGCCCACCCCTGCTGCCAATCCCGGTGCATACACCATGGCTTCTGATTCTGTAGATGGTTGGAGTCCCCGAGTTTCAAAAGTCTGAGAGCAAGGTGGGTGTGGAGTAGATGGAATGGTAGTGACACCTTTTATGGGAAGGTGCTACGATGGTGGCAAAGAGGTGAAGAAACCTGGGGGAACTTCAAACTGGGAATTGCCATTTTCTACCCACTGTCTCTTTCTGGACTACACAATAACCAGGAAGTGATGGTGGTGGCGTATTCATAGCAAACAACAATGGGGAAGCTTTACTGAGCCCTTGCTACGTGCCAGGCATGTTACAGCACTTTATGAGGATTACTTATTTTGTTCTCCCAGTTACCCCCTGAGAAGTACAGAGAAGTTACACAACCCACTCAAAGTCACAGGGCCTTTATATGGCAGAACTGGGTCAAAAGACAACAAATAGCTTAAAAAAACAACAGAATGAACTAAAAAGATAAATGAAATAAAAAGCAATGCAACAGAACCCCAAAATGCAGCATCAGAATTAAACTTTGCATTGGTAGCACACAAACGCAAAATGAACATTGGAAAACTGAGTCAGTGATGAAAAAAATACAATGAGAAGGTGTCTGAAAAGGCAGGAAAATGCCAAAGCAATAAATAACAACATCTTAGTGCATCATACACAGTGGGCAGAGATCCTAGATTATCTGGATTTGTGAAGAATAGAATCAGTAAACAAAGATATAGTAAATTTTCCTTACCTAAAATAAGCAAAAAACAAAATTATAGCTATAAGATTAAAAGATCTCATTGTAGTCCATAAAAAGAAATAAAATGAAAAAAAGTTCTTTTCCTAGATATAGCCAGCTAAATTTGTTAAATTGAGGATTTATAAAAATTATTTTTGAGACAATTAGTGGACTATTTTTACTAAAAAGAAATTAAGGCTGGGCAAGTGGTTCATGTCTGTAATCCCTGCACTTTGGGAGGCTGAGGCAGAAGGATCTCTTGAGGCCAGAAGTTCAAGATCAACCTGGGCAACCTAGTGAGACCCCATCTCTAAAAAAAAAAAAAAAATTGGCTGGACATGGTGGCACATGCCTGTACTCCCAGCTACAGGTTGAGGCAGGAGGATTGCTTGAGCCCAGGAGGTTAGAGCTATGATCACACCACTGCATTCCAGCCTGGGTGACAGAGTAAGACCCTGTCTTAAAAAAAAAAAAAAAGTAAGTAAGTATGTAAGTTAGAGCCTACAAACCTACATCAAAACAAATTTCAACAGATTTGAGAGTTAAGAATGATCCATAAATGCTTATACTGTTGGTGGGATTGCAAATTAGTACAACCTCTATGGAAAGCAGTATGGAGATTCCACAAAGAACTAAAAGTAGACCAACTATTTGATCCAGCAATCCCACTATTGGGTATTTACCCACAGGAAAAGAAGATGTTTCCTCAAAAAGACACCTGCACCTGAATGTTTATTGCAGCACAATTCACAATTGCAAAGGTGTGGAATCAACCCAAGTGCCCATCAGTTCATGAGGGGATTAACAAAATGTGGTATATGTATACCATGGAGTACTATTCAGCCATAAAAAGATGAAATAATACCTTTTGCAATAATCTGGATGGAACTAGAGACCATTCTCCTAAGTGAAGTATCCCAAGAATGAAAAAACAAACATCACATGTACTCACTATTAAATTGGAAGTAACTGAAGAGCACACATGTGCACAGAGGGAAGTAAAATTCAGTGGAGGTTGGCCAGGAGGCCGGGGGGAGGAGGGGGAGGGAATAAACCAACCTAATGGATAATATGAAAACTATTTGGGTAACAGCACACCTATAGCCAGGACTCAAGCATTGCAGAAGTAACCTATGTAACCTAAAACATTTGTACCCCCTTAATATTTTGAAATAAAAAAATAAATAAAAATAAAAATGATCCATATATAACCTTGGAAAACATTATGTTAGCACTGTTTAGATTTTTGTTTGGAGAACATTTTTCTTTTCGTTTACAATAAAAAGTAATAAAAAACGCACAAAAGAAAACAGTAAAAATTAGATTAATACAGTTTAAAATTTATATCCTAAACAACCTAATCAAAATTTAAAAGCACAAAGAGGAAATAATATTTTTTACAAAAATATGGCAGACAATGTGTTGCTATTAAAAGAACAAGTTAGATATACATTTTGCATTTTAATAAGGAAGCTGTAATCACTTCAATTATAGATATACATGGATGAAACTTACAGAACAAGAAACTTACATACCCCATGACCGACAAAGTGCAAAATAAAATGTGGCATCAACATTGCTTGTCAAATTGGCAAAACAGGGGAGACTAGTTGTTTTCTTAATTGCTGATAAACCAGTCCCTTTTTCGGAGCCAGTTCTACACTGGGCATGAATAACACTGACAGCATATACATTTGACACAGCAATTCGACTCCTAGGAATCTCTCCTGTGCAACAATCAAACAAGTGTGTCAAGATGTATGCAAGAGCATTTTCACCAAGCACAGGATGCTCTGTTTACCCTGTTCTCGGCTGGTCATGATTATTTTAAAAACCTCCATCAACATGAATCCTCACAGGTGTTTTGAACTTTTGAATTTGTGGAGCATTTCCACAAATGTCATCTTATTTAATTTTTAAAACAACGTCCTGAGGAAGCATTATTATTATTATCCCCATTTAAAGACTCTGGAAGACAAAAAGGGTAAGTCAAAAGTGTACTTTGAGTTAAAGGTCACGGAAAGTTTTCTCTGATGTCTGAAAGTATGCCATTACGACTGAAAATATAATTATAGAATGGGAAGGCTGAATCATTGAGGCCAACTCCTCTCTTTTACAAATTAAAGAATTGGCATTTAGAGAGGGGAAGTTCTTACTACGGTTTACGTGGCAATTCTGGGACACTTTCTATTGCACTAACTCATCATAAAATACAAACATTCTCGGGATGAAGGACCTCATGGACCTATTGCCAAAGCTCTTCTCTGCTGTTTATTAGCTTATTAGGTAAAATGCAGGCACCTTAGAATTTGGAAATGGGTCATATTCTGATGGAACATGATGGGTCAGTTGTGATGCAGAAATGGGAGGTTAAGGAAGATCTGAAGAAAGTTCTCAGAATCTCCCTGACCACCCATCCTCACCTTGCAGGGCTCCGGGGAGACTGTGAGCATCTGGATGGGTAAAAGTGTGCAGGAGAAAGAGGGAGCCATAGCAAGTGCTTTAGCTACCACTTGGGCCAGGGTAGCTTCTGATCCTTCCTGGGAGCAGGAATTCCTGGCTCAGGCAGGTGGCCAGAGCTGTGTTGTGGATTCCACATCTACCGTTTCAGGCAGGTGTCTGTACTGCTGAGCGTTATCGCAGGGACCCTGGACAGCACTGCAGCACTCAAGGGAGAAAACCCACCAAACCCTCCCTAACCAGAGATTCTAACAGGGCAAGTACAAATGTCTCCCTAGAGAGTCTGACGGAAGCTTCGCTAGGAGATTTTAAACCTGGTCTCAGCCTCTCTCTTCGGTTGCTCCAAATCCACTTGGCAGCACATTTATCAGATACTTCATTATTTAAAAGAGGAAGCCCTGAAGAGTTGGTTTGGGAGCTAATTTAGGTCTGGAAGATAAGAGCTGTGTTTGGTTTTCACACGTGTCAGGTGTTCTCATGTTTGATAAGAGCAGACTGGTATTAACAAAGCCAGAGCCCGCCTGGAGCACTTCAAGCTCATTTTCCTGCCCGCGGAGGCTGCGATTACTTGATCGGTTCCTTTAAGGCCACTTTGCCCAATCCCTGGCCTGCCACTCTTCCTTAGCCTCTGCCCTGGCCTCTGCCCGAGAGCCAGGGGGAGCCGAGCAGGGGGGCTCTGCAGGGCCAGCCCAGGCTGCAGGAGACCTGTCCTTCTCTCCAAGCCTCCGCCTCCTGCTGAGACCAGGTCTGCACTCTGGAGAAGGAGAAGCTCTCTCTCTGGGCTGCGTCCTGCCTCTCTAACTCCCCTGGCTCCACTGCCAGATAATACGCCCTCCAGCCCCCATGAACAGACTAATTTAAAGTTGTTTACAGCTCTGGATCTCAGCAGCAGTATTTCCACAGGCAGTAATTTGTTACTGATAAAAGCGAATGTTCTGAAGTTTGTGAATGATTTCCTTCTTATTTTTTTAAATAGGAGTGGATTCAAAGTTGTATCTATAATAAAATCCCTTACTCCTTCACATGCCAGTGTGTTTTCTTTGGGGCTAGAGGAGAAGATGGAGCTCCAAGCCTTCCGGGGCACAATGCACGCTCCGTGTGTGCACATAGGAGCCTGCTGCCCACGTGCGCTCCACCCACACCACGGTGGCCGGTTTTGAGCCTCGTGAGGCATGGCTGTTTGCATCGATAAAGGAGTAAAAGCTCCTTAGGGCAGAACCTTGCCTTACAGCCCTCTGGCCTCCAGTCCCAGACATGGTGCCTGCACACAGTAGGTGCTCAATCATCATGGAGTAGTGGAAGGTGGTGTTTTGACTGGTGGGCTTATTGGCTGAGAACTGCAATTGTGAACATACATAGAAGGTGGCTGTGTGTGGGGTCAAGTCCAGACAGCAACTACACCCAATCCTCAGCCCTCCTCACCTGCTCTGTGGCTTTCCCAACCCTGTCTGCTCTTTGGCCCTAGTTTAATATCACTCCTATATCCCCAGCTTTTGTGACCCACGCAGCACCTGGAAATCGCCTTTCTCTGAACTCCTATTTCAAGGCTTGGCTAACTCGATTCTTGAACATTTATCACATATTCGGGTGCTTCATGCATAGCTGTCTTGCCTTCTTGTCTGCATTGCACATGCCTCACAAGCATCAAGCCCTCTGCCTCTGCGCAACCATGTCTCCCTTCCAGCACTGAGGACTCTATGTGAGCTCAATAAGCATTTGAATTGAGTTGAACCTCACGTAAGTATAATGATAAAGAAATAAAACCCATAGGATTTGGGTGTCAGATCTCAGCAGACCACTTTGGATGCTGTGTGATCATGAGCAAGTTAGTTAACCTCTCTGACTTTCAATTTCCTCAACTTTGAGATGCAAATAAGTTTTACCTACTCATGTAGAACAAAGGCCACAACTTATAGAAAACGCCTTTTCTCTTGTTCTAAGCCTCACTCTTCCACCTTGTCTCCACTACCCCACTGCCCTCTGACTTTCCCACTCCTTTTTATATTTTGGACCCCCTAAGAATCATTAGTAGGTCAATAACGTCATAAGGTCCATAAATGTATTGGCATTAGGGATTGCCAGTCCCTTCCCAAGAACCTCATATAACCAGAATGGGGGACAGACAGGCCTGACCAATCACAGCCACCACTGCAATCCGGCTGCCTGTGGGGGGAGTGACCAGGGGGATAAGACCCTAGGCAACTATAAGGACATCCAGATGGCTCATTTTGCCTTTCAGACGGGGGGCGGTTACCCTCAGTACATCCACTTTCCCTAGAAAAGGGGCATATGGGCATATCTGGAGTGACAGGCTGAGCATTACACTGTCACTGTTAGTTCCAGAGACTACTCCCTACTCCCAAGCTCTGTCCGGGACAGTAAAGTCTTTCTTTTACAACCAACCAGTCCAGGGACTTGTCTTTTCCCAAATTGACACACACACACATGCAGACACACACACACACGAGTAATTCCAGTAGCTAATCTACTGAGAAGATATGTGGCTCACACTAAGAATTTTATGCGTATTTATTCATTAACACTCACCTCAAGTCTGCGAGGTAGGTATTGTGATTACTGCCACTTTACAGATGATGAGATGAGGCACAGAGAGGGTAAGTGACCTGTGCAAGGCCAGAGGGAAAGGAACAGATGATAACCCACGCAGCCTGGCTCCAGAGTCTCAGCCTCTGGGCAGCGCCCTGTCCTGTCTCTCGAGGCCGCCCCATCTTCTTGGATGGCTCCAATGGATAACAACAACTACCATTTGTGAACACCTTCCACATGCCATATGCTATTTCATATATTATTGTTTTGACATTCCAGAAAGAGTGATCAAAGATTTGAACAGTTGAGACATATTCAAGATCACACAGGCAGAAAGTGTGAAGCAGGAATTTAACGTTGAGCCTTTCTCACATGCTGTGCTGCATCCCAAGCAACACTTTTTCTTTGGAAAATGGGGAGCAGAAGGAAAGGGAGATCCAGAGACGTTAATTGCAAGAGGATGTCTCCTCATGGCGTGATCCTAGCTGCCTCCTCTTAACCATAACCCCAAGAGACACATTTCTCTTGCATCTTTGTTTCTTCCTCTGGTGTCTGCTAATTAGACGGAACCTTGGAGTTAATTTTTTCCCATGCTCCAGCTTCCACCTTAAGTAAAATCTTTGCAGCCTTCGCCTTCTCTTCTTCCTCCTCCTCCTCTGTCATTGTTCATAACACCACTCATTACCATCCCTGGAATCTCTCCAAGACAAGCACTGCCAGGAGAAGCCATTGTCTTGTCAGAAAAGTCCATTAAGGCTGTCAGGCTCCCTAACAAATCAATCAGGCACCAGGAGGCCTTTCAAAATGATATCATTTGCCATTCAGGCAGAAACAAATAACTATGCCAGGTGAGTGGCAAAGGCATGGGCCAGGTGCCAAATTGCACCATGGTTGCAGGAAAGGAGCTAACATTTTGTACCAACAAATGGCACAGGGTGCGCCTATTTCTCCCATCTTAAACGACAACAGCAAAACCCCACACCTCCTCTTGGCCCCTGTTCCCCATCAGCTAGCATCCTGTTTCTTTGTGCTCCTTTGCAGCCTTGCTCCTCAAAAGAGAGTGGGTCTCGACTCTCCATTTACCTCCTCTCATTTTCTACTGACCAACTCCAAGAAGACTTCCATTCACCCTTCCTCCCAACTACACTTTTCAAGGTTGTTATATCCAGTTATCCTCTCTCAGTCCTCATCCTCCTTGACTTATAGCAGCACTTGATCTTTGTCAGAGTTACTTACTGCTGTGATAACCAACTCCCCAGTCTCAGTGGCTTAAAATAATAAAGGTTTATTTCTCACCCATGACATATTCCAATTTGGGAGGGGGGTACTACTCCACGCGGTCACTCAGGGACCAGATCCTCCCTCCTGGAGGCTCCACCTTTCCCTAGTGGTGTCCTCCACTGCTCTGAAAGTGCCAGAGGTCTCACTGGCCAGGCCTGGAGGTGGCACAGATCACTTCCACCCACATTGCACTGTCCAGAACTCCGTCACATGGATGCACCTAACTTCAGGGGAGGGTGAGAAATGCAGTCCAGTTATGTGCCCCAGTCAAAAAGGGCCTGGTTTGATGAACATCTCACTAGTCTCTTCTATGCTCCTTCTACACTGCCTTCATTTTGCTTCCAGACACTTGACACTGGCCTTTTCTTCTCAGTTTACTTTGCTCATCCTGCCTCTTCCCTTGGACATCTTAACATCCCATGGCTTAAAAGGCTAGCCGTAGGACCGACTGCAGTGGCTCACGCCTGTAATCCTAGCACTCTGGGAGGCTGAGGAAGGAGGATCATTTGAGCTCAGGAGTTTGAGACCAGCCTGAGCAAGAGCAAGACCCCGTCTTTACTAAAAAAATAGAAAGAAATTAGCTGGACAACTAAAAATATATAGAAAATTAGCCTGGCATGGTAGCGCATGCCTGTAGTCCCAGCTACTTGGGAGGCTGAGGCAGAAGGATTGCTTGAGCCCAGGAGTTTGGGGTTGCTGTGAGCTAGGCTGATGCCACGGCACTGTAGCCTGGGCAACAGAGTGAGACTCTGTCTCAAAAAAAAAAAAAAAATGGCTAGCAGGCTAGCTGTATACTAACAATCCTAAGCTTATTTCTCCAGTCAGACCTTTCTCCTAAACCCGAATTGGGTATCCTGCTGCCTGCGTCACATTTCCACTGGATGCCAGAAGACAAGGCAAATGGAATGCTCTGGTCACCCCCTCCCAAACCCTCTCAACTCAGCCAAGGCACCTCAGATGTAATACACCAGGAAATCTGTCAGCTCTACCTTCAAAGCATACCCACCCCAATCCTATTCTCACCTACTTCTGTAGCCACCAGCTCTCGGCTGGATGGCTGCAGTAGCCTCCAAACTGTCCCCCAGTACTGCCCTGGTCCCCTACAATCTATTCTCAACACAAGAGACAGAATGGTCCTATCAGAACGTAAGTCGAATCACCCCACTCCTCTGCTCAAATCCCTGCAGTGGCTCCCATTTCACCCAAAGGAAAAGCCAGTGTTCTGACCATGGCCGACAAGCTCTGTTTGACTTGCCTGGCTCCCAATACCCCTGACCTTTCCCTAAACAGCCAGGCCTTTGCACAGGTGTCTGCCTCTGCTGGAAACATCTGACCCAGGTAGCACAGGGCACGTCCTTCCGTTTAAGTCTTTGTTCAATATCATCTTCACAGTCAGGCCTACCTGACACTCAGTCTCCCCCTCCCTGCTCTACCTTTTCAGGGCCTTTTCCCTTTTCATTTTTTATCTAACCTATTATATCATTTACACACACAAACATACACACACACACACGTATAAAATTTGCTATGTCTGTTGTTTATCGTCTGTGTCTTGCTCTTACCCCTGCTGGGATAGAAGCTTCCCAAGGGCAGAGAACACTTTTTGGCTCACTGATATAAAGTTTCTAGAACAGCTTAGCACATAGTAGGTGCTCAGTAAATACATAAAAGTAAATAATTATTATCCTATGCCATTGAAAGTTATAAAGCATTCACAGTTGCTCTCTTAGTGGCCAAGTTGTTCCACTCCAATTCCCCATGCCTCCCTCCATCCTGATCACACCACTCAAACCTTCCTGGCTCCCCACTGAGCACAAATGCCCAGCTGGCAGTGAGCCTCCTCTGCATTTCTGCCCATTGCTCTTTCCTCGCTGTGGCTCCTGCTTCTCCCATGCCCGAGGCCTGTGTGCCAGGCAAGGTGACTGATGGCTGCAACCTGGACGTGGCCACATTTCTCTCCTCTCTGTCTCTGCTCCCAGCTTCCCTTCTCTTTTTCAATGCAGCCCCCGGGACACAACCATCTTCCAAGACTATTTCAACAATTACCTCTTACATGGAAGCCTGCCCTGATGTCCCCACCTGAGCTGAGACCTGCATTCCTCCGCAGAAGATTTCCTGGAGGGACTAATGTGACAGCAAGAAGTAGAAGACCTGTCCCCACCAGGGCTAACAGCTTAAAAAAAAAAAAAAAAAAAAAGGCACGGGTTCTCGCACCGGCACTAGTCTGCCTGGAACGCTTTTTTTGTGGGAAGCCCTTGGAGCAGCCGCGATGGCCAGCACCGGGAGCACTGAGCTGGAGCACTTTGAGGAACCGGACAAAAGGCCGCGGCCGGGGTTGCGGAGGGGGCACCCAGCTCCTCTGGGGGCAGCAGCAGGTCGGGCCCTAAGGGGAACCGGCTCACCCCCAGCCCGGCGCACAGTGCCCACTGCAGCGTCTACCGCACGCGGACCCTGCGGGCCCTCAGCTCGGAGAAGGCCAAGAAGGCGCGCTTCTACCGGGACGGGGACCGCTACTTCAAGGGCCAGGAAGTCTCAGAGGATTAAAGGCCCTGCTCTGCTGTGCCTGCCCGCTTTTGCGGTTAGCCTTCTGAGTTCTGATTGGCAGTGCCTTCTCCTCCCTTTGTGGCGGTTAGCTGTTTATTGGCAACACAGGGCAACTGCAGGCTGTGGTGTTTCAAAGCCAGTCTAATTGGTGTGCTGATGACTTGTTCCTGGGGATTATTTGGAATTGACACTTTCTACCGTAGCCTCCAAAGAATTCTTCTTCATTGATTAAGTAGGTAGAAGGGGCCGAGATAAAATCTATTCTGGAATAGTACTGTGAATCTGTAGAAATTTTTGTTGTATTTTTAAACTTGATAATTAAGATGGGAAAGTGGTAGGCTAAATAGAAAACACATTTTACTGAACCTTAGGACCTTAGGATTAAAAGAGATATTATAAATTATATGATGATTCTCAAATTTCCATACATTATATCTCACTATTTGCTGTGAATAAAACCTGAATTCTTTCCTGAAAAAAAAAACCGCCACAGCCCTCTTGTGTGTATCTCTTGTGACAGCTTCTTCCTCTGAATAAAGCTTTGAGGGCAGGGCCTTTGTTAAATTCGCCTCAAGCAACAAGTATAGGGCTTCATGCTCATGTATCTATCCTTCCATTTAACAGACTGTTTTGTTCTGTGCTAGAATCGGCGGCCTGAAGGTAAGTAGGTCACCCTCTCTGAAGTCAGGATGCCCACAGCTGGGGAGGACACACTTGAGGGAACAGGTGATTTCAAGGTCATGCTATCAAGGTCCTGCAGATGTAAGTATTGAGTGAAAAGTCAGCTCAGATGGGAAGGGGAGAGACTGGGAAAGGCTTGTCAGAGGTGGCAACACCTGAGCCAAGACCTAGAGACGGGTAGGTGTTTCAGTAAGAGGCAGGGGTGGTAAAAACCAGTGAAGGGCTCAGTATTTGTAAAATTCAATCCAATCATTGAGAAATATTCTCTCTTTGATGTTCTTTCAAATGTTTGATTATATATGCACAAGGTGTTATAAGATTGAGTAAAAACTCCCATGCCTTAGGACCAGAAAGAAAATTTTAAACTTATAACAAGATCTTGCATGTCAAAATAGCCTTTTTAATGCTCCCAGATGCTTTCACATGCATGATATATTTTGTTTTTCATGACTATCCTGCCGATATAAAGAGTGTGATATTAGCACTGTCATTTCACAGATTTAGAAATAAACTTGGAAATATACGGCTTGTCAACCACTGATAAGCACACTGTTTTCAAACATAGGCTCCCTCTCTTTGCCTCCTAAGACTTTCTGCTACATTTGGGGGTCATTACCTGGAGTCTAAGGAAGAGGTTCCATAAATGGTTTAAGGTGCTCCATAAATCCCCTGAAATATTTATAAAATTCTCTAAGCATTTTTCAGGGCACTAAGTTCTGTGTATTTCATTAGATTTCAAAGGGACTATGATTTTAAAACATGTACAAACCACTGCACGGTACCACAACCAAGGCCACTGAGAAGGAGCAAAGAAATCTTGGCTTTCATGATGACCTTGATCAGGGTGAAACTTGGGACTGGTTCATAAAATTTCTGCCTAGAACAGAGCTTCCAGGGGAAGAAACATGAGGACATGCATATAATATCAACTCCTAAGTTAAACTGCCTTAATGCTCAGACTGAAGGTCTCCTAGGAGGTACCTGGAAACAGAGCCACCAGCTGCTCCAATCCTAGCATAAATAATGCCCTCTATCTAGAATCTGAACTCTATTTGTGTACAGTGTTTGGGTTCAGTGTCGCTAAATTTAAAAGACCTTTGCAATTTCTAACACCCTCTGTCTGAGTTGGATTAAATGTCATTATACTCTAATTAAGTGATTGCTAGAGGTGAACTCTGAGTTCACCTGATGGCCAGGTGCACTTACTTAGTTTGTTCATCTCAATGATTCCCACACTTTGGAGAACACCAGCATCACCTGGGGTGCTTGTTATCTGTATAGCTATCCAGAACTCACCCCAGGCCCACGACCACATCTCTGAGAAGGCCATCTGCCTATAGCCAAGTAAAAGGAGATTGGGAGAAGAGATTTCCAATATATCCCAATCATCCTTGATTACGACTACCACCTGGGCAGGGGCCTGGGTGGCTCCAAGTTTGAGAAGCATCCCAGAGGATTCTTATCACCAGAGTGGACTTTTTTGGGAAACTCTGTTCTCTTTAGTGGATTCCAAATCTGGCCCTGCATTAGAATAGCCTGTAAGGTTTCAAACCAATTCTGATTCCTAGATCCACTCCAGACCCACTGAACTGAATTTTTAGGGGTGAAGCCCAAGAATGAGTTTTTCAGAAAGCTCCTCAGGTGATTCCGATGTTCAGGCAAGACTATCAGTGATTAGACAGAGGGCTGTCCTGGTGAAGGAAGCCTGGCCACCCGCCAAGCCTTTCTGCTCAGGAGCTACCTGACAGCCTGTGGCCAGCCTGCCCGAGGGCTGAGAACAGCTCCTGCACAATGCTCTGCCCGCTCGGGAGGCTGGGACACACTCGCAGAGCCCCACACCACACAACCTGCACGTGGCCAACTGACTGGCTTTCCACCTTTTTGGTCCTGTTGCCCATGTGGGGACTTGAGAGAAGGACAGGGAGTTAGCAACTCGCTGGGAGGTAAGATAATTTCCCCACATGCAGGCTCTGATCAGGCCTTGAAGAATCCTACCTGGGAATCAGAATGAGACCCACCTGGATGCTGAGAGCATCAGGCAAGTAACCTAAAGGCCCCTATCTCATTCATCCATCTCTCAAGTGGGGATATTATCACCTTCAGCATAATGGGATTGTTCAGAACAGGGCATCAGCAAACTATAACCCACAGGCTAAATTCAGCCAAACTTTTTTTTTTTTTTTAAGCAGCCTGCAGGCTAAGAATGGTTTTTACATTTTAAATATTCACACTTTAAATGGTTATATTAAGTACCTACACAATAGCCTCAATGTTGCCTCTTAACCTGCAAAGCCTAAAATATTTACTATTGGATCCTTTAAGAAAAAGTTTGCTGACCCTTGGTTTAGAGGATTAAATAAAATAATCTATATAAAGTCCTTGGCATATGTGTACTACCTGCTATTATCTTTCCAAAAGCTTTTAGGAACTGAGAACATCCCCAGGCTGGCAGACCTCATCCCCACAACCACGAAGAGCTGCAGTCTGCCCACAACCTGGAAGAGGACCCCACTCCAGATGAGAATGCAGCCGGGCTGATGGCTTGACTTCAGCCAGATGAGACCCTGCACAGGGGACCCAGCCACACTGTGCCCAGTCTCCTGATGCATGGCAACTGTGAAATAACAAATGGGCATTATTGTAAGCCACTAAATTTGTGGCACTTTGTTATGCAGCAAGAGAAAACTCATACAGATGTTCAGATACAAAAAGCTGACCATTCTTGCCAGGAAAAGGCACTTGACCTTCCTCATGCTCCTGATGTCTCCCTCTTACCTCCTTCTGCCTCATCTTTTGGGTTCTCTGTTACATAATGGAGCTCCAGCTGACTAACCCCAGCCCTCAGGGAGTCTGCAGTCTTTGGAACACTGGACCCTTGGGAATGCCCATGAATTTATCCATTCCTAGGGTCTGCTTGGGCCAGACACAGGGGATGACACTGAGATGAACAAGCTGGGCCCTTCATTCATAGAGTTCCCAGTCCAGGGCTTAGCAGGGTTTAGCAATGCTTCAACACAGCATAAATAGAACCATGAGAGACAGTTGTGCCAGGTCTTTTATACTCAGCACTGTCCATCGAGGCCTTTGTGTGCCAGACACTCTGTTCATCCCTGAAGATGCAGGCATAATTTAGACTGCTGAAAACACATACAACCTTGCCACTCAGGCCCACCACACAGCATCTCCTGGCCCACAGTGGTGTCACTTACCTCCCGAACCATCTCTGATATGCCTTCCCATCAAGAGACTGCCAGGACCCTTAAGATAGGAACTAAAGATGGCCACACTGATATCCTACTCCACAACTCAGAGACAGTTAGGGATCCTATGTCCCAATTCGTCAATTCTCAAATGCCCTCTTCTCTCTAAAAGTCAAGCAAATCCCTATTTGCTTTCCACCTGCCTTTGCAAAAGGATTAGCAATGAATCTTCAAAACACCGAAGGTCTACTCTCCACAATTATAAAACCATGGATAAAGTTAAGTCTTCATAAAAGTGAAGGGGTTGAAAAGCTTAAGTTCTTGCCAAATACGTGGGTTAATCTGTGTGTATGCAGGGGTGTGTGTGTGCATGTAAGTGTGTTGACAAAATAGTAATTTTTTTCCCTCTGACTGCCACTGGCCAGCTAGGCTGATGCCAGAACTAAGCCAGGGTCAAGCTTTTGTGGTCCGTTCTTGTGGTTCCCAGAGTCTGTAGGTCCATGATACAAACATTATAGGCAATATAAACATTTTAGTCCTAGTCTTGGTGATTTGCCTTCCCCAAAGGCACCAATACACCATGGAGATGTGATCATTGGCTGGTTCAGAATGGGCAGCCTAATTATGGTAAGAAGTCAAAATTTAACAGGATCATCAACTACGTCTCAGATACAGTATGACATAAAGGCATTTTTCCTATCACAGAATACATAAAGTATCCATATTATGTATTGATGCCTTCCCAAAACTTTCCATTACTTTTGCTGGAAGCCTCAGTACATTTCACAGGGACTTTCAAAACTACTTCAAGAGCCACAGATAAAACTCTAAAGTTTCCCATGATCCACAGGGTATTCGAGTTGGAAATACCTTAGAGATCATCTAGTCAAACAGTTTAGTCTCGTTTTCCACGTGAAAAAACTGAGCCGCAAAGAGAGGAAATAATTTGTCCAAGGATACTTTCCGAGCTAGATTCAGAACAGAAACTAAAACTGAGGCCTCCTCTTTTCTAGACGAGGGTTTCTCAGCCTCAACAATATTAACATTTGGGACTAGACAATTCTTTGATGAGGAGCGATCCTGTATATTGCAGGATGTTTAGCAGCATTCTCGGTCTCTGCCCACTAGATGCCATAGCAACCTTCATCCTCCCATTAAGACAACCAAAAAAATGTCTCTGGATATTGAAAAATGTCTGCTGAGGGGCAAAATCACCCTCAGTTGAGAACCAGTGATGGGAACAATGAATGATGCCAATCTATGTGAATTTTGGCTCTAACATTTACCTAGCTGTGCAATTTCAGCAAATCATTTAGCCTTTCTGTGCTTTAGCTTCCTTATCTTTAAAGCAAAAAATAGTGCCACCTTTACAAGCTCATGTGACTAGTGGATGTAAATAAAATTATGTATGTAAGTCCCACAGTTTGGTGCCAGGTACATGTTGCCTCTAGTAGACTGGCAGTGGCTATTATTTTTATAAGATTTGATGGCCTGACATCAGGGTCCAGGCTGGCTATATCCAGCAAGCTCTTCCTCCTCTCTGCAATCTGTTGTAAATGCCACTGAACAATCATTTCATCGTGGGGACAGCTACCTTGGCAGCAGTGAGCTGAGACTGTGGCCTTCTCACATTTGGAGGAAAGGAGTGCTTGAGAGCCAGGCAGGGCTATATTTGTCCATGCTGGAAAACAAACTACGTGGTCTTTGTTTGTTTTTGTCATGTCTTTAAGCTTCCTTATCTCCAGCTGCAGGATTCTGCAAAGTAAAATTCAATTAGTATTTATCATCCTTTGCCTAGCTGAGTAAGTCAACTGCTTTCATTGCTGAAACTCATAAAAAATGTGGAATTGCCAAAGACCTATGAAAATTTCAAGATTTTAAGACGGAAAAGGCCTGGGTATAAGTCAAGAGAAGGAGAGAAGTAATTTTTTCCATAACAAAAAGACCATGTTGCTGTTTTGATCACACTGTTATATGAATATAAACAGAATCTTTAATACTAGGGCTTTCAAACTTTGGCTTCCCCGTGAAACCTGTGTGAAGAAGCTCAACACTGTACAACAGATGAGAGCGGGACGCTTTGGCTATTCGGGCTGCCTCCCTCTGTTTGCATTCCCACTGTGGGCGTTTACGCTGGTTGGCATTCTAGGGGACTCGAACTGATTATCTCATACCCACCCTAATGGCCAAGAAGGGTCAAATTAATGTGGGCTGGAGACTTCTTGGTTCCATCCCTGCCTTCTTTCTCCCCTGGAAATGGCGAGGGATACCCATTCCATTACAGCCCCTTCCAGCAACCCTGGTTTGGCCAGACATGCGGAGGCAACCCTCTGCCTTCCCTCCCATTTCTAGGACCTGTCCAGGCAATGATAACTCGTGGCCAAATCCTACAACTGCAACTCAGCTTCCCTGTTTCCTTGACCTTCCTTAGTGTGGCTCCGGATTTTTCCCCCTGCCCTCCTTCACCATGAGAGTGGGGAAAGCTCTGCCATCTCTGACAATGGCCAGCTGCCAGGGCAGGATGCCTTGATGTCAGAACCTGACATAGCTAAGAGATACCTGTTCTTTCTCTTCCAGCTGTCATTGGAGCCAGTGTGGCTGCCCCCAGGCATTCTTCTTGGACAAGAAGAAAGATGCTGTTGGTTTCTTGAAGTCAATTTAGTACTAACCATCAGAAAGACAGCCCACCTAGGGAGCTGCTCATGGTCACATCTATTTCTGAAACCTCTTTTCCATCATAACATCCACTATAGAAGAGTATGTTTCATTTGCTTATTCGTGTAAGCTCCACAATAAGAAGCCCTTGTCTGTCTCATTCACTAGTATAGTTCACATGCAATAGACAATAATTTCTTATGAACGAATGGTGGGATAGGGGAAACACTTGTCCTTGGAGTGTGCAAACCTCCAAGTGTACCAAACCCACAGTACTGTATCTTATATTCCCTGGATAGCTTCATCCAAGTTCACAAACTTTGGCCTGGGGCCAAATTCAGCCAGTAGCATTGTTTAATCTGTAAACCACCTGTGAATTACTTTTTTAAAAAATATTCAACACAAAACCCTGGACTTCTGGCTTCTTTTCTTAAATAACAAGATCTGGCAGCCTCGAGCTTACCTTTCTAGATTAAAATAAATAATACTCTCTTAACTATTCTTCCCACTAAGTACAACTCAAAACCCTTGCACATAATGTATAAAACAAATATAAGAAGACTCTGAAAGCTGGAGAGAAGAAGGCAGACGAGCTAGAGACCTTGAGACCTGAGGAATGACACAGTTGTAAGGTCCTTTTTTGTTGTTCTTGTTTTCCTCATATATCCCAAACTTGGAGCTGAAGAAGGCAGCAACTCAGAAATGCCAGCTGGTACAGGGAAAATTCAAAAAGGCCCCCACAATTGCACTCTCCAGCAAAAGAACCAGGAAAGGGGCAGCATAGAAAGACAGAAAACTTTCAGACAATAGCTACTCTACTCAGATAAACACTAAATAAAGAATTGTGGCCTCACCCCTACTCATGCCAGCAAAGGCTGTCTGGAAAGCTCAGGCTTCCATTCTCCTGAGTTTGTAATGTGTTACCCCAACACCTGGCTGGAGTAATATCAGAGAAGGCTAAGTAGGGAGCTGGAGCTGTCATCCCCAGTGACCAGTAATGAGCACCCTCCTACAGACCACGTGAGGAGGCTGGATGTCCACCCTCACTTGGCAGTAATGAGGAGCTCTACTGGGGTGGTCAGAAACAGCTAAGTGGAAAGTCAGGACTTTCACCATTGCTCAGCTGTAATGAGGCCACCTCCACTGCAGTGTCACTGGAGACTGCCCAGGAAGCTGAAACTTCCACCCCACCCAGCAGTAATGAGACGATAATCCCCTGAGGTGCCAATGAAGGCCAAGTAGAGAACCTGGAATTCACCCCCAGTTGACAGTAAGGAGGTGCCCCTCTTTCCCTTGCTGAAGCAATGTCAGAAAAAAAGCCAATTAAAACAGAAGGTGGAAATAAGATCTACAGTCTCAGAGAAAATACAAAATTGTCCAAATTTTAATAGAAAAATCACTCATACTAAGAACCAGGAAGATCTCAACTTAATGAAAAAAATCAGTAGATGCCCCACTGAAATAACAGAGATATTATAATTATTTGGCTGCTATAGACTGAATGATCATTCCCCTCATTCATATGTTGAAACTTAATCTCCAATGTGATGATATTTTGAGGTGGAGCCTTTGGGAGGTGATTAGGTCATGAGGGAAGAGCCCTCATGAATGGTATTTGTGCCTTTATAAAAGGAATTCCAAAGAGCTCCCTCATCCTTTCCATCATACAAGGACACAGCAAGGACATGGCTGCCTGTGAACCAGGAAGTGGGCCCTCACCAAGCACCAAATCTGCCAGGATCCTGATCTTGGACTTCTCAGCCTCCAGCACTATGACAAATATATTTCTGTTGTTTATAAGCCATCTAGTGCATGATATTCTATTATAGCACCCAAATAGACTGACACTGACAAATATTTTAAAGAATCCATGATAAAAATGCTTATATGGTCAATTATGAACACACATGAATCAAAAGAAAAAGAAGAAAGCCCAAGCAAAGAATTAAAAAGTCACAGTAGAGAAAAAGAAGATATAAAGAACCAAAGAGAAAATATCAGAACTGTCAAATACAATAACCCAGGTGAAAATCTCAGTAGATGGGCTCATTAGCAGATGGAGGAAAGAATAATGCACTGGAAGAAAGAAAGATAGGAATACCCAATCTGAGCAACAGATGGAAAATAGACTTAAAAAAAAAAAAGAATCTCAGGGACCTATGGGACTATAACACAAGATTTAACATTTATGTCATTGGAGTTCTGAAGAAGAGGAAAAAGAGAGCAGGGCTGGAAAAACATACTCAAAGAAATAATAGCTGAAATCTCCCCATATTTGGCAAAAGACACAAACTTATAGATTTAAGAAGTTGAGTGAACACCAAACAGGATGTATCCAAAGAATTTAATGACAAGACACCACAATTAAACTTCTGAAGATAAAAGGTACAGAGAAAATATTGAAATGAGTCAGAATGACACCTTACCCATAGGGGGAAAGCAGTTAGAATAACAGTGGATTTCTCATCAGAAATCAAGGAGGCCAGAAGGAAGGAAATACTATTTTTCAAGTGCTGAAGGAAAATAATTGTCAACCCAGAATCCTATATTCAGCAAAAATACCCTTTGGAAATGAAGGTGAAATCAAGACATTCTCAAATGAAGAAAAACTAATAGAATTTGTCACCAGCAGTCCTATTCTGAAAGAATGGGTAAAAGAATTTTCAAAACAGAAATGAAACTGTAAAAAATGAAACTTTGGAACATCAGAAAAGAAGAAAGAACAATATAAGCAAAAATAATGTTAAATACAATATACTTCCTCTCCTCTTGAGTTTTCTAAATTACATTTGAAGCAAAAATTATAGCACTATCTAATGTGGCCCTAAACATATATAGAAGAGATATTTAAGACAATTATATTATCAACAGAAGAGGTAAAAGGGATGTGAAGGAAAATAAGGTTTCTATACATCATTTGAATTGACAAAATGACAACACTAATAGACTGTGATAAGTTGTGTATATACAATACCCAGATCAACGACTAAAAAAAGCTATGCAACAAGATATTTAAAAAAAAACTATAGTTAAATCAAAATGGAATTCTAAAATGTGTCCAAGTAACTTATAAGAAGTTAGGAAAACAGAGACCCCTCATAATAGAATACACACAAAATAAATAGAATGGAAGACCTAAACACTACCATATCAATCACTACATTAAATGTAAAGGGCCTAAACAAAACAATTAAAAGGCAGAAGTTGTCAGAGGATACTGAAAAACACAAACCAATATGCTGTCTATAAAAAATTTATTTCAAATATAATGATAGCGGCGGGTTGAAAGTAAAAGAATGGAAAAAGATATAGCATGCAAAAATTAATCAAAGGAAAGCAGAGAGGCTATATTAATATCAGACAAAGCAAACTTCAGATTAAAGAAAATTACTGAGACCAAGAGTAACATTATATAATGATAAAGGATCAATTCACTAAGAATATACAGCAATTCTAAATGTGTATGCACTAAACAACAGAGCTTCAAAATATGCCAAGCAAAAGCTGATAGAACTAAAAGGAGAAATAAACAAATTCATAATTATAGTTGAAGATTTCAATATTCATCACTTAACAATTTATAAAACTAGTCAGAAAATCAGATAGGATATAGAACATTATGACAACACCATCAAACAACAGGATTTAATTGACATTTATAGAACTCAACAACAGTAGAATATACCTTCTTTTTAAGTGTCCACAGAACATATACTGAGATAGACTATAAATGGACTATAACACAAGCCTCAAAGAAAATTGAAATCATACAAAGTGTTACCTCTGATCACAATGGAATCAAAGTAGTCATCAATAATAGAAAGATAACAGGAAAATCTCCAAACATTTGTAGGGGGCAAAGGCAATATATGTAACCTAAACATTTGTACCCCCATAATACGCTGAAATAAAAAAAAATTTAAAAAAAAGAAACTTTGCAACACACTTCTAAATAACTCATGAGTCAAAGAGGAAGCCTCAATGGAAATATACTAATACATTGAACTAAATAAAAATACAACACATCAAAATTTATGGGACACAGATAAAGTAGTGCTGAGAGGGAAATTTACAGCACTAAATGTATACATTAAAAAATGAAACATACAAAATCAATAATCTAAGCTACCACCGCAAAAGCCTAGGAAAAGAAGAGCAAAATAAACTGAAACAAGTAAAATGCAGGAAAAATACACACAACAACAAAAATCAATGAAACAAAACACAAAAAAGCAATAGAGAAAATCAATAAAATAAGGAACTGTTTCTTTGAAAAGATTTATAAAATTGAAAAAACTCCAACAAATCTGAGCAAAAAAAGAGAGAAAACATAAATTATCAATATCAAGTGTGAACCAGCAGGTATCATTACAGATCCTGCAGATTTCAAAAGGATACTACAAACAGCTTTACACACGTAAATTTGTCAACTTAGACAAAATGGACCAATTCTTTGAAAAACACAACCTACTACAACTCATTCAATAGAAAATAGATAATTTGAAGTCAGCCCTATAACTATTGAGGAAATTGAATTTGTAATTTAGAAATTCCTCCAACAACACTGTTATGGAGAATTTGACTGGAGAATTCTACCAAACACTTAAAAAAGAATTAACACCAATTCTATACAATCTCTTCCAGAAAATAGGAGAAAGATCTTCTCAATTCATCTTATGAAGTAGTATTATCCTGATATAAAATCAGACAATGACAATACAAAGAAAACTACAGACTAATATTCCTCATGAATATGGAGGAAAAAAATCTAAATAAATATTAGCAAATAGAATTCAGCAACCTATAAAAAGAATTACACACTATGACTAAATGGGGTTTGTTCCAGGGATCCAAGGTTGGTTCAATATTTGAATATCAATCAATAGTATCACCATATTAACAAACTAAAGAAGAAAAATTACATATTCATATCAATGTATGCAGGAAAGAAGTATTTGACAAAATCAATACACATTTATAATAAAAACTCACAAAAACTCAGGAATAGAGAACTGCCTCAATTTGATAAAATAAATCAACAAAAACTCTATGGGTAACATTCTATTTACTATTGAAAGACTGAATGCTTTGCCCTGAGATTAGGAATGAGACAAGAATATCTTTTCTCATCACCTTTGTTCAATTATCATGCTGGAAGTTCTAGTCAGTGCAGTAAGACAATAAAGGGAAATAAAACCCAACAGATCAGAAAGGAATAAATAACACTGCCCTTAATTGCAGATGACTTGATTGTGTAGACAATCCCAAAGAATCTACCAAAAACAAATAAAAACTCCTAGAACTAATGAGTTTAGCAAGGTTGCACAGTTGAAAACATGAAAACATAAGCTAGTATATCATATTTCTATATACTAGCAATGAAGACATTAACAGGAAAATTGAAAATACAATCCCATTTACAGTCACTCAAAAAATGAAATAGATATAAATCTAAGAAAATATGTATAGGAATGTATATTTAAAACTATACAACACTGATGAAAGAAATCCAAGAAAATGTAAATAAATGGAGAGATATGGCATGCTCATGGATCGAAAGACTCAACTAGGTAAAGACATCAATTCTAAAATTGATATACATGTTTAACTCATTTCCTGTTGAAAGCCATGCAAGATTTTTTGTAGCTATAGAAAAATTATTCTAAAATTTGTTTGGAAAAGCAAAGGAACTAAAATAATTAAAACAATTTTGAAAAACAAAAATAAGTTGGGAGTAATCCATTTACCCAATTTCAAGACTTATATAGCTACCGTATCAAGATTATAATTTTGGTGGAGCCATAGACATAAAGATTCATAGAACTGAAAAGAGAACCCAGAAATAGACCCATACACCTATGTCTGCTATATTCTGAATGTTTGTATCCCCCACCCCACATCATCAAATTCATATGCTGAAACCTAATCTCCAATGTGATAGTATTAGGAGGTGAGACCTTTGGGAGGAGATTAGGTTGTGAAGGCAGAGCCCTCATGAATGGCTTTAGTGCCCTTATAAAAGAGGTCCCAGAGTACCACCTTCCTCCTTCTGTTATGTGAGGACTTAGCTAGGTTCCATCTATGAACCAGAAAGAGGTTCCTTGCCAGACCCTGATGATGCTGTTTCCTTGATCTAGAGCTTCCCAGCCTCCAGAACTGGGAGAAATACATTTCTGTTGCTTATAAACACTCAGTCTATGGCATTTTCTTATGGCAGCTTGAATGGACTAAGATAATGCTCAAATGATTTTTGACAAAGGTGCAATTAACAGAAGACAAACTTTTCAACAAATGGGTATGGGAGCAATTGGACATCCACAGGCAAGAAATAAATAAATAAAAGAGTCTCAACCTAAGTGTTTTGCCATATTCAAAAGTTAACTCAAAATGAATCATGCACTTAAATGTAAAACTGTTAAATTTTTAGGAAAAAAAAAAACCAGAAGCAAATCATCAGAATCTAGGGCTAGTCAAAGAGTTCTTAGACCTGACACCAAAAGTACAATGCATAGAATTGGATTTCATCAAAATCAAAAATTTTTGCTGTGAGAAAGACTCTGTTACGAGGATGAAAAGACAAGTTACAGGCTGGGAGAAAATATTTACAAACCACGTATTTGACAAAGGACTGTATCTAGAATATGTAAAGAATTATCAAAAGGCAACAGTAAGAATATTAAAAAATAACAAAAAACACAATTCAGTTATGAAATGGATAAAAGACATGAAGAAACATTTCACGAAAGAGGATTACACACAGAAAATATGCACACAAAAAGACATTGACATCATTAGTCATTAGAGAAATGCAAATTAAAACCACATTGAGATAACACTATATACCTGTATGAATGACTATAAGAAAAAATAGCTACAATATCAAATGCTGGTGAAGATGCAGAGAAACTCTATTACTTATACATTGTTGATGGGAAAGTAAAATGGTGCAGCCATTTAGCAGTTTCTTAAAAAACTAAACATGCAACTACTATATGACCCGACAGTTGTACTCCTGACATGTAGCATCCCAGAGAAGTGAAGACTCATGTTCACATACAAGCTTGCACATAAATGCTTATAGCAGCTTTATTCATAATAGCTCCAAAATGGAAATGACCCAGATGTTCTTAAATTAACAAATTGTGGTATATCCATACCCGGGACTACTACTCAGCACTAAAAGAATGGACTATTCATACAGGCAACAACCTAGTTGAATTTCCAGAGAATGGTGCTTCGTGAAAAAGGTCAGTTCTAAAAGGTTGCTTACTATATGATTCCATTTATATAACATAGTTGAAATAACAAAATTATTGAAATGAGAACAGATAAGTGGTTACCAGGGGTTGAGGAGAGGATGGCTGGGAGGGAAGTAGGCGTGGCTATAAAAGGGTAACATGATGGAAATGTTCTGTATCTTGCCTCTACCAATGTTACTGTCCTGGTTGTGATACTGTATGATAGCTTTGCATGATGATATCACTGGGGAAAACTGGGTAAAGGGTACACAGGATCTCTGTATTACCTCTTACCACTGCATGGAAATCTACGATTACCTCAAAATAAAGAATTTAGATTTTTAAAAACCAATCTTGCTAAAAAAAAAAATTAGCCATTGCTGAGTTGCAGCAGTACTTCCTGTTTGATTCACTACAGTCCCTTCCAGTCCAGATTTCCCTTGGCCAGGCCTCTTCCTCCATTGGCTACTTCAGACCTGTGAGTAGTGATCTGGGAAACACAGAAGCTGGGGTGGCGTTGCTGCCAAGTATGCCAGAGGGCGTCCAGGGGTCCGCTTTCACCCCTGTGGGTGCAACATAACAGCAGGGATGAGACGTTCCTGAACTCCACTGCCCCCTCTCCCTACCCCCATGCTGCTTAGAAATAGGTTGTAAGCCACTCAGTCCTTTTCAATTCAAACCAACAAATATTTACTGAGAATTTCTAAGCTAGATGGTGTGCTAGGACACAGGATATTTGAGCCCGCTCTGCAATCAGGAGCAGATGATTAAACAGATTGCATTGAAAGTGCAGCAGAATCCAGGAGCAAACATGTCAAAAGCAGTAAGAGAAGGTGATAGGTCAGCTTAAGCATGGAATATACAATCTGTCATTCATTCAACAAATTTTAGTTGAGCACCTACCTACTCAGGGCTCAGTGCCAGAAACACAAAATGGATTCAGACACTGCTGCTCTAGACCCTTGGGAAGGCAGACTCACAAACAGACACGTGCAGCCCACTGTGGCAAGTGCTGGGCAAAGGACAGCACTGAAGGAGCTGTGGCCACAAGGGTGGAGGCCACAAAGATGCCATTAGGAGAGAAGAGTCCATTTCACAGGATGTCAGTGCAGGACCTAGTCCCGAATGGGGTGGACATAAGGCCCTGATCAGGGGCAGGCACCTGTCACTACTCCCTGCGATCTGGCTGCACACACTGTGCTGCATTTGGCTCAGGCCCCTCTTTGTAAATGAATTCCAAACATTTATATTCATGTCTCATAGACTGGATGTGGGCATGAGAGGAGGGGGGAGCAGGGAGGCACAGTGGCACCCAGATAGCAGGCAGGAATATCGAGCTCTTGAGAGAAAATAGAGCACTACACATGAGAAAGAACTGAGATGGTGGAGGCCGGAACCAGCAGCAAGGCTTGAGTGGAAGGCTACCTACCGCAGGACCGCTCAGACCTGCGTGTGAATACATCACGCACACCTCAAACCTGGGAGGACCCACCCGTTTCTAGAGAGGGAGCACTTCATGGTAAAACAGGAACAATAGTATGACTAGGAGTCCGGACAACTTCTCTGAGGGCACCCCTGAGCAAGAGTAACTGGAAGAAGAGAAAAGGCAAGACTTTTTCTCCTGGGCTGGGGAAAGAGGTGATTAAGAGAGGCCAGCGTGGATCAGGGCCTCCCACGTGGGCTGACCCAGGCAGGGCACGTGACCCAGCCTCAGGGTGGGCTGATGAGGACAGCATCAGAGTAAAAAGCAGGCAGAGGCAGGCAGTGGCCACCAGTGGCAGAGGCTGACATAGAACACACACACCCCAGTGGTATGCCCAGCGCTCACTTCCCCAGTTGGTTTTCTTTTTCCATTTTTTGCCCTTCAAAATTTGCTATTAGTATCATTAATGTGCAGAAAGAACCCCTGCCACACTGGGATTCACGTTTCCATTAAAAAAAAAATACAAAGAGGATTGTGTTTTAATGAGGTCCATGGCCACCCAAGCCTAACATTGCAAGTGACATCATTTACCCTGGCACTCAGCTGTATCTTAGATAAATAATAATAATTTCTAAAGTTTGTAGATCATATTGAACTAGGCTTAATAGGCCCTCTCTCCAAACCTCTGAAAGGACGGCTCATAAAGAAGTAATTAGTTTATATAGACTGTCAAGGTTCATGGGGGACAGCTGGCCTTTGATGCCTTGTCTGTGATTACAGGCAGCTACAAGATCATAAAATCAAGCTCTGAACTTATGCCAAAGTATTCAGTGATCTCAGTCTGGACACTCTGCCAAGCAGAATGAACTATAAACGCCTCCTTGCACTCCTATTCTTTGGGTTGTGATCTCAAATAAGTCTAAGGCATTTAGGACAAACATGCACAGGCCCAAAATTCCTATTGGGAAGGGATTTGAATTGGTATTAACTTGCCTAAGCTTGGATATTAAATGGTGCAATTCCTGACAGTTGGATTTGTTTTTCAGTCATCACTGATCTTGCTGTGATGGGCACCAGCCATGACTTTTTAAGAGGTTTTAGGAGGTTTCCCTCAATGTTTGCAAATTCTCAATTCATCTCTATTTCCATTCTTCTCTGTGCTGCCACAGTATCTGAGCTTTCTTGGGCCCTTTGTTCTCCTGCAGCTCAAACCATGCTTTGTGCCCTCCCACCCCCAATACAGTAAATCATATTCACAAGTGGTTTTCATTAGGCCTCTGGTTTCCAGGGACAGAGACAAATCAAGAGGTAAGAGGGGATAAAAATGCAGCTACAAGGATGATTTTACAAAAATCTAGGATCACCAACACACCAGGACAACTCAAGAACTGAGGCTACTGTTCCCTTCAGGGACCACTTATAGTGTCTCCCCTTTGGGCACATCTGCTTCTTGCTGGGACTAGCTGCCCTCCCCTCATTCTGCTGACAGTTTGCATGTGTTATGGAAGCTTCATCTGTAACACCCTGAACCCCCTGGCCTCTCAGCACCCAAACAGGAAGGCAAGTGGCCTATTTGATGTCTTCAATCTAAGTAGCAAGTCACACATTAAAACTGGCCTATTTATTGGCCACCTAGAATTGCACCCCAGGTTGAATCACAGTTGGGCAAAGGGGCTGGGTCATGGGGCATAGAGTTTGGCCGCCAGGGGCCATGGGTGGGGAAACACCACAGACAAGTCTGTATCATACTTGTCAATAAGGCATGTCACAGATTTGGAGTTCCTGATATCCCAGAATGTCTGCAAGCTTGGAGCTTGTTGGGTCTTCTGAATTGTTTTTCCAACAGAAAAAAAGGTGGTTTGGGGGTTTTGTTCTTCACTTTTGGTTTTTCCTCATTTATTGTATAAAGTCCTGACTTGGGAGGCCCAGGTTTAACCATTGCTTTCCCCAAGTTGGACACTGACGTGAAGATGGATGAAGCTCAGAGTTTCCTTAGGGACGGGGTCCAGGGTGCTGCCCTCAGGAGCACTGTGCTGACTCCCTCTGGGCCCATGAGACTCGGAATGCAGCAGAACCCAATGACGGCCAGGAGAGGAGGGGCCCATGCAGCAGTAGAGAACAGCGGCTGGGGAGTCCGTTTAAGGAGCAGAATCACCCCAAGATGGGGGGGCCCCTGGAAACATTTTTTTAGCAGGATATCAGAATCCCTGCGGCCAAATGGCCAAACAGTGGCAGGTGTGTCCCTCCTGGGCTCCTTTTCAAACGGGTGTGTTATTGAGGTTTTCCTTCCCTGGGTGGGTACGTGTGGGAAGATAACTCATCTTTTCAGTTCACAGGTCTCTGGATCAGGAGGAGCTACATCCAGCTCTCATGAGGATCACAAAATCTTGGTCTTCAAGCTAGATGCCAAGCTTATATACAGCTTTTGGCAGTCCTAGGACAAGGGTGAGTGTATTTTACATGAGGAAGGGACGAATAGTTGTGACCTCAGGCAGGCTGTGGTAGAATGGGTTGCATTATGACCCTTCCCTCTGTGCCCTTTGATAGTCCACTTCTACACTGACTCTGGGCTGGGCTATAGAGCTTGATTTAGCTAGTGGGACAGTAACAAATTTGTCATTAGCAGCTGCTTGCAAAAGTGCTTGCACATTTCTGCACTTTTGGCTTCTCACCATAGGGACAAGCTCAGGCTAGCTTGTTGGAAGAATACATGGGGGAGAACTGTGTCATTCCAGCCGAAGCCTCCCTAGACCACCCTAGACCAGCCAGCGTACAGCTGACCCACCAGCTGCCTATAGACCCATGAACCAGCCCAGCAGGGATCAGCTGAGCCTGGCTCAGATTAGGAGAGCTGCCCAGTCAACAGGTAGACTCATGAGAAAGAAGTAATGGCTGTTGTTTGATGCTCTGAAGTTTTGAGGTGGCTGTTGCACAGCAATACTTAACTGAGACATCTGGGTTAAAATTGCAATTTTACCATTACTACTATGTTCTGGGAAAATTATATAATCTGGGTTAACCTCCATTTCTCCTTCTATAAAACAGGGATAATGATAATGTCTATTTCAGAGGATGTTGTAAAAATTAAATGATATAGTGTATGTAAAATAGTGCCTGGTATGTAGTAAGTACTTAGTAAATGTTAGCTAATTTTCAGTGCTGTTGTGTGCAATTGTTTTCTGTACAAGGATGTGTGACCAAGGGGACAAGCAGGGGCTGAAATCCACCTCTTTATCCACTTGCCAAGCTCTGGAGTGAGACAGTGTCCATCTGTAAGAAGGGGCACCTGTTTCTAATTTGCACAGTTACCATATGGGCTGGCACCAATACTGCTATTATTATTGATTTCATTGTTCATTTTTCATCTTGTTGTAGTGTAGTATTGTAGTTAACTCAGAGTTCCAGAAAACATGAAATTCCTACATTCAGCTGCTTCTCTCAAGTTATCTTCCAGTGCCAGTGCTCAGGTGTCCTAATCTGGGACTCCACATCCTTCCTGTTAGAGTGACCAACTCACTCTGGCTCTCCAGGACCCCATATATTCCAGCAAACCCTTCAGTCTCAGATAAACCAGGACAGTTTGCCTCCCTGACTGTCCCTTTCAACCTTGTTGGTGAGAAACAGCCCACAAGCGTCTAACGATTCTCTCTCAAACATGAGTTTGACCTAGAGCATGACCTAGCCAGAGTCTTCTCACGGAGAAGGTCCAGTAGCCCTGGGCCAGAGTCACTGGTGGGTGTGAAGGCCCTGCTGGCCCCACCCCACCTCCCTCTATCAGCCAGACCACAGAACCAAGCCCTGCTCTGGGTCTTTACCTGGGACCTTCACCTTCTTCTCTGGCTGAGTGAAGCTCTCACCTGCCCTCCTTTCCCTGAATTCTGGCTCTGAGTCCCTCCTCCAGCCATCCTCTTGGGGCCATCCCCTTCAGCTTTCCCCCATGGCCTTCCTGCCCTCAAAGTCCACCTCTGACCACTCAGCACAGGAGGAACTCTGTGTCTCTCCTCACAGGGTCTCCTGCTGCTGCCAATAAGCCCTTTCCAACGAGACCTCATGGAGAGGACTGGGGCACCAGGGTGAGCACAGAATGTGATGGGGGAGAAGAAAACAGTAGAATCCTTCAGATGAGATGGGCTACCCTACACTTACCAAGGCTGAGCTGCCACACAGCAATGATACACATATGGGCTTTGATATGAACAAAACTAAAAGAAGGTCAAGTGTCAGCGGCTACCTAGACAGGCAGCTTCAGAGACACTGAGAGACAGTTTTTGGTGATCAAGGAAAGAAGATGGACCCCAAGGATTATGTGAATGGCCCTGTCCACCCCAGTGGTGCTGAGATCTGCCTCCTGGGCTGGTTGGCCATCAGCAGGAGGGAAGAGTATAAAATGTGAAAGGGAAAAGTTGGCATGAATGTGGTGCCCCTGATGGAGATGGCCAAGAGAGGACCCCAGACACACCCCCCAGCCCCATATCAATCACTGTTAAGGCTGGAAGCTGCCAAACTGGCAGAAGAAAGAGAATGAAGGAACAGAGCCCAATCAATACTTTAATTCCAGAGTGATGGATGCATCAGGGCTTCCTTCTCCCAGTCTGCTTGGCAGAGATTCTGTTGGCAGCATCAACAGAATCAGTTATATGGGTGTGGCCATTGCAACAGCCTTGCTGCTCCTGGGGAACAACAGACGGACCTTTCCCTGTTATCCTCTCCAGAGATCACAAGCATCATCCTGACCAGGTTTCCTGGATGCTGTCCCCTCACCCCTCAAATGTTTTAAGCTTTAAAGCAATTTCTGTATTGCTTCTATGAGTCCTCAATAGCACCTTGCCTGCCACTGGAGAACCTGAGATCAAAGTCACTGTGGAGAGGGTGGTGAATCCGCCACAGGGAGGGAGGCCTGAAGTCTGAGGACATGGGGACTGAGTGGCAGACAGGCGTGGAATGCGAGTCCATTTCTGACTTCCCCATCTATTCTGAACTCTACCATCTTCTCTAAAGTTGGGCAGTCACAGATAGTGTGAGCAAAACATTTGACAACACAATCTCAATCTGTCACTGAAGAAAGAACACATCTGTTTTTTTTTATTCACTATGCACTAAATCACAAAAATAAAATCCTGTCTCCTATGCTTTATGTAAGAAAGGCATTTCCAAGTTGCCCATGGGAGTTTTATTTTAAAAACATGGAAAACTATTGTAAACAGCCTAAATATCCCAAAAATAGGAGAATGGTTAAATAAATTATGGTACATCTATATGATGTATAATTATGCTAACACCTAAGTAATACTTTTGAAAAAGTTTTAATCAGCTTGGAGAATGCCTGTCAACAGTGAAAATACAAAGACCCAGAGCCAAATACACCATGATCCAAATTAATTAAAAAATATATATCTACACGTGAATAGAAAAAGT
>CM052436.1:98157439-98216370 GCA_028533085.1 Varecia variegata
TGTGCCAGCGGGTGCACTTGTTCCTCCCCCGCTACGTTTTTATAAAGCAGCCCTGCCTACACAGGCTACAGGACTCCAAGGGAGCTGAGAGGAGCTGCGCAGGAGACAAGTGCCAGGACCCCTCCCTCAAAGTGGAAGCTGAAACTTCAACCCCTTCTCTACTGGAGTTTAATAAGCCCCATGCAATTCCAAAATGCTCATAAACCAAGCTCTCTGAGATGCCACATAAAGCAGGCAGCCATCCAAGCTCCATAGCCAATGTGGCTGCAGTCAAGATTCCATCAGGAATGTCTAAGTTGAATTTAGTGCATGTAGGGACAAACCTTGGTCCCAGGGCTTGTACATAGTGGGTGCTTTAAATATCTCTTGGATTATGAAACATTTATGTCTTGGGTATGTAGATTATCTCTGACACCACTGAGCATGGAGTAGGAAAAACAGCATTTCCTATAGCACAAGGGGACTGACCACCTACAAAGCAGAACTTTGTAAACTTTGCTTAATCCTGGCATAAGTGGTTAGGGATGCAATAGCTTCAACCCCACTATAAATAACTTCCAAAATAGCTCCCACTCACAAATAAGACTGGGCTAATAGAATGTGAACACTGACTGCTCAAGTACCCAGTTTAGTCCACAAGCAACAATTCAGGCAACAAGTATTTATTTAATGAGTGGCTATTATGTCTGTGTTGGGGGGAATATGTGAGGTATTAGAAGTACAGCACTAATAATTACATAGATAATTACTCTAATTATACTAAGTACCTTAATAATTATAGCTAGGAGAAGTGCAAAGAAGAAGTCCAGGACCTGTGAGGATATACACCCAGGGGAAGTGGCCTAACTGGGCGTGTTGGAGGGACCACTCTTCAAAAGCGACAGGTAAGCTGAGAGAGATGGAAAGTGTTCCAGAAGAGAGAACTGCACAGGAGGAGACTCTAAGAGAGGCAGGAGTGTGGTCTGTTTGAGAAAGAACCATAAAGAGATGATCTAGTGTGGGAGACAGGGAGGCGAGGGCCAGCTCTCCTTGGAGAAGCTCCCAAGGACATCAGAACAGGATTCAAAGCTCTAACTATGTAATTTAATACATTAATTATTAGTACTACTATATTAATTAATAGTTAATCTAACAGATATAATTTTGTAGGAACTTCAGAGAAAGGGGGGGCAATGATGGATTCATCTTTGCAGGCTTTCAGGAGTGGGGGCTGGGCCTCAGCTGGATCTTGTGTGATGGGCTAGGTAGGCAGAGAAGCAAAGGAAAGTCAAAAATCTGGATATCTGCTTAGACTCCTCCCTCCTCTCTCATCTGTCAGTTCATCTCTCAGCACGTCTCTTTATTGTCCCTCATAAAAGTGTCTCTTTTCCGAGTTGGCTTTCCATCCCCACTGCATAGGCCGAGGCCCCAGCATTGCCCTTGGAGAAATGGGGCTGGAAACACAGTAGGTGCTCAATAAGTGCTTGGGCCACACTTTGCTATTTGGCCTTGAAAGATCAGAAAGAGCAGTAAGCTCCTTTTGGACAAATCATGTATAGCTATAAAACAGCTTCATGTTTGTTGATAAGCTTGTGCACAAGAGAGATGTGAGTGTCTCCGATTGTCTCCCACACTGTACCCTCCAAGGCATCCTCCCAACTGCAGGCAGTGGGGCCTCTCTACAATGCAGACTGGATCCACACACCTCTCTGCCTACATCCTTCCAGCAGCTCCCATTGCCCTGTTCATAAGGATCCCATGCCTTAGCCTGGCTCACAGTCTGTTCGTCTTGCAATCTCCACTTGTCTCTGACTGCCACTTATTGCCTCGTCTCCCCCAACACCTGGAGCTACTTCCACTTTCCTAGGTATGTCCTGCTCTGTCTTCGCCCCTGCCTCAAGCCCAGAGCTTCTCTCCCACTGCTACCCAGGGTTTCCAGGGATGCACCACTCTTCCTACGTGACTTTCTTTTATAGGCCAAGGGTATTGCCAAGCATTCACTTTCCTGCTAGAACCACTCACCTCCCTTTGTGCACAAGCTCAAAAGCAAACCCTTCTTAAGCTGTTTATATTTGCAAATGACTTGTCCAAAAGGAGCTTATTGCTCCATCTGGCCTTCTGAGGCCAAGTAGCTAAGCATTGCCCAAGCATTTTCCAAGCACCTGCTGTGTTTACAGCCCCATGTCAGCCACCAGGAGAGGCATGGGGCAGGCACAGGCCTTCCGTTGTGAAGATCACAATCTAATGTCAGTGACATCACCATAAGGAAGGAGGCCCTTTCTAAGAACCAGGTGCAGGAGGTGCCATGTAAAATTAGATCAATATTCTATTTTGACTTTACTGTTGCCTTTCTTTTGTTGTTGTAACTAATGTTTTCCATGGGTTGAGCACTGTTTTATGTACTGGTATCTGCACCGTGCCGTGGCAGGGTGGGCTCCCTGGGAAGCACACTCTGAGACAGGGTTTAGTGTGCAGGAAGTTTTTTAGGGGTGCCACTGGGATCAACATCTGCGGAAGAGAAGGAAAGGAAGAAGCAAGGGCAGAGGAAGAAGGGAAGCTGTGATGCAGCCCAAAGGCAGCTTCAACAAACTCCAAGATGCTCGAGAGCTTGAACGGTCCTTTCCCAGCTGTCCTGAGTTGGGCTGAGATGGATGGGCCTTTGTACTCTTGCATTGCTCAGCCACTGGTAGGGGCCACCCCAGGAATGGGGTTAACTTTGGGCACAGTACCTCGCTAAAGCTGAAGCAGTGCCTGAAGGGGCTGACAGCTGAAACCTGTTTCTGCCAGCAGTTCTCCCAGCATCTGAGGCAACTAATACTTTATTGAAGGGTTATCTGGGTGGCCTATTGCTGAGTTCACCATATACTGTGAAAAATCACAACAACCCAGTGATGTAGACAGCATCTCCATTTCACAGATGCGAAAGTGGGGCTGGATGTGAGGAGCATTTGACCAAAGTCCTACAGCTAGGTTTGAACTCCTCTGACTCCACAGCTGATGCTCCTGTCACCGTGCAATGCTCACTCCTTCCAAGCAGGTGGACAGGGACTCACACTGTGCCCCTCACCTAGCAAAGGCTGGGCACACAACCGACCGTAAGTACCTACTCTTAGTTGAAGTAACAGGATGACAGAAGGAAGAGGCAGTAGTTCTCAGGTTAGTCCGGGGACTGAGTGGAGCACACACCACGTGTACTCACCTCTACCTTCACTGAGGGGCTACGCCTCATCCTAGGCCACATTCAGGAACCCGAGATAGTACCAGAGCTAGGACTTGTGCATGGGGTTGTCTAATTTAGCAAATAAAAATACAGGACAACAAGTTAAATTTAATGTCCAGATAGACAACAATTGATTTTTTTTAGTATAAGTATTTCTATGCAATGGTTGAGACATAGTTCTACTAAAAAAAAAAAACAAAAAAAATTTGTGGTTTATCTGACAATCTGACATTCAAATTAGCTAGGTGCTCTGTATTTTGTCTGGCAACACTACTCATGGATGAAGAGGAAGGCCTCCGACCCTATCTACCAGGTGATTTCAATGACACGGAAGGTTCCTCACACCAAACTCTTTCTTAGCCTGTTGTCTGAAATCCATTTACCTACACCCAAAGTTTCTTCTTGCACAGTTAAAGCTACTGTTCAGTGTAGAAGAATATACATAAGCAAGCACATATGGGGAGGAGGGACAGCCAAGAATGAACATTGCCAAGGGGACGAAGGGCTCAAGGAGAAGAGAAGACTGATGGTGTGCAGGCAACCTTGCGAGCTTCTTCACGTTGCTTGGTGCAGCTCTATGAGGAGGAAGGTCCAGTCTTTCAGGATTGCTGGGCAGGGAGACAGGCTCATGGGCAATCCTCTCTCTGGCCCCTCCCCATGAGTAAGCCCCTCTCCAACAACAACCAGCTGCACCCATGGCCTGTTTGTGGGCCACCAAGAAGCCTGGTGTCCCAGTGCCATTGCATCTGGAATAGTCCCAAGTTTTGCAAAAGTCCCAGCTTCCCACTCAGAGTCTTCTTATCCTGAAGCTGACCTAGAACTTGAGTTTCTTAGCAGCTCTGTGATAAGAGAACAGTATGCAGACAATCAAAATGCTAGCACAAGTGACTTGAACTTCTTCCTTTTCTCCCAACTTTCTAGATGAACCATTCCCTTTTATTACTCAGAGATTCATAAAAATGCATAAGTGAATGCAGCAGCTTAAATAGTTTTCTTTTAGGGGTTTGGCACTAAATACATTAAATGAATTCCCTCAGCCCTTTGACAAGAAGCCATTAGATATGGACTATTACTTGCATTATCATTACATTAGTGGGTCATTATGAAAAATAAAAGTTCTAATCAGCATGAACATTTATAAAGTGCCATGATGGGGAATATGGCAGGCTGGGCTGTCTCAAACATCGAAACTAACCACAGTGAGTAATGACTTTGAACAAGAAAAAGGTTGAGCACATAGAATTGCTTTAACAAATCCCACTCAAAGTCATTAGCAATTAAAGGCTTTAGGGAGAAAGAGGAGGTCCACCCCCATCTCTCCAGCTCAGTGAGAGAGTTTTCTGCGCTCTCCTTGTTGACCGGTGACAACACTCAACTGTTTTTACATCCTCACCCAGCCTCCAGCTGGAACAAGAGGACCCTCTAAGGTCCTCACAGGTTCCAGGAAGCCTGGGGGTCCCTGAGAGGCAGCTAAGGGGCTGCAGTGGGAGGTGAGGAGCTGCCACATGAGCGGTGTGGTGACCCCTCCACCCCTGCTTTGAGCCTGCCCTTTCCAGCTCATCCGTTTAGTTTTTATTGTGATCCTCTTTATGAGTTACTGACTATTAGGAATGAGCTACATTCACTTCCCCTGGTTTTCCCTTCAAGGGCAAACCAGGCAGTTACTAATACAAGGTGATTTTAAAGTGACCAAGCTACCTACTTGTCATGTTGCAGGGGACTCTCTTGTGTCCATGGAAGTGTGGGTAAATCACAGGGGCCAGACTCCAGGGCTGGCACCACAGCTAGATCAGGTGGGAAGAGCGACCAGAAATAGATAGAGTCAGTGGGCAAGGGGCAAACTATGCACGCAGTGGAGCCTAGGATCTAGCAGAGAAGCTGACCCATCCCTGGGAGCAAGGGCTCCCTCAAGGGTGAGGGCTGCATTTGGAGGCAAGGATCAAGGTGGGCATGAGACAGGAAGGTTATCATTGAAGGCTTGACCTCAGGGGTCCTTCCATTCTCCTCTGGGACGCTCTCCCTGACTTCCCAGGGGAAGTAGCCCATTCCCCATGGGACCCACTGAGTCCTGCACAGACTCTTACTGAATACATTGTAGTGTCTTATTGCACTTCCTTGTTTCCATCAATTAGACTGTGACCTCTGCTAGGGAAGGGGAGTGTCCACATCAACTCATTCATCCATCCATCCATTTATCCATTCACTCATTCAATCATTAATTGTCCCAACAGATTGATGGTCAACATGTTCCTTTAACGGTGCCAGGTACTTACATTGTCTCTGTATATCCAGCACTTGAAACAGAGCTCAGTGCCGAGTAGGTAGTAAATGAATGTTGATGAATAAAGGCACAGATGACTGGGACCTGTTCTGTAAACAGGGCTTTGTGCCCGGGCAGCCCAGTTGCTGGGAGCAGGTGGTGTAAGAGGGAAAGGATGGTGGCATGGTGATGGAAGTCTCAGATTCTGGACTGACACAAATGTCCCAAATGACCAGAAATGCCTTCCTCACTGGTCCATCCCATTAAATTAAAACTCTTTTATTGCCAGTACTGTTACTTTTCTGGAATAAGATATTTTCTTCTGTGTGTTGCTAGTATTTACTAGGGTCATTTTTACCTCATTTTAGGTACAACACAATTTCTTTTGAGTTTTCCTTTCCCCCAACTGAGCTTCCTCTGAATTATCTACCTGCTTTATTTAGCAAACCCTCAAGTAGCCTTTGAGAAGGGAAGGGCTCCCCATGTGTCTCCACAGCACTGCCTGCTCCAGAAAATCCTCTCAACCCGCTTCCCTGGGTGTGCCCCGTTCTCTCTCCTGCTTTGTTTGAGGTATCTAGTCCTCCTGCTTTTCAGTAACAGCCCAACAACGCTTTGCTGGGTTTTTGCTATTTCTACGATATCCTTTTCCTAATAAAAACAACCTGTATTGCACACTGCATTTTAACTGCAGTTAAATTCCTCCTCCCTTGCTGTGTGTTCAGCAACATTAGGGCATCCCAGTTATTGTAAGTTATTATATGCTTAGTTGAACTTATTAAATTCAATGTTTCCAGTTTTGTTGATTTTCATTTTTGCAATGGATTCCGTGCCCCTTCATATGTATTTTTGCAGCAAGCTTTTGAAACCAGCAGGGAGCACAGGGAATTAGACCTCACCAGAGGGTGACAGGTGCAGGGTGTCCTGGGAAAAGGTCTTCCCAGAGTCTGCATTGTGGCTCCAAGCATTTTGTCACCCCATGTCCAAGTCCACCTAACTAACTCCCAGACACGAGGCAGGCTTCTTGTGGAAAAGAGTTTTGCAACGGTAGCCATCATGCAGGCTGGCACTCTCACTCACGGGCAATGATTACCATCAGGCAGAATGTTCTGTAACACCATCTGTCCCACATGGGTGGGATGTGTCGGAAAGATCGTTCTGCCGGCTCCAGGAATGATATTCTTTGAACCCAAGAAACCCTCCTGTGCTTGGAAGAGGCATTGGAATCTTGCCTGGAACTTGTTAAATTGCAGAAGGCTGAGCAGAGCATGCAGACAAAACTGGAAATGTGTTAGAATTTGCCACCATGTCCTCCAGCTGGGGGCTGGACAGCCCGGGGCCACGTGCTGCTTGAGGACCAGCCTCAGCCGGTGGAAAGCAAAGTTGCATTTCCCACCACCCACCAGTGTCTGCTGAGACAGTTGAGAGATTTCGTCTAAGTAGCCCCTTGGGAGTCTGCTTATTCCAATGATGCAGCCTTGGGAAACCAACTGGAGCACTTCTCTCTGAGAACTGCCTTCAGCTACGATCCTTCCAGCAGGTGCTGTACAGGCCCCAAGTGTGCTGGGCAGAGCACCTGACGGTGCCATTCGCTTCTCCCAGAAACCCTGTGTCTTTAGAAACCATCGTCTCCCTTACACAGATCAGGCCATATTAGGCTCAAAGACGTTGTGGATTTCCCTGTGGTTCCTCCACTCCTATGGGCCAGAGAAGGAGTTTGAAATCAGGGCTCTCTGATGGCATAGTTGAACTCTATCCACTCACCCAGGTGTCCTATCTATAGTCACTGTGTAAATATTTACTGAGATGACACCACGTGTCAGGTGCTGTACTAAAAGCTTGGTTACAGAGGGTTTAGTAAAGACATGTCTTCTGATCTAAAAGAAATCACAATGTGGGAAACAATCCCTTAGATAAACTATTCCAAGATGGGAAGACCATCAAGGAATGGACAAGGTGCAACAGGTATGTGGGAGTAGGAAATGGTCTTTCTGGGGACATTAGAGGTGTGAACCTCTTTCACAGAAGGTGAGCTTTGAAATGACTCTTCCAAGATAACAAGGAGTCATCAAGACCCAAAAGAAAGGGAAGTTGTTTCAGGCAGAGGAAAAACCCCATGCAAAGGCCGGGAGAGAGGAGAATGTGCAGCCTGTTGGGTGAGTAAAAATGGTCCAATGTGACCTGGATTCCAGAGGCAAGGTGCACAGGCTGGGGTGTGAAAAGGAGCCAGCCTCACTCATGTCCAGAATGAACAGCACTTTGAGCCTAATCTGGCAGTTTTGGTTTTATGGGCCCTGAAAGCAATCTATTTTACAAAAGAGAAAAAAAGGGCATATTAAGTATTTTTAATGTAATCAGAATAAGTGTGCAATTTTCTAGGGGGACAATTTTTAACCACACCCCTCATTTGGAGGTCCACTCACATGAACAGGAGTCACATTTGTCTCCACCCCTCATAATTTCTATGTGTCATCAGAAATAACTGTAGAAATTCAGTTCTCCACCAATTCCTGTTGACAAACAGCCAGTCCCCCAATCTTCAATTTGACTGAGATTGATGCCTTTCACGTGACTCGGGAAGCTCTCACAGGCACGTCTCTCTCGAAAGCTTCAGCCCGAAAGGATGATCTTGTAGGCCTCTGTTAATTTTATCTGGCTGGAGCACTGGGGAGCACATTCCATTCAAAAAGACGTCTATTAAGTTGTCAGTCACGATATCATTTGCCTTAACAGTGTTTAGTATCTACCGAGCGGAAGCTGACAGACAGCACAAAGGCACTCTGTGAGGGAGACAGCATGCTAATTAGCACAGCACCCTCCACGCACCTCCCTGGTTAGGAAAGCTGGAATCATAACATGTCTGTCTGCACACTTCTTTCAAAGACTTCAGGCAAGGAAGAGTTGGAAGTTTGCTATCAGAGCATCCTAAGTTCCTGCACAAAGAATTAGGCAGTTTTCCTGACTGGCACACGTAGGTGGGGCTGGACACAACCAGCCCAAAAAGAAACATCCCTCCCAAACTGACAGAATGGGGTGACAGTTCATTTTATGTGTCAATTTGACCAGGCTAAGGGTTGCACAGATAGCAGGTAAACCATTATTTCTGCATGTGTCTGTGGGGGTGTTTCTGGAGGGAATCAGCAGTTCAATCAGTAGACTGAGTAAAGAAGATCCACCCTCAAGGATGTGGACAGGCATCATCCGATCACTGAGGGCTTGAATAGAACAAAAAGGCAGAAGAATGGCCAACCCACTGTCTCTGTTGGCCAACCCACAGCCATCCTCTCCTGTCATCAGTGTGCTGGTCCTCAGGCCTTTGGACTCAGATAAATTATAGAACTAGCTTTCCTGGTTCTCCAGATTGCAGGTGGCAGATTGTGGGACTTCTCTTGCTCTTCTCTCTCATATATACATGGAGAGAGAGAGAGAGAAGAGAGAGATGTCTTTTTGGATCTGTTTCTCTGGAGAACCCTGACGGACACAAATGAGGTAAGATGCAAACAGTGCAAGCCATAAGGCTCTAGGAAATGCTTTTCATCCAGGACGCAGGAAGGCTCAGCAAGGCTTAAACGGAAGTACTGAGAACCACTGCAGCAAGAGAGAAGGAAAGGAATTCCTTTCCTTCCAAAAGAAACAGGGCTACCTGGCAGAAATACCTACATTCATCCGTGTGATGATGATTATCATCATTGTAACAGAGACTGCTGCTTCAGGTCTGTGTTCTATATGCCGGGCACTGTGATGGTGCTTCACACATGCTATCTTATATTCACAGCAGCCCATCAGCCCTGCTGGGACAACGGTGTTATCATCTCCATTAGACAGATGATAAAATAGTGCTCTGAGAATTCGCTGGTCACAATGATAGTACATAGCAGAGGTTCTTCAAGTTGGGTTGCTCTGCTACTTATATTTTAGAGTTTAAAGTTGTCTACGACACCCAATGCACTTTCACATCTATCATCACTTCTGACTTCCTGTGAGGTGGATGGGACAGGTGTTATAATTCTAATTTTAGAGCTAAGAAAACGGAGGTGCAAAGAAATATGGTGCTTTTTACTTTCGATCACAATGGGCTAGCCAAGATCAAGGTGCCATCTCCTTCCTCTCAAGGCGTCTCTCCAGGTCACAAGAGGGCCTAACAGCACTAGACCAGTCATTATGTGAGCAGGAACACCCAAAGACAAAAGGATAATTCTCATCACATGAACAGAAATTTGAAAATAAGAAGAAAACCTATCACAGAAATCCAGGTGCAGAACCTAGTCACTCATGACATTTGCTATAATTTATGGAGATCCCTGGAGAGTCCCAAGAGAGTCCTGGCACCTGCTATGGGTTTGGATAGGTGGGCTCAGTTCTGCACCGCTTCTCAGCATTTTCCAAGGACATTGTACTCCCTCACACCACTCAAGGGAAGCCTCTACTGAGAGGTCCACCCTAGCCTGGGCAGTCAAAACGGTCTTGTGGTCCTCTGAGTCTCATCTCAGGTTGAGGGTCCCTCTATGTGTGGCCTTTCTGCACTAAGGCACTTCCTCCCTTGGGTGTCCCTTGTCCTGGGTAGCTACCTCCATTAGTCCTGATGAAATTAACAACAAGCCATGAGCCTGCCCTCAGCATCTATACAAGGAAGCAAAATGCACCAAGCTAGGCCTTTGCAAACACACATCTGAATGCCAAGGTTTACTGAAGAATGTGTAACCCCTAGCCTACCTATCTCCTTATGCAAATAACAAATGATTATATTAGTCTGACAAATGAGGCAACTGAGGCCAAGAAGAACAAAGGGAGGTGCTTAATGCTATGAAGTGGGCTTGAGGGCCTGGAACTCCCGTTTCGTTTTATGCCAGTGGAACAGCTCTTCTGTTGTTTTGGTTTCTATATTAATTGAGGGACACAAAGTTGGGAAACTACTCAGGATGAGACCCCTCCGGGGTAAGCAAAGGTCTTGAAGCAGTGAACCTTCCTCCGGGGAGTAAAGTAAAGGTCCCCTGTGACAGGGAGCTGGATGGGACATAGACACTGGCTTCTCATCCTCAGGTGGTACAGATGAGGCAGAGGCTATGGACATGAGCTCCTCTTGTCATGCACAGAGGTGTGCTATGTGTTGTACTTGCCCAGCAGGGCTATATATTGGGTTTCTGGGCAGCAGAAGCTGCTGGCGCCAACTGGCTCAACTTGTGGGGTTGTGCAAGCACTCTAACCCAGTGGGCAACCTCGCATCAGTGCAAGATGCTGTTAGCAGCTGTCCTCTGCACTGGCCAGGCTGAGAGGTCCTCTTGCTTGTTATTATTGCCATTATTCTCCTATGACAGGCTGGCTTCCTAAAACTCGACCGTAGTGACTTCTGGAATACACAGCTACAGCCATGCTTCCTCTAAAACAGCCCCTACAATGAACCTGTCCCTGTCATTCCTGCCTGTGCCTTCCTGAGAGTGGTGCCAGCACCGTCCCTGGAACCACCCAATTCTGCTGATGGTAGTGTCCATCTGGTTAACGGAAAAGGCAAAGAAGGACTGCACGAGGCCAGGTGGGACCCATCCCAGTAGGCATGTCCATCTCAGTAGGTATGAGGCAGAATTTGGGACAAAGTCCAGGTCCAGGAACTGGGCCTAACACAGGAGTGAAAACCCCACCTCCTCTCAGGCTCACTCTGTGACAAAAACCACAGTTGAGGCTGGGGTAGAGGCTAGAATGCCCCTTTCTGCACTCTAATCATGTCTTCTAAGGCCACCATCACCTGAAAAGCCTTTCCTGATCTCAGCAGTCCACAGCCATCTCCAGCCCTGGTCGGCCACACAGAGGCGTTTTATATGAAGGAGCCTTTGAGCCCTTGGTCACCAGTAAGCTCCCATTGCTGTCACTGGCATAACTTGAGCATCTCTGAGTCTCCTTCCTTGATGGAGACCACAGAAAAGGTTTTAATTAAGTTAAGGAGGGGTTTCTTGTCACTCAAAGGTGCCTGAAATTTGTCTGGGAGTATGGTAGGAACCCAACAATGGCAGAAGGCACAGTAGTATGTAGAATGGGGAAGATTTTGCAGTTAGGTGGTCCTGAGTTCAAATCCTGACTTTGCCACTTAAAAGCTATGTCCCTTAACAAGCTATTTAGCAGAAGAGTATAGAACAAAACAAGCTACTCAGCTATATGAGCTCCCTGAAATGGGGGCAGTTGTGCTCATCCAAGTATTTTTTGGAAATTAGGGGCAAATAGTAAAAGGATCTCTAGGCTGCCTAGACAGGGGTTCTCAATGTGTGGTCCCAGGACCATAGGTCAGTATCATCTGGACACTTGTTAGAAATGCAGATTCTCAGGTTTTCCTCAAATCCACTGAATCAAAAACCCTGGGGATGGTACCCATAACCCTGAGTTTTAACAAGCCCTCTGGGTGATGTTGAAGCATCTAAAGTTTGAGAACCTCTGTAGGCTCCTCAGTAAATGCTAAAATGCCAGTGTCCCCTCCCTCCTTATCCAGAGACAAAAGAATGACCTTCATCTGCACTGGGTAAAAAATACAGAGCTGAGGTAAGGAAGTGGCCAGTGGCCAGACAAGTCATGACATAACCATGATCATTTGGGACAAGTCATTGGGCAAAGGAGGAGAGAGTGGTTCTACTCACTTAAACCTGAGCCGAATACGTCCAACTTGATCTAGTCCAATAAGGATTTTGCTGTTACACAGAGTAATGAACTCACCTTAAAAGCAGGCACTCAATGCACACTGATAGAGTCAGAGCTAATTAAATATGGGCTGCCATGTGTATTTCTTCAGATCCGCTTTCCCCTAAGACAGTGGTTTTCAACCCTGGCTGCACATTAGAACCACCTGGGGAGCTGTGAAAACTCCAGATACCCAAGACGCACCCCAGAAAAACCACATCAGCACCTCAGTGGAGGGGGTGATACCCAGGCATGAACAGTTTTCAGAGCTCCCCAGGTGATGCCAATGTGCAGCCCAGGGCTGTGACTACTGAACCAGGTGGATCGGCCTGCAAGGCTGGGGACATGCAGGCTAGCAGAAGTGGAGCCCGGACCCTCGTCTTCATGCCACAGACCCCACCAATCTCATTGCAGGTGGGAAGTTGGCTCGAGGGTGGGAAGTCACTTAGACATCACAAAAACCTTTAGAGAAAGGAAGGACAAACGTTATCATTTCAGTTTTATGGATTAAAAATATAGCATTGCCACCTGAGATCCCAAGATCTTGCCTGAGCTGCAGGGTGGCCAGGAGGTGAGCTGAGGCTTGACCCAGGTCCTGGTCCTCTGCAATGCAAGCTCACTCTACTGGGACATGCTCTCTTTCCCTTCTGCTTCGAAATCTGCCAGATGCTGTGTACCTACCATATGGCAGCCATTTCTCATCCTTAGTGACCATGCTGCCAGAGAGGTATAATTACATTTTACAAAAACAAAATTCAGGTACAAAACAGAAGTAATTAACTTGCCCAATATCACATTGATAGTAAATGAGAGAGCTGGAGTTGGACCTGGATCTGTTTTTGTCCTAAATATAGTGTTCTCTCCACTAAACCACACTGCCTTTCTTGGAGAAAGGACATGAGAAAATGCCAACACAGACTCTTAAAATGGACCTCAACTTGGAGCCATCACAACAAAGTATCACAAAACCAAAAGAGACACATCTTCTACTACTTCTAATTTTTCATATTCCTCTATCTTGTCTACAAGGCCTGGCTGAACCAGAAGCAGAGGAGGCCACACTGACCTTGGTGAGTGTAGGGACAGCACAGGCATGGGAAATGGCTCAAAGCAGAAGCCATTCAGAGGGAGTGTCCCCATGCTTGCAGGAACCACCAAGATCCAGGATAAGGTGTTTTTTGTTGTTGTTGTTTGTTTGTTTTTTGAGACAGAGTCTCACTCTGTTGCCCAGCTAGAGTGCCGTGGCGTCAGCCTAGCTCACAGCAACCTCAAACTTCTGTGCTCAAGCAACCTTCCTGCCTCAGCCTCCCAAATAGCTGGGACTACAGGCATGCGCCACCATGCCTGGCTAATTTTTTCTATATATATTTTTAGTTGTCCATATAATTTCTTTCTATTTTTAGTAGAGATGGGGTCTCGCTCTTGCTCAGACTGGTCTTGAACTCCTGAGCTCAATCCACCCACCTCGGCCTCCCAGAGTGCTAGGATCACAGGTGTGAGCCACCGCGCCCGGCCTAGGATAGGGTGTTGACATGGCTTCTAATTCCTGGTAAATTTGTCCTTCATATTTGAGTCTCAGAGTGAGGTTCCCATGGCTACCTGGCTTCCCTCAGCCCTGATCCCAACACACCTCCCCAGCTGTGCTGTCTCAGGGAACCTGGAATGTGCACCTGTATCAGGTGGCCTCTGACCCCAGAAGGGTGCTGCTCCCCAAGCACTGGCCTGGTGGCTGGATGGGGCTCCAACCTTGCCAGCCCTGGTCCAGCAAGTAAAAACCAGACAGGTGGACGAATACAGAAAAGGATCCACAGAAAGCAGTGCTGTGGGGAAACAAAGCTTGTTTCCTTTTTGGCCTGTCCCTGTCTCTTTTCACAAAGCATTGTCTTCCTTTCAGGTACACGTATCGCAGGAGAAATCTGCTATCTGCCATTTTGGGTATTCTCAATATTCACAGCCCACGCTCTTTTGTATTGTTATATTTTTGTCCCTGTGGAGAAATGTCTGGTCTCAGAAAATTGGGCAAGGGTAAATAATTTAAGGGAAGGAGAGCTCCAGACTAGGGGGCTTCTTCTTGAAGAGCCCCCTCCTATGCTGCACTGGCCACTGAGAGTCTGTGTGTGCCTATGTGTGTGTCGTATGTTTTTGTGCTTGTCATGCTTTCCTTATGGGTTCTGCTAAACAAGCAAGCAAGCGAACAAAATACCTATTGTAATAGAGAAGACAAAAGGATTGTAATTGCACAGACCTGGATTTAAATTCCAATCCTGACGCTGCTTAACCCTGCTCAACTCACACAATCATTCTGACATTGCTTCTTCATCTGAAAGAGGAATAGGGATGCAGTGTCTGCTCTACTGATGTCTGCCTCACGGGGCTGGGTCAGAATTAAGTGAGGAAAGACTGAGGAGTGATCAGCAAAGCATTCTGTAAATATCGGAATAGTCATGATAACAGTTAGTATTATTTTGTCTTTTTGTGATTTGTAAGGTGTATGCCATGCACATTCAACTCACATCATTACTACCCCTAACACACCACAATCCCTTTACCATCTCTGCCGTCAAGAGCTTATGGTCAAGTAGAAAGGCATTCATACCAGAGGATGCTAAGTGGTGGGTGCTAAGCTAGAGGGAAGGAACCTCCCAGCAAGAACTGCAGGTTCCAGAGGAGAGGCACCTAATCTAGTCTGCTGTCCAAGAAGGCTTCATGGAGGAAGTGATCCTTGAGCTATGCCTAGAAGGATGTATACAAATGATGCAGGTTGGCGAGAACTTTCCAGGCAAGAAACAGCATGTGTGATGGAACAGAGCAAAGATACCATGGATGTTATATTCAAACAAATATCTTATATTTGGAACTTCAGTAATCTGATATTTGCAAAAGTCGTCAGCTCCTTGCCTAGGTGATTCTATTTCATTGGGCTCCTGAGCCCTGCTGGGGCTGGGACAGGAGGAAGATGGAATTCTCTTCGCTCCTAATTACAGAAGAATCTCTCATCAGCGATCCTCTCTTCATAATAAATTAATTGGTATCTCCAGTACCAAGCCCACGTCCTGGCACATGGTTGGTTGTTAATAAATATATCTTCAAGCTCCGACATAACCTAAAGGCAGCAGACTACAATTATGATCAAAATAACCCTAGAGTATCAAACAGTCCCACACATTTATAGTCATGTCATTTATAAACCGACTTTAGTTATCTCTTCAGTGACCTGTCATATTTTCTGACACCCATTCTCCACAGTCAGACCTGAAGTTAAACTCAGCTATCCCTGCTCCATCCATCCACAACACCCACTCCTCAAAGCCTAGAGTAAGAATAGCTGCCATTCATTGGCCACCTGATACCTGCCAGGACTGTGCTCAGAGGATTCCTTAAGCTTTCCCATCCATTTCTCACAACTATGAAGAGAAGTTAAAAGTCACCATGTTTTACAGATGAAAACACTAAAGCTCAGAGAGGCCATGTGATTTTTCCAAAGTCACACAGTTGATTAATAAATACAGCATCAAGATTCCAGCTCACGTACCTTTGTCCCCAAAACCTGTGTTCTTTGCTACACTTTGGGTCAAGCTTCCACCTGTGTTAAAATCAAGGTACATGACCACAGACCAAATAATAATCAAAAGAGTAGCAACAAAAATAGCTACTATATATTGAGTGTCACACCTCTCACTGACAAGGCACAGTAATAATTATCATCACCTTAATCCATACAATTCCTATGAGATAAATACCATTCTCTCCATCTTACAAATAAGGATCTAGAAGCTCAGAAAGTTTAAGTAACTTTCTCTAGGATTGCCTAATTCCAAAGCCTGTCCTCTTGCCATAAAACCACATCTTGCCAAGCACAAATACAGTGAAAATCAAGGGGAAGGTTTGCCAATTGTCTTCAATAGGAATCCAAGATCCTGTTGGGGCATGATGACTAAGTGTGATATATATTTTTAATTATTAGAGCACTGCTATCTATCCAGGTCATTTCAGGGACACTCGGGCTGATAGGCATAATGAGCCTCACTTTATTTAATAAGCTCTGAGGGAACCGCTCACTAAGAATGAAAGTGACCCTCATTCTGCCTTCCTGGATCTGAAACCTTCAAATCTTCTTAAGTCCAAGGTAAATAATGACTTACTCATATTAATGCTCCAAGATAGAGATCTAAATCTCCTAAGCATATATCTGCATTCACCAATGCTCTCAAGATGAACAACAGAAATATAACTTAGTTTGGGGTTATAAGATTTTAGAGATTAGAGTTTAAGCCAGATTTCTGAAATGGAGGGGCTCCAGACAGGAAGAGACTCACAGAACAAAGGCACCCTGCAAAAAAATATGGTTGAGCCATATACTCCAACCTCAGTGTCTTAAAATATTTCCACCAGATTGGTGTCTCCATTTGTCAAAAAAAAATAATGTTATTGTTCCACGCAGTTGTGTGTGCTCTGCTGTGGTTCTATTCTCAGGATATGACAAGGCAGAGCTGCAGGCTGTCCCTATGGCTCTGCAGTATCTTCTCCCACTTCCTCCCTTCAGCTGCTTTTTCTTGATGTTCTAGAAGTTTAGGTGCTCACGGATTTCTTCTGCCCATACTAGTTTGTAGAGACTGTGAGAATATAAACACAGTGGAAATGACACATTGGGTCAACCTCATTCTTTGAGGACGGCCACAAAGATTACACTGGGAAAAGTGTGATGGAAACTTACCAGGATTTCCCGAAGTGTGGGCCACAACAGAGGGATGGGGTGCTATTAGGGACATCAAAAGGGTTCCAGAATCAATAAGTTTGGGAAACACTGAACAAAACAAAATTAAACAGGTTTCTTTACTAAGATGTCAGAGTCTTTGACATGCAAATGTGTATTGTATAATTCCATGAGATGAATATTTTACCCAGAATATCTCCAATATATCTTACTCTTTTGAGAAGCACTACTCTGAACTGTTTTTATGTGGAATACCCTCTTGAAAACACTATCTAAACCTTTCTGGAACCCATTTTTGTTTGCAAAGTGAACACTATTCTGGGGCAAGGAATTCCATGTGCTCTATATTCTAAAATGTTCTTATATTCACCTTCCAACGTTCTACGTACAAACCAGCTTGGGAAATTCTTCACAAGCCATCATCTAGGGGGTTGCTGCATGTATTTTGGAGTTTTTGATGAATATTATGTTCCCTGATGGATTAGGGGAATGACAGCTCATGTATCTTGGGCACTAAATGACAACTGCTCCCTCCGCCCTATCCTGCTTCCCCCAGCCCAGCTCCACACTGACGATCAGCATTGCACAATGCATTGCCTGGTGGCCTCTGTGCTGTGCTGGGAGAAATCTGCAGAGGATGCTCAGCAAGTGTCAAGTTATCTTCTCCTAAGTTGATTTCCAAGTGATAATCCCCTCTGCCCAAAGAGGCTTGATTAAAAATCCAAACGTTCTCAGCTTTGGCAGAGGCAGTGTTTCTATGGAAACATTATTTTATAAGCAACGTCTTAATTTAGTTCTCTGGACCACTTGAGTGGCCTTATGAGCCCTGCACATGGTTACTCTTCCCAAGGAGCCAGTTGCCTGGGGTGGGGGCTGGGCACTAGTCCTGACTCAGAGAAGAGATGCCCTGTCTGATGTCAGCTGGGGCACAGGGAGTCGGCCAAGAAAGAGATGAACAGACTTGGGCAACAGAGAGCTCTACAACTCCAGCAGAAAGATTTCATCTATGTCCAGAAGGGAAATATCCAGCTCAAAGTATAAGCATATAAGTAAGGAGGGAGGGGGTAAAGGCATATTCAGTGCCTACCACTATATGATAAATTGATAAATGAGGAAATTGGGAAGTTACATCCTGGAGATTCCATAAGTAAGTGATGGAATTGGGACTTCAAGTCAGGTGAGAGTTAGCTCTAATTTCAAGTCAGTTGTTCATTTGACTCTAACTACAGCCAGTTACCCAAGGACCATGGATGGGAGGGAGGAGAAACTCCATCTAAGCTCTGACCCATCCCCAACGTCCAAATTGCAGCCAGTGTGTCCTATTGCCTGCAAGGTGCACTGTGGCTATTCTAGTAAGGAGCATAGGTAGTACTCTCTCACGTCCAGAGAGAACATCCCAGGTGTTCTGCCCTACACTGAAGCACCCTGCATGGGGTACCTCTATTCCTACCTCCCCAGCTTTTCAAGTACTGTGCAATGTGCTTGGCCTCCTGGCAACATGAATGCCCTGCCATTCTCCAGGAGTCAACCTTCAGACTGAGAGGGACCTGGGCCTTCCCGAAACATAATCTTTGGCATGTTTCCACCCAGTCCCTGCTTATGGATTTACCACGTGCCAGCGCCCTTCAGGTCTCTCTGGAGACACCTTGGGTACAGACACAAGCAGCCTGAGCGTGGACCAGAACCTTGTCTATAATTCTACTGAAGAATCAGGCCTCTGTGTGGTTTCAAAGGCAGTAGATAGATGCCTGCTCTATTTAGAAAACATTTTGCGGGTGCACCCCATCTCCATTTAGAAATCCTTTAAAATGAAGACATTTTCCAAAGACATTGAAAACACCTTTCAATACAATATCTTACATACAGGAGCTCCATGGGGTATACTAAGGGGTAGTTTTTGCTGTCTCCAAGGACTCAGACGTAATTATTAATACAAGGAAGTAATTATTTACTAGCTATGGATAGTAGTTGATTTGTTCTTGTAGGAGCTGCTTTGGATGCCCTTTTCTATTAACAATGTATTTCAACTTTAAGAAATATAAAACTGTTTTAAAAGAATTCACTTCTCTGAAACACCTATTTTGTGCTACACTTTCACATGTCATCTCATTTAATCCTCATGACACCCCTATTATATTCAACTTTCAGGCAGAAAACTGAGCCTAAGACATACTAAATAACTCCCCACTTCTAGAAAGTGGCAGAGCTAAGAAACTGGGTCTACCAAAGCCCATGGCCCATGTACTTTCCCCTACCCCACCCCTTCTTTTCTCTACATTTTTTCAGTGCAGAATTATTTTCTCTTCTTTTCCTGCATGGAGAGATTAAGTAGGTTTACAAAATATTTTTAGAAGATTTATGCATTCTAAGTGAGGTTACCTGTATTAGCTTGACAAAATAAGAAGGAAGGTGCATATGGATCTATTTATTATTCACCTTCAAACACACACAAAAGAATTAATTATTTAAGTGCTATCAGTAAAATAATAGAAATCAGAGGCAAGCATTTCCCCTTAAAGTGAAGAGTCTTTTACATTCTTTCCTCCTGTTAAACTTCAAACCAACATGATGAGTTATGTGAACTCACCATGCAGAATAGCGATATGTATCATAATTGCAGCTCTCCATGTGAGCTATCTATCAGAAACCTTAATGTAATTGCCAGACTGAATCCTAATTCATCTCTGAGAGAAGCTTATTACTTTGGGGGTGTTGTATCACCTGCTTTTAAATCACACACAAGTATAGCTGCAATGATCTATTTAGTCTTCAACATTTTAAACATCGTTGCTTGTGTCTACATTAATTCCCCATCTGCCAGCTGGTTCAGACAAGATGCTAGTCAATTGTAGGGCAGTTTTAGGCCTCGCTCTGTGCTAGTGTTCCTACCTCCATCTCTTTTCTTCCAATCCATTCTCCTCTACACAGCTGCCAGGGTGAGCTTCCTGAAACATGAAACCGTGCCATGCTCTGCTGAAAACTCGTGGGTATCTCCCCACCGCCAACAGGACACGAGGTCACTCATGATTCAGCTTTCACCGGCCTGTCCCACCTTATCTCACACCACTGCTGTTTTAAGCACAATTATAGACTAGAGAATGGCCAGAGTAGGTGTGCCTGTTGCCTTCAAGGGGCTGTGGATATTTATTCTAGCTGTGAACTACAAGCTTAACGACCTCTCTCAGAACACAGAAGAAAAGGACAAAAACATAAGACTCATGATAGAGAAAATGATAAATACAGAAGATTGCAAACAAACACATAATTTGTATTCCAGAAGAAAGCATCAGTGTACAACATATTCTGTAGAAGCAACAAATAAAGGTTTTAAAAAAGAAATTTGCTGAGCCAAAAAAATAACCTAAAAGGATCATTGCATTTAAAAGTAAAATCCTTGAGGAAACTCACTCTTAGCAACCATCTTCAAAAATTTTGATTTGAAAGGACAAAAAATAGCCTAGTAAGTACCCAAGCAGAAACTATAAAATAGGTTTGCTGCCAAAGAAATAAAGTCCAGCTGCCTCCAGAATTCTCCTGTGGTACACTAAATGCCATGACACAGAGCTATCAAGTTCTGAGGGACAAAAGTTGTTGTGACCCAGTCAAAGTATGGCAGCCAAGGCCATGGGAAGATTATCTCCCATCCCTAAACACTCGGGAAGCATGCTCTTTGGTCTTGCCGGGGGCCGGGGGAATGATCTCGGTCCAAACAGATCAAAGAGAAGAGAAATTAAGAGCTCAGGAACAGAGAATATGCTGTAAAAGGATTGTCAGTGCTAAACCCAGTTAAAGACAGAGTCCAAACATTGCTTTGAAATGGGCTACAAAGTTGCAAATGTCAAAACTTCCCAAAAACAATGATATAAAACACAACATGGGAATCTACACATGGAAACACATAGCCAGCTCTCCCTGGCCCTAAGAAAGCCTCTAGGACCCCTGAGGCTGAGCCAGGGCCCCCTTGTCTCCTCCCAGCCCTGTGCTTCTCCTTGTGAAGTACTCAGCTCAAGGCTGTGCATTAAATTTATTTCACATTTTCTTTGCCATTAGAAGAATGTGAGCCCCTAAAGGGCAGGGGCTATTGTACTTTTTTCTTTCCCCCCAATATAGTGGCATACAGTTTGTAACTGTAAATGTTCATTGAAAGAATAAATGAGGAAATACAGACACATTCCTACACTAACCCCCAGGAGACCTTCCATAAGGGCATAACCTCCGATTTTCCAGTCAGGACTTCCATGTCTCCCTAAGGTGCCTGTTACATGGCGAGCTGCGTAATAGCCTTATTCTAGTGTGACTGCAGAGGCCCCACTGCACACTGTGGTTCTCACCACCCCTCTGAAAGTTTGCCCTTACCACTCCCACAAGGCAAAGGAGGAAACTGAGGCTCACAGAGGTCACGTGGTGCAGGGTGGAGCCAGAGCCCGGTTGGATCTCTCTGACTGCGAAGCTCACGCTCTGCCGCCACTTTCTGGCCCTAACCGTCTTCCGAGTCTGGGAACCGGTGTCAGAGACAGCCACATTGCGACATGCAGGAGTTTCATCTCTTGAGTGTCAGCAGGCCAAACTCAGCATCCATCCCACGAGGCGCCTCGCTAAGGCTGCTCGGTATGCTGTAGACGGAATTCATGTTCACCGTACATTAGGCAGTTTAGTTTATCAGGAGAACGCTGCGTTCCCTTGATGAATGGGGTCCCGGTTGCATTTACATGAGGGTGGGAACCGAGAGCGGGCTTCCTACGCGTGATAAGGAGCTTGGCGATGCATCACTCGCCATGTCGGCACGCAGAAGTCTGGGGTGATGAATGGGGCTCCAACAGAAAGAGCTCCTGGAGGCTCCAAGCTGCAACACACCAGGCCTAGCAGACCTGGTGCCTGATCAGCGGTTCAAGAACACCAGCTTGTTCAAGATCCAGTCCCTAATAAATGCATCCATTTGTCAACAGTTTACTGAGCACCTTGTCTGAACCAAAGTCTTGCTAGATTCCACACAGACAGAAGGAGGATACAGTCCTTATCTTTAACCTGCCATCTAATAAGAAGAACATCAATTATCGAGCACATACTCTGGACCAGACACTTTGCATGTAATGTTTTATTAAATCTTCACCACTTCCTTATGAGGTAGGTAAAATTATCATTTAAAGAATGGGAAACCTAAGACCAAGAAGGATTAACCAATCATCCCAAGGTCATCACAGCTAATTAGTAAAAGAACCTGGGTTTGAGGTTCTGAACTCATGTCCGACTCTAGAGTGCTTTCTAGTGACTTTTCTGCAGCTATGCAGACAATGGAAGCTCCTGACAAAAAGTACCTGCAATGTGTCCAACATTCTGCATGCTTTGTCTATCTTTATTCTCATGACAAAATAGGGGTGCACCAGACCTCTCTGTGCTATTTTTGCAACTTCTTAGGAGTTCATGATCAGTTCAAAATAAAAGTTAAAAAAATAAGTGGTAGGAAGCAACTTTATTTGACAAATACTTAATAAACATCTAAATTGGGCTCAGCTGTGTGCTGATATTGGGGAACCCGAGATGGCCATTTGGTTTCCAGAAGCTCAGGATTATAAATTTTTATATTTACTAAGGTTCACATCCTCTAAAATGTTCACACTCTCAACCTCCTGCAGAAACACTATCTACTCTTTCCCTCTGAGAATTTATACATTACATCTGCATCTTTGATTATCTCATATGTTAATCTCACGTGAGCCACTCAGCTCTATCCCCGTCCCCTGCCAAGGTCTCTGAGCTGGACATTACCCATTGCAAACTCCCCACCCTCTTTCTACCTTCCCTTCTCCACTCAACTCTGTGCCCTGGAGGCCATAGGGACCACACCAATGAGCCCCCGTGCCTTCCCTCTCCTGGCTGGGTTCAGCAAAGGAGAAGATTGATCGTAGGCACTGAAAGAAGGGAGGAGAGAGTTTGGGGTATGTACTTGCCCAGCTCCCTCCCCATAGGGTCACTGGGACGTGGCTGATTCCTTCCACTAGCAGGAAGGTCACTCTTCTGTCACGTGGCCCTCCCTGCCCAGTTTGTTTTCATGTCCCCCAATGATTCCTTCTCCTTCAGGCCAAGGGGTAGTCACTGTGTCCCACCAGGTCTAGCCCCAGAGTACCACACTCTCTCTTGTGGTTTACAACATCCTGCCCATGCTTTTGTACATAATTCCTTTATTAACCTCTCCTCACACTACCTAATTTGAATGTGCCATCTGTCTCCTGCCAGGATGCTGTCTGATACCATCTTCGACAGCACAAACCATATTTAATGCATTGTTTCATTACATATGGAATCAACCACAGAGCAGAGCCAGGCACACAGTAGGTGGAAATTGCCTGATTGGATACTTCTTCACTTGCCCAAGAGTTTGGCTTATGGTAAGTTTATTTAAATTATTTTTTTTGTAAATGTAATTCTATTTTAATTAGGAGAGCTCAATATTTCTTAACCTATTTGGGGGACATGGGTCTCCAAGGATATCTGATGAAAGCTCAACCTAGAAAAATACACAAATGCATGTTTTCATAAACATTTGCATAAATTTTTAGATAGTTCATAAACCACAGGTTAAGAACCCCTGCAATGAAACCCTTATTTATTAAAGTAAAGAATTCTATCATGGTGTGAGTACTTGCTTTCTAATTCTAAAGGCTTTATTATTATTATTTAAATGAGGATGGCACTTGGATTTATAAGTCAATGTGGTATTGTCAGGATTTGGTATGAGACACAGAAATTCTACATGTTAATAAATGACATAAGAGAAAAATAATAACAGGACTGCATATAGCCCATACTCTGACCCCAGCACTGTTCCATAATAACTGCTTTGAGGTTAGCCTGCTTCTCTCTGTCCATAAGGATCAGGAAAATCACTTTGTATCTAGGAAATTCAACTCAGGAAGGGCCAGAGAGCTGTGATTCCTGACAGTCTCCTTATCCTTACTTCCGTAGCACCTTGTTCTTAGCACTGTAATTCACGCAGCCATTGTCCCTGCCATCGGACTAGTGTTTTCAACACCTTCCCACTGTAACACACTTGACCCAGAAGGTAGACGGCAACATATTAATAATAATAATTAAACCTAGAGACCTTCTTAGGTACTAGGATGCTTTTTATATACAATATACATCAGTTAATCCTCTTGACAATTCTATCCTTTGGGGTATTATTATTCCTATTTTACAGATGGGAAAGTAGAGGCTCAGAAAGGTTAAGCAATTTGCCCCAGGTCAAATGTGTAATAAGTGGTAAATCTGTGATCTGAACCCTGGAAGTAACCTAGATTGTTACTGCCTTTCAGGGTTAGGACAATGTTGGGGGGCACTCCCACAAATCCCAGTCTGCTGGCCCTAACCCCCCACTTCTCCCCTGCTAAGAATGCACTCTGGTATGCAAGTGAGGAAGAGTGACATTATAGTGATAATCTTGAACGTGTTCTAAATTTTTTTTAAGTCAACAATTTCCTAATTATTAATACATTAGTTTAACCTTTGTCAGGGACACAGTACTTGCAACCCACCTCCTGATGTGCCCATGGTCCAGATATGACCATCCCTGTGTCCCCAGCACCCAGCCTAGCCCCTGGCATAGCTCAGGCTCTCAATGAGCATTTCAATGAATGTATACAAAGGTACGTGAATGAATGAAGTTGAAAAAGATGGCCCTTAAGTCTTCAAGGCAAGGTCATTAGAAAAACTTTTGGCAAAGGGAGAAGCAAGTGATGGGGACCAATCTAGACTGTGCCTCCCTTTATGCCACCGAATATCCCTCCCTGATCCCCAATTCCATCTGCTGGGCCCTTTGGAACACAGAGAATATATTAATATATCACAAGCAGACACAGCTCTGTCCCTGTCTCAGCTTTGGATAGTTCTTTCGCCTTCTCATTCTAATGGAACCTAGAGGTCCCTTAGGGCATTTTGCACAGGCTTTCTAAGAGTAGAGGGTAATTTTTCTCAGGTCACAGTCTGGAGGTGGGAAGGTGTCCTGGATTCCTACTGCTACTTCTAGCCCCTTGCCTCCCTCCTTCACCCAAGGCTTCCAACTCTTTTGAAACATATCATCACACTGCTGCCACCTGCCAAAGTCCCAGTCACCCCCCAACCCTGCCATTCAGCCAGGACGTCAGCACTGACCCCCTACCTTCCTCCCCCTCACCTCTCCTGTCTTCACTGTGGGGGACTTAAACACCCATGGGAATAGTCTCTCCATAACCATGGCCTCTCAGCTCCTTGCCCTTTCCAAGCCAACAATCTCTCTTCTCCTCCCACCTTGGGCCCCCACTCCCAAGGCCATCCCTTGTCACAACCACTGAACCAGCCCCGCATGTCGATTGCAACCACCACCCCTGACCACCACCTCCTGTCCCTCTTCTAGATCACTCTAGTGTAAATGCACTGACAAGTCCTTGACGCCAGGGCCCTCCAGCCCCATGGCCGCCTGACCCTTTCACTTCCTCCCTGTCAATCATGTACCTGTGTCCTCATTTCCACCCTTTTCAGCTGAGCTGAGCACTACAATCACTCCCTTGCAAAACTGCTTCCCTTGGCTCTCCCCTTCCTTCCCTCTGGGCATTACTCCAGTCCCAGTTCAACCCAAACAATCCCTTTCAGATCCACTCCTGTGAATGTGCCCAGAGAACATCCAGCAAACGGTGCCGCCTGGGCTCAGTCTGTGCAGGAACCCGGATCTCCAGTGGGACTCAGCCCTGCGACAACCCTACCACATTTCCCCAGTGAACTCGCTGTCTCACTCCCCGTGTGATTATTTCACACCTTCTGCTCTCCGCTTAAAAAGCAACCCTCCCTCCGCAACTCCTCACTCTGGGCTGGTAACTTCATGGGTCCTTCATAAGGAAAACAGATGAAATCAAAGAACTACCACATCTTCCCACCTCCAAGTTCTCCAACTCCCTGGCACCTGCTTGCACATCCTCTGCTTTCCCCATCTCGGTAGAAACCTCCCCGCTCCTCGTGCCGACCCTCTCCCTGTGCCCTCGATCCGCCTGCTCATGGCCTTGCTCCTGCACCTGCCCTCTCTCTTCTGAAGTGTCAACTTTTTTCTCACATATAAACATGCCTTAAAATTGACTCTCTGAAACACTCCCCAACCCTGTAATCCCCCTTCCTCCTTCAGCCACTACCCCATTCTCACACATGTTCTCTGCAACCTTTCTCAAAAGAGTTGACAACGCTCACAGTTCTCACTTCCACTCCCCCCACCCTCCCTGGGCCCCTCCAGCCAGACTCTGTCCCCCGCACTCCACTGAGACCTCTCCTGCTGTGGTCGTGCGTCACCTGCATCCTGCTAAACCCAATGGCCTGTTCTCATCTTGCTCACCTTCTGAGAGAGTCACGTTGGCTTGCTTGAGCCATCATCTTCTCTAGGCCCGTACGCCACCGCACTCACCTGGGTGTCCTCCTGCCTCCCTCCTGCCGCTGGCTCCTGTCTCCTTGGCAGCTTCCCTTTCCCTGGACTCAAGGTTGGCCAAGGACTTGGTCCTTGCTCCTCTTCTCTATGTGCACTCACTTCCTGCATGCTCCCATCCTATCGGATGCTGATACCACTTCATTCCCAGGCCTGATCTCTCCCCCAAGATTCAGATTTGAACATTCAGCTGCCAACTTGACATCTCCTCTTGGAGTTCTCATGGGCTTCTCCACACGCTCTGGACTGGACTCCTGACTGCCTTCCCCAAACCTGCTCTTTGCCCGCTCTTCCCCCTCCCAGTTATGGACACTGCTACACACTCAGTTGATCAGGCTGGGCACGGGGGAGTTATCCTTAACTCCTCTTTAAACATTGCCTGCACATTGCATCCATCAGCAGGCCTGTGGCTCTGCCTTCAGCATTTTTCACAAATTCATCCACTTCTCACCACCTCCCAGCACTTTTAGCCTCATGCAAGTCCCCATCGTCCCCTGCCTGTGCTACTGTGGTGGAAGCACCTGCTGTCCCTGCTCTCATCGCTGTCCATTCCAGCTCACCCCTCGGCAGCCATCTGCCGACAACCCTGTGGCTTCACAGGTAACACAAAGTAAAATTCAGCTGTTACATGGCTCCCCTTGCTCTGGCCCCTGCTTTCCTCTCCCTCTCGTTGCCTACCCATCCCCAGTCACTGAGCAGCCACGCTAGGTTTCCACCCAGGGTCTTTGCGTGTGCTCTCCCTCTGCCTGGGATGCTGTTCTCCACCTCTTCTCACAGCTGGCATCTCAGCATTCAGATCTCAGCTCAAGAACCACCTCCTCCGAGATGGCCTCCCTGACCACCTTGATAAAGTAGCCAACCACTCCTGGTGGCTCTCTTCCCCATTAACTTATTTTCTTCATAGAGCTTATTTTATTTAACAAACACTTACAAAAGTGCTTACCATGTTCCAGACACTGTTCTAAGTATGTTATAAGTAGTAACAAATTCAAACTTCATGCTGATCACATGAAATTAGTTCTATTGATATCCCCATTTTACAGATGAGGAAACTGAGGCATAAAGAGATTAAGCAGCTTCCCCAAGGTCCTACAGCTGGTATGTGGCAGGGCCAGGATTAGCACTCAGGTTGAAGCACTGGAGTATATACCTTCTAAGGGCCATTCTGAGTGTGAGATGACATTGAAGAGAAGTTATTAGCATGGGAGTAAAGGGGTGAGAAATGCCTTAGGCTGGGTTAGGAGGAACTCTAAGACTTGCTGTGTGACCTTGAGCAAAGTCCAGTCCCCTCTCCGCTCTGGGTTTCAGTTTATTTATTGAGGAAATGAAGACTTTGGGCTTGATGACTCTTGTTAAGTGATGCCAGTGATGATCACGATTGTTTGGCAGCCTTGCTGTGGCTAGGAATTGGTGAGTGATTTGTGAATTTAACTCATGCATTGTAGACTGAGAACACTGCTACTATTATTAATACCACCACCACCAACACTACTGCTACTTATAATATGAGGATGATGGTAAGATATGCTTCGGCTTGTTGAGTGTCTCCTACTGTGGTCCTGTGCTTAACATGCTCATCTAATCCCCTTGACTGCCCTTGAAGATTACTCTCCTTCATAGGAGACTACTGAGACTCATAGAGGTTAAGAAACATCCTCCAAAGTCACACAGTCAAGAATCGGTGAGGCTAGAATATGAAACCAGGTGAACTGGGCCCCTCTCTTCACCGTACATGTTCCTCCAGCGGTTCCTACTGTTCTGTTTACATTCCCCTTAGTACTTATCACACTCCTGTATATTCGCTTATTATGTCTTTAAACCTTTCTCCCTCCCCATGCTATAGAATGAATTATGTCACCCCCAAATTTATATGTTGAAGCCTTAACCCCCAGTGTGACTGTATTTGGAGATAGGGCTTTTAGGAGGCAATTAAGTTTAAATGAAGTTACAAGGCAGGGTCCTAGGATAGGATTGGTGGGTTTGTAAGTAGAGGAAGAGATCTCTCTCTCCCTCTCTCTCCATGAGATTGCACTGTGGAAAGGCCATGTGAGGATACAGAGAGAAGACAGCCAGGAAGAGAGGCCTCCCCAGAAACCCAACCATGCTGGCACCTTGACCTTGGACTTCTAGTCTCGAGAACTGTGAGAAAATAAATTGCTGTCACTGAGGCCACCCAGTCTGTGGTACTTTGTTATGGCAGCCTGAGCTGACTAAGACAGTGCACTAGGATGTGAGCAACACAAGGGCAGGGGTCCCTGTTTATTTTGCCCACTGACGTATCCCACGTGCCCTAGAATAATGCTTGGCATGCAGAGGCACTTGGAGACATTTACAGCCTGAATGACTGACTCTCAAATGCAGCTCCTGCAGTGCTGGGTCCTCCATCTGTGAGACTCTCATTGCTATGGCTTGAATGTTTGTGTCCCCTCCAAAGTGCATGTTGAGACTCAATCCCCAATGCAACAGTGTTGAGGATGGGGCCGTCAGGAGGGGATTAGGCCATGAGGGCTCTGATGAATGAGACTAATACCTTATCAAAGGGCTGGAGGGAACTAGCCAGGCCCTCTTTGCCTCCGTACTTCCACGATGGGAAGACACAGCATCTGTCCCCTCCAGAGGGTGCAGTAACAAGGGAACATTTTGGAAGCGGGAGAGAGCCAACTCCCACCGACACCAAATCTGCTGGGACCTTGATCTTAGACTTCACAGCCTCCAGGATTGTACGAAACAAATTCCTATTATTTATAAATTACCTAATCTCAGATATTCTATGATAGCAGTACAAATGGACTAGGACACTCATAAATTAACTACCTCTCCATGACTCCAAGATAGGGTCAGCAAACTTCAGCCTGATGGCCACGCCCAGCCATGGCATGTTCTTGTGTATCCCACAGACTAGAAATGTTTTTTACATCCTTAAATTGTTGTAAAAAAAAAAGAAGAAAAAGAAGAACGACATCAACTACAACAAAAACATGTGACAGCAACTGTACAGCCCACAAAGCCCAAAATATCTGACCCTTTACAGAAAAAGTTTGCAGTCCCCTGCTCTAGGAAACTAAGGTGACAAGAGGAGTGCCCAGGCCTTGGGAGCCTCGGGGAGGGTGCAGTGCCCACACACTCTCCCTGTGCTGTTAATACCCCCTTTCCAGCCCATTAGGGGACCTAATGTGGTACATAGCAGAGTGCTCAAGAGGTTTCTTCATGGAAATTTTCTAAGAACCCATTTCTTAGGGGCAAAGACATTCTTTATTATCTAATAAAATAGTTATACTGTGAATCAGGAGTCCATGATTCAGCTAACGTGATTCCATTAGTCGTTATCGCCACTCCTTGTCGTTTAGCTTCTGTTGTGTATGGAATGTTCTTCCCTTGGCATCCATCCGCTGCGTTCTGCCAGCTTTGAAGTGAAGAGGTGCCATCCAGGCTTGCCTCCTCATAAATGCCAAGCCTGCACAGCTAATAGAAAGATGCATCCGCAAGCTCGTGGAGCAGGGAGAGGCGTCCTCCGGCTGCAGAACGTGTGTTGAAAGCGAGTGTGCACCCACAGAAGCCGTAATTGTAGTCAAACCTAAGTGTCTTCTAAGGGCAGTGTGAGAAACGTCGGGCTGCAGCACAGCAGGAGAGAGAAGGGTGGGGAGACACGGCCAGCTCAGCTTCACTCTGCTTCTGATGAGATCAAAACCATAATTAACAATCTTCCCCAAGACAGTTGCTTTTTCATTGCCCCTGAAGCATTACTGGTGTCGACTTCAAACGGTGGGCTGTGTTTCTTCCTCCTATTCAGACTTAATGAGAATTGGTTTTTTCAGGAGGGAAGGCGAGACCAAGCCTTCCTCTGCTTGCCTGCTCTGGTGTTGGCAGCGTGGTCCTCGTCACACCTGCCCAGGCCCTGGAAGACAGGGGTTGTCTGCAGAGCTGGACGCTGTCCCGCTGCGGACAGTCCAAATTGCTGTGGATAGTCACAATGACAAGTGACACGCTCCTTCTCGCTGGGCCCACTAAACAGCGTCTGAGCCAAGCCTCGTGCTTTTTCTTCCTGACCACGGAACGACTTCCCCTCAGCCGCCTTCTAATTACACTCATGAGGAGTGAGAAGGGGCCTGGGGGCCTGGCGGGGGAGGTGAGGCCCCAGTGCCTTGTGGCCCTTGTCTCTGGGACTCAAGGCCCAGCTGGGCGTATTCCTAAACTCCTGCTCTCATGGCCTCCCTTTACTCTGCGTCCCTGCAAGGCGTTCTGCCCAGAGGGAGGGGCCTTACTGTACGTTGAGTCCATACTGTATCTGTGTTGGGATCTTCACTTTGTGCCTCTAGATCCCTTCTCTGCCTGCCCCTCCCTAGCCCGGGAGGCTGGCCTGCCAGGCCTGCAACAGCAGCCCCCTTGCCTCTGGCTTCTGGTTCCTGACCACCAGGAAACCTAGGAAGGGTGGGTTACCATGGCCCCAGCTCTCTCCCTGTGGTGCGCTCTGGCCTGGCGGTGTCCCTCCACTGAAGGTCACAGTCCTCTCAAGAGCCCTATCTGTCTTGGGGGTCCTGTAACCTTTCCCTCACCCTTTCGTCATTCCCAGCCCAGGGGTGGTAATATCTTGCTGTTTCTAGCCCTGAGACACTGCACTATTTCTTGTGGTGTCCCTGGCCCCTGCCCACACATTTGAGAATAGTCTCTTTATTAAGCTCTCCTCAGACTAACTCAGTTGACTGTATTATCTGTTTACCATGAAGAACCTGACTGATACAATGCTTTATCTTGCCGTCCAACTGGTGGGTGATTCCAAACTACTTAGGGGATGTTAGAGTGTGTGTGTAGCTGTCCGCCAGGTGTCTAGTGGCTTTGGCATTGGGATGCCTAATGACCTGCTATGCATGGCACAGTCCCCTACACCCAGGAATCCTCCAGTCCAGGAAGTCAAATAGAACTGCCACTGGGAATACTCCACAGCCCAGTGAGGAAGCCCTGGACATACCCCTTTCATGTGAGAGGAAATCAAGGCCCAGGGAGCCTCTACCCACCACCTAAGTGGCAGCCAAAGATATTCCAGTTCAAGTTCACAGACTTCCAAGTCAGTGGTCTCTCTGAGACAGTGAGATGGCCTGCTGCCTCCCACATATTCTAGCAGTTAACTGTGCTGTGATTAATGGCTTGCATTAACTGAGCACATACTATGTGCTGGGTGTTTTAGACCCATTATTTGATTTAATTGTGTCTTGTCTGTATGTCTTACCAGCCTAGCCTGAGTAAAGGGAAGAAAAAAGACTTCTTCCTTCCACTCCTTAGTGTCTAGTGCAGCGCTGAGCACACAATGAGTGCTCACTACTCATTACTCACAGGTTGACTTGATTTTGGGATTCTGCTAAGCGGGCACACAGAGTCCTATCATGTCCTTTCTGCTTCTAATCCAGGAGAAAGCAGTTTGGAGAAGCACGCAGTTGGGAAAAGAAGCACTATGATCATGACCTGTTATAACATTGAGCTGCAACACCCCAACTGCCACTTCCTGAGCAGGCATTGTGTCCCTTCTGGGTCCCATGGCTAGTGGGGAGCTATGTCCTTCTCTCTCTCTCTCCTCTGTGCCCTCCTTGGCTCCCACCTGCCTGCTCTGCTGGGTTTTTGGCCTCTGGGTCTTCTTCCCCACCTTCAACTGACCACTCCTGCTCTCCCTGTGTCCTGGGAATGCAAGAGCAACACCAGAGGAAGTGTTAATAAATGACGTGATAGTAATATCAGGTTACTAAGTATGGAATGTCTAATTTCCTTAAGTACTAAGTTTGATAGCTGATATCTATGACATTTCACTTTGACACTTTTTTTGTTACTGTGAAGTTATATCCTCATTCTTTCAAAAGCACATTTTGGCTTGTGATTATCTTTCAAAAGTTTTTTTAGAGCAATTTTTGTGAAACTATGGATAAGTCAAAAATTTGTGCTATTTTTTAATATGAGTTCCGTCGTGGAACCAATGCAGCACAGACAGCTTGAAATATCAATGAAGTGTTTGGGAAAGATGTGGCTAATGAACACACAGTACATCGATGGTTGGAGAAGTTCCATTCTGGTGATTTTAATCTTGAAAATGAGCCACATGGGCAACCTGAGACCAAGGTGGATAATGATGAGCTGAAAGCTGTAGTGGAAGTGAATCCACCTCAATCTATGCATGAATTAGCAGCAAGGTTTGACACTGACAGCAATAGTGGAGCATTTGAAACAAATGGGCAAGGTAAAGAAGCTGATGGATGTGTACTGCATGAATTAAATGAGCGCCAGAAGAGAAATCTTCTCGAAGCTTGCCTTTCTTTACTGTCGCGACATAAAGGTGAACCTTTTCTATACCGTATTGTTACGTGTGATGAAAATGGATTCTTTCTGATAATCGCAAGTGTTTGGCACAATGGCCAAAGGTGAAGTGCTGAAACATAGTCCAAAACTGAATATTCATCAAAAAAAGCTAATGGTGTCTGTTTGGTGGTCCAGTGCTGGTATTATCCACTACAGTTTCATGAGCCCTGGTCAATCGATTACAGCAGATGTCTACTGCAACCAAATGGCTAAAATGATAAGGATCCTTGTTATTAAGCAGCCAAGATTGTCAATAGAGACAGGTCAATCCTCTTGCAAGAGCACATGCCACAAAAAACAATGCTGCTGAAACTACAGAGGCTGGACCTGGAAACTCTCTGTCATCCACGGAATTCACCAGACCTTGCACCAACTGACTACCACTCCTTCCGGGCTTTGGACCACTTTTTGCAAGGAGAAATATTCAATTCTCACCAAGTTGTCAAAAATGACTTTGGCGATTTTATCACCACTTGCTCTCCAGGCTTCTTCGCTGCTGGCATAAGCAAGCTACCGTTAAGATGGCAAAACTGTGTTAACAGTTTAGGCACATACTTTGGTTAATTGTACTGCTTCTTGTTTGAGATATAATAAACTACACTTTTGATTCAAAACTGGACATTTCATATTTAGCAACCTAATCCTTGCAACCACCACTTAGGGAGCCTCTTTCTATTCCAGGCATGACACTTACACTTCTGCCTTTGTAGAGAACACATTGTCCATATTCTAAAGGCGAGGAAACAGTACTGCAGAGGTTAGGTAACTTGTCCAGGGTCTGTGGCTCAAACCCAGGAGTATCTGAAATTGAACACTGTGCCCCCCACACCCAGTGCAGGTTCCCCAGCAGAACCCCTCAGTCTTCCTGCCTGACTCTGCCTCCCAAGGGAGGTCCTAGATGGCTCCCCACTAATTATGCCCAGTGTTGCCCCTTCTAAGCACTGCTGAACATGGAGGAAAACTCAGTTTCCTTCCCGAGCTTCAGTGTCTCCGAGATCCTCCAGAGCGTTCCCCTTCGACAGGCCTCAGAAGGTCTCAGCCGTGATGAGACCAAGTCACGAAGCATTGGTTTCCTCTGGGATTAGGAAGTTTTCTCATGTCTCCTTGCCCTCATATCACACTGTTTTTGCCCTTCAATTCTAACATATGGCCTGTGTTAGTCTGCTTATGGGTTGCCATAACAAAGCACCACAGACTGGGTGGCTTGCACAAGAAAAATTTATTTTCTCACAGGTCTGGAGGCTGAGAGTCCAAGTTCAAGGTGCCAGCGGGTTTGGTTTCTCCTGAGCCCTCTCTCCTTGGCTTGCAGATGGCTGTCTTCTCACATGATCTCACGTGGTCGTCTCTGTGTGTGTATTTCTGTCCTAATCTCCTCTTCCGGACACCAGTATTGCATCTGGCCCATCCTAATGACCTCATTTTACCTCACTGACCTCTGTAAAGACCCTGTCTCTGAATACAGTCACTTTCTGAGGTAGAGGGGGCTTCAACATACAGATTTGGGGGGACAGAAGTCACCCCATAACATGGCCTAAGAAGTCAGCAATCAGCAGCAGGGTGTCCTGATGCCAAGGTTACCTCAGACAAAGGGACCCAATAGGAGGAATATGGAATCCGGTCAGGGGTTCCAGGCCCACCTGCCCTGAGCTCTCTTTGTGGCCTTGGGCCAGTTGCTTTGCCTCCTCTATTTTCCCATTTGTAAAACGGGCACAACTACAGCTGGCCCTGCTGGCCCCGCCTTGCTCTGCCTATCCTACAGTCTGTGGCTGGAAAGTTCTTGGAGAGCTAAAGCACTGGACCTATGTGATTGGTAGTAACATTTCCACTAAAAGGAGCAGGTGACAATAAGCAGAAAATTGATCTCAGCTTCCCCTCCTCAACCCCAACAGGAGACCCCCTCATCAGTCAGCTCCCTTCCTTGGGGGCTCGCAGTCCCAGGAGCATGTCACAGCTGACTCTGGGTCAACAGATCTGCCCACTTTACCTCATGACATCCTCACCACTACCCTGGTAGAAGGTTCTGCTTTACAGGTGAGGCTACGCAGGTAAGGAGGTTTGGCGGTGGCTGTGTGAGTCCAGGAACTGTCTCCCCGGCCCCGTGTGGGGGACTGAGCCCTGGTGGCATGCACTGAGGGCACTGAGCCATGTAAGACACACCCCTGCCTCTGAGGAGGCCTCTATGACAGGCAGGGCAGGGGTCATTCTTCATCACAGGGAGGGGCAGGGGGCTCTCACCAAGGGAGTGGGACACCCGAGCAGGGCTCTGCTGGACGAGGAAGAGGCAGGCTGAGAAAGGCATTTAAGGCACAGGAAACCCCATGGGGCACTCAGGGCCAACCTAGCAGAACTGTGCCCCTTCCTGCCTGGAACAGTGGGGCAGGAGGGGCAGAGGGAGGCAGGAGCACGGGAGTGATTCTGGAAGAATGACCCAAAGCAACTAGTACCCAAGCTTCAAAATGGGCAAAATAGTAGACTCTGGAAACTAGAGCCCCAAAAGCTTAATAAAAATAATTCAGTTCATTTTGCCAGTGAGCTATTCAATGGGAGGTGTGTGAGCACTTAGAAGGGGTCCAGCCACTTCTGAGGGCTATCTGAGCACAAGGACATCAACTTGAGCTCTCTTCTGGTTGGGCAGGTTGGAAGGAGTCAGTGTTTCCCAAGACTGGGGATCAGGTGATGAATTTAGGTAGCACAGGTAGGGGGTAGTGAATGATGCTCGTTTGCAGAGAGCTGGGACCAGGGAAAGGTGAGGGAGGCAGCCAGGGGGGAAATTTAAGGAGGTATTCACTCTCTTCATGGCACAAGCTCAGGATCAGCCCTGAGGGTAAGCACCTTCTTAAATTTTGCACCCAGGAGCCTCACTGACCACCACACAGTCTTGGCCCTGCTCCATAGGAGAAAGCCAGCATATCCCTTTTCAATGCAAGGTCAACTTCTTACAAGGAGAAGGCAAATATGTCTTTAAACCTGGTTGCACTCCCTCTGGCTTAGAGCAGGCCTTCTGCAAAGTGACAGTGTCTAGCTAGAATTTAATAATATTACTTTGATTTCACAGTATTTACTTTTACAGATTTATAGCAAGTGACATTCATTTTCCATTTGTGGTTGAAATATAAAGTTTCCTTTTAAAATAAATTTAACTGGGTTTTTAAAAAGTTTCTTTTAAGAAAAATATTAAGTCAATAATAGACCAGGAGATACACAGATAAGGCAGAAACTGTGCAGGTGGGATGGCTGTGACTAAGGCCGGGAAACACTGGTTTCCCCACTTCAGCCAGCTGTCCCATGCATGGAACGAGGTTAGTGGGGAGGGGCCAGAAAAGGGCATCTCCCCTGATGCTAGGTGCCAACACACCAGACATTCTGTCTCCTGAGCCCAGAAGCCACTCCTGTCCCAGGACAGCGGGACTCAGACTCCCATCTCCAGCAGAAACACTGGCTCTACATTCCCAACAGGAGGTGCAGAAGCTTGCTGCCTCCAGAGATCTCTCAGCCTAACAATCAAGCCTGTTCTGGGATCACTGCAACAAGTTCTTCTTTGCAGAGAATTTCTGATCAAGCCTAGGAAGCTACTTTTTATTTCCTGAAGACTTGGAGTTTCTGACAGGTTGCTTTTCAGGGAGAACAATAGGATGGGGACAGTTTCTCAGAAAAGACTTCCTCAAAGTTCCAGCCCATCTCTTGGGGCATGACACCTCGGTGACTGATGAGGACATGGCTCTGGTGCCTTCACTTGAAAAGAATTCCAAACACAAAGGCTTTTGGCCCAGGCTGCCCTGCCTGTGGAGGGGCACGGATCAGATGGGCCAAACTGATTTGGGGAGAAAATCGAAGCAGAAGCAGGGCCTTTTCCTGCCTGCCCCTTGCAGAGAACTCTTTCTTCACATTTCCCTGCTCAGCCCCCACATCAGAGAGGAGCAGGGAGTGAGGCCTCCTCCCAGCCCTGGTGAGCCGGAGGTGGGGACGAGGGGCCAGGAAATATGTGCCCCCTCCACCCACCACCCACATGTTCTGAGCAAGGGATAGGCTGCCCTGTGTTTTGTGGTTTTATACCTTTGAACACTGTAAACACACACAGAGAAAAACCTACGTCTGTTTTAAGGAAATGCCGTGCACCCCACTATGGCGCCCTGTAATTGAGAAGGCAAAGACAGAATCATGGAAGGAGAATACATAGGCTTAGGGGCTGCAGAGTGAGATACAGTTCCCACAGCCACCTGTCACTCGCTCACAGCATGTGATTTAGAATAAGCCTTGCAGCTCTTAGAGCCTTGGTTTCCTCAACTGTAAAATGGGCTAGTTCTTCCTCTCTTCATATAATCATCTGAAAGCACCGTGGAAATGAAGACATGTTGGCCACACAAAAGGCTTTGTTATACTGAAGGAAAACAGATGCTTTGCGGGCACTAGAGAGGGCTGGGTAAAGTCAGGGTATTAGTCACATGAGCGCAGAAGAAGGGAGACTACAGTAGCCATCACTGAAAGGGTTCTGGTGACGGCTCTTAGAAATTCTGGCAGCAGGCAGCAGAGGATGTTAATCACATTAATGACAGAGAAGCTGGGAGTGAAGGGTGAAGGTCTGTGCAGCTGGGTTGGTGAAAACAATGTCACTGCATTTGTGATTCATTCATTATCTCTGTTCATCCAACAAATATTTAGATGACACACCTACAGACACCAGGAATAGAAATGATGGAAATATTGTATCCTGCCTCTAAGATCCTTAAAACCCAGGGTCTAGCATATCTGGATTCAGTGTGCGATGGCCCTTTGAAGGAAAGCATGCATTTGAACTGTGTGTGTGTGCCGTTCTGCCACGGCAATCAGCTGGATCACACCATGACCTTATTATCCCTTTGTCTAAGACCATCCCTTTGTTCCCCCAACACAAATTTATTAAGAAGCTTGGGCTAGGTGATGCAGCTCCAGAGACCAGCCGCACACACACCTGTTGCCTGAGAGCTACAGGCCAGCGCGGGAGACCCACGGAAGGCAGAGGATGAGGCAGGATGCTGCACGACTACCAGCGCAGGGCAGTGGCAGCGCCAAGGGGCAGACCAGACCCAGCTGCGGGGGAGGACAGGGGACGGGTTTACAATACAGGAAGCATCTTTGGCAAAGGACAACATCTGCAAAGCATGAAAAGTGGGAGGAGCATATTCTGGGGATGATGAGTCATTCAGTGGAACTGGAGAGTGGGCGAGCTGTGAGCACAGCCCTGGACACGGGAACACCGAAGGCAAGCGAGAGGGACATGAGATCCGGATGGAGAGCGGGTGTTTGGAGCCTCGCCGGCAGGGCAAGGAATCTGGCCCTTATCCCGAAGGCCGGCAAGGAGATGGAATGTAACCACCCGTGTCTGCTCAGAGGGAATTGGTAAGCTACTGCAGGCCGCACAGACCCCCAGAGCACGCCAGTCCTGTGTCCTCCGGCCTGACCTAGCACGGTCCTCCCACAGCGCTGGGGCTTCCCCGTGGTTACGAATAGCTTCCCACACTTCAGGACACTTACTCGTTTGTGTAATGTATCACACACATACACACACACATTTATATTGTGTATAAATATGTATATATACACACATTTGTTTCATTCACTTTATTGCTTAAAATGAATCTTTTTGTTCAATCTGATAGTCATGCATTACCATCAGTCAGTTTCATAATTTTCATAACTGCTTCCTGCCTCAGTTGTCTTATCTGGGAAACAGGAAGGATCGTGCCCAACTTAACTTGGAGGGTTAATATGAAGGCAAATAAGACGCTTCCCAGAAGCCTTTTAAAAATGTCAACCTGAGACAAATGAAATTATCTGACTGAAACCATAAACCCCACGGCTCCATTTCCCACCAGTGTGAATGGTGTCGACACGTGGCAAGAAAAGGGGTGGAAACGGGCATGGCTAGCGCCCAGGGGAACAGGACAGCAGAGGAGGAAGGCGCTCCAGGCACAGCAACCGGAAGAGCACAGCCCTGAGATGGGGACCCGGCATGTGCTGTGCGAGGACCCCTGGCTGAGATGATCTGTAAGCTGCTCCCATCCTGAAACTGTACTGAAGTCCGAGAGTCCCCTAGCCACTGAGAGAGTGAGCTGGGGTCTGCACCCGTCTGCAGGCACCTCTGTCACTGGCCCGTAGGGCTCAAAGCGTCTCCTCAGGCCTTTGGGGAGCATAGCTTGGGTTGCTGCTGGGTGTTTTGAATTTGACATATGGTAAAAAAAAAAAAAAAAAAAAAAGCAGAAACCTCAATTTGAAGTGTTTGCTGATTTTCATGCTCAGGCGGGTCAAAGGCGATATATGTAACCTAAATATTTGTACCCCCATAATATGCTGAAATAAATAAATATGCAAACAATTAACGTAAAAAAATTCCAACCATGGCCAGTTTCAAGCCACCAATAGTTTAACAATTGGCTCAAAAAGATGCAGACTATTTAACAGTTGTTTCCCACAAGCTGGCAGGAAGCAGCTGCAGCAGAACACTGAAGCAGCCATCGTGAGGACAGTTCTGGCATCTTAGGGCCTCTCCAGGAAACTACCACAAACAGATTATGAGCCATTTTCTGTAATAAGCATTTGAACTTCAGTTTGGTTAAATGAAAGTCAGCAGCAGAGGAATTTTTACGGTACGTTCTTCTCACGCTCCGTCTCTAAAGGCATGTTTGCAAAGCAGAGAGAAATTTTCAAATTTACCTTTTCCTAGTGTCAATAAGCAGGATTTTCCCAGAGCTCTGAAGGGCAGACTGTCTGCCCTTTCTCTCACCACAGTGCTCGGTAGGTCAGACGTGCAGTCTCAGCACAGGTTCATCCCGCCTGCGCTGGGACCCTAGCATTTCCCCCGGACTATACGCATCCGCATCCATAAGGAGCCAGAGGTAAGAGTGATCCCGGCCTTCAGAACCATCCACGTTTGACAGACGGATGAATGACTCTTTCCTATTCACTGAGTTTATGAAGGGAATTGTGGCCTTGCGTGTAATGCAGTGTGTGGCTGTCCACGTCCACACCACTCGCTGAGACTCCCCCATGAAGATGAGCTCCTGTGAATTAAAGCCTCCTATTATTTCAGGCTTTAAAAGTGTATATGCTGTTATTGCAAATTTAGGGGAAAAGAAATTATTTTGAGTACAGTGAAAAAAAACACTTTTAATATTTGTTCCTCTTCTCTGTAACCTCACATCATCTGTGATTTCAAAAGCAAAATAAGCTCCAAAAATAAGTGTTCCTGAAATCGCTTAGAAGACAAGTAGTTAAAGGATGCTTCTCTTTTCTTTGCCACCCTCTCACAGAACAGAAATCAAAATTTCATCAGGATGGCCCATTTTCTTCTTCTTAAGCAGGAAATAAATGCAAGTTCTGTTTTGAAGAAACTTTTAGATTCAACAACATGAAGAATTCCTTCTGTTTCTCTCACTGGGTTTTTGAGCCAAGCCATAGCAGTGACATTCAGAACGTGCACTTTGTACATGTTTTTGTATTGTGAGAAGGGTACAGACTTTGGGTCTGAAGCCAAGTTTTATAGTCCAGTAGCTGTGTGGTCTTGGGTAAGCCACATTTACTCTGCAAACCTCAGTTTTTTCATCTGTAGAATGCTAACCTTCCAGAGAGGTCCTAAGGATTAAATGGCACAGAGCATATGAAGTCCTTAACAGGGCGGGTGCTCCTGCAGACTGGGCACTCAGTAAACGATGATGATGGTCCTCTTTAGCTGCTCCGAACGTAGCTACCTTATCTTTTCAACTACACCTTGGCTGCTTGGAATGGGCCATTTTTTTTCTCCTCTTATAGGCCCCAAGAACACATAGGGTATAGGTACAAAGCAAGGTCTTGCAGAATGATGTCTTGTTGAATCAGGAGGTAGGGGCAGGAAGAAAGAGAGCTGGGCCCTAAATAAGAAGGAATCAAGGTAGTCCCTGTTTAAGGGATCTCCCTGGGTGGCTTGCCCTGGGGGCTCATGTTTCCACTGGAGAGATCACCTCTCTGATTTGGACAACAAAGATGGGGACTCTCTGAGCCCACATCCATGAACTCTTCAGCAAGGATGGGGGATCTGGCCAGAGGAGATGAACAGTGACATACAATTTCAGATGGCAAGGGCAAGGCCAGAAGAACAGACACGGGGAGCAGGAAAGGGGCTATGTCTGTGGGGGCAGCAGGCAAACACAAAGTGTAAAAAGAGAGGTGTCACCCTGGTACAGGACTTCAGCATACTGTCTTTCTAATGGCATCACTGTCCCTCCTTGGAATAATGGTGACCTCAAGAACAAATGCCCACGAGAAGGGCAGTATGGAGTGATGCACACTAAGCCTAGAATGTGCAGCTTCCTCCCCGACAACAATAGGAAAATGGGGTTGAGGAGCCCGGGATCCCTCTAGGAGCACAGTCTGGACCATCTGCAATCTGCGCTGTTTCCACAATCTGCAAACTGGAAAGTGGCTCTGGACTCAAACTAGACTGACTTTTTTCCCTGGGAGCCAATTACAAGTCCCATCGTGGTGCGGGGCTATGAGAGCAGAAAGAGGAGAAGCCAACATGCTCCCCCAGAGCCTTACCATCTGGCTGGAGGCAGGGCTCCCGGGGGCAGCTGTGAGTCGCCCAGGGGTTGAGGTGCAGCGGAGAGAAACCGGGACTGAGAGTTAGAAAGGCAAGCTCTTCCTACCGGCACGCCTGTGAGGCACGGCCCCTGGAGGAACTTGGCTTTCCGAGATCCACCACAGAAATAATGAGAGGAATGATCCCAGTGTTTGCAGCAACATTTCTACCCGCTGAGGGAATTACGTTAGAACATCCATAGCTAGATTTTTTATTTTTCTTTAATAATAAAGAACAAATAAGAGCTTTTGAAGGAACAGCAAAGTGAAAAGTCCTGATCTTCGAATCAAAGTTCTATCTTCACTACAGAAGTGTAGACATTAATTTCTTAATTCAATAACATCATGCCCCATGGTGTTTAATGTTTACACTTCCCTCTTTGCTTATTGCCCAAATATTACTGTACAAATATGCTCTGAGGTTTCTCTTCTAGAGTAGCTCATTCCCCGATCTTTGAAATTTCCTGTGTTAATGATCAGGGAGTGGGCAGCTTTGAAAGGAAGGTGCTGGCCATTTTAACATCCATTTGGGAATCAAGAAGTTCATCCCAACTAAAAAGTCCAAGAGAGTCCCGACTCATCTAAATAGCATGTGCCTCAAAATAAAAGGATTGAGAAATTCAAGGTAAAACTCGAATATTAAGGTGGACTTGTTCCGATATTCGAAGATTTTTAAGGTGGATGGTGAAAGTAACTTGAAATTGCCAGCCCTTTAAAGTAAAGACATATTTTAGCAAAACCTGGTGTAAAATTGCCATAAACGATTCTTAGAATTATGGTCTTGAGAAGGCTGATGAGGGTTGGTGTGATGACAGAGAGGGGTAAAGGAAACCTGGAGAGCCTTTAACAGATATCTTTTCACTTATGGCTGGAGAAAAAAAGTCCCAGAGGGAGCATGACTTCCCTGGTCACTCAGATGTTAATTGCAAAGCTGGAACTGGAGCATGACCTCCTGACTAGATCACAGGAAACCCAAGTCCTCACGGTCACTCTTGCTCTGGGCTGATCCTTTGGTTCTCTGTGCCGCCTTAACGTTCTCCTGCTGGAAGCAGTGGGCCTCTCCGTCAACCCTGGGAACTTCCTCAGTTCCTTGAGAAATCTCAAGCTCTTCTAAAGATCTCTGCAGGGACCAGTGCTTTCATAGTGCACAGCCACTATGGACACTTCCCTAAACTCAAAAGAGCCTTGAAAAAGACCAAGGAGCAGTCTTTTTATGGAAAGCCCATGGCCGCACCTTATCCATTGCTGGCCTCCAGAGCCAACAGAAAGGGAGACTCTCCACCTACTTTTGCCCAAACATAACCCAGTTATCCACCCAGTCAGGCAAGAGCTCCTCTCCCAGGTTGAGCACATCCAGGCTGCTGAGGGCACAGCCCAGCTAAGGTTTCCTCTGAGCGTAAGTCTCAGCCCCTCCCAGGGAGCTATGTAGACACCGTAAACAGCCTGTGCTAAGCTTCCTGGCCCTGCCAGGAGGTGAATGTGATGCTCTGCAGTAACATCTGGATTTCTGAGAGGGTACACAGAGCCATCCAGGGTTCAGTAGCCTCAGAGTAGGGAAGGGGCAATGGTGTAGGGGGTCTCCCCCTGTTATATTTGGGCAAAGAAGAAAAAGAAGCCATTTTCCATATGCAATATGTTGAGAACTAAGAAAGACCTACACACCCAGAACCTCCTCCCTAAGCCACGAATCACAGTGCCTGGGATTCCACCATCAGAGTTCTGCCCAGCGCAGTCTCTTGTGTTCACATCTGGGCTCTTCCACTTCATAGCTGCCTGGCTTGAGCGAGATACTTGACCCCTCTGAGGCACACTTTCCACCTTCAAGCCGAGATCATGACACCCGTTCACAGAGCTGCCTCCAGCAGCTCTATGAGAAGGTATAAATGGAGCTCTCCCATTGCCTGGCACCCAGCAGGGATGTAATAAACGCTGGTCCCTTCCTTTCCCTTTGGTTGGAGGGTTTCCTTCTCGGGGCTTATCTTCGAAAGTGATTCTGTCCAACGAGGGAACATAGCATATTTAGATACATGCTCCTTATAGGAAGAGATGAGTCTTCTAGCTGCAGGGATGACAGCAGGTTGAAAGGAGAGGGACAAGGCTGGAAAAGGAATGGAGAGAAGTGGGGAGAGCTGGATTCAGCCCCATCACCACCATGGCGGGCTGCCCAAGTTCCACTGGCTCCAGGAATCCCTAAGGATCTTTCATCCCATTGCTTGGGCTGGTAAGATGGAGGCTGGTTTCTAAGAAGCTGCAGATAATACAGTATTAAGTACTGAGGCTTAATACTCTAAAGAGAAAGCATATTTTATGTCAAACACACTCCAATTTCCCCCAAAGCAAGTTTTGACTGAATGTTTGAAATGGCCAATGTCAGCTCCTGGACTTGTTGCTACGGTGGTTCTATCTGCATTTGCATAATCAATAGAAGAGTAGACAAAATTTCAGAAGGAGAGGCTGTCGGAAAAATCAATTTCTGCCTGGAACACAACAGGCCACCCTTTCTTGAGGGCGCCCCTAATCAGCTGCTCACTGCTCCGGCACAGTGGCATGATGAGAACAGTGGACTTCGCTGAGACGGAGGTCTCGTATCGCCTGCTGGCTGGTTGTGCTGCCTCAGAGAAGTCTTTTACCTATTTTGAGTCTCCTTTTCTTAGCTATCAAATTGGAAGATGGACACCTGTGTCCCTGGAATCTTGTGAGAGTTAAAAGGTTGAGGAGAACACAATAATTTCATGAATCCCAAGGGGAATGGTGAGTCCATTTCTCTTGGGATAACAAAGGAAACAGCTTTCGAGAGTGATGTGATTCCTATGCTCTTCAGTTCAGCCCCCTGGTAGAGAGGTAAGAAACCAAACCCAAGCCTGCCTGCAGACTTTACAGACTGCACATGAAGGGGGAGCCACTGGCCAATAAGACAAACAGAGAGTTCTCTTCTGCTAGCAGAGTTCAGATACAGTTGTATTCAGACAGTGTTACTGTTCTCCTTGAGAGATAAATATGCAGATGTCTGTTTCAACAGGTGCTATGCTTAAAGGACAAAGTGAGTCTGTACTCACATTGGGGGTAAAATGGCAGCAAACCCCTCCCCTGAAAATCCACCCTGTAAGACTCTTCCCTGGAGCTGTTCTTAGGTGTCAAAGAGCAACAGTGACATCAGGAGCTGCTCCTATTGAAATGGTGCCAACTTGGGAAAAGCTAGGGAGAGGGGGTGGATTCAGGCAAAGAGACACCCTCTTGTGTTAGGGGAAAAGAGTGGAGAGAAATCTGAGAAGTGAATAGAGAGAGATTCAAAGACCCCAAAGGACAGGCTACTCCTGGGGAAAATGGCAGGGGAGCCAGAGCAGGATGGGGGGCTCCCCAAGCACATGCCATTGCAAAGAACCATATCATCGTGGAAGTTCCCTGTGGGCTCTGCAGAGATTCTGATGTAGCGAGACACTAGTCTGCTCTTGTCTGTCTTTTGTCAGCTGCCCCAGCATTCAGCAAAAGAATTCTTCTAGATTGTTAGTCTTCTTAAAGAAAATCTTTATTGCTGATGCCAGACAGTAGTGAGACTGTATAAAAGACAAGTTGTCATGTCCTTAATTGAATGATCACTTATAAAGTGAGTTCCTACTCAAATATCTGCATGCTGCTTAACACAAGGATTGGAAACACATACTCAAGCTTGACTTAGCCTAAACAGCACATAGATGCAATTATAATTTTTGTTACATATAAGATGAAATTAACATGCTTTCCTAATTTTAATTATATTTTCATAAAAGCGTTATAAAAAATTACCACGAAACATTGTTACCCTGCTTTTATGGAGATTCATTTTATACATGGACTTTCTTCCATAGAAATTATGCTTAAATAACAAGGTTCTTGCACACTGTCCAGCCTGGTGTGGTGGTTTTGGGGGAGGCCTAACTGACCCTCCCATTTCCCTGCAGGGCATCCTGTCTTCTGGAAAGGGCCATTGCCTAGGATGTTAGGCAGAAACAGGCAGTGTGGTGCTGTGAGCAGTGCTCACTCCCAGGGCCATGGAGCAGGGAGCATGGGCTGCGGGGGAGAACGGACAGCCACCCCATGCTCTGCCCTGAGTGTCAGGGAGCCCACACTCTGAGAAGACAGAGGCAGTGGATGTCTGGTCCACAGGGTCCAGGTTAAGGACTCAGACACAATGCTGTGCTCACTTTGCCAACAGGAAGAAAGCCCTTCTCAATCAAATGTGCCCCTTCCTGGGAGAATTCTGGCAGGCTCTGGGAGGTTTCCTGGTATCAGCTCTCAGGCAAAGCACATATTAAGGAGGATGCAGGTTACTGTGCGCCCAGTCTCTCCAGAGTAGGAAGGGGCCTTGGTCCTCTGTTACTCAGGGAATCTGTATATCTGAAAGGTGTGTTGCTCAGGATTGGACTGTTTGTAAAAGGAAGTAGAACAACAAAGACCAATCTTTAAAGAGTGGATCTGAGTGTATAAGGCAACCTCAAATGCCTGCCATACACATGGTGATTTGAAAAGAAAGGGCCTCCACACATCTTGCCTAAGGAAGTTACCATGTTCTGCAGGTAAAACCAGGCCCATCACCCCAGCCCCTCCAGATTAAACAGGGGTGATTCCTGCACTGAAGGAGACTAGACTCAGGCCCCATCACCTCTCAGGTCACTCGGTGTGACTTCTGCTTAAAAGGGGCCCATTTGCAGCACAGCAGCAAACTAACCCACAGCAGCCCTCTCTCAGGGGTAGTGTATTTGCCAAGGAACAAAAGGAAAGCAGGTCCCTGAGGCTGAGGTGCTTTTCCTGTACACAGGAGGTATGACGCCAAGAGTCTGTGAGGCCTGCTGCATCTGACAGGTTCCCCGGGGGTCTGATGAAACAGCAGCACCCCACTCTGCCTCACATGCCCCGGTGATAAGCCTGCATCATGGAAGGAGCCTGGCAGAGATTAGAAGCTCAATCAATGTTTACCCAATAAATGACTCTGAGAAATGTACCTAGTGTAGAGGTTTAGGCTCTGGGAGTAGGCGGTTGGACCTTTCACTGTGCTCTGAAGAGGGGAGAAGATACTGAGCAGCTTGGGAGAAACTGCACATGTGCCAGCCTTCAGTGGGGGCTGCAGCCCAGGGCAGGGGGAACAGAGGCTACTGTCCAAAGACTACCAAAATGTGTGCCATGCACTGCCCTATAAATATTTGGGGTGAGAGTTTAGGATATGATGCCTTCATTCTAGCAACAGTGTTTGCACTCGCGGCACAAGCCTTGGTGAAAGCCTTGATGTTCAGCCAGCGTCTGTCCTGAGCATAGTTTTTAACAGGCACGTGAATGCACCTTGACAGTAACTTTAGTAACACTGCTAAAGTCAGGGAGAAGAGACAACTTAAAGATGACACATCTTACAAGGATGAATTTAAAGAAATAAACCTCTGGATAAACTTGGTACTTATCTCACTAATTCTTAACTGCTGTTAGTCACTGCTTAACCTAAACCCGGAAATACCACAAGACTTGAATAGAACACTTTTTTCTAAGCCACCCTGAATCCTTGTCTTGGAATAAGATTCCTTCTGTGTTACCACCAGAAATTCAGGTTTTACCTTTTATCTGCTATTTCTCAGCAACAGTTTCTCTTTTTATCATATCCGGCTTTGGGCTTTTCCTTAATTATGAGCAGCTACCCTTTCCGGGGTAAATCACTGGATATTTGGCATGAGCTAGCTAATGATTATATTTTACACAGTAGCCACAGCAGTAAAGTCAGCCCAAAGAACTCCACCACAGTCTTAGTCAATGGGATTGGGGGCTGGAAGCAAGAAAAGTAAAAGCTCCTCTCGGCTGGGCATTGCTCAGTTGGCACTGAAGAAAGAATTTTAGGTCCTTTCTGACATTTGTGCTAGGAACAGAATAGAAACTTCTGCTGCTGGCAGTTCTTGCTTGGAGAAGAACAATGCTCTTCCAAGTGTGGGTGGTATACTTCAGAGAGTTTATCTCTCTCTCCACTGTCCCTTGCCTGCTGTTCTATGAAGGAGAGGGCAGGTGGGAGGGACTGTCATCGGAAGAATCCAGGTCATCCTTTGAAGGGTGCAACTCGACCCTTATCACCATTGGAATCAGCAGAGGGGAAAGATATCCTTACTCACTGCATGATGGTGAATCGTACGAGTTGGCAATACTCTGATTAAAGTTGTACAATTCCTGCATTCTGGCTAAATTTACCAGTCTTTAATGTGAACAAGTATCTCCTTGTTCCCTGATAAGAACAAGGTGAAGATAAAGTTCTAATCAGCTTTCACAGTTCCCTCTACCTTCTCTATCAATCATGCCCCAGTTCTCTGGAGATCAGAATACCACAGTTTTTCAATTACTGGCAGGCACTATTTTTTATTGTTGTACCACCTTTGTATTGTGAATCCTTTTTTCATGTATTTATCTTCTCTCTCCAACTAGTCCAGAAACTCTTTGAGAGCCCAACTGGGACAGGGCACACAGTAGGTGCTCTATAAATGCCTACTGCATTGGATGTGATTCTCCAGGACTTCAGCAAGACCATAGTAAACAAGGGGAAATAATGTATCACCCCTGCAAAACTACTTTGTATTTTATCTTTGACAATCTAGACATGGCTGAGCACACTACCTGGTTTGGACTTAATTTGATATATTGTGACCAGGATTCTGAGATCACAGCTAAAACACTGTCTTCAAAAGGACCCTGAAAAATACATGAATGCATAACTCACTTATCCATGCTGCTGATGGAGACATAAATGTATAATCTCTAAAGTGAAGCCACAAAGAGCCTGTGATGATGGAATTGGAGGCACTATGGCAGGCGTGGGAGGTTGAGAGAAAATTGAGGACAAATGCTTCCTGTCTCCCCTGGACAGCACACCACGAACAGTGCAGCTGCGTCTTCTCCACCCACAGTAGGTCAACTGCGCATTGCTCATTCAGTTCCTCGGCAGACCGTGCAGAAGGCAGTGTGAAGGCCATGAGGAAGTTAGCAATCCCTGGCTTGGCTAAAGGTACAGACCAGCACCTCCTCAAAAGAAGATATCTCCTGGTGTTCCACCCAGCTGCCGCAACCCCACAGCCCAAGCTACACCCAATGCAAGGCACTGTGAGCACAGGCAGGCCCAGGAGAGGTCTGCCTTAAGAGAATTCTTAAATAACAATGCTAGCTGCTACCTTTAATTGGCCACCTCTTCTCTTTCAGACAAGGAGCTATGTGATTTTCATGCTTTATTTCAAATTCTCACAACAAAAATAGATTTTAATATCCCTGTTTTACAGGTGAGAAAACTGAGGGTCATCAGAAGAGTTGACAAATTGTTTATTTCCTAGAAATATTTGGCCCTGAGATATTGGACCCCCAACCTGTCTCACTTCCATGCTTTTTCAACTACTGGTCATTCTGGCACTATTCTACCTTTTCACATGCCAGTCTGAACACCACAATTAGAGTTCTCTTTCCAAGGTGCTTCCATCACCACCTAGGTGGATCTGAGATTTCTGTTTCCCAGCCTTTAATATCAATATTGTTAAGAACATGAAACAACAAAGGAGAGTTCTGGGTCATAAGAAGACAATGGCTTTCAGTTGAGTTTTTGTTGTCTATATAAGGAGATTACATTCTGCTATGGAAAATCTTGCCAGGCAACCCACAGTAAAAGCTTTAAAGTTTCTATTTGAAATCAGAAACAAGATTCTCTGCAATACGTCTCTTTATGTGCCCCCTGCCCTACTTTCCAAGCACCTGAAGTAGCTGTTCCGTCATGACTGTGAGCTTTTGGATGCCTGAGCACAACAGGGTTCTTGCCCCCAAATCAGGGACTATTGGTTCTAGATGGTCCCTGGGAGATCAGACCAAGCCCCTTGGTATGATTTCTCTTTGAGAATGTCAGCTCCATCCACAACTCCTTCATAGAGAACATATTCCTAACATAGCCCCTGCAAGGAGGCAGTACACCATGTGACAGTGTCCCTCCTAATCACAAATGATTGGCCCAAGTGTGTGGACAGCAGTTTATAGAAAGCCCACTGACTAGCCAGCAACCTCTGCAGGAATTGTGTGGCCTTACTTAAAATGAGGACTTGGATAAATGGCCTCTTTCATCAAGAATTTGAACAAAAATTCTCAGGGAAGTTACCAGTGAGCCATGAACACTGGATGTTTAAAATTTGTAGACCCAGAGTGTGGCAGAGGGAGTTCATCTTCTCCGAGCTTTCCTGTGCTCTCCTACTTGCCCAGCCTCCCTTGCAATTGAGTTGGAGCCACATGACTCGTTCTGTCCCGTGGACCATGAGCAGAACTGAGTTGTTTTACTTCTGGGCCAATGCAGTTAAACACAGTTGTGCCTTCCCCATCATTCTACCCCTTTCTTTGGCTATACGTTCCAGATGACATAGCTATAAGATGGAAAGAGCCTGAATATTGGACCATGCCTTGGGAGAGAGCTGTCCTGGAAAACCAACAACCCACATCAAGCTTTGCAAGAGTGACAAATAAACTCTTATTTTATCATTCCACTGAGATTTGGAAAGTTGTTTGTTATACAGTTTAAGTTGGTTTATTCTGAATAACAAACAGGGCCAAAGCCATTATGGATCTCACATAGGAAAGCTTTCTCTTTCTCACAAAGAGAAAGACACAGATGCACAAAGAAAATTCAAGAAACTGTGAGAAAAGAGGCATATAAGGGGTGCCCAATACTGGAGCAACTTCAGGGTCTGTCCAGCCTGATATCTGGTGGTGGTTTGGCTTTTCCTGAATTCCTACAAGATGCATATAAAGCTCCTAGTGCACATGTACACTGGCACATTGGGGTAACTTAGCAAATGCAGTGATGACCGACATTAATAGCTGACTGATAAAATAGCAAACCCAGGTAAGTCTGTGGCCAGCACGAGGCAATGTAGTCCTGGTGGACTACAGGGCAGGGCAGGGGGAGGGCCCAGAACCTCACACTTACTGAGTGAGTGCCTACTATGTACCAGGAACGCTGCCTCGCTTGATTCTTACGAGAATCCTAATAATAGAGTAGATGTTATCAACCCCATTTTACAAATAAAAAACGGAGAGTGGTTAAAGGACATACAACCAACAGTCCCCAAGATCATGAGTAAAACCCAGCTCAACCCCAGTGTACCAGGTGCTCTTTTCCTAACAGGTTCCTACAACCCTGCCTTTCCCTTGGCCTGGCACTAGGGCCTGCAGGAATACATCCTGATCATGAGGGGCAACACAAAAGCTACCAAAAAAGACTGTCGTGGCCCCTTCTCCAGGAGCATCAAGAGACAAGATGAGAGCAGAAGCGGGATTGCAATCACACGTGGGCACCAGAGCCATCGTGAGCCATCACTTCAGGCTTTGTGGAATCTCGCAACTCTCTACGGCATCCTCCTGGCTGATGACACCTCTCCCATCGTGTCAGGATGTGAGCCTCACAGCCCACCTCTGCTGTGCATGTGTGCGAAATTATCCTCAACCTATAGACAGAGCTGCGTGTGTGCCCCACACCCAGCCTGGATCCTGGCAGGCTGTGTGGGAGGCTGGGTAATCAGAGCACATTTTAAGAAGGAAAAGGAATGTAAGGCCTTCCAGGGACTGCAAATTTATATTTTTCTATCACAAGGTCATGTTTTGAAAACAACTTGAGAAAATTGCATATTTTCCAGTCCTTCCCTTCCATCTTTAGAGTTTAAAAGTGAATATTGAAAGCAACATTTTAAATCATTTTCTTTTGCTTAAGAAAAAGGCACCCACCTTGTTCGCTCCCTGATGTTAATAAGTGGAGGATGAGGTGGCATTGCCATAGGGACATGGAAGGTAACTGTAATACCTTAGTACAGCCACAGCCAAGGGCTTGGGAGGGGAGCCAACACCACATCACATGGTGGGGAAAGGGGGGAGGAGAGAGATAACAGAGAAAGGTCCCATGTGAAGTCAAGAAGGGAATAAGTTCACAACAAAGGATGAAAGGAGTCATCAGGATAAATAGAGAGCTAGCACTTTCCAAAGAAGAATTCACTAAAGTTGCATGGTTAAAAAAAGAGACAGAAAGACAGAAATGCAATTTACAAAGGATGGTGATGTGGGATTTTAAAAAGAGTGATCCAGTGTGTATATACAAGCAAGAGTTTCAAATGAAGATAGGACAGAAAACATCTGTGTGACCTCCCAAGAGGAGGCAGGAGAAAGAGGATGGCCAATGTCCGGCATTGCCAGTCTTTAGACAGGCCTCTGCAAGAGCTGATTATCCACTACCAGAGAAATTAGTCTACAGGGCAATGTGCTACTGCCTCAGAAGTATCTCCTACAGGGTGACCCAGAGCCTGGCCAACAGAAGCTGATCAGTTTCCTAAATCCACCTGTATTCCTTCTGCGTTTGGCTTAACCCTTAAACTGTGACAGGCATTTTCTTCTGTATTAGAAAATAGATTTCATCTGCTATGCCAGCTCTAATTGAACCTTCAGCATCACACTGAGAGGTATTCTGCAGCAGAAATGCACCCAACTAAAAATGTGCCTTCTCATGCTCCCTTGCAGGGAGAGGTGGCTTTGGGACCCAGTTCTTGTCAAAGAGATGAAAGCAGCAGTTTGGTGGTTGTAGTGACTTGAACAGTGCCCATTCTCCAAAAAGACATGCCCATATCCAGGGCCCTGTGCATGCGTCCTTATTCGGGAGAAGCATCTTTGCAGATGTACTTAAAGTGAGGATCTAGAGATGAGATCATCCTGGAATACCCAAGTGGGCCCTTAATTCAACGACGAGTATCCTCATGAGCAAAAATGAGAGACCAAGGAGAGATGCGTGGAGAAGAGGAGACAGCCACGTGAAGACGTTGGCAGAGACTGGACAAGGCAGCTGAGAATTCCTAGGGTCACTGGGAGCTAAAAGAGGAAGGAAGGACTGTCCTGTAGAGCCTTCGTGGCGGGGGGCAGCCCCTTGATTTCAGACTCCCACTCTCCAGAGCTGTGGGAGAATAAATCTCTGTTGTTTTAAGCCACGCAGCTCAGGGTCAGTGGTTACAGCAGCCCTAGGAAACTAACAGTGGGACTTCCAGGAGAGCTCCTTAGAAGCTGACAACCAGTCTTTCACTCTTGTTTATTAAAATCTGCCCCAGGAGAGAAAGTGGTAATTGGATAAGATTGTCAGGGCCACATGTGGACCAGCAGACTCTCGTGTCCTCTGGACTGTGGCATTGGGCACATCCATCACTAGGCTCTCTGCCCTGACCCATGACTCTCATCACCTGTATGTCCTTGCAGACGCTCACTGTGAAGTATGGCTTGAACCTGTGGTTTAGGCCTGGATTGATGATCCGACCTGGAAGGTGCCAGTAAATTTTCTCTCACACCCAAGCTCCTGGGAGGGCACTCAAACTTCTAATGCTTTCATTAGCTCAATAATTCAGAACTTGTGGAATAAGATATTTGGAAACCAGATGGGAGGCAGACAAGGGACTTCGTGTCTACAATAAAACAGTGAACTACATTCAGGGAGGATTACATGTTTTTGACTATTTACTAATTGCCTCTAAAGCCAGGGAAATGAATAACGTCTCCAGCAAAAAAAATTTACTGCCTTCAAAATAGCAAATATGCAGTATCTATACATTTCCAAACAAACATATTTTGATTAAGCCATTAATGTCACTTTATAGCTCTTTCTCCCTCTCCCTCAGTCTTGCTGAAGGATTTAATGTCAAACAATTCACCAGTGACAGCTGGTGAGAAATCAGCTTTGAGATTTCTCATTAAAAGTAATGCTGTGTTAGTAGCCAAATACGTGGAAATGTGAAATGTTAAAATTTAATGGTGTGGAAAAGGTTTATTCTAACTTTGCAGATTGTACCATCATTGCAGAAGTTGGTAGAAAATAACAACTTGGATTGTGGAAGACCCAGTGTAGTTGTACAAATGACAGGAGTTTGTAGAAGTAGGTACCCACCAGTTTGCAGGAGATGTCCACCTGAGCTGCAATACTTAAAGTGGTTTGCTTTGCAGTGTTCTTGAAACCTCCAGTTAGCTCTCACGCTCATGCAAAATAAAGATGCTCCTTGGTTTCTGCTTCTTCACTCTACACTCTCACCATTACTGGCCCTTATGCTGAATAGACAAATTTATTCAGCTTATATTCTCTCTCCAATGCTGTTTTCAGGAACATTCTGTCCAATGTCTTATATCACGGCATTGTGTAAGCATTTAGGAAATTCATTTCTCTGAGAGGAATAGCAGGAAATAAAGTTTCATTTGTATTTTAGATGGAAAACAAAAATACGAGGACTCACATCCAATGTAATCAAAGCTGCCCGTTTGCATTTTGGGGAAATAATTATGCTCTTTATCTTCTGATCTTAAATCACTTCCTGAAAACCCCAAACACCTGTGACAATAAAAGTGCACAACTACACAAATTATTCAATGGATCCCATCTGTAGGTTTTAATACCAGCACCTCCCAGCCCAGTAATTGCACGGCAGTTGAGGATAGTTGAGGGGGTACATGTGGGCTCTCTGTCCTACCCCATCTATTTCTTTTCTAGAATTTGAAAGTGTATAAAATGGGACCAACATGGTTTAATACACAATTATGTCTCCATTTGAATAATTTGTGTGGTTTTACCTCAATGTTTTGTATTAGTGTGTCGTATCTCCTCAACTTGATGGTAAGCTGGCCGAAGGCACATGGGAAGGGCTGAAGATTATCAACTGCTATGAGTATAGTTATGGTAAAGGTGATCCCCAAGAGAAATAGTAGCCCCTAAATAAGGCTGGTGGTGCTTCAACAAAGAAGCAAAAAATCCAAACCAAATATCTCTCCAGTTTAAAGGTAGGATGTGAATTAATGCCTTTTGCAAAAATTTGGATGGAATTGAAGACCAGTATCCTAAGTGAAGTATCTAAATAATGGAAAAATAAACATCACATGACTTGCCATTAAATTGGAACTAATCAATGAGCACACATGTGCACAGAGGGAAGTAAAACTCAGTGGAAAACAAGCAGGGGAAGGGGGTAACGCAGGAACAAAAACCTACCTAATGGGTACAATGAACACTATCTGGGTGATGGTCACACCTATAGCCATGACTTAAGCATTATAAAAGTGATCCATGTAACCAAAACATTTGTACCCCCTTAATATTTATGAAAGAATGAATGAATGAATGAATGAAGGGTGGAGAGAGGAAAGGACCACTGGGATTGGAGACAGACATGCCCTGGTCCCAGCCCCAGCATTCCCACTTTGTGATCTTGGATTAGTCACCCAAACCTTCTGAGGCTCAGCATCTTCATGTATAAAGTGAAGGTAATAATACAGTTATTATATTAGAAAAATTTATGTAAAGTCTCTGGCACATTATAGGTACTAGCAAAGTGTCCACTCATTTAAAGCAATAATTCTATAATATTATACCCAATATTGGGGCTGGGAGGAGTCAGAGCTCAGCTGGTCCGACACTCCCTCTTACAGATGAAGAAGCCAAGGCTCAGAGGAAGGAGGGGGACTGCCCCAAGTTTAACCAGGAGCCGGCCCACTCAGGGTGAATGGCAGAGCAAGGACTAGAATCCCAGCCTCCTCCAACCAGACCATGGCGCTATCTACCTCACCCCCCATGCCTCTTTTACTTCATGTCTCTCCAAACAGAATTCCAGGTCCAAGAAGATGAGACTTCCTCTTTCTTCCCTTATCTTCCCCACAGCACAGCCTTCCAATCCAGACTAAGAGACCACAGACCCCCTGTGAGATAAAACATGACTGACTCTGAATCAAGAGCCTGGGGCGAATGCCAGCCTTCCAGTATGAGCCACATCTAGCTTTGAGTATTTTCAAAGGAGGCTTTGCTGGATCTGCACCTGCACTGAAGCACATGGCCAGATACTGTTCCTAGCTGACATGGTCCTGGTTCATGACCCAGAAGACTTCCCCATAACTATCTCAAGGAGAAGTCATGGGAACAGGGCTCAGCCATTCAACAAAAGAAGGGAATAGCAGGAAAGTACCCTGTCCAAGACTCTCTCACTCTCCCAGCACCTTACCATCAGTGCCACAAAATCTACCATCAGAGCATCATCCCTTCCAGCAATGACATTTATCCTCTGGCACGTCACAAATGCTCTCGGGAGATGTAATATATTATAAGCCGTTAATGTCAATTGGATTATCAGAAACTTTCCTCTGCAAAAGCTGGGAAACTTCCAAGCTGAACACGATTTTCATTAGATAGCTTTGACTTTAGAGGGAAAGGGGAAGGATTTAGAAGTAGTATTAGTTATGCCCTGAGCTGTTTGGGGAGCTGGGGACAGCATAAAACCACTGGACACTGGAGGGAAAATGAGATTTCAGGAGCATGCAGGCATGAGGATGATGAAGCAGAGAACTCTAAAACTGGGCTTTGCAGTCATTTGGTAAAATCAAATTACTTTCCCTTAGAATCTTTTCTCTGAGAAAGGAACTCTTGTCTTTCCAAGAAGCTGACTAAATCATCATTCAGTGTCCTTAAATTTCCTCTTCTCCCCAGTGTGCTTTATCTCCTAGGAGAGCAGCTTGACACAACTGCACAATCGTTGGAAGCAAGAGCCCATCACAGGCGAATAAACAGCAGCCCACTCACCAACAGCGTGGGTGCCAGCTTGCAACTCAACTGCTTTCAAGTCCTAAAGCTAATTTACAGGGTTTGGAGCGGCTGTCACCATCCTTGGAAAACACAGCACTAAAGAGACACAGATGTTTGTCACTGGTCACTGACATGGTCCCAATCCCCCAGGTGTTCACTTCCAGCCACTCACTCTTCCTCTCCCATTTTGTGCAGAAATTTTATCGTAGTGTGACCAGTATTCATAATTGGGACACAGGCACAGTCTCCACACACTTCATGAGAATTGGGGGTGTGTGTAGCTGAAGTGGAATAATAGTCATGCCAAGGCCTGGTGCTAATTATTATGGAAGGTAGAAAATGCATGCTACTTGCTCTACATTGGCCGACATTATCAGGAGTGGAATAATTGTAAATAGCCAACTGTTTCCTCCAGTTCTCCACTAACAGTACCGGGCTTTGCTGTGGTAAACATCTATTTACAATGTCCTTGTTAACTAGAGATACAAAAGAGCTAAGTAATTTTTAATTTTGGATGTTTGGCTTGAAGCAATCAGGGAATATGGTCAGGCAAAGTAGAGCGTCAAAATAAAGGAGGGACATGTCTACTTGACAGGACTGTCTCAGAAACTGTCCTCTCCACGCAATAGTAATTCATGGGTAACTTTCAGAATAAAAGTCAATGTTACAAGTTAATTTGTACTCCCACTCCATTAATATTCTCTCCACCATTATTGCTCCTAGCCCCCAGACATCCTTGATATACGAGCATGTATGGTGTGGTGTTGGGAGGGAGACAGAACTAATCAGAAAGGAACAGAGAAATTTTGCTCGTAAAATCTTTGCGGAAGACTCTCATAGTGTTAAGGATAACCCACCCTTCATAATGGGAAGGCATCATGCCATCAATAAATCTGACTAAGGTTCAAAATTCAGTCTTAATCTTAATTCAAGTCACTGCAAGACCTCGAAAGTCATTCTGGCAATGATGACAAGTCCTGGCTGTAGTAGGATTGCTGACCTGTTAACAACATTCTTGGAAAGTTAGTTTGCTACAAGTGAAACCTGCTGCAAGAGAGAAGACAGTGTGTTCAAGAGACTTCAGAAAATTGCCAATTTCCGTATTCAAAGGGAGCCTCCTGACAGTATAACATGGGGGTACAGACACTGGGGAGGGCTTTTGTCTGCTTTTTTCCAATGTTTGTCTGCCATTGCTGCTGCAGATTAAAGGATATAGTATTAATATTGCATAGCAGTCTAGCTGCTTAATTTAGGCACTTAAGATGTTGCATTTAAATTAGAAAGAGTTTTGAGCACTGAACATTTCATTTGCTAATATGTTTGTTCCTTTTTTCCCTACAGAGACTCTTGCATCATTTGAAATAAAAATTCATTTCCTTGAATACATGGAATTGGTGCTAATTAAAATTCCTGCAAGAGTGAAAGGAATCAGCCAGCCCCAGGAAAATATAAGGTCAATTTTATTTTTCAAAGGGCATGGAGAGAAATTAAAATACCCTTAATTCAAGCCATAGATTTCATAGAATTTGAAGAGAATTTACAGATCCTCTAGCAAAATAAGAGAAAGGGCACAGTCTCTGAAGTCAGATGCAAGTTTGATGTTTGGCTCTGCCTTTTCCAGAGTTTGTGACCTTAGACAAAAACAATTACCCCACTCCCCACCCCACTGACTTAGCAGGAAGATGTTTTAGCAGGAAGAGTCTGAATGCCAAATGCATGCAGTGTGTGCTTCTCCTTTACTTTGGCATTGGGGTTGGAGGTTGGTATCTCTCTTAAAATCAGAAGAATATTAACGACAGAAAATTAAGTCAAGCCCCTGTTAATGAGACGAATTTGAATTTCTCATACAGAATAGATGGGCTGCTTTCAGAAGGAACTGCACCCTCTCAGGCATGACATCTCCCATTTCAGACCCCCAGGGTGGTGTTCCAGCATTTTAGTCATTCCCATATTACCTTTGAGGGTTCTTGCCATGTGTGAACTCTGCTGGTACTTTTATTTACTTGTTGTTATTATTTACTTGATTTTGAATACACTAATTTTATTGACTTATCTTTATATTGAGATACTGTTACTTGTATCTTAGAAATAATAGGCTTGACATGCTAATTGCATATATTTTAATATAGTTAAATAAATACATTACTATAAATAAGCCATGTTCACCTTGTGCCATTCAAAATCATTGTGCATACTGCTTATTGGAAAATACTTCTTTAGGGGAGAGTTAGAATAGATCACCATGGTTTCCTCCCATCCCATCTTAAAATGACGAGATCTAAGCCCCCCACCCCAGTGAAGAGCTGCGGACGCTGAAGCAGAGCCTGCCCTGTCCTCTCCCAACCGCTGCCAAAGGCCTCGGGGATGACAAGATCCAACCTCAAGGGATATGAAATGCACAGGACCCAGAGGGGCTCAGAGGGAGCCTGAACTGCATTATTTAAGGCTGAGTGGGAAGGGGGAGGATGGGGGCTCGGGTGCAAATGGGGAGAGAGGTTAAAGGAAGAGGAGGCTAAACTGGGGTCGGGGGATAGGAAGGCAAAAGACACCTGCAGCCCACGGTGGGTATGGAACATACCTGGGCTACGTCCTGGCTGGAAGATCTGGACATACCATCAGTTATCGTTTACTGGTCTTTAAATTTTTAAAATTTTTTACTTAGTCTAATTAATAATACCTGTGAAATAATGGCTCAGGGAATCACCACAGCAGGCAATACCCTGTCCTCACCTGAGGAAGCCTGGGCTGGGCTGTGGTGGAGGAAGTCAGGTGGCCAAATGGACCTAACTCCCCCCTCCCTCCCTCCCTCTTTGTAGCCCCCATTTGAACGCCTTAGGTAATGAAGGGCTTAGATCCTCACAGGAGCCCAGAGGCAAATACACACTGGGGAAGGGTGGATCTGGTGGCCTCCAGAAGAGCTGAGCTGTGCCCACCCACACCTTGTCCTGGTCCTTGGCCACCTGGCCAGCATGCTCAGAGAGGAGGACCCCTGAGCTAGGAGGGGCCAGACAGCCCTTCCTGGAGATAGTGGGAAACACACTGTGGAGGGTAGGGGTGGAGAGGAGGACTGCTCAGTCCCTTCTCCACTGAGGTGTACCGGAGGGTGGTGAGCACTGGATGAGCTTTCAT
>CM052436.1:98216870-98268441 GCA_028533085.1 Varecia variegata
TTATCCAGCCTTTAAAAAGAAGGAAATCCTGCCATGTGCAACAACATAGATGCACCTGGAGGACACTATGCTAAGTGAAATGAGCCAGTCACGGAAGGACAAATATTATATGATTGCAGTTATATGAGGTATCTAAAATAGTCAAACACACACAAGCAGAGAGCAGAATGGTGGTTGCCAGAAGCTGGAGGGAGGGGGAAATGGGAAGTTGCTAATCAACAGGTATAGTTTCAGTTATGCAAGATGATTAAGTTCTAGAAATCTGTACAATACTGTGCCTATAGTTGATAATACTGTATTGCACATATAAATTTTTTTAAGAGAGTAGATATCATGTGAAGTGTTCTTATCACAATTAAAAAAAGAGCACAAGGCAAGAGGTAACTTCCCGGCAAAAGAAATTGGTGCCCACCTGAGTGATGGCAACGTCGCCCCTCTGGTCCCTCCACCGACACACACATTCTTGCCTGTTCACATCCCCAATGACCATAGAGTTGGGAGAAGGTGGAGGCAAAATCTGAGAATTAGAACAAGAAAGTGCTGGGTTTGACTGGACTACCCTCCCCTCCCACACCCCCCACAACAACATCTCACACGTGATAGCTTCTTGACACCAGGTGAAGCCTTTAGCCTCAATTCCTTCATCCCTGAAATGGAGAAACTGACACCACCTGAGCAGAGATGAGGTAAGGAGCTGAGATAATGAGGAGTAGGCTCCTGCCATGGGGTCAGGAATGATAAATGTGAGGGTATTTCTGTTTTGATGTCAGTGTAATAGTATTAATACTTAAGAAAAAATCAATAATCAAAAGGTAAACCAGAAAAAAAACTATATGTTTGGAAGTTAAGAAACACACTTCTAAATAACCCATTAATCAAAAAACAAATCATAATACAAAAAGGAAACTATTATGAATTCAATGTTATAAAAATATGCATATCAAAACATGTAAGACTCAGTTGAAGCAGTATTTAGAGGAAAATTCAGAGCCTTGAGTGAGGAAAGAACAAATATTAATGAGCTTAAACATCCCCCTAAACAAGAAAAAGTAAAAGGAATCCAAAGAAAGAAGAAGAAAGTATGGTCTTCCCTGGTTCCATACAAAGCATAGACTTACTTTTTCTATTTAATAGATCTGTGAAAAATGATGTTGGTATTTTAACAGGGATTGCATTGAATTATAGATCACTTTGGGTAGTATAGACATTTTAACAATGTTGATTCTGCCGACTCATGAGCATGGCATGATTTTCCACCTGTTTACGTCCTCTGCTATTTCCTTCCTCAGTGTTTTGTAGTTCTCCCTGTAGATGTCTTTCACCTCCTTAGTTAAATATATTTCTAAGTACTTTATTTTCTTTGTTGCTATTGTGAAAGGTATTGAGTCTTTGATTTGGTTCTCAGTTTGACTGTTGTTGGTGTATATGAATCCTACTGATTTGTGTATATTGATTTTTGTAACCTGAGACTGTGCTGAATTGATTTTTCGGTTCCAGTAGTCTCTCAGCAAATTCTTTGGTGTTTTCTAGATATAAGATCATATCGTCAGCAAAGAGTGATTGTTTGACCTCTTCTGCCCCCATATGGATATCCTTGATTTTCTTCTCTTGTATGATTGCTCTGGCTAGGAATTCCAGCACTATGTTGAATAGAAGTGGTGATAGAGGGCAACCTTGTCTGGTTCCAGGTCTAAGTAGGAATGCTTTCAATTTTTCCCCATTCATTGTGATGTTGGCTATGGGTTTTGTCATATATGGCTTTTATCATTTTTAGGTAAGTCCCATCTATGCCTATTGCATTAAGCATTCTTATCATAAAAGGGCACTGAAATTTGTCAAATACTTTTTCTGTGTCTTTTGAGAGGATCCTATGGTCTTTCTTTTTACTTCTATTTATGTGGTGAATTACATTTATAGATTTATGTATGCTGAACCAGCCTTACATCTCTGGAATGAAGCTCACTTGGTTGTGATGTATTATTTTTTTGAGGAGTACCTGAATTCGGTTTGCTAGGATTTTATTGAGAATTCCTGCATCTATATTCACAGATGGTCTATAGTTTGGTCTATAGTTTTCTTTTTTGTTGTTAAGTCCTTTCCTGGATTTGGTATCATGGTGATGTTGGCTTCATAAATCTGTTCGGGAGGATTCCTTCCTTCTTGACATTATGGAATAATTTCTGTAGGACAGATACAAGTACTTCTTTGTAGGTCTGGTAAAATTTGGGTGTGAAACCATCTGGTCCAGGACTTTTTTTGTTGGAAGATTTTTATTGCTGCTTCAATTTTGTTATTTGATATTGGTCTATTCAGAAATTCTATTTCTTCCTGGTTGAGCCTGGGGGCAGTGGGGGGAGCTGTGTGTTTTAAAGAATTTATTCATTTCCTCCATTTTATCAAGATTATGTACATAGTAATTTTAATAGTATTCAGAGATGATATTTTGTATTTCTATGGAATCAGTTGTGATCTCTCCTTTTTCATTCCTGATTGAGCTTATTAGAGTACTTTCTTTTCTACTTCTGGTTAATATAGTGAGTGAACTGAGACATAGATCCCATGGAACAAAACAGAGAACCCACATATAAAACCATCCTCATATTGCCATCTGATCTTTGACAAAGCAGACAAAAACATATACTGGGGAAAAGAAACCCTATTCAATAAATGGTGCTTGGAAAATTGGATAGCCACATGTAGAAGACTGAAACAGGATCTGCACCTCTCACCTCTCACAGAATCAACTCACAATGGATAACAAACTTAAACCTCAGGCATGAAAGCAGAAGAATTCTAGAAGAAAATGTTTGAAAAACTCTTATAGACATCAGCCTAGGCAAAGAATTTATGAAGATCCCAAAGGCAATCACAGCAAAAACAAAAATAAATAAATGGGACCTGATCAAATTAAAAAGCTTCTGCACAGCCAAGAAAACTATCACTAGAGCAAATAGACAACCTACAGAATAGGAGAAAATATTTGCGTGCTATACATCCAATAAAGGGCTGACAACTAGAATCTATAAAGAACTCAGGCAAATCAGCAAGAAAAAAAATCAAACAACCCCATTAAAAAGTGGGAAAAGGACATGAACAGAAATTTTTAAGATAAGATAGACTAATGGCCAACAAACATATGAAAAAATGCTCAACATTTCTAATAATCAGAGAAATGCAAAACAAAATTACAATGAGATGATCATTTAACTCCAGTGAGAATGGCTTTTATCAAAAAGTCCCCAAACAACTAATGTTGGCATGGATGCAGAGAGATAAGAACACTCATACACTGCTGGTGGGACTGCAAACTAGTACAACCTCTGTGGAAAGCAATATGGAGATACCTCAAAGAGCTACAAGTAGAACTACCCTTTTGATCCAGCAATTTCACTACTGGGCATCTACCCAAAGGAAAAAAAAGACATTCTATAAAGAAGACACCTGCACTTGAATGTTTATAGCAGCACAATTCACCATTGTAAAGATGGGAAACAACCCAAGTGCCCACAATACATGTGTGTATTAAAAATATGTGGTATACATATACCATGGAATACTACTCAGCCATTAAAAAAGGTGAACTAATACTTCTTGTATTATCCTGGGTGGAGCTGGGAGCCCATTATTCTAAGTGAAGTATTGCAAGAATAAAAAAACAAACACCACATGTACTCACCATTAAATTGGTACTAATCAATCAACACTTATGTGCACATATGGAAGTAACATTCATCAGGGATCAGGCACATGGGAGGGTGAAGGAAGGGATGGGTAAATTCACACCTAATGTGTGCGGTGCACGCTGTCTGGGGGATGAGCACACTGGTAGCTTTGACTTGTGTGGTGCACAGGCAATTTATGTGACCAAAGCATTTTTACCCTTGTAATATTCTGAAATTGAAATAAAATAAAATAAAATAAAGAAAAGGAAGTTGAAAAACAAGAAAGTAGAAGAAAGAAAATAAGAAAGATTAAAGCAGCTATTAAGAAAATAATAAACATAAATTAGAGAGGGCCAAAATAGCCAATAGCAGGTTCTTTGAAAAGGCTAATAAAATTGATAACGCCCAGGTGAGGCTCATAAAAAAGGGAGGAGCAAATAACCAGTATCAGGGATTACCAGTGAGACATGTTGCTAGGCATGATCCATGCTTCCAGACTGAAGCCTTGGCCCCTACTTCAGGATCCTGAAAGTGCCGGGGAGAGACAAATTGTTGTCCATGGTAAGTATAAGGAAGCGATTTGGGGCAAGTGCATGCTCTGGGCAAGAGGTTCAGTGGAAAGACTAGGGAAGCCAGGGAAAGTACTCCAGTGGGGGCAGGCATGGAATCTCTGCCAGACTCTACAATGACCCTTTCATGGCCAAGGAGACCCAGATGTTCTGAAAGAAGACTGTAGCTCATAATGTCCCTAAGCTGAGGCTCTGGAGTCAAATGGAACTGAATTTGCATCCTATCTCTAGAACTAACTGGCTTTGTGACCTTGTACAAGTTGCTTGACCTCTCTGTGCCTCTATTTTCTCACTTGTAAAGTGAGAGTAATAATAGTATATCTCTTATAGGTTGTTATGAGCATTAAAAGAGTTTCATACTGAATACATGCTCAGTTGCATTAAGCATTACTGAGTATCATTATTTTTATGCTTCTATTAACATAAGTTAATGCACCAATTTGGGCATGGGGCCAGAACTGTATTTCTGTGGACAGACCCAGACAATAGGACATCCTTCATCTCTCCATCTGCTAGGCAGTCATTTAGTAAGCACCTCCTATGTGCCAAGAATGGCTATCATTCCCACCCAGGTTGTCAAGGTGCTGCCCAGAAGGGAGGGGCACCTTTGGTCAATGCCACAGCCAATGCACACGCCGGACTGAACCTCCTGTCCACTGCTGTGGAAGGGGGGAGATGAAGTGAGGAATTCTCTCTCAGATACTAAAGTGCTGATGATTTAAGGCAAAAGTGGATGATAATAGCCCTGAAAAGAAGTGATTTTTCTAAAATAAACAGTTTACCTAAGGAAAATCAGAGGTCAAACAGCAGATAAAAACAACAACAACAACAACAACAACAACAAAAACCAGCAAGTTGTGGCTTTGATCTCCGTTTTCATGTCAAGAGTTATAGTGGTGGTGTTCCCAGGGGCCAGAATGGGGGAGGACAGCCTGGCTGACCAGCCACTAGGCCACGCCCCTCTGCCACCATTGGCTGAGAGAGCAGAGTCTGCTTTCCACGGGGCAGGGCAAAGAGGACTGAGTTCAGAGCTTTCCAGGCGAGTTCCCAGGACCATAAATCACAGAAATGGGAAACAGGAGCGAGAAATAAAACCCTTGGCTTCTTGCGAACTGCCAGACAATTTCTTTTGGCTGTAAATAACCACAGTTAAACCAAGTACCCTTTGCACTTCTCGGCAGGGAAGTGCATGAAGACATCTGATGTAAGGATTTTTAATGCTCTCCACCAAAATCTACTTAACACCCAGATCTGAGTCTTCCAGCTCGCTATGGAGAGTCCTGGCGCACCTGCCCCTTCCCCTACCACTGCGCTATAGGGCCCAGTATGTCCTTGTCCGCTGGGAGAGGCTTTGCAGGGGCAGGAGCCTGCCTGGCATCACGAGTGAGGAGCAGGGTTGTTAGGCCTGGCAGAGGAGGCAGGTGAGCCTAAGCTGAGGGCCACATTGCTCGCGTTGCCAGCTCTGGTGCTCACCATTCTGCAAGCCCCAAATCAATCAGCTGGCGAGTCAGTGGCTGAGTGCAGAGTTGACCCTACCTTGCCTTTGGCTCAGGCACATTTGCAGCAGACACCCCACACAACCGACACAGGAAATACATCCTGGGAGTAAAGGTGGCTGTTTTTGAAGTTGGGACAACACCCCTCTCTTCTTCTTCTCTTCTTCCTCCTCCTTCTCTGTAACTTTAACATTTCACCGCATTGCAGGGTAGTCTGGTGGCCAGGAACTCAGACTTTGCTGATTCTGCATTTTCATTTTGATGCTATCTCATAAGTAAATGATCAAAGGCCATGTTTTGGATCAGGCAGATGACCATTTTTTAACCAAGAACAGCCCAAAGTTTGAGCTCCGCCATTTGTGTTTGTGTTTACCACCAGAGTTACTGCAAATGAAGATCAAATGACATCATGGCTGTCTGTGGAGATAAAGGTTTCAGAATAATTTGAAAAGAGAAAAGTGAGGAGAGAAATTGAGTCCTCCGGGTAGAATAAGCAAGGAGCGGAACTCAAACAACCTCCACAGCAGTCTGTGCCTTAGTAACGGGCCTCAGTTCATTAGCAGTAGGTACGGCAGTAAAACACCCAGGAAGAATGCTTCTGTTCTCAATCCCAGGGATAATTAGATTAAATACTACTTAACACACATTTCAGTAAGCCACAATGCTTACCTTATCTTCAAATAAACTGGGTAGCTTCACAAAATTATCAGTGACAGCTCATTAAAACTGGCTTTTGAAGATTTTGAGTAATTAGGGATCTGAATATCTTAAAGTAACAAGCAATGCCTAAATGTATTAATACAATTTTAAATCCTATTTCTGTAAACAGGCCTTCCCTTCATTAATATTATTGAACTAAAAGTTTAGATATTATATATAAAATTAAATCTGTGTCTATACAACCCCATTGTTAACACAACATCAACTCTGTAGTTTCAACAGAACATACCACACATCTTACCAAATTAATATTGTTAATTTGAATGTCACTTATATTTATATTTGTATATAAATAATACATTTGTTTTTGATTTATAGATTTATAAGAACTGTAAGCCTATGAGGTTTATACTTAGCTTAATAGTTGCACATATTAAAGAAACATCAGAATAAAAATAATTAAATTTAACAATAGGGATTTCTGAGAATTCCCTTTTCCTTTAAATGAAATTGATAATTACTCAGGTTTCAGCAACACTAACATAATGAAACCCTACTGATGGATATTTAGGTTGTTTCCTGTTATTTTAGTGATATAAACAATGTGCAGTTAATCTTTTTTCCAAGTATTAATATTTTTGTGTGTTTGAGCATACCTGTAGGATAAATGTCTAAATATGGTAATATTGGGTCAAACTATAGATGAATTTACAATGTTTATAAATACTGTCAAATAACTCTCCAACAAGATTGCAATTATTCTTTCCAAACTATGTGTGGGAGTGTCTGTTTCTACATACTCCTGACACTTTGTTGAATATTTGCCAATCTGCTAATCTGACAGGTAAAGATATATCATAGTTGTTTTAATTTACATTTCTTTAATAAAGAGAAGAAAGAGCATTTTTCATACGTTTATTTGATATTTTTCTTTTTTTCATTGTGTGTGCATGAACTGCCTGTTGATGCCCTTTGTTGATTTTCTGTTAGATTATTTTCTCATTGATTTGTTAGCAATCTTTGCATATTACCTCAACTCTCACGTTGTCTTGTTTTTCATGTGTCTTTGGATTCTTTCTAGTAAATTACTGGGTGGGCTTTAAGATTTTTTTAGAGTAAAATATGTCAACCCTCTTTTTTGTAGCTTTTGTTTCCTTTTAGCCTTTTTTTGGTTTCATTGATTATTATTAAATATTGTACTTATCTAGAATTTCTTTTATAGAAACCATGGGGAAAGTATTGAAATTTTTTCCCTTTCTCCAAATATTAACATAGTTTACTAAATAATCCATCTTTTCCTGCTGACTTGAAATGTCAAGTTATCATATAGTAGATGTAATTTCTCCCAATATTTGAACCTGTTTCTGCACTCCTTTTGTTGCATTGAATTATTTGTCTATTGCTGTGCCAATAAGTTGTGTGTATTTATATATAAAACATTTTGAGGTTTTGTAAGGCTAGTCTGGCCATATCAATATCCTTTTCTTATGTTTTCACAGATGTTCTCATGGGTTTAATTTTCTGGATCAGGGGTTCTGCAAACTTTTTCTTAAAGGGACAGATAGTAAATAATTTAAACTTTTGTGAGTGATTTGGTCTGTGTAGTAACTACTCAACTCTGCCTGTAGCTGGAAAGCAGCCATAGACCACACATAACGAAAGGAGTGTGGTTGTGTTCTAATAAAACTTTATTTACAAAATAGCAGTGGGCTAAATTTGGGTAAGCCACAGGTTGCCAATCCCTGTTCTGATAGGGATAATTAGTATAGTATAATAGTATGGTATAGTATAGTATAGTATAGATAGTATAATTTTTGAAACTCCCCTCACCCAAACAACCAAACCATTTTGGACTATTTTTTGGGATTGCTTAGAATTTAATAGCTAATAGTGGGAGAATTAACATTTTTAAGTGTTGATTCTCACCATCCAAGAACACATTCTTTCTATTTACTCACAACTTCATTTTTGTTCCTCAATATGAGTTTGAAGTTCTCTTATCTTAGCTTTTGCACATTTCTTTTCAGCTTAATGTGAAGTATTTTATCTGTTTTTATGTTTGTTTATTATTGCACATGAAATTGTTTGTTCCCATTGATTTTTGTTAAAGGTGCCCAGACTTCAGGGTTCAAGCCACTAGTGTAATACAACGCTTAAACCAGGTCTATAGAACTTCTGGGGGTTAATGGAAAAATCCTATGGGATCTATATAGCCTCTGAAATTGTATGCAACATTTGTGAAAAAGTCTATTTTTCTGGGAAGAGAGTCCTTTCACCAGAATTTCAGGATCACCATCCATTCCCCTGCCCTACATATGAGATCCCTCACTTAAGGTGGGTAAAGGCAAGGGCTTGGGCATTGAAATGGAATCCAAATATGGTAACCAGGAACATGCCGAAAGCAGAGCCAGGGAGAGTGAGAACCACCAACCTGCCTGGGCTATCTGAGAGTAGGAGTGATGATTTAGAGAGTGCTTTCCCACTGTCATCCAGGTGGGCAGTGCTGCCTGGGGGCTGAAGCATTCCTGCTTGAGGCTGTCTGCCTTGCTCTCGACCAACTTTCCCTGACTTTTAGGCTGAGATGTCTTCTCTCTTCCTTCCCATGTAGCCTGGCTCTCCCTGCTTACTTGGATCATGAATTGTCTGATGTCAGCACTCCCAACCACCACAATCCCCTGCCAGAGCCCTCTCCTGGCCCTCCGTTGGCCCTGCAGTGCTCATCTCATGGAGACAAGCATGGGGTGGAGGGAGAGCACAGATTCCAGGGTCCAGCAAACCCAAGTTTAAATTTTGCCTTTGCCAATATGTCTATGAGGCAAGATGTGCACTTCTCTGGCCTTAGCTTTCTTACAGCAAAAGGGCAACAAGAATACCTCCCTAAGGTGTCTATAGGGATTTAAAGAGACAATGCAAAGGAGTTGAAAGCCACCCTTAGGATGTGAAGCTTGGCATTCAGCAATGCACTGGTCATAGCTCACTTCTCATACAACCAACTGGCATAGGTCAGCCTCTGTCTCTGCCCATGAAGCCTATAGAGACTCTGTGCACCCTGCCCTCCCCTGCAGTGGGGGTCTGCTTTCTGTCAGGGGGTCCCAGCATCTCAGCAGTTTACACTTAAGAGAGGGGTCTCCAGACCTTGCCATTCATCTGGTATCTCGGTGTCACACTGCACCCAGGATGCCCCCATGGCCAAGTCAAATTGGGGTGCTTGCTCCTATGATCAAACTGTCACAAGGTAGACTTAATTCGACAAGTAAGTATTATTCCTCTATGTAAAGAGAAAGCACATTACTACCAAATGCATCTCAAATCCAAGTTCTCAGGGATTCTTTAAGCTCATCTGCATGGAAGGAACAAGGCAGAGACGTGGGCTTGAGGCCAACAGCCCGTCTGGAGTCTTAGGGTAATCTACCCACTGCCAGGAACCTCCAGGCATCAGTTCATCTTTTCTTACAGTAACTCTGAAAGGGTTCCTTGGGTCTATTTATAAAGGCCCAAAGAGAGTTAAGTAAATTGTCTAGATTTCTGGAGCTTGTAAGTAGTAGACCTGGGATGCAAAACCAGTGGCTCTGTGGCTCTAGCCACTTTCTACCAAATTTCAGTGTCATCTTCTGCCTGGCTGCAATGAGTCCCCAGAAAAAGAGAGGACAAACTCTGCCTCCTTCAAAACTGAACGGAGTCTGGCTCTGCCCTGGAGCAGACTCCTGGCTGCCTTTTAAACCATCTCCCAGAGAGTATTTGGATTTACAATAACTGTCTGCCACTGCCCCAGGCGTGGGAGTCCTGGAAGAATAGAGCCGTGTCCACAGTGCCCGGCGTGGAGCCTGAACTAGAGGCAAAGGAGTCTCACACAAATAGCACCGAGGTCGTCCCTACACTTCTGACAAGAGGTAGAGCTTTCCTGTCAACCAGAGAGAAGAGAACCTAATACACATTGTGAGTTTTAATCCTTTTTAGGAAGGCAGCAGGGTGAGGTAAGAAGACTGTTTATTTCAAGAACCCCATTACCAAAAGCCAATGAGCCAAAGACATCAGCATCAAAATGATGGAAGCAGCCCCACCTCTCCTGAGAAACTTCTCTTCCTTAATGGCCACTACCAGGGGAGCCCTTGTGATCAGAGGGGTGACAGCACCTGTGAGCCAGCACTTACTCAGTGACATGAGGGTTTGCATCCCCACACAGCTCTTTATTATGTGGTATCTCTGAGAAATCACCTACCCTTTCTGAGCCTCCATCTTCTCCTCTCTAAAATGGGCATAATGACTACTTTACTGGACTTTCTGGAGGTTTAAATAAGATCATTTAGGTAACATGCTTAGCACAAAGTGGGTTCTCAGCACAATGGTCCCCACCCCGCCCCCGGAGCTGGAGCAGCAACATCAGCACAGAACTGCAGAGACCAGGGCGAATGATCTGTGGGATGCAGATGAGGACTGTGGATCGCCCCATCAACTGAGCAAGAGTTTCAGAGGACTGCAGCAACGACTGTTATTTTTCTTTTAATTGAGAGAGTTAAGGAACCAAAAGCTGTTCGGCCCCAACCATGTGCTACTGTGCCGGCAGCTTTACACACATGATCTTCAGGATGGCCCCATGAAGTAGGTCACAGGGTACCAGGTTAGTGAGGAAAAGGCCGAAGCCCAGAGAGCTTGTGTAAGTAGCATCACCACACCCCTCCTGGAGTAAGATTCCTTTCCCGTTACCCCACATTGCCGTGTATAATCCATCCCGGAATCACATGGGGCGGGGCTGGGGGAGGGCCGGGGTCAAGCCTCTCCTCCTTGGAGATTGATGAAATCTACTTCAGGCGTCTCTTGCTCTGATTAAAATACGCCAGTGATAAATTATCAAACTCCCGTGACATGGAGATCTGAGTGATAGAAGTGCCACAGACTGCTGTGTCCAGGGAGATCATTACAGAAAAGGGAAAAAAAGCAATGTATAGTCTACCTCCTTGCCATGGTTTTTGACTCCTAAGCTTCTGTGTCTATGGGTGACAGGCAATGCAGCTGATGGGTTGGAAGGGGACCTGGAGGTCACAGTCATCACAGGTGGAGGTAAACCAACAACCTACTGCTTTTGCTTAATATGTCAGGAGCCTAGGTAGAGTCCCCCTCACCCAAGGTGGCCAAGCTGCAAAACGGGCAGAGTGTCTTGACAGGTGGAATCCTCTCCTGTTTGTGCATATCCTTTGTCCTGGGAGCATTCCTGCACAAAAGGTTTGGTGCCTGGAGCCCTCATCCTCTTTCTTTCTAGACCCTCTTTCAGGGGTGTATTTCCTGAAAATCAGTTACACTTCCATGTTAATATAAAGCCACTTGCCTCCTCTCACACAAGTCAAGTTGTTTGCTTCCTAGGCCTCCTCTCTCATTAGGGAGCAGAAGTTTTGGCACTTGTGAATAGAATTTCAGGCATCAGAGACAGATTGGAGAAAGACCCTTGAAAAAACTATGGTGGAGGCTACGTAGCCTCCCTGAGAGAAGTAGAAAGTAGGCCTGCTCTGTAGACCGACAGGCTTCTGGGGGCTCCCACAGACACTGTGGAGCACAGAATGGGACATGCCACAAAATACTCTGCCTACACCTGTGCCTGTCCGGAAAATAGTAGGATGGTGGAGTAAAAAAAATCAAGGGCCTTAGGATCAAAATGTAAAGCTTGTCTCTGACACCTTCTAGCTAAAAGACCATTGGCAAATTATTTAGTTGCATAAAGCTCCAGTTACCCATTCTGCCGAATGGGTATAGTAATATCTGCACGTCAGTCGGTGATGGCGAATGCTATGTGGGGTAGTGAATACAGAATGGGTGGCGAGTCATGAAAACTTGATAACCACTAGCTCCCTTCTCTCTCCACTGTGGCTGGGCAGGTCATGTAAGATTAATCCTTCCACAGGATTGTAGAAGTAGCCAGCCGAGGTCTAATATTCCCAGGTAGCATCGTGTTGCTTATCGAGCCAGGTGCCCTTCATTCCCAACGCTGTGTTGGTCAACAAATGAAGTAAAGCATGATGATGCATTTAATGGTTTCAGGGAGTTGGGCCTTTAAAATCCCGGCATATTCTGACCTTCTGGTTCAGAGAGAGTTAATAGAGAACCTTGGAGGCCAGTTGAGGCTGGTACTGACCTGGAGAGAAGGGAGAATTTGCTTGCCAGGGCATCTCTCTCTGCCCCCAGCCCTCATGGTGTCCCCTCTCGGGATAACACACCCAAGTGTGTAGGAAGCACCTGAAGTTTTGACGTTATCAACACAATAGCTCTGCAGGAATCAACTTCCTGACCAAGGTAAGGATAGTCCTTCCCTTCCAGTCACTGTTAAAATCTGTACAAGTGCCCAAGCTTTCCTAAAACCTTTCCCATTGACAGTCTCTAAACTCAGTAGGGAAGCGGTGATGAAGGGCTAACCCCTGGGTGACCATGGCGATGAAACACAGGGCCCGGAAGGCTGGACCTGAGCCTCGAAAGGAGAGCACTGTGGACAGGTCTCCCAAACCCAGTTGTCTCATACCCGGCTCGCCTGGCCTCACCGCCACACACCTGCCCGCAGCCCTGAGTAGCTGGCTGCACTCCCATCTCCCCGTGCCTTTGACCTGCTCTGCTCATTGTCAGGGCCCATCCACTCACCCACTCCAATAAAATACCAAGTCTGTTTTGGTCCTTCTCTGACACTCATTTCCATTCTTTGGATAATTCATGAAACATCATTTTAAATTGCTTCCATGGCTGTTAGCCAAGTTAATTTTTTGAGCCAAATCCGATAATGTATATTTTCTCAGAATGTCATACATTTCAGAGACTTTCCAATATCGTAGCCTAGAACTGTACGTATTATCCCCTTGTAATTTGACTTAATCTATTCTATATCCATGGTTATATTCTCTTTCTCATCTTCAATCTTTGCATTTGTGCTTTCTCTCTCACTTTTTTGATTATGTCTAAGAGGAGCACATCCATTTTATTGGTTTCTTCATAATCAGCTTTTAGATTCACTTATAAATCCTAATGTTTTTTTCTCTTTTCTAATACATTAATTTCTACTATATTTATGGTTTATTGCTTCCTAATTTCCTCAGATTTCTCTTTTCTTAACTTCTTTTGTTGGATGCTTTATTTATTTTCATTCTTTCTCCTTGCTTATGAAGGTATTTAGGCTATGGATTTGCATCTAACTACAGCTTTGGTCACATCCCATAAGTTTTGGTATATAGTGTTGCTCTATTAATAGTTTGTAATTGTGGTTTTGATTTTCATTTGTACCACAAAGTCATTTAAGAAAGCTATATTTTTTCTTTCCATGTGATTAGGTTTTATTTTGCTTTGATTTTAATTGTAAGTGCTAAAACACTACTCTCCATAGGCAGGGAAGACATTCTACTCTACTTTTTAGAGACAAAGAACCTGAAGCATGGTGACTAGCCTACAACTTTAAGGATAATTAGCAATGAAACCAGAAAAGGGAAAATGAGATCAAAACATTTTGCTTAAGTAAATGCTCCCTTTGGTTCTTCAGCAAAAAGGACTGCACAACTGTCGGTGGTCTTTCTCAGTCTGGGGAGGGAAGTGACGCAGCTGTGTTAGGAGGGTTTTCAGCAGTGGAAGGCCAGGCCTGTGACAGTGTGACAGCGTGTACGGCTCCTCTCTCAGGCAGGTAGAGACAGCATCGCCACAGAGTGCTCCGCTCCCGTCCACACTAACTCGCCAGGCAGGGTGTGAGGTGGCCAGTGGTTACTGCTTCCCTTTCAGACCAGGTCCAGAGCAGCTGGAGCAAAGGCCCTGGCAGGGCCCTCCGGGACTGAGCACCCCAGATGCAAGAATGGCACCCAGAGGTCACAGCTAGACTTGTCCAGGGAAAGTCACATGGCCACGCTGTTCCAGGTGTGATATTCCATAATTGTGTTATTTAATCCTATGAAGTAGTTATTAGTCCCCTTCACAGATAAAGAGACTGAGGCCCAGAAAGATGAAGGAATTTTCTCCAGGCCAGGGGTCATGGTGTAGGATGGCCCCTCCTCCAAAAGGGTGACAAGACACTGCGAGAGGCTATGGAGGAGATTTAGACATTCCCATTTCAGAGGAGGCACCTGAAGGCGTTTAATGGTATTATAGAATGGTGGGAGTATGCCAGGGTTTTAAATTACTGCTTATATACGTAACTTTTCCACACTTTTTCCTTATACACTTCTTGCTCCCCAGGATGGGGAGTGATTTTATCTGCCTCACAGTGTGATTGTGAGTCCTGGAGACTACAATGCATATGAAAGTTTTACACGTGGCCGGTGCTCAGTTGGCGTGGACTGGGGGAGGAGATTTACCCCACTCTCCTTTTAGCATTTGGGTTCTTTCTGGGGAATGGTGGTCTACCTCCTGCAGGAGCAGACACCACTAAAGTGCCAGGGCTGGGAAAGCCCAGCCATGCCCTCTAGTCCAGGGTTCATTACTGGGGTTCCTTGGCAGAATCCAGGGGGCTCCTAAAATTTAGATGGGAAACACGGACTGCTTTAGCCTCACTCATCTCATAGCAATATAGGATGTCCTTCATTATGCACGTAGGCAACAGACCACAACAGTCTTAGCTGTGGACCTAGGACTCTGTGACCAATAGAAATCACAGGTATTTACATGACACATTACAGTTGCCCCAGATGTCTAAAAATAATAATTTACATTCACCACTATGTCAGAATTGGATAGGTATTATACCTACAATTAAATCTTGTCACTGAATGTGTTAATATATAAGCATATGTATCACACGATCACAATTTTTAAATATTTTGATAACTCTGTTTCAATATAGTTAGTTTCCTTTATAATCCAATGTATTTTATTTTATGGATTAAAATACTTTACTCTGAAAGGGGTCTATAGGGTTCACAAGACTTCTACAGCGGTCCCTTGTACAAAAACATTTTTAAGAACTTTGGTTACAGAAAGGAAATAGGCCCAGAGGTCATTCACCCAAGGTTACACAGCAGAGTTGGGACAAGAACCCAAGTTTTAGCACCTTACTAGCATGTCATGAGCTTACAAAAAGTGAGGGGACACAGGGGTGCGGTTGTGAGCACGTGGCTTAGTCACATGGAGATTTGTGGCAGCTCCGGGAGCAGAGGTTCAGCTCAGCCAGGGCAGGATAAGGAACATGAAAAGCTGCTTGTGCCATCTGCAGCCCTGCCTGCCCAGCCAGGAGGCAATTACAAATATTTATTATTTGTTTTCCTGAAGTCTGCTCACATGGAACTGAGTAATAGATTAAATGATTCTTCAGTGGCCACAGGAGAGGGTGGAGGGGCTTGATTTGTCTTCACACTTAAAACCCACATCATGCACATGTGTTCTCTATAATTGTATTTGAGCAGCTTAGGGAACCAATAGGATACCTCAATATAATTTCTCATGAGGATGGGCACACTCACCTATAGAATAGGGACCCGTCAACTTGGAGTACAGTTCTTTTTCCTGCTACCTGAGACTTGCTGAGACCAATAACCTGGACCCAGGAGGAGGGTGCTTCTCAGAGGAGGATGTTCACATGTTTGGAAAGGACTGTCTCCTCATGCCCAGTATCTTGCAAACTGGGTGCCTGGGGCTCCACAGCACACACTCTCCATTCTCCTGGCCTTCCCTGCACGCCTGACTCATGGGCTTCTGTCGTGCCCTCACCTGTAATTCCTTCTCCACACTCCTTCAACCCCACCACTATTAATAACAACAATAGTAATAATTAGGCAGCAATTCCTACAGCTTGAGGACTGCTAACAGGCAGGAACTCTTCGTCTACAAGGGAGACTGCTGCATAAACAACCATTTTATTTTTTTTTTTATTTTTTATTTTTTTTTTTTGTATATAATGACACTTAAAACTTTATTTGATATATATATATTTTTACTACAGATACTTTTTTTCTTCTACCCTTACACTAATATTTGGTAATACATTTTACAGTTTACTAGGAATATTATTTTCAAATATGTATTATTTCATTTTATAAGAATTTACTCTTCATAATAATTAAATAGGGCAACACAAGTAAGTGGGGATTTGTTTTTGTTATAGATCTAAGCCTTTTTAAATACTGTGCGATCAATGTCAGGAGAGGTGAGCACAGGCCCCTGAGCACCTAGAAGAATGGACCTTTTAGCTGAATCTTGAAGAAGTGTAGAAGCAACAGGAGTTCCAGGCAGAGAGAACAGCACATACAAAGACACTGAGGCAAGAAACAGTATGGTCCTTTCAGGCCATGGCCCTTTCTATCTGCCTGGTACAAAATGCAGCTGTGTCCTGTCCTGGGGAAGCTGCAACAGTCTGGGTGGGACTTCTCAGAGAGGCAGTGTTTTCTTTGGTCTTAAAGTCTGGCAGGAGTTACAATAGGAGACTAAAACTGGAAAGAGTATTTTTGGAGGGTGCTCCAGACCAGAAGGGAGTGGTGCAGGGGACTTCCTGCCTCCAGCTACAGGAGAGCAGCTGCCCAAACCTGGGAAGAAGCTGGGCTTGTGAGGTGAGGTATAAGCCAGCATCCTGTGTAGTCCATGCTGTGAGATCTCCTAGGGCAACCTGGAGACATCATCTCCCTGCAAAGTCAGGGAGATGGAAAAGGCGCTGGGCAAATTGTGACTGCAGCGCTGGGCTGTTTGATTCCGCTTTTCTCCTATTTACGGTGTTGCAGAGTGTGGGGCCTAAATGGACTTGTGGACCTGTGTTAGCAGCTGACTAGGCTCCAGAAGAAGGAAATGTGCCCATTCCCGTCCATTCACCTGCCTGCCTTTTATTCCTGTCCTTTGAGGGTTTACCTACCACACTGGTTGCAGAAGAATTTGATCCAGAAAAGCTCACTTTGAAATAATGATCAACATTAGTATTTCCGTGTGAATTGAGAAGGCTGGAGTCTTTGTGGATTAGGAGAAATCAGAAAAGCCTTGGGGAATCTTGCCTCCTAGCCCCCGGGCTGGATAAGTGGTGTCTCCTTCTCCTGTGAGCCTCTGCTCTGGGCTTCCCTCTGCCAGAGCACTGATCCCATGCCTGGGCCTGGTCCGTTCACACCTGTCTTCCTTTCCAGGCTACAAACTTCCTGAGGGTCGGGATCATCATTCTTGCTTCTCTAAGTTCCCTTGGCTTGGCACGGGACCTGACTCTAAGAGATGCTCAGGAAACCATACGTGAATGAAAGAAATGGCACACCATGAAACTCAGATCCAGAACTCAGTATCTTCCTGTACGAATCCTAAATGTTTCCCAGTGTTGCCCACCACTGTGGTTATCACCAGTCACCCATCAGGTCAGCCACAGGCCTTGATACTCTGATCCCACCTCGGCAGCCCCACTGGTGATGGTCCACACCCTGCAGGGCCTGCTCTGACAGTCAGTGTCCCAGCACCTCCTCCACACGGTCCCCCACAGTCAGTCTCCCAGCACCTCCTCCACGCCAGGCATCCATCGGGCCCCCACAGTCAGTCTCCCAGCACCTCCTCCACGCCAGGCATCCATCGGTCCCCCACAGTCAGTCTCCCAGCACCTCCTCCACGCCAGGCATCCATCGGGCCCCCACAGTCAGTCTCCCAGCACCTCCTCCATGCCAGGCATCCATCGGGCCCCCAGCGCCAAGGCTCAGGACACTCGGACAGCCAGGGGAGCCAGAGCTGGGACTGCTCCTGAGGCTCAGGGCTTTTTCCACACATGCCACTTGCCTGGGAAAGTCAAGGTTGCCCTTGCCATTGTGGAGATCACTTGTAAGAGGACTTCAGGGGTCCTATTAAAGCAGCTCCTCGTGAATTTGGCAAGTTGGCAGTGGGGCAGTCTTGGTTATAGTCATGGGTAGTCTTCTTCCCCTGACCCCCGGTTCCGCCGTGAACCTCCGTCTCCCAGTGATATCACAGCAGGCCTCGCTGCTAAGTTTGTTCTCCTCTCATCTGGAGAACTGGCCTCTCAGCTTTCACAACAGTACGGTTTGTGCCAGGCTATGGGCACAAGCAAGGCATAATAATACAAGAAAGAGGAATGGAAAACCTTTCCTGAACTCTTCCTATATGACAGGAGCTTTGCTGTTCATAAACATGTTATTTAATGCCCCTAACAACCCATGAAAAAATTTCATTATTCCCATTTTATAGAGCTGGCCAGTGGTAGGGCAAGGGTATGAGGCCAGTTCCTCCCAAAATCTGTAGGTTAGGTTATTATCCATAACCCCACCATTAAGCAAAAACCTTCCATGTCCTTAATGAGCTCTCTCTACATTACTAAGAATCACCAATTTTTGTTGTTGAAAATACTCTCTTTAGATGTTTTTCCTTAATAGATGAATCCCTTCCATTACAATTCTAGAAAGCAGAGATGTTAAGGATTCAGGGAGCAGCACAGGACAGGGAAGGGGTGACACAGGGGTGGGCTCACCTCGGCTGCTTTCAAGTGGGTGTCTTAGAGGGCAAACTTTGACCTCAGTCTCCCACCTGAAAAACACGGATAATCGCATCCACCCTGCCATCCTCAGAGGATGCCACCAAGAGGACTGGACAAGATGATGAGAGCTTGAGGGCTTGACAGGTAGGCCTGAGGGGAAGGCTGGGTGGGGTCTTGTGGTCCCCTGGGACCCTCTTCATGGAGCTCTCCTTGGTCCCCTGCTCAGGAGCACTTTTATCTCCATCGAGAGCATGGCAGGGTCCCAATTCATGCTGCGTCATCCATCCCACCTTAAGCACACATTTATGGAGCCCCCACTGTGTTCCAAGCACAGTTCTAGGCCCTGGGGGACTGCAGTGCACACAACACCAAAGTCAGTCCCTCCTGGAGTTGTCAGCCATCTGAGAATAAGAGCTAACTCTCTCAGGGCACTTACCAGGGGCTGTTCAAGGTACTCTGTGTGTATTCGCTCGCTTAATCTTTTCCCACAAAACTGCAAGGCAGGAACTAGTGTTACGGCTAAGGAAACAGAAGCACAGGAAGGTTATGTACGTTGCCCTAAGTTGCACAGGCAGGAAGCAGTGCAGCCAGGGCTTGAACCCACAGAGCCCGCACCCCACCATCACACTCTACTGCCACGTGTCTTTACCTGCTTCCCTCTGCTCACCAGGTGCCAAACCATCTCACCTTATCCTCAACGGCCTCTCTGGTCTTCTCTTGCTCTCCTTTCTGGTAGCTGCCCTCTCCCTGGTCCAGTCAGCCTCCCTCTGGCCTTCCTGCCTCTCTCGGGGGACTGCTCAGCTCCCACCTAGCCCCTCGCACCCCCACTGTCCTGCACCCCACCCCACATGTCTCTGGTCAGCTGAATACCAAATAGGGTTGGTACATATAACCCCGGCTCTTAAGGCTCCCATAGTTGGTCCTAATATGCATTTTTGTGTATCTCCCTCTGTCCCCCAATATCCAGTTCACCAAAACTTCTCCTCAGGACAGTGGGTATAAACTTTTGGAGGAATCACTAGCCCCTTTGAGTAGCAAACAAAAATTATAGACTGTTCCTTTCCAGGAAAATAACATGTGTAAGCTCTTCCCAAAGATCTCACCTCCTTCCCAGAGGACTTTACCAGCTCAAGCTGTCACCATGAAGACCCCTGCTATAAACATGTAAGTCTTATTACTGATCCTTAATTCCTGAAACATAAGCTGTGTCTTTCCATCTCTCTCTACATTTGCTCATGCCATTTCTTCCACCTGTGATGCTTCCTCCATGCTCACTAATGAAATCCTAGAGACTTACCAAAATCCACTTCCAACGTTACCAGGCCAGACAAGAGCTTTCACCCACAGACACCCACATGGCATTTCTGTGCTCCTCCACCTGGAATTTGGGACCACAGCTCATTTCCACCTACCTGACTTGATCTCTTGAGGGCAGGGATATTGGCTTAGTCAGCTTATAACCTTTCACCTCACCTAGCATAGAGCTCTGTGGCCAGCAGGCATACAGTGTTCGGTGTTTGAAAAATTAAAAAATGGAAACAGTCATCTCTATTTCCACATAGAAGATTCTGGGATACTAATGAAATGGACTTTACATCATCCATGTCCCACTAATAAGGCCTTGTAGAGAGTGAACTTCTGGAAAATTTCACCGGACATAAGGCTAGGAAAATTATCTCTTGTATTAGCCATTTGTTAGAAACATAAACATTCATTTCCACTCATTACTGCAGTTCTTGAGTTCATACTTAAATCTCTATTTCTTTAGTAATGTTAACCTAGTTTTCAGGAATCTATGACTTGGAAATAAGGTCAGATCCTGATAATTAGTTGTGATCCATATTTTGTATCTGATAATTAGCTCATAGCCACAGTGATAATTGGGTCCTACATTTTTGGGAGGTGGCATATTTTAAGAAAGCTGTGTACTCTTCATGTGCTGTGATCTTGTCTCTGCCTTGTTAAGAGGTTTTTAAAGAAGGAACTATAACAGAGGAGAAAAATGAATACATTTGCTCTCAAGGATGCAATTAAAACAGAATGTAAATATGACTAACAAGGTGATTAACTTTTCTAGAAATATTATGCAGGAAAATCAATCCCTGGGATGTAACATTTCCATACTATGAAATTCAGTTTGGTGGCACCAGTGACCAAAGAGATTTAGGGAGAAAGGACATTGCTACTGTCAGAGAAGGCCAAGGAGGGCAAACAGATGGCCACGAGAAGGGCTCCTTTCTTCCCAGCTCGATCTGCTCAGCTACGAAACATTTGCTGTTGCAAATGTTCCCAGCAGTGGCTGCTGCATGTGTACCGCTTCCAGTGATTCTTTTCAACATGGCACCCCTAGAATGGCACTAACTCAGGGGTCAAGAGCACTAGGCTTAAGTCTCAGCTCCACCAGTTATGGCTGAGTGGCTTTGAATCATACAAGTCATCGCCCTGGGCCTCAGTTTCTTCATCTGTAAATGGGGACAATGACACCTGCTTCATAGAATATGAGGGTTACATGAGTTAATGCAAGTAAAATGCCCGGTATGAAAAAAAGCACCCAGTGTGTCCTGGGGAAACACTGTGGAAGCTGGGAAGTATGGAGGGTGTGAGAAATCTCTCAACCAGGAGTAGGCTCTAGCATGAAGCAGGAGGCATTCAAGAGTCAGGATGCCAGGCCTCCCCTACCCTCCAAGTTCAAGTGGCAGCATTTTACTAAGCTATTCCAAGGCACTGTCTTAGGAATCCAGCATTGTTCAATGCTATAAAATAGTTCATATATTTTCCAAATACTCTGTTGCTAGGTAGCCTGAATTTTTCCAAATATGACCTACTGTTGACTTAGTTGGGTTTAGGTCCACGGCTGTAGGTGCTGATAATTACACTGCAATTAGAGAGTCCAATTTGTAGCCCTGAAGGGTGTCTGAGTTTTGCAAACTTCCTTCCTACTCTCTTTCTCAGTTCCCATCCAGGAACTGCCCCCTATTCTTCAACTCAGATGTGTGGGCATTTATCCAACTCACGTGTGCCCTGAGCCAGGCTCCTCACCCAGGCTGAAGATACAGAGCTCAGCTCTGTCCTCAGAAGTCCAGTGGTGGTGAAAGACCAGAAATAGACAAGCCAACCCAGTAGGACATAGTCTATGAGACAGAGGTACGCCTGGAGCCCTGCAGGCACAGAGGGGGGTCACCTAACTCAGAGTGGGGGGTGGCAGGAGGGTTAGGGAAGGCTTCCTGGAGGAGGAGATACTTGAGCTGAGTCTTGTTCATCTAAGCAAAGATTCATCCAGCCAGCAACTATTTACTGAGCACCTACTGTGTACCGGGCACTATGCTAGGTGCTGAGGCTACATCATTGAGTGACACCATGTCACTTTCTACTCAAGCATCCATAGTAGCTCACTCTAGGCACTCACTTCAGTGTCCATTCTATACTCTTCTGCCTCCTGACATGACTCACCCAGTGTGGCCTGACCTCCCAGTGAGCAGCCATCTCATCCATTCAGCATAAAGCCCTTTGCACTCTCAAATTCAGCCTCTTCCCAAACCTTCCTTTTGTATCAATGACAGGTGCCACTGGGCACTTCTGCTCTTGGTGGGCCCAGCCTGATGGGCATCTGGCTATTTCACGTGGACACATCTTATATTCCCACTAAGACTCTGCATTCCTTTGAGCTGGGGCTCTGCTTCTTCCTTCTTTCATAGCTTCTTGTGCCAAGGAAAACTCTAGACACAGCAGACTGGGAGACCGATTAGGCTCCGAAAATGAGATGTTTCCTTCTACTTATTAGCACCTTTTCAAGATTAGAGCTAAACCAGAGCATGCTTTGTTTTCTTATCCAATGAGATAGAAGACAAAAGGAAATCTTTACTGAGCACCCACTTCTTGTTAGATACTATGCTGGATTCCTTAATTTATCCCCATTTGAATCCCCACCACCACTACTCTGTAAGGCAAGCATTATTATTTCTTTGTAGCATGTACGGAAACCAAGACAAGGAGGTTAGTTAACCCATCCATGGTCTCACAGCTAATAAGTGGCAAATATGGGATTTAAACATAGCCATGTGACTCTGAAATCTAAGCTCTTCTTCCTCCAACAAGTTTTCTGCCAAGATTACATATTCTTTTCTGCCTTCAAAGAGCTGCTTAAATGCTGCAATCTGGAAAGATAAACAGAACTTGTTTTCTGTGTGATGGTGGCTCAAACTCAGGTGACAATCCAGGGCTCCCTCGAGGCAGAGATGGGCTCCTCCAAGCCAGAGTTTAAGCAAACAAGATAAGCAGAATAAGAAAATGGTTTCTGGACACTGCCATCCATCTGCAGGAAGGCTTAGATAGGAAGCTGCTGGTGGTGAAATGGGATGAAATTCTGAGAAATAAAAAGAGATGAAAATGAAAGTTTTACACATCACTGAGCTGCCTTCCTATCTAAAGGGAAAACCCAACATTAATAAAACAGAAAACCTTCAACAAAATCAAAGCCAATTTTTCTGTCAAGTTCAGAAACAACAGTACATAACCATGCAGGCATATCCCAGGTGTGTTCCATAAATAGTCATGTTTCTGAGAAATTGGGCAGAACCCAAATTTAAGTGAACTTGTCCCTACTGCCCATGTGAGGGAGAGCAGCCTTTGTCACTGAGGAATCTAATAGGCATAGTGCCTTTTATGATGTCAGCTCTAAAATTTTCTTCTAAACTCCTTTCTTCCCCTTCTCCCCACTCCAAACAGGGCTACCCTTGATAAGCAGTTACCAGTAGTCCTAGCCAGTGCAATCAGGCAAGAGAAAGAAACAAAGGGCATCCAAATCAGAAAAGAGGAGGCCAAATTATCCCTGTTTGCTGATAATATGATGTTGTATCTAGAAAACCCTAAAGACTCTTCCAAAAGACTCCTAGAATTGATAAATAAATTCAGTAAAGTCTCAGGTTACAAAATTAATGTACACAAATCAATATCATTTCTATACAATAATAACAACCAAGCTGAGAATCAAATAGGAACTCAATACCATTTACAATAGCTACAAAATAAATAAAATAGCTAGGAATATATTTAACCAAGGAGGTGAAAGATCTCTACCAGGAGAATTACAAAACAATGATGAAAGAAATTGTAGGTGACATAAACAAATGGAAAAATATCCCATGCTCGTGGATTGGAAGAAAAAAATATTGTTAAAATTTTCATACTGAACAAAGTGATTTACAAAATCAATGCAATTTCCATCAAAATACCAACATCATTTTTCACAGAATTAGAAAAAAACAATCCTAAATTTCATATGGAATCAAAAAAGAGCCCAAATAACCAAAGTAATCCTAAGCAAAAAAAACAAATCTGGACGCATCACATTATCCAACTTCAAATTATACTACAAGGCTATAGGAACCAAAGCAGCACAGTACTAATTTAGACACATAGATCAACAGAACAAAATAGAGAACCCAGAAATAAAACCACATACCTACAACCAACTGACCTTCAACAAAGCAGACAAAAACATACACTGGGGAAAGGACACCCTATTCAATAAATGGTGCTGGGAAAGTTGGACAGCCACATGCAGAAGAATGAAGCTGGATCCCTATCTCTTGCCATATACAAAAATCAACTCAAGATGGGTTAAAAACTTAAACATAAGACCTGAAACCATAAAAATTCTAGAAGAAAACTTAGGAAAAACTTGTTTGGACATTGACATAGGCAAGGAATTGATGACTAAAACCCCAAAAGCAAATAAACAAAAAAGAAAATAATAAATAAACTTAATTAAACGAAAAAGCTTCTGCACAGCAAAAGAAATAATCAACAGAGTAAATAGATAACCTACACAATGGGAGAAAATATTCACAAACTATACATCTGACAAAGGACTAATATCCAGAATCTACAAAGAACAGAAACAAATCAGCAAGAAAAAACAACCCCATTAAAAAGTGGGCAAAAGATATGAACCGACACTCTTTAAAAGAAGTTATACAAATGGCCAAACACATGAAAAAATATTCACCATAACTAACAAGCAGGAAATTTATATTAAAACCACAATGAGGTACTATCTTACCCCTGTCAGAATGGCCATTATTAAAAAACAATAGATGTTGGCGGTGCAGATGCAGTGAAAAGGGACTGCTTAATACACTGTAAATGGGAATGTAAATTAGTACAATTGCTATGGAAAACAGTATGGAGATTCCTCAAACAACTAAAAGTAGACCTACCATTTGATCCAGCAATCCCACTACTGGGAATCTGCCCAAAGTAAAATAAGTTATTATATCAAAAAGACACCTGCACTCATATTTATCACAGCACAATTAACAATTGCAAAGATATGGAATCAACTAAGTCCCCATCAACTGATTAGTGGATAAAAAAATGTGGGGTGTATATATATACCATGGAGTACTACTCAGCCATAAAAAAGAATGAAATAATGTCTTTTGCAGCAACTTGGACAGAACTGGAGACCATTATCTTAAGTGAAGTATCTCAGGAATAGAAAAACAAATACCGCATGTTCTCACTTATAAGTGGGAGCTATACAGTGGGTAGACATGGTCATATAAAGTGGTATAATGAACACTGGAGACTCAGAAGGGGGAAGGGAGGGAGGTGGTGAGGGATCAAAAATTACCTATCAGATACAATGTACACTATTTGGGTAACAGGCACAATAAAAGCTCTGACTTAACCACTATACAATTCATCCATATAACAAAAAAACCCACTTGTACCCCCCTAAATCTATTTAAAAAATAAAATTTAAGAAAAATTTTAAAAAATTTAAAAAATAAAATAAAACTAAAAAAACCCAGTAGTCAACAGACCCTTAATTGCACAGGGAAGTACATCTACGAACACACACATACACTCACATGGTACAAACTCTTATGCAGTGGCTTTGCCTACAGATGGACCCACCTGCATTCCATTAGTCAATAGGCGGGGACTTTGTCTCCTCACCTGGTGATCAGGTAAGAGCTTCTGGCAGAAATGGGAGGCCGGAGGGTATGTAAGCAGGTGGGTGGCTAGTTGGCTATCAGTAAAATCTGTGGGGTCAGACAAATCAAAGTTTGAAAGTCAGCCCCACTCCTTACTGGCTTTGGACAAATTACTTCCCTTCTCATTATCATTGATGTTCCAGCAACTATCAAAGGGAGAAAAGAATGCCTATTTCTTAGGGTTAAGATAAGGATTTTTTTTAATGACAGTATTAATATTCTGGGCATCTGAAAGGCACTTGATAAATGCCTGGCCTCCTGGCTTTTTCTCCGCCCCCAAAATCTGACCCATTCTTGAAAGCCCAGCTCAAACTCACCTCCCCCAGGAGGCCTTCCCTGATCACATGGGTCCCCAAAGACCTCTCCGTCCCATGATCCCCATAGTACTTCTGGTCACCACCACCCCTTGTCCTTGGTCACTCGCTGCCTTGTCTTGTAAGAGACAAATGTCTGTGCATGCTGGATTTCCCAGCCAGACTGTTGCTGCCGAGCACCGACTATGGTAACCCCCTCATGTTGGGCCCTCGGGCCCAAGCCCAACTCAGTGAAGGCAATTAATAAATATGTGCCTACAGACAAGCCAGACACCCAAAGGGTTCAATTAAAATGATTCCCTACATGTGTTGACTACCAAGCCTGTGCCAACCACTTTACAGTCCCCATCTCATTCCACCCCGGCAACACCCTCTGAGATAGGCCTTACTGACTCCATGTCACAGATAATAAAACTGAGGCTCATGAAGTTGAGCTAGCAGTTTCCCCAAAGCGCCTCACAGCACAGAGGGACAAAAATGGAGGCAGAATCATGGAGAAGGAAGGGAAGACAGACACAGGAGACAGGGGAGAAAGAGGATGGAGGGGGGAAGACAGACGGCAGAGTCAGAGATGGAAAACAAAACCGAACTCTGTTGAGCTGCTGCTGTGAGCGGGCCCTGGGCAGTCCTCTGCACACATCCCTTTCCTTAACGCTCACCACGCTGGAGGCGTCTGGTGCCCCTGGGACCTGATGTGCACTTTTGTTTATCAAGCCCAGTGCAAACTAGCCAGAGAGTAACCGCAGCCCTGACCTCTGTCCCCGCCCAGCTGACCAGCAAGTTTATCCTCAGATACAATCCAGTAACTTCAGAGAACTAGAATTGGAAGTAGATTGCTTTCCTCTAATAAAATTTACGGTGTATACAAATTCAATTACATCATCCTGTGTGCTGATTGTGGCTGGAGGGGCCAAGGTCACTCACACACATTCATCACCAGGGTGCGGAGAGCCAGGGGTGTGAAATTGCCTCCCATCCAGAGTCGGAGGACGGCAGGAGCACCGAGGAGGCTGCTGACTGTGAGGAGGGGCCTCTTGGGCAGAGGATGCCTGGGTTCAGATCCCACGTCCTCCCTGCACGCACGAGTAACAGGGAGCCCAGATGGATGCAGGAGTTCCTGACTGCTAGCCCCACCCAGGGAGGGCTCTGTGCTCAGCCCTGCGGGCTAATGATTGGCTGTGCTGTCTTGATAGCAGCTGTGTCTGTCCCTCCACACAGCCTACTTCTTCCCTGCATGGGGCCAGAGAAACAACATGCTGGGCCCACACCCAAAGCATGCTATTTAATCCTCTCAAAATCCTCGTTGTACAGATGTGAGTCTGCCAGAGAAGGAAAGAAGGTTCAGCGAGGCTAGGTAATGTGCCCAAGGCCACACAGCCTGCGAACTGACAAGCTGCGCTTGGAACCCCGATTCCTTCGGTTCCAAGGAATGAATCTTTTCATTCCCATGTCAAGCAATGAATTTTTTCACGCTGACCGGCTGGGCAGAGATGGTTTTCCAAAGGGAAAAAGGGGAGAGGGCATTTCCAAACCCACGTTGTGGTGGTAGGAGACCCAGCTGGCTAGAATTAAATATTTTAGACTAGTGCTCTCCTCCCCACCTCCTCCAGGGTTATGATCTGGCAGGTCTGGTAAACATAGGCCTGTAAGAATAAGCCCAGAATGGGTGTGGGGAGAAGGTGTAGATCCTGGTATCATTTAATACCAGAAATACTTGAAGAAAGTAATGGCCCTGTGCATAGGCTCACCAGCACAGGCTTCAACTCTCCATCCACTGAGGGCTGTTTGACCTCAAGTCATTTAAACACTCTGAGCCTTCAGGTTCACTAAGGCAGTAATTCTCAAAGTGGGGTTCCCAGACCAGCAGCTCAGCATCCCCTGAGAACTTGTTTAAAATGCCTATTCTCAGGCCCCACCCCAGACCTACTACGTCAGCAACTCTGGGCTGAGGCCACGTGATCTGTTTTGCAAGCCCTGCAGATGGTCCTGGAGCAGCTCAGGATTGAGCACCACAGCTCTAAGGCATGTGTGCTTATGGCCGGCTGCACATTAAAATCACCTGGAGGGAGTTCACAACAATCCTAGAACCCAGGTCATATTCTAGGTCAATGACGTCACCATCTCTGGTTAAATGTGGTGAGACCCAGGCCCCCAGGCCTCAATATTTTTTTTAGGGTTCTCAGGTAATTCCGGGTGCAGCCCAGTTGAGAACCACTGTTCTGTGAAAATGATAACACAGTCCTCACAGTGGAGAGCCTGGAATAAGATCACAGATGCAGAAATAAGTGAATACTTCCTTCTCCTGGCCCCTTGCAGCCAGCAGACGGCACTATTGCTCCTCCCTGTCCCCTGCCTGCTCAGCAGAACACAGTGAGGGTGCAGGTGGGTACGGATGAATGATGAGACAGCTGTTTAGGAAGACGCACAGCGACCATGCTTAGGAGAGATCGGAACGGACTGAAGGCAGGAAGGGTTTCGACTTCAACTTTAATGAGCTCCATAAAAGTCTGTAATATTTCATCCAAGTCTGATTGTTTTTCATTTATCAGAAAAAGTCCTGAAGGTCTGCAAACTTGTGCAAATTGTACATGCCACAAGATTGATGGCTTCTCCCGACAGCCTCTCCCTGATGCAATTTGCTGTTTAAACCCCAGTTCTGCCAAAGAGCTTGAAGCTGTTCACATCATCAGCCAAGCCTGGGCTTTGAACAGGGTTTGGAGGTCCAGTTTCCTGTTCCTTGAGCAGAAGGAGGCCCTGAGGCTGGCCGGTGAATAGGGGCTGGGCAGGCCGGCCTCAGGGCCCAGCCAGGATGTGTTAGAGGCATAGTTGAATCCAGGACAGCCTCCAAAGGTGCCCTCTGTGTGTGTTTTTGTTGTGGTTGTTCAAGAGCTAAGTTTCTCTCTTTTCTTTAATGGCACTGAAACCTTGCATCGTGTCCCCCGCCCCATGCTTAGCCTTCAAAACCCCAACAGTAACAGTAAGAATAGTAAGGAAGCACCCCCTTGGCACCAGGCCCAGTGCTCAGCCCTGTGGAATATCTCCTTTTATCTTAACCTAAAGCACGCGAGCTTGCTATGCCCCTCTTGGCCCTGCAGACCCATCCTCCAACCCCCTTCTCTCTTCCATGCCCTGGGAGGCTGACCTCTATGGACTGCTTCCTCCGAGCTCCCTTCCCTCCTCATCTGCCTGGGTTTGACAACGGGAGGCACCAGCAGAAAACCGAAGGGCAGGAGGAGCGAAAGGCTGGGGTATTTGTTCCTCTGGCTTCCTCTCTGTTGGTTCCCAGCATGGTCCCCTGCCTTTCTATGGAGGGTCGCTGCTCCTGTGGGCTGGCCTCTCTTCCACAACTGCAGCTCATAGGCAGGCCCAGCAACTGCTCCAGGGAACTTCTCTTGCCCCATGCCCTTGGATGGTAATGGCCCATGTGGCTAGGCCTGGATGTCTCACTATCCCTTACTGGTGCCCCTTACCATTGCCTACACCTTTGAACCATGTGAAACTGCTGTGTGCCTAGGTCAAGTGGTGGCGATTTAATATGATTTAACCTAGGAAACATTCCCTCTCTCCTTACACTGTCTCCCACCACCTGCTCCGAGTGGGCCTCTGTTTCCTGCTCAACCCACACAACAGGCTTGGAGAGATGATGACCTCAGTTTCCAGGTGAGAGACAGAGACTCAAAGAGCTTCATTGACTTGCCCCAGGTCATCTAGCGTGTGGTTGAGAAAATAATAACAATGACAGGTTAAGAATTTACTATGTGCCAGGCACTATGCTAAACAGTTTCTACAGATTACCTCATTTAATCCTTGAAACTCTAAGACAGAGAATACTGTTGCACCATTTTACCATAAAGAAATCAAGACCCTGGTACCTAATCCAGGTCCCTTCCTTTGGTCAAACCCAACCAAAAGCAAGAGGACAAGTGAGCTCAGATGAAGCAGTCTATAGAGCCCAGGCTCTTGGGGCACAGAACAAAATAGGGAAGCTAGAAAGGAGATCTGGTGGGACAAGATGAGAATAACAAGCTTCTATGCTTTTAATTTTTTTTTCTTTTTTTAGAGATAGGTCTTACTCTGTCGCCTAGGCTGGAGCGCATTGATGCAATCATAGCTCACTACACCCTTGAACTCCTGGGCCAAGTAATCCTCTGCCTCAGCTTCCTGAGTAGCTAGGACTACAGGCTAGCTGTAATTTTTTTTAGTTTTTGTATAGATGGGATCTTGCTATGTTGCCCAGGCTGGTCTCCAACTTATGGTATTCCCAGCTCAGCTTCCCCAAGTGCTAGAATTACAGGTGTGAGCCACCATGCCCAGCCTGCTTCCATGCTTTTGATTAAGATAAAAGGAGATATTAGAAGGGCCCTGCACTGGGGCCACCTTTTGGGGGGTCGCTGGGGTCACCACTATCTTGAGGTTTTGTGCTGGGGCAGAGCCTGCCTCTCCTTCCCATGGCCCTTCTAAGTTCATGTTCAGCCACTGGAACCCTGATGTGCTTCTCTTGAGGCAGTGACAGACCATGGCCCAGCTCGGGTACCTGCTAACTGTACACCTTGGACACCTCACCTGGCCTCCTTGCACGTCAGTGTCCCCCCCTGTAAGGGAGGTGATAGTAAAGGTGATGAAATAAAGACAGCATAGGTAAAACATAGAGTCCTAGTAAGCACTTAATAAATGGCTGGTTCTGTTCCCTCATTCTGGAAATAATATTTCTAATCTGGATATTATAATTGGTGGTTTAAGAAGGGAGGCTAAAACTGTTTATCACACATTGATTTTCTGCACCTGGGGTTAGAAAACTCTTCTTTAAAAATGGGTTTCTTGATTTTACTGTTAAATTTCAGGATTTCCTTGGCAACAGCCTTCAGGAAGACAAAGAAGTCAGTCAAAGGCCACCCAAAAAGCATGAGAGTTGAAGGCAATTTATTCCTCTTCAAAGCTGGTCTGCCGGTCAGCGTCCTGGTCAGTGTGTCCTCAGCGGAGACACCTCCTGTGCCTCAGACAGAATTAACTCCGCACTCCCCGCACGCCCAGCCCTTTGCTTGTTTCTCTGGCTCAGACTCGAGTTCCAGCCGGGCAGCCTGCGTGGCCTCCCCAGGAGATGGGGACTGTGAGAGGACCAGCACAAGCTGGTGCTCACTAGGGCTGGCTGGGGCAGAGCAGCTGTCAGAGTAGGAGGGGATGGAGACAGAGACACAAGCGGGGGCTGGAGAACAGCCGGTGGGAGTCTGGGAGAGCTCCAGGTGTGGGCAGGGTTGAGTCTGGTCTTTCCCTCTGGGTGTGCTGGGCCCACAGGGGCTCAGTGTGGCAGCTGGAGGGCCAAGGTCCCAGTACAAGGGAATACACAGTTTGCTGGCTTCCCCTCCAGCCGGCCCTGAGGCCTCCAACACAGGACGCCCCCCCTCAGAGGAGGGCCCAGCACAGCCTCACCAGCTGATGGACAGTGGCCAAATGTGACAGAGGTGAGGTCTGCCAAGCCTGCAGTCACCCTGCCCCAGGCCACACCCAACCCTTCCTTCTACGCATTAGCTGTGCGATCCTAGCAATCCACTTAGCCTGGCTTTGCTTCAGCTTCCTCATTATTTAAAATGGAAATGATAATAAGAGTATCTACCCAATAGAGCAGTTGTGAGGACTAAATTAATATTTGCAAATATGATTATTTATTACATATACTACATATTAGTACATGTAAAATTGATATATAGACAGCACCTGGTCCCTGTGAGTGCCACACTGTTAGCTGCCATCACTGTCAGCAGGGCCTTGGTGGACTCTGGGGGTTGTCCCACGTGTAGGCAGGACTTCAGGAAACCCTTCAGTCTCACAGTCGCTCACTGCTGGTCACTGGCACCACTGCAGATCTTGTATTCACTCATTCATTCAACTATGAGCTTAGCTGTATTTCCCAAAATATGGTCCACGTACAGTTGTGGTTTACAAGTTGATAGTAGGGGTTATACTGGACATTGTTGTTTTAATTCTAATAGCCATGCATTTTTAAAATCTCCTTATATTAATATTTAAGGCAAGAAATGTCAGCTTTCTGCATAAATAAATAATGACAATATTTTAGATAAATTTGTGTCCCTTTTGATCACAATCCTTAGCCATATTCCTCCCTCCTCCTTGCTCCCGTCAGTCACCATGGGAACAATATCCTTCTGGTCATGTTTTAATACTTCATATATTAATTTTAGTAGCCCTGCATTTCTTTATTTCCATGTATCACTATTTAAGGCAAGTAATAACCATTTCCCATTTATAGTGGTGACATACTACTATGGTTTGAATATCTGCCCCATCCAAAACTCATGTTGAAAATTAATTCCCAATGTGGCAAGATTGAGAGGTAGAGCCTTTAAGAGGTGATTGGGCCATGAGGGCAGAGCCCTCATAGATCAATGGGTTAATGGGTTATCATAGAAGTGGAACTGGGGGCTTCATAAGGAGAGAAAGAGAGACCTGAGCTAATGTGTCAGCACGCTCAGCCCCTCACCATGCGATGCCCTGTGCTGCTCCAGGCTCTGTAGAGAGTGCCCACCAACAAGAAGGCCCTCACCAGATGCAGCCCCTCAACCTTGGACTTCTCAGCTTTTATAACTGTAAGAAATAAATTCCCTTCTTTATAAATTACACAGTTTCAGGACTTCTGTCATAAGCAACAGAAAATGAACCAAGACACATACAGTTTCCTTCTAAATTAATCTACATTAGAAGCAAGTTAAAAGAAAGTATCATGAAAATAAAAAGTACAGGTGTAATATTATATGGCAGTTAGAAATGACAAACTATATTTGTATATCAACACAGATAGTTAAGACATACAGATGGATGAAAAAGAAAGTTGTAAAGCAACTAAGGCTTTAGGCACTGCAAGGAGTTTGTGCAGGATGGAAGGGCTGAAAGGACAGGAGTCTGAAGAGATGGGAAGGGGCTTGGAGAGCCCAGCGCTCTCCATAATGAAGTCTCTGCCAACGGCTGGCTCTGCATCTCCCCTACTGCAGCACCTGGCCCTCTGCATAGTGTATCAAGGGAAGAACCTGCGTTTCCTCTGGGGCTTTTCTCTGCGAAGGTCTTTTCCAAGGTGGAGCTGAGTTCTCCTGTTGCTCCCGACTTCCTAGACATAAAGAGACCAGAGTCTGCCTAGAAGCCTCTTCTGTTGACCCCTCTGTTCTCTGGAAAATAAAACCTGTGCACATGAACCACATGGTTTCTGGTGCGGAGTATTGGCCATCTCAGCCACGAGCTGCCTGTATGTGGCCAAGTGACCTTTCCTTCTACAGCCTTGGGAAGCGACTCTAAATAAACTTACTTCAAGTCAGCTAATTAAAGTCAAGATCACAGCCTGTATATCTCAAGATGATAAAAATGGGCAGTTATATGTTCCCCTGCTCTCTGGATTTAACGTGATGAATGGAAGGGCACTAGACTGCAGGAGCTCACAGACGCTCCAGTGGAAGGTATCTCCCGTCTGTATCGTGGTACCTCTCTCCGCTCAGCCACCTGATTTGGAGGGCGCTTATTTCCCTCATTTATCACCGCTGTCAGCAACACGAGTTGGATGTCAAAGTCCCATTTTCTTTCCTCATCCCTCCATCATGCCAGACATGACTGATTCACTGCTGGGCCGGCCTAACAGCCAGACGCACACACGCCACCTTGTAATGGTGAAAAATACCCTCTCCCCTTCAATGGGGCTGTCACTTGCACTGCATTATCAACCGCCTTCAAGCCAAGACTTTATTCTTTCTTTCTTGCCACTGAGTTCAAACTAAATAAGAAGGTAAAGGCACATTTTTAAAGAAGTGTTCCATTTTCTTTAATCTCTTCAAATTGCTTGGCGACTTGACTTTCTTTTCACCAATGGGAAAAGCCATCAGCACTGAATAAAATATTCAGACCCCTGGCAGAATTGGGATGAGGTGGGATCAGGATGTCTGGTGAGGAATACTAACATGTGCACCTGTGGGACATTAGTCACTGACCTTCTTCTTTCTGCCCTGCAGGCAAAGGAAGAGCACGTGAGAATGCTACCAGGGGTGGGGAATCTGCTCCGCTGCGTAAACACAACTCGTAACTGCCCTGTTAAATAATCTGAGTATATTTAACCTATGCAATGCACAGTCTGGCCTGAAAAGGTTCAGACTATTCCTTTTTTTTTTTTTTTTTTTTTTTTGCACATTAGCACCCCAGGAGTATTAACTAAAAATTTAGTGATGTTCTATAATAAAAGGCAAGGAGGAGATAGCACATAGACTGAGTAGTGCCTTCTGTTTCAGGGTGAGAATTGCCGCAGCCATAAGCAGGGGGTCAGTGAAGGACACCAAAAGGGATGAGAGGAGAAAGGCACAGCTACAGAAAATGGCTGATGTGCAAAACATGGGAGAGTCAGATCAGATGAACTCAAAACATGGCAGCTTTAGTAACCTAGTAAGCAATGTTATAAACTAGGTAAACTCACCCCGTACAGTGCCTGGCTTACAGAAGATGGACAATGAATTTTATTGTACAAAATGATATTAATATGAGAGCCTTGATTTTTAAAACAACTTAAAATGAGGAAAGGAAAGGTCAGTTTTACTTAACTCACATTAATTTAGGCATAGCCAATTTTTGACACTTACAAGTTGTTGTTACTGTTGTCTTTTAATCTAGTTGATAGTGTTTCATTCATCTGTTTATACTTATTTAATAAGTTAATAAGTTGTAGTATATCTTATGTATATTTCCTTTATATACATATGCACACATACACATATACATACATACATCTATATGTATAAAACAGGACTTTCCCTCAGAGCCTGGAATCCAAGCATTTAGGTTGTTTTTAGCCCCACAAATTACCTGGTGGCAGTGGAGAGACATGAGGGCATTGTTATGGAGAAAGAAGTCAAGAGTGTTTTTAAGATAGGTCCTTAATCTGAATTAGCTGTAGGAATGTCACACATAGTTATGAAATAAAATAAAACCTCTAATTTATTTAAGAATAGTTTATGCTTTTTAATATTATTAGTATAAATAACAAAAGTATTAATATGCAAATTAAAGAAGTATAAACTGGAAATATCCAGTGGCTAAGAACAGAGATTTAGATTAAAAAGTTAACAGTGGAAGAGCACTGGGAGCAAGGGAGGAAAGTTATTTGGCAAAATATATTAAAAGCCTTAAAAGGGGCTCTCCCTCCTCTACCCAGAAACTCCACATTTTAGGAATTTATCTTAAGAAAATAATCAGAGATTTGCAACAAAGATTCACATGCAAGTGTGTTCACCAGCCACATTTACAGTATAGAAAAATTGGAATAAAAATATCCAGGAAAAGGAAGGAAATGGATTAAATAGATAATGGAACATGTAAATGATGAACTACTGTGCAATCACTGAATGAATGAATGAATGAATGAGGTTCCGAATCAAGAATAGCCCTTAAGAAAAGAAAGACAATTAGTAGGAATTAGCGCCCCCAGATATCTAGGTTCACAATGTGTTTTCTCTTAAAAATAGGTTAAACCTTGTGACATTGCCAATGTTGTACCACTTTAATAATATGACAATTTCATATCATTTAACCTAATACATTTTCCCTTGTTCTATTCAATGAAAAAACTAGAAACAATTAAAACAGAAAACCAGCAGCAATGAATGCCCCTCATATCTAAAAAACATTTTCTAATTATAAAAAACAAAGACTCCTTAGAGAAATGGCTAATTCTAGGTTGGAGACAGAAGATGAACAAGATGAGCCTAGAATATTTTGCCATGATAGAAATCAAGGATGTCATCAAAGACTATGGAATTGTGTTTCAGAGAACACAGGCACTGAACTAAAGAATAAAGAGGCTTATGCTGAACCAAGATGGGACAATTTGAGCATTAGTAACAATGTTAATTGAAATGGATTGAAACACATGGAGATGCTGAAATCCGTGAGTTCACAGAATACAAAACACACATTAGTTGCCCTTGAGTAAGGGAGATTAGGGACCCACTCCTTATTTTGAATACTGCTAACCAAATATTTAACGAAGGGAAGTTCATCTTAATAGAAATATTTCAGATATAAATGCAGAAAGAATAATAAAATTGAATATCACTATTCTGCAATGAAGAATTAGGCAATAATCATCAATGACTACCAATATCGCAAAAATAAAAACAACTAGATATTACATAGCATCTGATGGAAATATGCTATCTTACATGTAAGGTCATCTTGCCAACCTAGCAATGGCTCTAGAGCTAGCTATCAATTTATAGGAAATATGGAGGAGAGAGGAACATGTTAAACTATACCACAGGGATGCAATTTCAGATTGCGGGAAACTCTGCAGTACAAATTAGCAGATAAACTGCAATAAAGAAAAAGCAGGGGGGACTTTAAAATTAAGGAACATATCAGCAGATTTTAATTCATGAATTTCATTTGGATCCTTATTTAAACAAATGAGTCAAAAGTGTTGAACCTGGGTGATAGGTACATAAGAGGTTATTATAGTGTTCTGTTTTTTTCATACATGTTTGAAATTTTCTGGGTACAAAATTTTTTAAAAGTTTGAAAATAATAATTCAGAAGGTTAAAAGGTGCCTTTGATGTATTCATTTTCAGAAAAAAAGGTGCTACAAAATAGCATGAATTATAAGATTCCAATTTGGTACAGAAATACAGTTGTACATATACCACAAGAGAAAAGACTAAAATTATATAAGCCAAAATGCAAACTGTAATTATCTCAGGGTGCAGAGATTGTGCAAGATTTTTATTTTCTTTATTCATTTCTGTATTTTACACTTTAATTATAATTATCACATGTATTTTAATTGAAAAGTATTATTGCTTTTTAGATCTAACACTTAGTATATACAATATTCAAGAATTAGATTAAATATACCCTCATCCTAGATAAATATAATCTAAAATGTAAGTCAGAAATTAATGACATGCTAAATACTGGAAACAGTCTGATGAGCAACAGATGCCTTGCATTTTATCTGATGCTCTACCTCCCGCAAAAGCAGATCTAGATCCCTACTGATGTGATCAGAATAATGGGAGTGGGCGGAGCATTTGACATGAGGACATGCTTTGGGCATTGACACTATATTCCCTTCATGCACAAATGGGAAGGAAAGTGGAATCTTAAGGTGAAAATCCAAATGTTTCCAAACATCCTGAGTTGTGCCCAGATTTTAGGCTTTTTATTTATATATCTGTATTATGACATAATGCCCCAAGATATCATTATTTTCCACTTACTTCAAACAAAAGTATCAACTATCCAAAGGTAAAAGGTTATTAAGTATGAAATGTTCAATTTCCTTAAGTACTAAGTTTGACAGTTGGTATCTCTGACGTTTCACTTTCACTTGACACTTCTTGTTTTATTTTTATTATGAAGGTACATCCTCAGTATTTCCAACACACATTGTACCTTATGATTATCTTTCAAAATTTTTTAGAGCAATTTTTGTGAAACCATGCATAAGTAAAAAATTTATGTTATTTTTTAATTTGAGTTCCATTGTGGAACCAAAGCAGAGCAGACAGCTCAAAATATCAACGAAGTGTTTCGGAAGGATGTGGCTAATGAACACACGGTAACATCAATGGTTGAGAAGTTCCATTCTGGTGATTTTAATCTTGAAAATGAGCCACGTGGGTGACCTGAGACCAAGGTGGATAATGATGAGCTGAAAGCTGTAGTGGAAGTGAATCCATCTCAACCTACGCATGAATTAGCAGCAAGGTTTGACGTTACTATTCCAGTAATATTGGACTATTTGAAACAAATCAGCAAGGTAAAGAAGCTGGATAGATGGGTTCTGCATGAATTAAACCAGTGTCAGAAGAGAAATCATCTTGAAGCTTGCCTTTCTTTGCTGTCACAACATAAAGGCGAATCATTCCTACACCGTATTATGTGTAATGAAAAATGGATTCTTTTTGACAATTGCGACTATTCGGCACAATGGTTAGATAAAGATGAAGTGTTGAAACACAGTCCAAAACTGAGTATTCATCAAAAAAAGCTAATGGCGTCTGTTTGGTGGTCCAGTGCTGGTATTATCCACTACAGCTTCATGAACCCTGGTCAATTCATTATAGTGGATGTCTACTGCAACCAACTGGACAAAATGATGAGGATGCTTGCAATTAAGCAGCTGAGATTGGTCAGTAGAGACAGGCCAATGCTATTGCAAGACAACATTCGACCACATGTCGCACAAATAATGCTGCTCAAACCACAGAGGCTGGACTTGGAAACTCTCTGTCATTCACCATATTCATCATACCTTGCACCAACTGACTACCACTTCTTCCAGGCTTTGGACCACTTCTTTCTTGCAAAGAAAAAATATTCAATTCTCGACAAGCTGTGGAAAACACCTTTGATGATTTCATCTCCACTTGCTCTCCAGGCCTCTTTGCTGCTGGCATAAACAAGCTACCGTTAAGATGGCAAAACTGAATTTACAGATATCTACCAAACTTTCATAGAAAATAGAATTACAATCTTATCTAAATATTTTCTAGAGATTAGAAAAAGAGGAGACACTCCTCAATTCATTTTATAAGTTTCATATAACCTTGATAATCATTTTTGTAATGGCTTGTTAATTTATTGAGATTTTTGTCTGAGTCAGTTTGATAAGTTTTAGTTCTTAAAAAAAATCTAACTAGTTCATCTTGGTTTTCCAATTTATTGGCATAACATTATTCTTAGCATAAGCATAATTATTTTAATATCTGCACAAAATGTTATACTATCCATTTTTACCTTATATTATGTATTTGCATTTTCCATTTTTTTTTACTAATCTCAGCAGAAATTTGTCTATTTTATTAATCTTTTTTACAAGTAAACAATAGTTGGCCCTCTACCATTTTTGTTTTCCTGATTTTAAGCTGGATTAATAATTGTACTTTACAAATTCTAGTATACTAATTGAGTTAATAAATGTAAAAGCAGAAAAAAAATGGCAAAACTGTGCCGATAGTTTAGGCACATACTTTCATTAATTGTACTGCTTCTTGTTTGAGATATAATAAACTACACTTTTGATTCGAAATTGGACATTTCATATTTAATGACCTATAGAAAAAGTAGAGATGAATAATGCCATCTGATTCTTCAGGGCAAAGCCAGGGGTTCTTCTAGGCTTGAGCCAAGCTGTCTCAGAGTTGTTCCTAATTAAATGCCATATAAATCACTCTATGGATTTGGGATTGGGCTATAATTGTTTTAGTTAATGGAATGGAAACAGTTCTAAAAAATGAGACAGAATGTAAGTAGCATATACCTGATTACTTGTGCTTTGGAGAGTAAGTGCTCAACCGCTCACTCGCCAAATATTACCCAGCATACAGATGGTGTCAAATCCTAGGCCAGGCACCAGGAAACAAGTGCAGGAAAATAAACACTGCCCCACCCTTGCAGAGCTCACAGATTACTAGGAGAGTCAGGTTTTAGTCAAATAAAGATACAATGTATAATTACAAAGGGTAATAAATGCCATGAAAACAAACAAGAGGCTACTTTGTGAGCATAAGACAGCTGGCAGTCAGAACAGGCTCTTCGAGCTGAGATGTGAAAGATGTTACCTGAGCAACTGGGGAGGGAGGTGAGTGGGGAGAAAATGCACCAGGCAGAAAAGAGCTCCTAAGGTGATACTTTCCAGGGACAAAAAGAAAACAAACGTGACTGGGCCACAGGCAAGGAGCTCAAGATGAGGTTGAAGAGGCCGGCAGAGGGCAAATATTTCAGGGACTTAAAGACCATATTACAACTTTTGGTCTTAAATCAATTAAGTATTTTAAGCAGATGACTTTTTAAGCATTTTAAGCAGATGACTGTTAATAGTAATAACTGTTAACATCAATGAGTGCTCCTGTGAATCAAGTACCATTCTGGGGCTTACAGGTGTCTCTCACTTAATCCACATAGCAGCCCTATGAGGCAGGTACTATTATTACCTAGATGGAGCGATGAAGGCAGAAGGAATTTAAATAACATGTACAAGTTCCCACAGCTTGTAAGATTTTGAGCTCGGATTCCAACTCTGACTGCAGAGTTCACCTTCCAACAGTCCGTGATGCTCTGTGGCCTTTCCATGCTCATACTGGTTGCCGTGTTAGGAATGCACTGCAGGGACCGGGTGGGAAGGACGTCATCTAGCAGGTAGGCGACTGCAGCCACCCACCTCCTACTGCCCCATGTGCTTTACTAGAGGCTTACAGCACCATGAAAAAAGGCCTTCCAACTCGTGAGCCATTGCTGCAGACTTAGTGATTTCCTTGACAAGGTATTGCTGCTATCGCCAAGCCCTCTTTCAGGCTTGTGACTGATCGGAGTTCCTAAGGATGCAGAGATTCAGTAAAAGTTCCTCAGCTGATATAGGCCATTGGGATGGAAACCTGACTGGCCAGAATTTAAAACTCCAAAAGGAAAATGTTCATTTCAAACGAGCTCCAATATATGTCATTAGGCAGAGAACAATGTCCTTAGTGTGTCAATCATCCCTCGACCAGGTGAAGATAGGCTCCCAACAATTCCTACAAAGGCCAGTAGGGGCATAAGAGAGTCATCAAGAATGGAGCTCCAGAGTCCAGAGAAAGATTTGTTTGTGAATAGAATGTTTCTTGCCCACAGTGGATAACAATGCTTCAATTCTAACTTTTATTGTGTAATTTTTACTATGAACTCTGGGCTTTGGATAAGTAATGTGTCTTTCAGCCACCCCGTGAAATACGAATTACTATCCCCACTTTATGGAAGAGAAATTTGCATTTGTATCTAGGTCTCCTTAGTTTAGGGTCTCTACCTCACACTAGTGAATGAGGAGATTGGAGAAAAACAGTTGATTGATATCAACAGATATCAAACTCCAAATAATTCCCAGTGCCCTCCCTCCCTGCTTCTCACTATCCTGGAACTTGAGAGGCTGGAATTCCAGCTGAAGGAGATGTTCTGAGGAAGGAGAGGAAGGCAGGGTGGGCTCCCCTAAGCCTGCAAGCCCTCTATGTCCAGGTCTAGCATTTGCAGGGGTGCTACCCATATGGGATGTTTTTGGGGATCCTTCCCAAGAAAAAAGCACAAGGTACATCTGTGGGGAGGGCAATCTTCATTTCAAACTTTCATTCCAATTTGTCATTTGGTTCCTGTAGCCTCTGGGACTTTTATTCCCTCTTCCTCTGACAGAATGATGGCATCCTAGTTCTAGGTTAATGACTACAATGTGAGAAGTCCCATTAGATGCTTCCCCACTGCACTGCGCTCTCCCCTGCTACCATGGGCACCCTTTACCCTCTATGAAAATCATTTGCTCCTTTCCACCCTGCATATGACTTCGATTTGAGCATTCATTCAGTTGCCTCAAGCTGTCATCAAGAAAATTACTTATTAATTTCTATGCACAGCAGAGCTATCTCTAAAACAAATGAGAGTTGATTCAGGATTGTCAGTGTTAACCCCATGGAATGGCTTTGTGCTTTCTGTCAGAGCCTAGAAATGTTTTTAATATAGAGTCATACACATTTGATCACATTTACAAAATGCAAATTTACTCAACATTAATTGAAAATGTTCATTGGTGAAGTCTTGAAAGTTTGCACCCTTTCAAGCTGTTAAAAGGCTAATGAGAGAAATTTTCTCTCACATATTATGGCAAAGCTAATTATTTCAACCTCCTCCTGTCTAAAAAGAAATAACAGTTCAGTAGATTAGTGGGCTGTAACCTTTTGATCCTCAGAAGGGTTTCTCCCCAGAAAAACATATAATTTTAGCCACCTATGCATCTCTGCACACAAAAAAGATAATTGTGCACATACATAAAACACAATTTCTGATGTTTTCTAGCCCACCTGAGGGCTCAAGAACCCTGAAGAATATTATGCCTTGCTCCTTTTTTCAGCCTATTAATTTGTTTATTAAACTGTTTCATTCATTTCATTCCTAAGTGAAGGAGTGAAGACACTGAGTGTAGAATGATGGTAGTATTTCTGTTTACTTCTCTGCTCCCAAGCTTAATCATTAGGTGTTTTGCAAATACACTTAAAATGTGCTAATGGCCTCTGGAGGGGACAGTTAGCTAAATGCACCATTGGAATTAGAAAAAAAAGAGCCATGCCTGGCATCCAAAGCAAAGTATAGCAGCAGAGGAAGGCTCTTTCTTATCCAAAGCTAGCACCTGGCACAAGGTGGGTGTTCAGTAAAAATTCTTTGACTATCATTGTGAAGCTAGTGTCTTTTGTGGGCACATAAACTAACTCCTGCCTGGTCCCCTGATGAGTTAGGTTGACCCTGCCACCATGCTATGTCCCTTCAGTATTATGCTTCTCTTAAGATGTCTCAGAACATACTGTAACTTTTATGCATTTCCTACTATGTGCCAGTCCTCCTATTTCATTTTTAATTTTGAAACAACTCTATGAAGTGGGTGTCATTATTGTAATTTTCAAAATAAAAAAACCCAAAGCTCAGAAAGGTGAAGGGGCTATTGCTGGCTTACTTGCTGACCATTTGTGTAGCTGGATTCAGTGAGTACTGTCTCACTCCGGTGTCCTTGCTCTGCCCCAAGGGTCAGGCTGCCTCTCTCAGGTCTACAGAACTTTTCACTTAGCTCACACAACAGCTCATTTCTCATAAACAAACCCAGAGGATTATTTTGTTATCCTCAATTGCTATTTTGTAAGTGGTAAACTTGAGGGGCAGTGAGACCAGGGGACTTTTCCCAAGGTCACACAGATGGGTAACGGTGGCTGCGGGGCGGGAGGTCACGGTAGATCCTACCCTACACCTGCTGTCCAGCTGGCAGAAAGGTGTGCACACCTCTGCAACCTGTACCAGCTTTGTAACACCCAGCAAAAGTACACACTGGCCCTAGAACCCAGGCTTGGTGGGAGCAAAGAGAGAGCTGGAGAATAAGAATGAATTTTAGGCAGACTCAAGAAAAGGCTACATTTGAAATATATTTTTAACAAATTAATTTTTCCTTGTGAGTAAATGTATGGGTCTCTCATCCCTAGAAAGCCTGTTCCTTTTGCAGCTACAATTTTCATGACAAGCCTATGTAATATGTCCAGGGGCAGCACTGTCCTTTTGTCCTGGGTGGAAAGGAAGTCAAGGGGTCCCTCTCACCTCTACTTGTGTGTGCTCTGGGTTCAAAGCAGCATGGTACAGTAGTCCCAGCACTACAGAGTATTAGGACTAGTGAACAGTTTGGAAATCCTGGAGACTCACCTCCTCATTTTACAGAAGGATCCTGAGGTCTAGAAAGAGGAATGACTTTCCCCAGGTCACATAGTTAATTGTGCAGTGGCTGAGGGACACTTACTTGAGCCAGCCTGTTTGGTTTGAATCCCAGCTTTGCCTCTTACTAACCATGTGACTTTGGACAGATTACCTGAAGACACAGGAATCTTCACAGGAATCTTCCCCAGCACATTTCAAATTATACAAACTGCCTGCTACCTGATTACTCTCCAAGCTTTAGATGGTATCACCCCATTCAGTTGCAGCAGTTGGAGACCGAGCTCTAACAAACAGCTTCTGAATCAGTGTCTTCTCCATTACACCAAATTGCAACTCACATACTCTGTCCTTGTTGTCAAGAATGCCTGGAGTAAGAAAACTACAAATATCCCTCCATTGTCAAACCTACACAGTTGGAAAGAAAGAACTTGAATGTGTCTCCAAAATATAGAAGGACACCTAATTATCTGAATCTATTTAGTTCCTGAAAGTTGGATAGCAAAGCAGCAAGGGTTTGGCTAGAAAACTACATCAACCCTATCTGAAAACATTTATCCAAACCATTAATCTGCCAACTTTGGACAGCAAGAGTTTCAGATAGTGGGGAAACGTTTCCTTGGGACATTTCCAAGTGACCACCAAGACTTAGGCAGCCAACACCTCAACCACTCGAGGGATGTGGTGGTTATTTTCTCCCTACCATTTGAGAATTTCATGCTGCTCCTTCCTCATTTATGAAGAATCAAGAATGAACAAACAAGGTTCTTTGTAGTGCAAGGATGTCTTTCCTCCACATGCAGTAAGTGAAGTCCAGTTTGATTTATAACATAACCACACAGCAGCAAAGCATGACCCCACGTTGGCTTCCTGGGAAAGCTGCTGCCAGTCCTTTAATTGGATTTATTTAAAGTCCTTAAGAAAAATTAGGAGTGTATGTTGATGTTTGGAAGAAGAGCATCCTAGCCTTTTGACATGGTACTGTCAAGCCTTCTTAAAAGGAATAAAAGCAGGAAGAAGCAGTGTCAAAGCTAATGAATCTCCCCAACAGAAGGGCCGACATGAAAAAGGAAAGGAAATATGCCTGTTCTTCTGGGGCTCTTCTCTCCCTCAGCCTGACTTATGCCACAGAACCACTACACCATTTCCCTGACTTTAATAATGTGTCCCACCAGAGGGAATTCAAGGCAGAATATGAAATTTATCTGCCATTTTGGGTACTTAGTGAAAATGTTGTTGGGCATGCATTTTTTAATTAACAATTCCAAAAGCGTGTTAAAGAATTTTGATTTCAGTTAAACTATCTCTGATGAAGCGATGGAACCATCTTTCTTGCGAAGGGACTGCAGGGGTGTGGAAGAGCACTGCCAGGGTCCCTGAGTAGCCCTCTGTCCTCCCCACCCTGGGGCTGTTTCTCCCATGGTAAAAAGTAGGGAACTACAAGTTCTCCACAGCCTCCTCCCACCTGACATTCTTTGAGTCTCCTGTCTAGTGAGTGGCCTGGACTTATTAAAGAACAAGGAAAACGGAAGCTGTGTGAAGCCCCACCACCCCACCCACTCTCCTTCTGTCCATTTCTTAGCCTTCTTGTGATGCAGCTTATCAAAGTCAGGATCAGGGAAGAAGAAAGAGCAGAGGCTTTGGGATCAGCCATCCAGGGGAGTGTATTTTACCTCACAGCAGAGGTATAATACAGGGGAAGTTTCTTAATTCTTCATGCCCATGTCTGTAATGGGTATACTATCATCTGTCTCACAAAAGGGTTGCAAAAAGTGTTGTGACATGGAATATATGAAGTTCCCAGGACAGTGTCTGGCACATAGCAAGCCCTCCAGATAGGAAACAGCAATTTCTTCTTTGTGGTCCCATTGCTGTCCCCCAGTCTGTTGCTCTTGCCAGCAAATAGCTCCTGACAATTCTTGGTGCTGCCAAATGCAGTGGTGGGCAGTATGTTCCACCACTGAACACAAAGCAAAAACTGCAGGACCAAGATGAAATGCTAAGAGAACCAGCTGAAATCGTGACCTCTCATAAATAGTTTTAGCTCTTCTGAACACAGCCTCCGGGACTCAACCGGGCAGCTGCTGCTGCATTCTGGCAACTGAAGTTCAATGATGTCTCCAACTTGGGTCTTTGGAGATCTCAGTGTTTGACCAACCAAGTGATTCCAAGGCATCAGCCATTGGAGAACGGAAATCAGAAGTAATCCCAGAGGGACCAGAGGGAAAGATAATGGTCCCAACACAAGATATAAAAATACCCCGAACTCTATCTAAAACCCTGGGAGAAATTTAACTTTAAGTTTACAAAATTTTAGACACCTGTAGTATAAGTATTTCTTGTCTCTATGTGTTTGGCTTCTGTGTATTTCTTATATACAGATAAGCTCAAACTCCCTACCCAGTGCTTAATTCATTGAGTCAAATAGTTTTGAGAGGATTGCTCTGAAGGCTTCACTGTGCTTTTATAAGAAATGACTTCAAATTTCTTTTTCTGAGTTAAAAATCAACATGTGGGTCCCAGGCCTTGTAGGCATGGGCCAGACGTCCCCATCAGCTGTTCTGTTTCCCCCCAGCCTCCTTTATAGATCTAAATTTGAATGTTAATTTAAGAGCATATACATACCATATGTATACCATACTTTTAGTCACAAAACTCATTATTTTTGCTATCCCTAAAATGTAAAAATGTAGGAAAAGATCTGGCAAAGAATAGAATTCATTTCTTTTCAAAAACCCTCCATTTATTCCAGCCCACCCACACTTTCACTCCAGACAGCCTGAGAGAAACCTAGAAGAACGCATGGGATTCTCAGAATGAGAATGTTCTGGATCCTAACGGAGTTTGGGGAGGAGGCAGGGAAAAGGGGAAGGAGACACAATTATAAGACAGAACACTAGCACGAATCTAGAAGTGCCCCTGCTCCCGAACCCCTCGTGCAATTCCAAGACCAAGGCCTGGGTGCCCTGGGTGCTCTGCACACCTGCTCCACACTAGGCAGTGCTGCTTCCAAACGGAACACGGAGCCTCCATCACCCGCTTTCCAGGAGCCACGGTCTCCTTCACCATAACCTCTGAGATGGAAAACCCACTGTGGAATATTCTCGCTTTCTCCAACTCTTCCCCCTAGACTGAGGCCCCACATGCCATGTGCCCTCCCCAAAGAGCAGACCCAGGACCAACGTTCCTCTGCCTGGCACACACAGCAGGGCTCCTGCTGAGCTCTGCTACGGCAGAGCTGCCCCTCCCCCAGCCTTGGCAGTGGGGCGGGATTGGACGGTCAATTTGTGGTCCAAGTCAAGGGGTTGCACGTCAGTCTGGCTTTCCCTGATCCTGTCCTTCTGACCTACAGGCCAGTAGAATGCCAGTCCCTGCCTACTTCTCCCAATAGAGCCTGCTCTGTAATAAGGAAACCTGTGAGATACACTACGGAAAGACATTCAGAGACCCTCATGATCCACTCCTTAGTTCACGTGAGGGGGAAGCTGCCTACTCATTCGCTGTGGCTGGCACTCAGCCCATTCTTGCAGTTCCCTCACCCACACCGTAGGCACATACATTTTCTCCCCAAATGTCTATTTCTGTGCTTGTATTTGAAATGTAAAGTGATCTTGGGATGAAATACATGAGTATCTGTATCCTAACATAGGAGCCCTTCCCTTCCCTCTCACAGCATCCCTCACCCTCCAACCAGAGTCCCTGCATCAAGAGTCTATACTGAACAATCAGGGTTGTGCCCTGGGGCTTGGGAGTCTGCACTGAGAAGAGATGTCACCGGTTTACCAGGGCCTGGCCGAGGCTCTGAGTGCACCTCTTCTCCTGTGCATACCTGCTTCTAGCTGGGAATGGACAGCTTGACCCTGAGACCAGTACAAGCTGCCATCTAAGAAAAACGACCTTCCTTCCAGGCTGCCATCCTCCCAATGGGCCAGGAATTCAGGGAGTCCTGGAGACCGTCCTCATGGTTGACAGCAGAGGGGGATGTGGGATGTCCTCCTGAAAAACAGCAGCTGCCCTTCCCCTCACCTGTGCTGGCCCAAGCACAGCCCAGCTGACTGCCCACATCATGGCCTTCTGCACAGCACACCTGGGAGGGTGACAGGATGACTCCACTTTACACATGAAGAAGCCACAGCTCCAAGAGGGCAAGTAACTGCCCAAGGTTACCAAGTGAGTCAAACCAATATTCCAATCAGGTATAACACCACAGCTCCTGCTCTTAACCACAAGGTGAGCTGCCACACGCTCTTTCCCTTCTCTTTTGTCCCCTCTAAGGTAAAGTCTTTGTGGAAACAAAATTTCTATAGCCCAAGGTTTTGTTAGCAGGAGCATCAGCTGTGGCAGCTTTCTTTACCCTGGATGGCACTGGGGCCTAAAGGCCCAGATGGCCACAGAGGTCACCCGTGACCGACACCAGACTTGACCCAAGTTCCCAGGAAAATGCCTCCACACTGACTGAGGATGGTGAATGCCATCTGTATTAGTCTGTATTAGTTTGCTAGGGCTGCAGTAACAAATCTGCACAAATTGGGTGGCTTGAAACAACAGAAATTTATTCTCCAACAGTTGTAGAGGCCAGAAGTCTGAAATCAAAATGCCTATAGGGCCACGTTCCCTCTGAAGGCTCCAGGGTGGGATCCTTCCTTGCCTCTTCCAGCTTCTCATGGCTCCAGGCATCCCTGGCTTGGGGCTGCCTCCCCCTCCACATGGACTTCCCCTTATAACTTTATGTACCCTCTCCTCGTCTCGCAGATATACCAGTGATTGAACCAGGGCCCACCTAATCTAGGATGACTTCATGTTAACTAGCTGCTTCTGCAAAGACCCTCTTTCCAAACAAGGCTATTCTGAGGTTCTGGGTGGACATGAACTTGGAGAGACACTAACCAGCCCCCTACAGAGAATAAGGCAAAGCCATTTCCCTGCCCTCCACATGGCCCGCTGGCTCAGTTTGGCTCTTATGAATCCCTTGGGCTGACAACTGCAGGAGAGGGGCTGACACTTTCAAAGAGCTTTCAAAGTTTTACTGAAATCTGAGGCTTAAAGAGAAATCTCACTACTGTGCTTCCTCTGGTGGTAATTCCAGCACTCCGTTCCCCGAGGAAGGCTGTGCTGAGCTCCTGCAGGCACACTTCAGCTCCGGCAGGGCCTGGGGCCAGCCCGGGGGAAAGGCGGCTGCCCTAGGCACGGGCAGGGTGAAGGGGGAGGCCTCTGAGATGGGGGGGTCTCTGAGATGAGCAGAGGGGTCTCACGTCCCCCCGACTGGCCCTTTGTACCTGTCTATAAAACAAGGATCCAGCTCTTGGATCTCAGACCTTCCTGACTGTGGGGAGACAGAGGAGGTATCACACACAGCCCACCAGCCTGGAGTGTCACCTTGCAGTTAGGGCACTAAGGTCCCTAAGGGGCCAGAACTTCTGAAGAGTAAACTCCAGCCACCTCCGTCTCTGTCCCTATAATCAATCCAACAAGAAAAAAAGTAGCAGTTCAATCTCTCCAATCCCACAGCATTCTGCGACAGAGAGAGGAAGCAGAGAAAAGATGGCCCTTTATGTGAAGGCAGATTTTTTTGTCCGTTTAGTTTTTTCCACTTCCTGAGCCTTGGGACACATTTAGCACATACATACCCCACACAGCACAGAAAGGGCTCAGTGATGTATTTGCAAGCACTTCCATATACTATTTATTTTACCTACTGAAATATCATTTCTGTCTGGGAAAGATATTGGGTATGGTTGGCTTTTATGCTGTGGGCACTTTCCCCCCTAACAAAACCCTTCCCTATAAATCTATGGTCCGTAGCCTGACTTCAGAAAACACTTTAATAGTCCCCAACTCCAATGTTTGCCATAGCCATACATCCTCATGTCAAGAATACTGAAGTGCTGAGGCTTGAATTCATCAAACAGAACCCATCGATACCCTGAGAGTGGGGTTAGGAACTTGATCTACTCCTGCCCCACTGGGGGAGAGGGGGCAGGGGAGACCCTGGAGTGCAGAGGGACCCACAAGGGCTCCCCTCACCCCCATCTCCAGGAACTAGCAGGAACCGGGCTGCCTGCAGGGACGGGGATGAGGGAGCACCTCCACTGCCAGCAGCAGCAACCACGGGCCCTCGGCCACGCACCGAGTCCCCAGTGCCACACACACGCTACTTGCTCAGTCCCTGCTAGCGCTCAGCTGGGCCACACATCATTTCCTCTCTGTCTCATCCCACGTCCACCTTGAAGCAGGACTCAACTCTGTCCTTACCCTGAAAAGCGAATCCAACCTCACGCAGCCCACCCAGCAAGACAGACAACACTGAAGATTTGGGAGAGGGCTACATCATTTGTCATACTGAAAACCTCTTTCAAATCTTCCTTGGACAGCTCTGTGGCTGCAGCTGCCTCTTGTCTCTTTCCTCTTCCTCCTGCTTTGCTCAGGAAGAACAACTTAACTCTCCCCTCATCATCTGTCAACCCCCCCAACAAGAACATCAGTTGGGAGGCAGGGGGAGATGAAAGATAACCATCTATATTATCAACAATCACCAAAATCTTGTACGGTTGGGCTAAGTTTTCTTTGCCATTTTTTTTTTTTTTTCATCTCTGCAGTGGGGAAAGCTGAGGCTCAGGCAGGATGAGTGACTTGCTGCAGGTCACGGAGCTGGAGAAGGAGCAGAGGCAGGATCCAGCCCAGGACCCCAGACCTCTGTGCTTACCCAGCTACCACCTGGAACAAAGCCTACTAGTCACTTTTCTGTACTTCTACCACCTGTGTGGGTGTTTCTCAGGCCTGCCGCTATGTGTACACATCTTTAGTTTGGGTCGGCATACCCAGGAATATGATTTTGCTGAGCAAATTTCTAATGTATCCAAGATAGTAAGCAGAAACAAAACTGCTTCAGGAACAAAGTTGGGGTCACTTATTTACAAAGTTCTTATTTACAAATAAAAAATAGGAAGCTGAAGGGAAAGGATTTGAGAAACAGCAAGGTTTCTGGCCAGGGAGACCCTAGACAACTTACCAGTCCTCCATGGGCCTTAATTCTTCATCTGCAAAATGAAAGACGTTGACTACGCTTCCTTCCAGCTATAAAATTCTTAGGACTAGTTCAAATAATTAAAGCTTATCGCTAAAGGGTTAAATCCCTGGCATTGGATACATGTAAATTTAACAAAAGTAGCAGCAACGACCACTTAGTGAGCATCAAATATGCAGCAGTACTTTATCTGCGTGTCTGGACTCTGAAGGCAATCCTACCAGACAAGGATGACCACCCCATTGTGTAAACGACAAGACAGAGCCTCAGGAAGTCTGACTGTCATGAGGCTACAAGTTGGGCTTTGGGCTGTACTTCTCCTCACTCTGGACTCTGGGTTCTCCTCTGTCTACTCGCCACCTCCCTCACTTCCTGTTTTGGCCATGGCTGGGGCAGAAACATGACAAGACCCGCAGATAATGAGGCCCCAAGCTTCTCCGTCATGGCGTGTGTGGTGGTGGTAATTAAACTGCTTTGGGGAGGTGACATCTGTTTGCCCCTCATCTCACCCCCCCACTGGTGCCTCCAGCGTCACACCCTGGACTGCAGCCTCGCATGGTCTCCTGCCCTGAAGGTGACTTCCACCTACAGGACAACCTCTCCTCTCGCTGTCCGGGGGCTGGTTCCCCTTCCCCAGGGGTGAGATCCATGAAACCGACCCACTGGTACTGTGTGAGTGCAGGTGTCCAGGAGCCAAGGTGGGGTAGACACAGCCTCGCAGGGAAGATGAGAGGCCTCCACAGAAGACTGAAGCCTTTTCCTCCCAATTCTGTCTCCCTTTCCTCACCCACCAGCACCTTTGCTGCACTGGAGATGCAATGGTGGGAGGAGCTCAAGTAGGGGGCCAGGGGCTGCCCCTTCCGTAAGTTTTGTTCAGAGAGCCCATTCCTGGGCCTGGCTGCAGAGCCCACGCCCCACCCCCCATCATGTTAAATAAGGATAAAACTGTCTAAGATTCCACAAGCCACACGAGCATCTGTCCCATTTTACATGGGAGTCTAGCACCGTAGGCAACACCTGCCTGCCACCCCCACGTCCCACCCTCTCCCCACACAGCAACACCATGGCCCTTCTGAAATGGAGCCACTCCCCTGCCCGCACTGCCTCGCACTCGCCCTCACCTCTAGCGTGGCCCACTTTCCACAAAGCCCCTGCCTGACCCCTCGTGCAGCCTCACCTGCTACTGCCCCACGTCTCCGGGCCTCTCTT
>CM052436.1:98268941-98310433 GCA_028533085.1 Varecia variegata
AGTAGGATGCAAAGTCCATGAAACTGCCATATGGCTCCCTGCCTGACAAAGCTCTGAGCAGAAGCCCCCTGCCTGCTTGGTTCCAGGAAGAAAGAGAAAATCAGGATAGACAACAGCATATTTAACTTGACATGTGGAAAATATGCTATGCTGTGAGGTGTGGAGGCTAGAAATAGAAAGCAATTTCCTAAAGAAAGATCTCTGTTCATGGGTGATGGGGTCATCTGGGGTCCCTGAGGGAAAATTGGATATTGAGAGCCCAGGAAGGAAATGTGTTTCCTCCAAGGCATCCCTGGATGCTCACAGCAAGCAGGACCTCAGCCTGGACAGATGATGCCAAAGAAGACCCGAGGGCATGGTGAGATCAGCAGCCTCTTACTATCCAATTGCCCCCAGAGGTCCTCAGAGCCAGAGCCACAACTCAGAACAAGCACCCCAGCAAATGTCAGAGAGATAGAGGCCAAGACACCAGGGATGCACAGTTCTGTCTTTTGGTTCAAAGCCAAACTTTTTTGAGCCTGGACCTGAGTCATTCAGGAAGGACATCAGGATTCTAAGGGAGGGAAGGAGGAAAAGAAATCAAAAGGAAGGGACCATCTTTCTCTTGTAAATTCCGTAGTGGCAAAGGAAATGGCTGGAATTCTTTGCAGCACCTTCACTGTCTAGCAGTGTATGGCTCATAGTATATTCTCAACAAATGTTGTCTATTTTCTACTCAGTTGCTCCAATCCAAGAGGCTCATGTGAGCAACAGGAAATATGCAAGAGAAGGATATATCACATAAGCATTAAACAGGATCAGAGGCTGGGGGTGGAAGGTTAGCATGGGAGAGGCAAAGAGAAGCAGTTAGGGAAGTACGCAGCCTGGAAGGTACGCTTGCTGCCCAAGACCTGGCCTGGTGTAGGCACAGCTGAAAAGTGCTTGGTCTGCCTGAAGACCTCTGTGAGTAAGCCTCACTCTCCACCCCTTGCCGTGGCAGGTGCAAAGAGCAGAGAAGCCATTGTCCCTGGGGACTGACTGAGGCTAAGCCAGTGCTCCACTGGGAGACCTCCCCTAAGTCCCCGTGAAGATCCTACCATATGCATCCCATGGGTTGGGCAATAGCAAGGCATGTGACCACCCTGGGCAGCCCCCACAAAGCAGCTCCCAAGGACTGGTCCTACTTCCACAGACTCATTGCACCAGTGACAATTCTCGTGTGTGCAGCACCCTGCCATTTGCAATTCACTTGTCATAGGCTTTCATTAATTACTCCCAGCCCTACCACGTCTGTCAGCATTTTTATCATCTTTGACAGATGAGGAAATTGAGACTCCAACTGGTCCAAAGTCACATAAGTGGTTTGTGGCAAACTTAACTGATCAACACTTAAGTGCACATATAGTAATAACATTCATCGGTTGTCAGGCAGGTGGGAGGGGGGAGGAGAGGATGGGTATATACACACCTAATAGGTGCTGTGCACATCGCCTGGGGGATGGACACGCTTGAAGCTCTGACTCAGGTGAGAGAAAGACAATATACGTAACCTAAACATTTGTACTCCCATAATATGCTGAAATAAAAAATAAGTAAATAAATAAAAAAGAAAAAGAAAAAGAAGATGGAAAGTGATTATGGCTGCACAACAATGTAAATGTACGTAATGCCACTGAGTGGTACACATTAAAATGGTTAATATGATATATTTTATGTTATGCATATTTTACTGCAATAAAAAATAAAATAGTTGGTATTTGAAATAAATAAATAAACAAACCAATATATGCTTTTCACAAAGATCAAGCTTTTGCCCACTGTTTGGGGCATTAGTGTTAATAAATTAATCAGATCACCATCCAGAAAACGCAGGCACAGTTTGTGAGTTTCTTTCTTTCTTTTTTTCTTTTTTGGAGTGGGGAGGGTGAAGGAAGTGAGATATACTCTTTTGGCAAAAGGCCCTTCAGGAGCATGCATCTTTGGAATTAAGGTGAGGTTTTGATGCCCATTTGATCATCTTTTAGCTACAGACCCAAGATTAGCTGGACATTGACCACTGCCCACCCCCCCTCTTCCTTGCAGGCTCCAGTGGAGGAAGCAGCTGTAATGGGAAACAAAGAGCCACCCAGTCTCCCCTAGTACTGAGGTCTATGGTGCCAGCTGAGTTGGGACATGAGCACAGGTCACATGGGTCTAGAGCCACATGAATCTGAATCTGGGGGCCAGTGTGTGCTAAAATCTCTGCAGGCAGAAACAGAAAGAGAGAGACCACGAGGCCCAAGAAGGGTTTGGCCTAAATGACCCAACATGAGGCACTCCAGGAACAGGAGGGGAGGAGGGAATGGATCTCCATCTGGGAGCATAAGAGAGAAAGGCCAGCGTCCCAGCTTTCCACAGTGACTGCCTCCACCACACACACGCACCAGAAATTGTGGCACAATTAAAATCTCAGGCACTGATCAATCTGCCCTCTTCCCTCATAGGATAATTAAATATGGGCTTGAGAAGAAAGGCAGGACTGCAAGAAGGAAAAATAAAATTATTAATTTCCTATTCACCCCAATAGGATGCAGGAGAGAGAACCTCAAAGGGCATGTGAGAATCCTGAGACAGAACACCGGGGACAGTGGTAGAGGAGTAACATAAGGACTTTTCTAAACTACATGTGACCATGAGCCCTGTTAGATGCGAGTGTAATCTGAACATTCACTCTTAAGGGTAGCCTGGTTTCCTCCAGAGAACTGGAATAAGAGAGGAGAGAAACAAAGAACAGGAGACCAGGAGGTTTAGAGGACATCCGCCTTTAACTCCCCAGCCCTTCTACCCTGCAATCTTCTGCACCTCCCAGGAGCCCCCTCCTCCTCCTCTCCAGAGCTCCTGGCAGCCCCCAGGCATCTTCTGCTCCCACTTCTAACTGAGGGTAGATCCCTGTCCCTCTCAGTTCATTTTCCCACGGCTCCTCACAGAATCTTTGGTAACCAGGAGGTACTTAGTAAATAGTTGGTAGTGGAGCAGACAAGGGGCATCACAGCTGCAATGTGATTAATGAGTTGGCACGGTGCCGGGCACATGATAGGTGCTCAGGAAGTACTTTCAGGACAAATGGCCGAGGCTCTCTGTTTTGCCTACTGGTACAACACTACAAAAGGCTGGCACTCTGGGCACTGTGGCCGAGAGCTTTGGCCCTGGTGATCCCTCCCTTCTGCGCTTTGTGCAGCCAGAATCTGAGCTTCCCGTGCAGGCTCCTTACCCACCGCTCCCAGGGGTAAGAGTAGGGGCTGTCAAATAGAGGCATTCTTTTCATTCCCAAAAGATTCTGATATGACTATATTCTATGCTTCTCCATCCTTATGAGTCACTGCACCGGCAATGCCCAATTCTTAGTTTCCTAAATGCCCATCTTCACCCACACCTCCATGCCTTTGAGCATTCTGACTCCCTTCCTAAAGTGCCCTCTCCATACATGCCCATTTGTTAAAAGTCCTGCTCAAGGGTAGCTTCTCCCCAGTTGCCAGTGCGCCCCTTGAAGTCCATTCCCATTCCTCTGGCAGGAGGTAACCCATTTTCCTTTGGAAAACCACCTTACTGCCATCTTCAGTCCACATAAGTGATCCCATCCCCACCCCAGGTAACAAAACGAGCAGGCCTAGACAATGAGTCTCAATTCTGGCTGATCTCAAAGCTGTGGTAGAATAAAGCCCTCTTGGTAACAGACCTAAAACCCAGTGGATGACCTCGACTTGTCAGCAGTTACCCTATGGGAGAGTAAAGAATAAAGCAGAGCTGAGAGATGGAGGAGGCTGTGTATCAACTATGCTGCTGGAGCACCTGGACGCAGCCATGCTGGAAGTCCACACCTAGACTCTTCATTGTGGGAACCTGTAAATTGTACCTCTGTTTGTTTGAGCCAGTTTGAGTCAGGTTTCCTATCACCTGCACATGAAACAATCCTGCCTAATATAAACATCGCCACATCCCCAGGAATCTAACGGAGTATGGTATATAGTATACATTAAATAAATACTAAATTAAATTCAGCAACTCTGTGGCAGCCTATTGAAACCCTGATCTTTAAAAGTGCAACTTAACATCACTCTATACCTTCTTGGGAAGAAGAAAATCTCCCTGTTTTATTTTGACTGCTGATCTCACTGCAACATCACTTTGGCTCCTCGGGAACTGTTATGAGAAGCTTATTGTCTTCTAACTTTTGGAAGAGCGTTTCTAATTAAAGCAATATTAAACAGTAATAACTGTCTTATAGTTTTATGGCAATGCCCATGATCACATAAATAAGCATTTTATATCCAATTAGCATTTTATATTTATTCAATCCTAAAACAATCTAGCATTTTTATTAATCAAATAAAATAGCATTTAATAGATATGGTTGTTTTAGCTTCTGAAATTAGCCACATATAAAATAGCACTACATTCAATTATGCGATATATTGCCCCAAAAGAACAATACGTGCTTGCCATGATTTCCATCAACACAGTGCCTATATTTACCTAAATAAGCTAAAACCAACATTTTCTAAAATTCCATCATTTGCATAATACTTTCATGATTTCTGCTATAGCTGTGTATGCCACCTATCCTATTAATATTATGGTCTTAAGATGTTTCTTTAAATAGATCCTATATCCAAATTGGGAAATAAAAGTCAAACTATCGCTTTTTGCTGATGATATGATCTTATATCTAGAAAACCCCAAAGACTCCACCAAGAGACTCCTGGAATTGATAAATAAATTCAGCAAAGTCTCAGGTTACAAAATCAATGTACACAAACAGTAGCATTCCTATACACCAGGGGTTCCCAACCTGTGATGAGTTGTACAATTATTTCATTATATGTTACAATGTAATAATAATAGAAATAAAGTGCAAAATAAATGTAATGCACTTGAATCATCCCTAAACCACTACTCCCCTCTGATCCATGGAAATAATGTCTTCCATGAAAACCGTCCCTGGTGCCAAAAAGATTGGGGACCACTGCTATACTCCAATAATAGTCAAGCCGAGATTCAAATCAAAGACTCAATACCACTCACAATAGCTACAAAGAAAATAAAATACCTAGGAATATACTTAACCAAGGAGGTGAAAGATCTATCATTACAAAGAGGATTATGAAACACTGTGGAAAGAAATTGTAGATGACACAAACAAATGGAAAAACATATCATGCTCACAGATCAGTAGAATCAATATTGTTAAAATGTCCATACTACCGAAAGTGATTTACAAATTCAATGCAATCTCCATCAAAATACCAATGTCATATTTCATAGATCTAGAAAAAATAGTTATATGCTTCATTTAAAACCAGAAAAAAGACCAAATAGCCAAAGCAATATTAAGCAAAAAGGACAAATCTGGATGCATCACATGATCAGACTTCAAACTATACTACAAGGTATAGTAACCAAAACAGCATGGTATTGGTACAAAAACTGAGACACAGACCAATGTAACAGAACAGGGAACCAAGATATAAAACCATCCACATACAGCCAACTGATCTTTGACAAAGCAGACAACAATATACACTGGGGAAAAGAAGCCCTATTCAATAAATGGTGCTGGGAAAACTGGATAGCCCCATGCAGAAGAATGAAACAGGATCCCTGTCTCTCACCACTCACAAAAATTAATTCAAGATGGATAAAAGACACAAATGTAAGGTATGAAACCATAATAATTCTAGAAGAAAATGCAGGGAAAATTCTTCTAGATATCAGCCTAGGCAAAGAATTTATGACTAATAAATACCCCAATGGCAATTATAGCAACAACAAAAATAAATGGAATTTGATTAAATTAAAAAGCTGCTGCATAGCTAAGGAAATAATCAACAGAGCAAATAGACAACCTACAGAATGGGAGAAAAGATTCACAAGCTATACATCCAATAAAGGGCTAATAACCAGAATCTACAAAGAATTCAAGCAAATCAGCAAGAAAAAAACAACCCCATTAAAAAGTGGGCAAAAGACATGAACAGAAGCTTTTCAAAAGAAGATAGACAAATGGCCAATAAACATATGAAAAAATGTTCAATATCACTAATAATCAGAGAAATCCAAATTAAAACCACAGTGAGATATCACCTTATCCCAGTTAGAATGGCTTTTATTAAAAAGCCCAAAAACAATAGATTCTGGCATGGATGCAGACAGAAAGGAATGCTTATACACTGTTGGTGGGACTGCAAATTAGTACAACCTCTATGGAAAACAGTATGGAGGTTCCTCAAAGAACTAAAAGTAGACCTACCATTTGCTCCATCAATCACACTACTGGTTTTTATCCAAAGGAAAAGAAGTCATTTTATCAAAAAGACACCTGAACTTGAACGTTTATTGCAGCACACTTCAAAATTGCAAAGATGTGGAATCCACTCAAGGTGCCCATCAATTTATGAGTGGATTAACAAAAGGTGGTAAATGTATACTGTGGAATACTACTCAGCCAAGAGGAAGGATGAGTCAAGGCCTTTTGCAACAATGTGGATGGAACTGGAGACCATTATCCTAAGTGAAGTATCTAAAGAATGGAAAAACAAACACCATATGTACTCACTATTTAATTGGAACTAACTGATGAGCACATGTGCACAGAGGGAAGTAAAACTCAGTAGAAATCAAGCAGAGGGGATGGGGGAGGAGGGGATGGGTGAAAAGCTACCTAATGGGTGCAATGAACACTATCTGAGTGATGGGCACACTTATAATCCTGACTCAAGCATAACAAAATTGATACATGTAACCAAAAACATTTGTACCTCCATAATATTTTGAAATAAAAAACTACACATATATGAATATATATTTAAATATATGTATATGTCATATAAATTAAGATAAAGATAAATAGATCTATTTTGTTCATTTCAGTAATTTTATTTTAACAAGGAAACTTTATATCATGAATTTGATATGCTAGCTATGCTTTAAGGCAATATTAAAATAGACACAGTTATTAACGTAAAAATAGTTTATGTCTGTACCTACCTAAAGTTATCCTGTATACCCACAATGATAATCATGGCACATTGGGGGAAAACTTGTGAGTTAAACCATTTCAGTGAGACCTTTAAGGGCATCTCTGAGCCTACCTGTGTCACACGACGTCTACCTTTTTAGCTCTGACCTCCCAGGTGGGGCATCCACCTTGGACCTCCCTGTCATAGGCCTTCTCCTTTTCTTTAAGCATTTACTTACTTATTGATAGACCAGGAACTTGGCAATAAAAAGCTAAAATTATCTTTTACATCAGGGATGACCTCTTTGATCTTGCAGGGCAATTGCCTTTCAAACAAAAAAATACATTTGTAAAGGTGCCAATTTAAAACAGGCACCTTTCAAGACCTAGAGATACATACAAAGTAAAGGGAGGGGGAATCTTAGAAGCACCTAAATCTGCAAGCACTCTCACATATTTGATGATAAGACTGCTTTTTTATTTTCTCAGCCTTAGCCCTAATATTCCACAGAGTGCTCCTACCTGCATGAGCAAGCAGCACAGCGAGGCAGCCGTCTGGCCTTCTTCATGGTGTTTTATGAGCTCTACCTTCTGGACCAAACTTATTGACATTCAGATGCCATTTTCAGGACTAGCAATGCTCCTTAATGAACACTTGGATGACATTGTTATAGGGTATAAAAAAGGATTTCCAATTATAGTAACAGTGAATGTTAAAATAACAGCACAATGATTACCAAAATGACTCAAAGCCTTCTAACGCATACAAGCAACAAAATGATTCACAGGACATGGACAAAGAATGGGTTATTTCAGTTTACCAGTTCAAGTGTGAGCACAGTTTATGGTTCAGCCATCTAGCTTTGAAACTATGCAATTTGAAAAAAAAAAAGGGGAGGATCAAATTATTTCCAAATTTGTATATCAAGTGACATTTAAAAATTTCACATCACACTTTTCAAGTCTGCTAACTCAATTTCACATGGATTACATTGTGACTGGCAAGGGTCTTTTAGAAGTGAAGAAACTGGGGAGTACCCCTGGCAGGGCAGGTGAGAGAAGCCTCTTGGTGGTACTTTGTAGGTGGGTTTACCAAGCACCAGATGAGGGGAAGGAGCTTGCCGTGTGTCAGCACCCCAGATGCAGTAAGGCTCAGTGTGGGACTGTTGGATTCGTTATCTCAATTGATTCTCACATTCTCAATTTAGAGCTAAGAAATGCAGAGGTTCAGGGAGGTTCCAGGAGTTGCTCACCTCTGCAGGGCCCAGGAGAAGGCAGCCTTCACTTCAGGCAAGGGGGAATGGGGGCAGGCAGAGCAAAGGGCCCTGCAACACCCAGAAGGATGGAGAGTGGGAGAGCTTGGTGACAGACCACATGGAGGTAAGGGACACAAACCTTGTGTGGAGAGCAGTGCTCTCTATAACTGGGGAGCAGAAAACCATGGAGGAGGGAGTGGAAAGCCTCAGAAAGGCAGGGGAGGGCAACAGCAGCAGCTGAAGAGCATGGGAGAAAGCTGAGCAGAAGAGAGAGTGTGGGTCTGAGATAGGCTGAGACAGAGGAACACCGCACCCCTCCAGTGGTGAGGTGGGGTCCTAGCTGGCTGCAAAGGTGGCTGCAAGGCCTGCAACAGGCTGGAGGCCATGCTGGGCAGAGGAGGAGGTGCTGATAGGGGTTGCAGCATCACAGCTGACCTCCCACCAGAATCCTGGACCCAACTTGACCACTTTTCACCTGCTGGACTTGGGCTGGCTATCCCTCTGTCTTCAAAGGCTGCTGTGAGGATTGGCTGAATAACACAAGTCAAAGTGCGCCTAAAATTGCAAAACAGAGAGGAGCTGTCCTGGGGTAGAAGGCTTTCCTTGCACCCACTGAGGAAGAAATGTGGCTGGACTCCTGTCCATATTATACATGATGAGATGACACATATATCACATTCTCTCCTTGACTTTACCAGGAGTGACTAAGTGATTAGCATGCAAATCCATCTATGTTATAAGCCCTAGACCCTGATAAAATTTATTCATACAAAGATTTCCAAATTGAGGCAGGTCCCCACTAGTCGGCAGTGAACTTTCAATTATACAGGGGCAATACTTAGCTCCTGGATGCTCAAGCTCTACCAAAGCTGTCTGATGTCTCTTTGCAACTTCCTCTGCTTGGACCACCTCCCACCACTCGCTCCCCCTACCACAATATCGCCTCTCCTCTCTAGGAAGCCTGCAAAACCCCACAGACCAGGGTAGGTGTCCCTCCCTGATGCACCCACAGTCTCTAAATGTCTGTTTACTTCTTTGTCTTCCCGTGAGTAGAAAGTTTCTGGGGCAAGGACTATATCTTATTCCTCCTTGTATCTCACTACCTAGCAGAGTAACCAGTACATATTGAACACAACCCAATAAACTGACTCTGATTAGTGCTCCACAGACCCTGTGGGATGTGGACCAAGGGGTTACCATTTTTCAGATGTTTTTCTTCATTATGTTGGTGCTTTGCTTGCAACACTGTGCTTTAAAATTTCACCCTGCTGAAGTTTGCCTATCTTCATGAATATAGCAAGATTCACTTTTCTTTCTTTTTTTTCTTTTTTCTTTGTTGTTTGTTTTTAATGCATGGAATTTAAAGGGAGAGTTTCATTGGGCCCAACAAGGTGAAGAAAATGTTTGAAACTGGCTGGTATCACTAAGTCAGAGCTTCCCTGAAAGGCAAAACACAGGGTGGTAAGGACAAGAGCTACTTCAGCTCCATCCCACTCAACAAATGCCCCTAGGTCTCCAAAAGAAATATTCCCATTAAGATGTCTTTTGAAAAATGCCAGTTTTACAATGCTAATAAAACTAGAAAAGCTGGAAAATATCTAGCGCTGGTCTTCCAGTGCTAAAGAATCTGGCCCATTTCCTGTTCCTGAGAATTGTGATTGGTTCTCCTTATTCTCCATGAGAACCACTCCCTCTTTCTCACTTTTCACTGTAGTTTCGAGTAACAACTGCAGCTGCCATACAGGACGTACAGGTCTTCTAGAACATAATCAAAAGCAACCTATTGAAATTTTTCCAGTTCCTGCAGCTCAGAGGCTGAACTCACCAGGAGTTCAGTGGTTAACCTATTGCCCTCAAGGTGTGCAATTTGACCAGTATGATTTGTTGTGTGCCTGGCTCCTCACCAGATCTCTCTAGAAGGATCAAAGACACTGGAGACAAAAGACCTGGAAAACCTGAGGTGGACCAATTCCACTGCCAACAATGTCCCTATATATTTCTTGATTGGCAGAAAAAAAGGAAGTGCTTTTACTTTTCTATTTAGTATCTCCCTTACCTATAAAACATAAGCTCCAAGCCAACGACATAATGGCAGGCAGCTTTTGGAAAGAGATCCTGAATGGTGAGAAAGGTGGGACCACCTGGGGTCAAGCTGAGACATGGGAAACTAACAAGCTCCGCCAGGTACTTTGTTGTCCATTTGCAGTGGCTCCATCCAGGTTTTTCTACTATAGATAATGCCACAATTAACATGTTTAAATATGTTTATGCCAATTCTAATACTCTTTCCTTATTTCTGTGACTTTAATTGCTGAATGCAGGGGTACAAACATTTTAAGATCATTTGACACTTACTACCAAAGCACCCCGCCACCAGCAGTTTATAATGGCCCAGCATCAGGCAAATCCATTACTTTCTATCTTTTTAAAATTATACAAGCAGAAAGGAAAAGGCAGCTAGACTTTAAGTTTGCATTAATTGGATTATTAAAAATATTTTACTCTCCAAAAGATAAAGGAACTAAATTATTGAAGATTACTTCTTTCATTGGGATTGACATGCCAAGGGGAATTTTTTAAGCAGCATCAAGCTAGAGAATAGGTATGTATGCTACATCATTAAGTGAAGGAGAGTGTACAAGAACAGCCACCGAGGATGATCAAGAAGTGTTTTTCCTTGTAGATACCCAGCCCTCATGCCAACTTTGTCTCTCAGGCCTCTCTGAGAGACAGCCTGGCAGTACTACCCCACTGCCAGTCCCTGAGTGTGCAACGGATGCCGCTGACAATCCCAGCTCTCTGGCACATTGTGTGCTGGTGCCAGAGCAAGCTAGTCCATGCAAGACACACCTGTCCTCACAGCTGGGGAGGAGTGTACAGCACACTGCCAGCTAATGGCACAGTTAAGTATGATCAAACAATACAGGAATGCACAATTCCATAAAGAAATTTCCATAAGGGGCTGGGAGAAACCCCACCAAGAGCAACAGAGAAAATTTAATCTAGACTCTGAAGAGTCTGGCTGAAGGGGAGGGAAAACCAGAGTCCCTGCTACTAGACATGATAGAAAACTTAATGTTCTCCACAAGAAGAAGGCAGCAAGGTTGGACTGAACAAATATACTCCCCACAGTATGCTGGTCCCTGCAGATGCCCAAGGTTAGAAGTCTAATTCTGCCACTTACAATGGGCAAGATACTGTGCCTGTCTGGGCCAGGGTTCATGCTCCCTCCAAGGGCTGGGGTGAAAACAGATGAGATGACAGAGCTCAATACCCAGTACCATAGGGCACAGAATAGAGAGTAGCTGTTATTACCAATAATTATAGTAATGATCCACAACAACAACCTTTATGTGCATGTAATAATTTACATTAAAATTATCAATGCATTCTGGAGCTTGCTCTATAAATATTCAGTTCCATTCTCAGAAACCCAGAAAAAAAACACATGCAAACATGACTGTGTTTCCTCAGTAATATCATAGAAGAAAACCTGTCCAATCTACCTCTCTTAGAATGACTTGGGAGGAGAGATGCTAAGGAGCTTGGGAAGATCCGAAGTGCTAAACAACATCGGGAATAATTAATTAATGCCCAGCTACACTTGGACAACAAGGCTTGAGTCTGCACTATACAATGTGGCAGCCACTAGCCATGCGTGGCTATGTCAATTTAAATTAAGTAAAATTAAATGAAGTTTAAAAATTCAGTTCCTTAGTCACACTAGCTACATTCCAGTGTGTATGTTGCTAGTAGCTACCATACTGAATGGCACAGATATAGAACATTCCCATCATCCCAGGAAATCCTACTGTTCAGTGCTGCCATCTGGACGACACAAACTGGACCTCTATGGCAACCAGGCCCTAACCACAGACTCCAAAGGCAACTCAGAACAAGCAACCTGGATTCCATTACCTTCTTTTCCTCAGCTTAATCCCTAATTCTCTATATTCAGATAAGCTATTTTTAGTGATAGCCACAGACCTCTTTGAGAACTGATAATAGCAATGGATGCTCTTTCCAGGAAAAACAATGTACATGAAAACACAAACACACAATCACACACAATTTTCCAAACAATGTCAGAGATTCAGGATACACACACCCATGAACCCCCGCTCCCACAGGAAACTCAATCTAGAGAACAACCCAGAGGCCTATTAATAAAACGGTTCATTTATATAAAGCTTAGAGGAATACCTATAATGTTTTGTGATGAAACAAAGCTCAGAAAGCTCTATTTTTGCTCTGCACTCTTTATTGTGGGTATCTTTCCTTACCTCTCACTTAGACAGAAATGGTCAACTCTCCAGTTTTCTCCCTGGTGCTGGGCTCAGTCCAGCCCACTCTGCCCTCATGAGTCCTGTAGGTCATGGCTGAGTTTGGATTTTAGGCAGAGTACAATTGGCAGCCACTGGACAGTTTTAAGCAGGGATGTGGTATGATCTTATTTGCCTTTAAAAACCCATTGAGTGGAGAATTGCATGTGGAGAGTGAATTGTTGAAAGGGCATGGAGTCAGAGCAGGAGGCCACACAACAGGTGACACAGGAGAAGGTGGTGGACAACAGTGATACATGCTTGGGGGAGATGGGGAGAACTGGGAAAATCCAGAACACATTTTGGAGGTGAAGCTTATGGCATTGCTGCTAGTTTGGAAGTATCAGTAAAGAGAAGATTTTGTCTGGAGCGGCTGTGGTATGGTTTGAAAAGGAACAGATTTGCCTGGGACTGGGCATGAGGAATAGGGAACAAGCATTCTGTTTTGACCTTCGAGATATTCAACTGCGATCCAGGTAGAAATACCCAGCAGAGAATCGGAGATACAAGGCAGGAGTTAGAGGTATACCTTTTAGAAACTTTCATCTTGTACATGGTATTTAAAACATCTCATCGCAGGACTGGACAGGATTACCGAGGGAGTGATGTAAGTAGAATTTAGAAGAGCACCTTGGACAGAGCCCAAGGAAAGACCAACACAAAAGGGTCAGAGGAGTTGAAAAGAGGGAAGGCAATGGGGACAGAGCGGTGCAAGAGGTAAGAAGAATACGAGATCTGGTGCCCCAGCATTAAGGGATGGTAGTGTTTTTGGCAGAAAGGGATGGCCACCTGTATTACATGCTGTTGAGACACCCAGGCATAGAAGAGTGGAGGAGAACCAATTGGAGCAGGTGGTGAGCAGAGAACAGCCTCAACGGCTCATGGCTACAGAAACCAAATGGGAGTGGGAGAACAAAGTGACCAGATGCATCTCTTCCTGGCAGTGTTTTCCTCTCTTGGAGCAGCATTTTTGACAACATTCCTTATTTATGAGGTATGCGGACCACCTACAGCCTCCATAGCCAAGGATTATTCTGGCAAATAGTTGCTGCAGTAAGAACCTGTGCTCTTGGCTAAGATTAGAATTTATTTAGTCCCCTCAGTTGGCATGCAATGGGCGCCTGCAACCCCTCCTCTCTGCCGTTTCTCCAACACATTTCCCCACAAGTCCCCTCTTGCTTCCCCTCTCAACTCTCATGATGAGCATTTTCTAACATGCCATTGCTGTAAATCACCCACTGCTTGGCTGATTAAGGAGACAGATCAATTCGTAGGCTGATGCTAATAACGTTTATCTTTGATTCCAAGAAAGAACTAAGAAAAAAAAAAGAAATATAATGAAGGAAGAACATTTTGGAAGGTCAAATCAAATTACAAATGATTAAAAAATAATAAAGCTTTATATATTTATTTTCAGAAGCATTAAGCTGTTGGATTTTAATTTCATTTTATTATAAATATGCAAAGTTAATAATATTGGCTAAGTTAATAACATTGGGTAACATATTGATTGGGTAAGCTACATTTAAAATATGAAGCACATTACACAAACAAAAGAAGATATACAGTATCTTCTAAATAACCTGGAAGTTGATTTTTAAACTATGTTAAAAATTACATATTAAATTATTACATAGTTTAATACTATAACATTGAAAAATGGTGGCATTTTGATTCTCCGAGAAATTTAAATCACATGGTATATAAAGATTTGATTAAAAATGGGCTTTACACATATAATTTCATGCTTTTAGAAATCCAATGAACAGCAGTCTTAGTAATACAAAACAATTTCTCCTGTCTCTGAAGTTCGTAATATAATGGTATGTGGATTTTTGTGGCTGTAAGGTTAAAACAGGGGATTATTTCAAGACCTTGGAATGAATATGTAAACCAAGTTATGACAGTGAATTAAGGAAAAGCTCATTTCTGTCTTAGGAGTGCTTTCAGGCATATATCTCCAGATGAGATCCACAGCTTAAAAGTTCTTCTCTAATTAAGATTTAATATGGTTAGATTATATGAAATCAGATAAAAATCACTCTTCCCATCTTTTTTCTTTCAGTCCACTCTTTTTTTGTAAACAGATTTCCACACGAATGGCTGCTTATTAAAGGTGAGTAATACCTTTATAATTAAGTTTCGCTGATCAAAAAATATAAATATAACATGCCCAAACCAGCCTCCAATCCTAGTAACAGTATGAAAAAAATACCAGATTAGAGGAGGACTTCGCATAAGAAAGAGCTAATCTCTAAGATTTTTATTTGTCACTTTTGTTTCTAAAGTATCAGTGACTGCTTTGAAGTATTGTCCATTATGGAACACACAGCCAGAGACAGATATATTTTTATTTGAACTAATGTCTAGAATTGGCACACTATCAAAAGTATCCAACTTATCTCAATATGATCTTGTCATGTCTAGTTTTATTGAATCCTTAATAATTTTTTTCTGTTATATACATGTCATATGCTCATGTCCTTTTCCTAGGCCACAACAAAAGCTGGTTTGAGACTTTAACCATGATCTAGATATTCTACAGGAGGATTTCTGGTAGCAATGCAGTGAAACTATAGATAGACCTCTACCCACAAACAGACTAGCTCTGAACCCTACCACCCAGTGGTGAGCCAGAGTGGCTACGCGTGGCTTTCTCGATCTACAAAAGTTTGTAAGTTGCAGGTGCCAGAAAAAGAAGCCTCACTGAGCATTGTCTAAAAACCTTCTAGCATTTCCAACTATTAAAAATTATCATTCAGCAGAAATTAAGCCCCTACAGAAGCATTTTAATACCAAGGGTATTACATCTGCTTGGGAACCTGTGAGCATTTTGTAACTAAAAAAAAAAGTAAAATGTTTTAATATTAATATGATATACTATCATTCACAACTATAAATATATTAAAAAATTAATACCAAAAGACCTACCTAAAGTGTAATTGGAGCATGTGGTAAGTTCATTTGGACAACTGTAATCTAAAAATAAATTGATAATAATAATACTACCTGAAAATACAAAAATTCAGCCAAAAACAAACACACAAAGAGATAAGAAATCAGTAGTATATTTTAATTTGCTGATGAACACTTAATTCGGTTAGAAAAAGCTGCCCACAGGGAATTTGGCTTCTCCTGAGTAGCAAATAAATTATTATTGGCTGAATTAGCAAGCTCCTCATCTCTCAGGTCTATTCTTTCTTGCTCTGCCAATAGAGGAAAGGTTAATACACAAATCAGACAACTCTCCAACCCAGCCACGTTGGAATACACAAGACAGATATTGACCAGCAAGAGAGGGTGGGCCCAGGATGGGGCCACCTTGGAAACAGGCAGAATTTCCTTCTCCACCTGTGGTTCCCATCCTGGAATCCACCTTTTCACTTGCTCACCTTGCAGCATGAACCCAAAGGAGTCAGACACTCTCAGGGCCATGAGGTTGCTAAGTCAACGTGGGTAACCGGAAAGAGCAAAGACTCTCTCCAAAAGGCAAGCACCTTGCTTCACAAAGCAGCCAAACAGCTTTAGGCAGCTAATTGAAATTGATTTGAAAATGCAGGGACACAGTTTGGAAGCTTGAACTCTTTTTGTTCCTTTGATTTAGTCTGCCTAACCTCTTTCACCATTTAATTTTAATTAGATAGAGCCAGAAAATTGAACTGGCAGGAATAGTCATTGACATTTAATTAATGTCTGGCATTCCATTTGTCGAAGAAGAAAGTCGAAGTAAAGGAAGCTTGGCATAGCCATCCCGAAGTGTAGGCAATGATAAAAGTTATGCAGGGCCTATGCTTTCAAAGGGCATTAATACCCCAAGAAGACTCACGCTCTTTTATGTGGTTCATTCTTGCCCCTGAGAAGAGGCTTAAACCCTAGGGCTGATATTCCACCTGCATCCACACTGCTTAGAACAGAGCTAAGAATATAGCAGATGCTCAAAAGTATTTATATCACTACATTTTCACAAAGAGGGCAATTTGGAAGTAGGACCTGCATTACTCCCCATGCACACAGATAAATCTTCTCAAAAAGTCAGTTGAGAGAATGACATTTTCTAAAAAGGTGAGAAAAAAGAGATGAGGCCGCTGAGACACATCAGTAAAACCCAGATATGTGCAGATGACCCATAGATGGAGATAGCTTTGATCGCCCAATCAAACCCACACATAAAATTTCAACTACAGGGAATTCTCTGGCTCATCTCTGCCCCACCCCCCACCATGCCACACACTATTAATTCCAGCCATGTAGGTAAAAGTCATGAGAAGGAACTAAGAAGGGAGTAGACCACCTCCACAACTGCCAGAAGTCAATGTGGGCCACTCCCTGTGGTCACATAACTCTCCAGGGGGGTGACAAATCTGATGTAGGCACAAGTCTGAAGTCTCTATATCCTATAATGCCTGGAAGCACTCTGCCCACAGTGTGTGCAGGATTCATTCACAGGGACGTTCAACAAGTATCTACCAAGTGCCTATTGTGTGGTGGCACTGTTCTTGGGCTGGGGATAAATCAGGGGATCAACATGTCAGGTACTCATAGAGATTATAGTCTAGACGGAAAGTCAGATAAACAAATATGTGATATAGTGTAGAAATGGCAAGTACTGTGAAGGAGGGTAAAGAAGGAGAAGGGAATAAACAGTGATGTGCAAAGGCTAGGGGTACCATTTTACATAATATAGCCATGGAAGGCCTTTCTGATGAGCTTACACTGAGGCAGAGACCTAAATGAAGGGAAGGAGCAAGGCATGTGGCTATCTGGAGTAAAAGTTCAGCAGGGAACTGCAAGCACAAGGGCCTTGAGGCAGAAGCAAGCTGGAAGTGGTCAAGCAACTGCAAGAAGAACCATGTGGATGAAGCAGAGAAAGCTGGGGACAGACTGGTGGGAAATGAAGCTGGAGAAGTGGCCAGATCATGTAGAACCTTGCTAATCACTATGAGTAGAATCTAGGAGCCCTGGAAAGGTGCTCAAGTTTTAAGATTTGCATTTTCAGACTGTAGGGGCCCAGGGTGGGAGCAGGGATACTCTCAGGAGACTACTGCAGGCAACCAGGTGAGAGATGATGGTGGCCTGGACCATCCAGGCCACTAGGGTGGTGACCACAGAGGTAGAGAAGTGGACAGATCCTGGGTGCATTTTGAGAGTAGAATTCACAGGGTTTCCTGGCAGTTGTGATGTAAAGTAAGGATGTACTTTCCTGGCAGTTGGGATGTAAAGTAAGAGAAACAGGTAAGAGTCAAAGATGACTGCAAGATGGCCTGAACAAGCAGATTAATGGAAATGCCATTTACTTAGATGGGGAACACCAAGTGGTGAGAAGGAGGTTTTGAGAGGGAGAAGCCAAGAGTTCAGTTTTGGAACATAAATATTGGCCAATGGGGATGATGACAGTGATGACAATGACAAAGGTGATATAGCAGAAAGCAGAGCAAAGAGTTCATCTTAATTTTCAAAAATTAAAAATTAGTCCTCATAAACTCTGGAGCTCTCTGTAGGAATCTGGTTTTTAGCTACTTGCCTGGTGAGAAATGGAGCAAAGTTACTTTGAGTTCCATGAACAAGGAATGTAAATAGTGAATGACAACAGAATTGTCCCATATTCACCTTGGACACTCCCTGTGAACAGGTGACAAATCTCACGGGCTCTGCTGTTTGAGCCAGTGGTCACTGCTCAGGAAGCCCTCACAGAGGACGCGGGGATGCCGGTGTGGACAGGCAGGGAGGCTCATAGTCACCCCAGCCCAGCCTGGGGCCCTGGTCATTTATCATGGATCAGAGCACCGTGTGGAGGCCTTAGCAGTCAGGGTCAAGAGCTCACAGTTCTCCAGGTCTGCCCCTCCAATGGGGGGATGCACCCTGCACATGAGGAAGGGGATCCACAAGGTATTGTGTATCGGTTTTGAATATTTTTCTTTTTTTATAATTTGTGGTTACTTTTTTTCAAAGTTCTACATGCACATAGTTTTAAAGAAGTCAAATTTTGCAACAGCGCTTATTGCAAAAACACAGCTATTATGCTGAATCTTCTCTCTGCTCCATTTCCCCACTTCTCTGAAGCAACTTCTTTTTAACTATTTTAACTGATTCTTTCATTATTTACCTCCATATTACTAAATAACATGCCTATGTTGCTACTTCATTATTCACCTCTAGGCATTATCTGTTGACCTTCCACTTTGGAAGATGATGATTTAGCTCCTGCTCTCTCTCCCCTCCATACAACTAAACACACACACACACAGAGACACACACACTCACTCACACACACACGCAGCATCCACCATCCTCCCAGTAGATTTAGCTATGTTACACTTCAGTTAGCTCAATATTCAATGTTTACATGATTATGTCTATGTAGATGCTATTCACTGCTAAGTCATAGAGATGCCTATGGTTACTTTTCCTTTTCTGTACATTTTATGTTTTCTAAATTTAATAACCATCCTGATTTCTGTCATCCTTGTTTTCTAGGTACTTTCTATGTAAAAACAATGCAACTAAGCAGAATCTAAACCTCCAGACTTGAAATTTATATGCACATTCTCTCCAACTGTTTCTGCCTCATGCACTCGCACATCAGGGAGTTTTTAGTGAGGATGAAGATATTATCCCCAGAGCAACAGGTCAAAAACAAGTACACAGGCATCCCTTGAGAAAAGAGGTTTATCATCAATACAGCTGGGACTAACTTAGCACCTGGCGATAACAAGCACTTGGTTTTGTTGGACTCAGATTTTCTGAGCTATTAAAGAAATAAGCTCAAGATAGCTTGCTCTATTTCTGTTCCTGGGTTTGTTTTGTTTCCCTCTCAACTCTGCACGAGCCCTTTCTCTGGTGTTTGTCTTCACACAGGGTCCCCCAAAAGTGGATGCTACTGTTTGGGGGCCTTCCTCAGATCCGGCCCCTCCCTCTGTCACAATGAGAAGTATCAGTCCCCTCCCATGTCACCAAGCATCACAGAAACAGGCCGGCAAGGGAAGCATCAAGAACACGCTGAGCAGAAAGCACAGGAATATAACCTCAATTCCAAAGCTCTATTTTCCTCAGCAAGTGAAGAATAAAAAAATAATGTGGTTGACGTCTGTCCTGGCCAGTGCGCAGAAGCACCTGCAGGTCTGTTCCGTGCCAGGTGGTGCTTCTCCTGCAATGCCCAGGCTGCCTGGTTGGGGGCACTGCCCACATCACCACCACCACCACCCCCACCCACCAGCCTCCAGGCCACATAGACCTGGTAAAAAGTCAGCAAAAGGCAAGGAAGGTTCTCGACATGCTACAAAGAATGTGAATTGGAATGGTGCTGAGACAGACTCAGTAATCCTGATGCCAAAATACTTAATCTAGCAGGTTCTTTGGAGATTCTTGGATGAGGGAAAAAAGGTGCAGGTAAAAAATCTGCACTAGTTGATACTGGTTATGGCTAATGCTATGCTTTTACTCAAGACCAATCTGGGATTCCAGAAGAAGAGAAGAAACAGAGAGGGCAGTATAGTAAGACTCAGGAGGTCCCGTGGAGGCCCGGGCCAGCCAAGTGGTGTTCCTGCCCATGGTGTTCTCCTACCATGAGCTGGTCTCCACTGGGGCATCTTTCTCCCTCCTCCTGTCCATTCCTCCCTTATTCCCTCTTCTACCCCTGTCCAAACCTGCAGTCTGCTCACCTGCAGGGCTCTGAAGCACTTCCCAGTCAACCCTTTGGTGAAGATGAGAGATCAGCTAAGGACCCAGGAATACTGGAGGAAGCAACAGAAATAACACCATTCACATTCTCACCTTTGCAAATCAAATGTTAGTGCTGTCAGGCAGGACAGAGGGTTTGAGTTTTGTCTTTTCTGTCCTATTGACTCCTATTTGCAAGTGGAGTGACTGCTGCTCCTCCCTCAGCCCCAGGCCCAGGTGGCAACTGGCCAAGCAGGAGGAGGAGGCAGACGGAGGGGGCGGGCACTTCTTGATTGGAAGTCTGTGCAGGAGCAGACTGAATATTTGCCTTCTAGGAAGTATGATTGCCTGGGAGGGCGGTGGGTGGTAGGTCTCTAACTTCCCACCAAACATGTGTGCACAAGAACACACACACACACACACACACACATCAATATACACACAGTAGCACACCCAGAGAATTAACCCCAGCATGTTCAGCACACTCATATAACAGACGTGGAAGAGGAGGCTCAGGGAGGTGAGATAACCTGTCTGAGGCCATGGTACCAACTACATGCTGAGCTGGGACCAGGGACCACTGTTCTTTCTTCTGACCCAACTGTCTGCTGTGGGATCCATGCATCACAGGATGTGGCACTCTGGGCCTAGTGGGAAATGGGGTGACTTTGCCTCAGGCAAACTCTATTTGAATCCTGGCTCTGGCACTTACTGGCTGAGTGGCCTTGAGCAAGTTGTTTAAGCCCCTGAACCTCAGTTTCCCTCATCTGTGCACTGAGGGGAATAGTACATACTTCTCACATTGTTTTATGGAGTCTATAAAATTCCATATGTGCAGCACCTGGCCCTGTGCCTTGCACATAGCAGCTGCTTCCTTAAGTGGCAGATGTTAGTAATTTTTGCCTTAATATTCAGAAATTCAGATGACTCTGCCCATCCTGGAAGAGCTGGAACCCCTGGGTGAGCCCAAGAAGGGGGTCGGGTGCAGCAGCAGGGAAGATACGGGCACCATCACAAGGGGAGGCTCCTGGCCCCAGGTGGCAGAGCAGGCTCTTCCTACAACCTGCAGGCTGGTCTGCTGGCTAGAACTGTTCTGCAAAGGCATTTGGCAACAGAGTCTTGGGAAGATACTGAAATGTCAATGATTTGCACAGAGCCACAATCTGTTAGGGGTTATGGTAACTTGATTAGTTGTATTTTTCTGCCTTTCAATTTAAACTCACTTCATGGAAAAGTCAGGTTAAGCCTCCCCACAAGCCTCAGTCTCTCTGTACTAGTTCATGCCTCATGACTGTGTTCTGAGAATTAGGTGGGGTAAGGTGTCAAAAGCCCCCAGCACAGTGCCCAGCACAGCGCAAGAGCGCAGTGAAGGCTGCTGTCACAGCCGCTCTTGTGTTGTGGCAGTTGTTGCAATGACTGTAGCCAAGATTCAGCCATCTCCCTAGTGACTGCAGAGAGGGGTCTCCACAGAAAGCATTACGGCCATTCTGGCTCACCTGGGCACGCAGGGGATGGGGAAATCGTCTGCTCACGTTTTCATTGGACAAGCACCTCTGAGACCCACTATATGTCATCCTGGCCTGGATGCTGGGACACATATATGACCAGAACCCAGTCCTTGTCTTCATGGAGTTGTGTTTTAGGGAGCCTTTCCACCTGTCTCCATGTGTCTAAGGGTCAGACATCACAGGTCCTTTCTTAGAACCAAGAGCTCCTGAATCTTACTTTGTGATGTCTCTATCAGTCCTTCAGTCCTGATTAAGTTGAATGACTTCTGCTCCTGGTCCTATTTCCTATTTGCAGTTAATACCAGGAATGCAGGTATTCACTCCTTCATTCACACTGGCACCTCTCTGTGCCGGGCGCTAAGGAGTCAGCGGGTCTGTGACAGATGTGGTCTCTGCCCTGAGGGACTGCAGGGGAGCCCAGGTCCTGCAGTCCCTCCTTCCCTATTCTGGGGCCTGAGGGACCCACCCCACTCCCTCTGGTGTCTACCTTTGCCCAGGGTGCTGCAGCATGAGGGCGGGGTGCTCAGGGTGAGGTAGCACCTCACCCTACCTTCACCTGAGAGCTCTGCAATCTCAGCCATAGCGGCCCAGCTCACTCTCCTCCTCGGCTCTCCTCTCTAAGATGAAGAGCCCAGAGCTCTGTGTGGGGCCAGCGGGCAGCCAGAGTGCCAACACCCCTCAGGCCTGGTCTCCCAGAATAAATTACAGCACAAGACATTAGGCTCTTTAGCAGGGAACCAGCAATTGATTTTATATACAATTTGGAAAGAGAAGAATATTACTGTACTTTGTTTACCTATGGCTATTATCCCCATAAGAGCTCGTTTCTACCTCTTAACAGGGATTTACTTGGACTGATGAATTGGTTAAAAACCTTCCTGCCCAATTTCAATTTACTCAGTGCGACACACACCGTAAAACATTTAGCAAGGGAGTAAATTCAGCCAATGCAGCTCCCTGGAGAACATTGCTGTTCTTCTACAGACACCCCATCTCCCCTTTCAGGGCTCGGGGGAGATGACGTGGAAACCTCTAGGGGAGCAGGGGGAGGTGGCCCTGGTGTATCCCTTGCCTAGGGCAGGACAACCAGCTATATCTGGATGTGGGCAGGAGTGCAGAGAGATTCTTACAGCTGAAGGTATAAACATGTCTTGGTTGAGTCCAGGGCGCCAGAGATATTAGTCCTTGCCCTATGGCTTCCATCCCCAAATAGGTTCTCACAGGACAGGCAGTGTCATCGTGAGGCCCCAAAGCCTCCATCTACACCTGTCATTGCAAGTTTTCCCGAGAATGTTTATATCAAAGTTGCTTTCTCTCAGGCTCACAAGACCCTGGGCTTGGGTAGAACCACAAAATCAGCAGCTTGGGACCGGAAAAGCAAAGACCGAGTTGTTATGAATAATTCAACAGCTTCCATGCCAAAGTCTCAGAAGCAGAGTTCACAAATGGTAAGCTGAACTCTTCCTCCTGTCAAAACCACAGGCCCCACCTGTTGTTTCGCAGAACTCGCCCAGAGTGGGCAACATCAGCTTCTTGAAAGTGCCTTTTTTTCCTAGACAGGCAGGGTGCAGAACCCCAAGTTCCTATTCGCCCTCTGCCCCACACCCACCCCAGTCTCAGGTATCACAAACCAACTGATGGCCCCGTATTTCTGAAGACAAGTCCTTCACACCTCCACACACACACCACCACCACCCACTTGCCCCCAGTGACAAATCCCCCTCTGAAAGCCATACTCTGAGATGAGCCCTCTAGTCCTTGGCCGAGATTCTGTGTTCTGGCTGCTAACCTGTACCAACCACTAATGAGGCTGTGGCTAGAACTCAGTGCTTGGGAAGGACAGACACCCTGCTTTGCCTCTCAGCCACACACTTCCCTGGAAACCCAGTCAGTCATGGAGATATGGCTCCTCCATGATGAAGGAAACCAGCCAACACCCACCTAAGGCAGCAGCCCTCTGGATCAAGGGTCCCTGGCTCCAAGGCCTCACCCAGGTGTCTGTCAGGAAAGCCCTCAGAGCCCAGCTCACAGTGAGCACCAAATAAGGATCGGTCTCCTTTCCCACCAGCCTGACCAAGAACCCAATTATCCAACCTCTCATCCTTCTATGAAACTCTGCAGGAATCCTTTTTATTTTTCAAGGTAGACTAAGAGAGCAATTAATTTGTAAAAATACAGACAAATGTGCAGATAAAATTCCTAGCAAAAAATATTGGTGGGCCAAATATGTTTTTTCATTCATTCATTCATCCAGACATTCATTTAACAAATACTACTGATGGCGACCTATGGGCCAGGCAGAAGGAAGCAACGGTTCTACAGTCGTCATGCGTTTTGCCCTGCAGGGAGGTGGCATCTCCTCCACTGTGGGAGCTGTCATGGCATCACGCATGCCACTGACCACAATTTACTGAGGGCTGGCAATGGGCTTGGCCTCCTGCTAAGAGCTTTCATAGATTATGTCATGGAATCCTCATAAGCCTTTGAATAACTGGAATTACAGTCATTTTACTGACAAGGAAAACAAAACTCTAAGAAGGGGGTGATGTTGTCAGCAAGTGACAGAATGTACAATCCACTGTCTAGATCCACAGCCTGTGCTGTTTCCTCTCCACTCAACTTGGTTGTTACAGAGAATTCAAATCCCCAGAGAGATGCTTGTAATAACATCATTATTTCCTTCATGCAGCCTCTGCCTGCAGCCTGGGGCAAGGGCACAGGACTGAAATGCTTTTAGGAGGCCTAAAAGAAGATTAAGTGAGGACCCACCAAATTGCAACACCTACTCTCCCGAGGGCCCCATCGGACTCTTTCTTCCAAGAAGCTTCTGCAGACTTAGGCTCCCTGAGCCTCCTCAGCACCTATGGTCAGGGATTCGGAGACTGTCAGAGGCTGTGTTTTGCAGATGGTGACACTGGAGCCCAGTGGACCAGGACAGCTGAAGTCACACACAGGAATGAGGCAGAGCTGGGCTAGAATCCATGTCTCCCGTCCTCCTGACTCCACTCCACTACCCGCCGATCAAGGAGGCTTCATCCTGCCCCACCCTCTGTAACTGAGGCGTGGGTGTGGGCCTGGTCTGTGCTCTGCAGCCACATGTGGCTTAGAATCCAGTGCACCTGCCAGCTAGGGAAGGAAGTGCTGCATCCCTGGGTAAGCCATGGCTCACCTGGACATAGACCCCTACCCTGGTTAACGACTCTCCCAGCCTGGCTCAGGCCACACCTCCTCCAGGAAGTCTGCACCGCTCTCCATCCTATACCTCTCCCCTGCAGCCAGGGATCTCCCCCAAAACAGCGACTATGGTCCACTTCTCTGTGCATCTCCAGTCCCCAGCTCAGAGCCTGGCATGGAGGAGGACTCAATAAATGATTGTTGAATAAATTTTGTTGAATACACCAGAAATGATACAACAGCCTCAGGCTCAAATAGATATTTCATTATCTGGTGAGGAATTAAAAGCTGCCAACTCATCTTTAAAATAATTGACTGCTCTTTTATGAGGCCTCTCATCTCATTTCTCTCCAGCCCCACGGAGCACTGAAGCTCTTCAATATCCCTCATAATCAGAGGTACTATTTATTCTATAAGCATTTCATTTAACAGCACTAAGACCCCCAAATCTTCAATGGTCATTTCTTTCCTCTGGCATCGGGATGGACTACTAATAGCTATTCAGTCCTGTGAAGAGCAAATGAATGCAAAAAAGAAAGCCTGATAATTCTAAACCATAATCTTCCCTTTGATTGATTTCCTCAAGGCAAAAATTCACCCTTAAAAGCAGTATTGCCTACTCAAGTTTTTACAAAGACCATCATCCCTCCATAATACTATGCAATGCACTGACACGGAGCACAGGGCAGGGGTGCAGTGGGTCCTGTCATCTTTTCCTTAGCTTTAGCTGAATCCTGTCCTTATGTTTAGGAGCTATTTCTACAGTGTGCATCTTCTTCTGGCCACTGGCCCATCATGACTTGAGACTTCAGTGAGGCCACAGTTCCCCTTGGAAACAATAGTGTCAGCACCTAGTCAGCTCCTTCCAAGTGGAGTTGCAGGAGACAGCCTCAGGTGGAAACCTTGCCACATCTACAGGGCAGAGGGCCCACTGTGGTCAACTGCAGCCTTGATCAACTACAGCCATGTTCAGGATGAGCAACACAAAGCTGTTCACAGGCCACTTGTGACAAGCATCATCACCAAAATGGTACAGAGGCAAGAGAAGCACTCAACAAATGGGCTTCTGCTAAGGGCTTTCATGGATGAGCTCATGAAATCCTCTTGAGACTTGTGAGGTTATAGACAGATCACATTTTTGTCACAAAAGCACCTATTTTCTTATGCTTCCTGTTTTAGAACCAGGCTTTGAGCACCTACACTGTCCAGGACAAGATGCCAGGCATTGCAGAAGTTACAAAACTGAATCATAATTATAATGACCACCATCTATTTGCAGCATATGGAGAGCTTCCCCCACCAGATGCTTCACACATGCCAGCTTATACAGTGCGGAGAACCCTGGGTGACTGGGATTTTATCAAAGAGTAGGTTTTAACCTTATTCAGGCAGGTTAAACAGATGACTCTTAAGCTTTGCTGCTCATCAGAATTGTCTGAGGAGATTTTAAAAATTCTGATGCCCAGGTCACACTCCAGCCTCAATTAAATCAAAATCTCTCAGAGCAGGATGCAGACTCTACTTTGTATTAAATATAACCACACCCTGTCCCCATGATTCCAGCAATGGCCTAAAGACTGGCTGAAGTTCCATGGCCGATAAGTAGGAGATCAGGGTAACTGAGTCAAGTGGTCTAACTCCAAAACTGGTTCCTGTCCTTTACATCACTCTATCCATAGGTCTCTGCCTTTAAGTCATTCATAGACTCTAATAAAGGGAATAAGGATAGTCTATAGTGCCACAGGGGGAGAGTCAGTCAAAGCCAGGATGTAGATCCAAACAGCTACAAAGTTCAAGGGAGGAGAGAACCCTGAATTTGGGGCCACTGGGTGATGATTTCTTTGGGAAATATCTTGTTTAGAAGGGGCCCAGAGGCACAGATCCACCTCTAAGAGTGGTGGTGGGAGGTGTTGCAGGTGGCATCTATGGCATGCACAAAGCAGGGGCCAGGAGAGCAGGCAGGGTCTAAGTGAAGACACAGCTGGAGTAGGGCTTTGAGGACCACCAGGGAGAAGGTGGAGGCAGAGCTAGCATGTGGGTGTGGTGCTGGGAGGGCCTGAGAGTCAGAGAAAGGAGGTGGTGCTGTATGTGGTTGGCAACAGGAACCCCTGAAGTCTCTCCAACTGGCCATGACATGATTGTGCATATACTCTAGGAAGAGTTATCTAGCTGTGGTGCAGGGGAGGCACTCTAGCTCTACTGTAGAAAGAAAATGATTGAGAGGTCAGATAGATTGGCATTGGAGATCAACTAGGAAGAGGATACAGCCTTCCTAAAAATTAAGAACCAGCCGGGAATGGGGCAGTGAGACTGGAAGGAGTAAGAGCCATTGAAATGGCAGAATGGACGTGACTTAGCAGTGGCTGGCCACGTGGGAGGCTTTGCTTTTGATAGTAGCCCTGACATTTACTAGTTAGGTGACCTTGGGCAAGTCACTTAACCCTCCATGCCTTAGTACCCAGCTTGATGGATGGGAATAGTGAGACTCTCCTTGCTCATCTCACAAACTGGCTGTGAGTCTCAGATGAGATAACGCATGTGAACATGGTCAGAGGAATAAAAAAGCATTGTATTCACAAATTATACAAAGTCCTACACAATTTCATGATGTTATTAATACTCTGCATGTTCTCTTTACTTTCCCAAGCTCTTAAACTTGAAGGCTGCACTACCACACGAGAAAAAAGTATTAATAATGATGTCTTTTATAGCTTAAAGTTATGAACAAATAAAAAGAGTTTATGACTTTTGCTGTTGCTGGAGAACAGACTTACCAACATGAATTTGAATTAAAATGTCAATAATTTTTCATTTGAGTTTCTTAAAATATATTTAATTTCTTTTTACATTTCCCCTTATTTTATGTAGAAATATATTCTACATATTGAGTTTCTGGAATAATACTTCAAGATCCAAACTAACCAGAACACAAAGTCATTGTCTTCATCCATTTTTGCTGTAATGACAGAATACCACAGACTGGTAATTTAAATAGAATAGAAATTTATTTCTCATAGTTCTAGAGATTGGGAAGTCCAAGATTGAAGCACTGGCATCTGTTGTCTGGTGAGTGGCTTCTTGCTGTGTCCTTACATGATAGAAGGCAGAGGGCAAAAAGGGGACCGACACTGTCCTCACATGTCAGAGGAGCAGAAGAGAGTGAATCCACTCCCACAAGTCTTTTTTTATAGTGGCATTAATCTGTTCATGGGGGCTCTGTCTCAGAAGATGGTGGTCATCAGGATCATAACATCTATGCCAAGGGTCCTCATGCAGTTATAGTTCTTGACACTCGGGGCACCCAGAAAGGGACTGCAGGAGAGAATAGGCTTGAAGACTAATCCTGAATTACCCTCAGAATTCTATTAACTGGTATTCCAAGTTCCAAGGGGCCCATGCCTTGGAACTGTGGAATTCTAGGTAACTATGGCCTCTAGTTTACTCTGTGGTCTCTAGTGTGAGTGCTAAATTTTTCAAGAACTCTCTACTATGTTCCACGAGGGTGCACATGCCAACCAACTGGAGAGTCCCATTTGGGCTTCTCAACCTGTTCTAAACTAAATAACCAAGTGTTAAGTATTTTGATTGTACCAAATATTTAATTATGTTTGCTGCCACACACACACACACACACACACACACACACATGCACATGTGTGTGCACATACATATGCACTATATATCTGTACTATATATACACACATCCTTATTTATCCTCACAATAAAATAGAATTATTGCCCATTTTGCAGAAGAGGAGGTTATATAACTTGCCAAGGATCACACTGCATGAACACTGTTGTTTTTTTTTTTTTATTTCAGCTTATTACGGGGGTACAAAAGTTCAGGTTATATATATACATACATATATATATATATATATATACACACACACTGTTAAAAAGTATTTCAGCTTACCGAACACTCTGCATTCGCTCTTCCATTTTCAGAGAACTTAAGTATGAGACTATGGGACCTAAGAGGTGTGAATCATCTCATGTAGTTCTCTTCACTCCAACAGAACTGGCAGGACCACTTAGTGAATTGGTCTCCTGACAAATGGGTAGTTTCTGCCTGCACACCATCATGTGTAAATATTAGTGTAGATGTATAAAAACATGGAACCATTTCATCATTTTTAAATAGCTATTTGTTGTGACTTCAAAACATCCAACACATGATTGGAATATTTTACTCCTGGGAAACTGGGAGTTCTCGCTTTCAGGAAAAGAAAAAATTGGCAACCACTTTTAATAACAAAACAGCCTTTTCTAAAGCAGGAGGAAAGACAGAAAGGCACCACAGTCTTGGAAATAAAATCATACGGAGAAAACACAGCAAGGCTCCTAGAGATGTGTGGGGCTTTCCCTGCAGCTGCCTTGAGTCCCACATGCCAGACTCCCTTGGCTCCCTCCTGAAGGATGAACATGGGTGACAGCCATGACCATTCTCTGGCCATCCTCTCTCAGACCTGGGTGTTGCTGAGGTGCAGCTGCAAGATGACACCACCTACTGCTTGACAACTTCTTAACCTCGATGCTCAGGAGGTGAGGTGCTAGCACAGCCAGTTGAATTAATCACAGCCTAATGGGTACAACCTTTAGAAGACAAGGCCACCTTGCAGGCTGCTTTTGACTAGTCATGGAAGAAAGCAGAGGATGGCAGGAAGCCACCCATTCACAGATATCCCTTCAAAGTAGCCCTTATCCCCTTGATCCCAAAATCCATCCCATGCATCCATCATCCCTGTGGCTTCCAACTCAGTCTGTGACTTCTGTGACGGCCAGAGACAGGTGTTCAGGAGCACTGGCCTGGGGGCCAGCCCTGCTGCCATCCTATGTAGGGATGGTAGTAATGTGGCAGGCATACTGTGAATGAGCTGCAAGCTTCCTCCACCCCCAACACTTTACACACATCTGCGCCCCTAGACGCTTTCCTTTCCTGACTTACACTCTGCTTCCCAGTGGGGACAGCCTAGACCCCTGGCAGCATGGTGGGTCAGTAAGAATGACCCCCTGCCTCATTCTTACTCGTGACCCCTCCCTTAATCCCGCAGGCTCTGGCCTGGGTCCTTCCCACTTCGCACAAACAGACCCCAAAATGATTCAGCCACAGGCCTGCCTCTGAGCACCTTCCCTTCACTCAGTCCTTCAGCAAACACTAGTGAGCCTCTGAGGATCGCCAGCAGTTAACTTTAGTTATCTCCTACTCTGGAGATAAATAATAAATAAATAAATCAGCCACGAGAGTGAAGTAGGATCTGTACTCCAAGGGAGACCATAGTGCTGTGCGGGCTCAGAGAAGAGGCTCCAAACCCAACCAATAGCACGCAGGGAGGGCTTTCTGAAGGGAGTGAGGACAGAGCTGAGTCTGGAAAGTTGAATAGGGATGAGCAGGCAAGTCAGCAGGGAGGCAGGGAGGGAACAGGCAGAGGAAACAGCATCAGCAAGAGCAAGAGAAAACCACCACCATGGCATATATGTGGGAAGTATACAAAGAACCACAGCACCGGCTGTTAAGCTGGGGATGCACCACAAAGGACCACAGATGCATGTTTTAACTGTCTCCTTGGTGTGACTGGAATGCCTGACAGGACTTAAAAAAGGGAGTGGCCCAGTGAGATCCTGGTGGGAGGATGATGTCATTGGCTGCAGAGCAGATTGTGGACAGAGAGCAGGAGCTGTGGGCTGGGTTGGCGTCCGCTGCAGTCACCCCCACCCATAGCTAAGACCTACCTGGATGCCAACACTGGCCCAGGGTGACAGGGCAAGTGGATTTTGAAGGAGGGGAGTAGGAAAGAAGGGCACGGGTCTGACGGATGGCGAGTAGCGGGCATGCCTCAGAACACTACTGGGTCACACTGGGGCTTCAGGAGGATGCCAGAGGCCATGGGAGGGATCTGGGCTCCTGCAAGAGGGAGCGACAGGTCCCAGAACAGAAAATCTAGGCTCCAGTGCCTTACTTGATTCTGAAGAAGGTTGAGCCAGCCGTGGGATTGGCACCCTGAGACAGGAATGTGATTTCCCCCCCACCCACCCTCATCCTCAGAGAAAATGCAAATGGGTCTCTGACAGAGTTAGCCGCCATGCCTCTCGTCTGGATTGGGCACTGCCATTCGCCACCACCCCCTTCCCCCTCAGTCCTGCCCAGAGGGGAGGCCCAAGTCAACCACCCGAAACCCGGGGCCCGGGTGTGGAGGACACCACTCCCACACCACACCTGGGGAAGCGAGAGTAGAGATCAGCCTGGCTTCTGCCTCCAGAGCTGCTCAGCAGCCATGGCTTACTCAGAAGTACACATCCCCACTTTCTGCACCTCTGCTCCCCTCTGGGCCACCGCAAAGGCTGTGTGACAGGGACTGCCTGGTGTGTCAAGGCAGGGAGGTTGGTGCAGACAGCTCTCTTGCCATAGGATCAATCAATGCCAATCCTTCACCTACAGAACCACTACCCAAAACCAGTCATGAGCAGATGATAGAGCCTTTGATTAATTCCTTTAAACAGCCTTTGAACAGAATTGCAGAAAAGCATTTTCTCTCCCAAATGACACCGTGTAAACTTTCTAGGGACCAAGGGAGGGTGGCACAAAAAAAAAGCATATTAAATGAAATCACTGAAGAAAACTCCCAAAGTATAAAATATCAACCACGGCAGTGTTATCTGAAGCCTGCCATCAAGATGAATGGGGGTGCCTGGGAGAAACATCAGATGGTATTTGTCAACTAGCTGTTCTGAAGGACAAAGCAGGTCATTCCCCAAACGAAGAGAAGTGAGGCAGCCGCAATGGGCCAGAGACGTGTGCCTGGAAGGCAAAATCAAGCCTCCTGGAAATGGCATTGTATACCACTGACAAAATGTATTTCTCTCTTGTTTAAATAAAAATGAAGAGAGAAAAATCATTGCAGAAATGGTTTGGGGTTGCACAGCCCCCAAGTTCTTGGGAGAAGACACAGGACTCAGCCCTTAGGTGCACGTGGCTGTCGCGCTCCCTCCAGAAAATGTGGCCCTTCAGTCCAAATCCACAGCCCTGCCCTACATTCCTCCTGTGCAGTTTGGCCCCACACTGGGTGCCGAGGCACAATGGCAAGTTCCTCCTTTAACTAGGGCTCTCCACCCTGCCTCCAGCTCACACTTTGAGACCAAGCTTGGGTGTCGCCTCCACCCCGCAGCTTCCCCTGACTCTCTGGGTTGGATTGGAACAGCAAAATGGGTTTGCTCCATTTCCGTGCCTACTTTATCTCATCGCATACTCTCTCAGATGAAGTGAGCTCTTCACCTGCCACGCCTAATACCTGCACCAACTTCTAGCAGGGCTGGACTGGATTATATGGTGATCATTCTCACATCCCTGTAGCCCACTAGACTAGGAGGTCCTGAGGGCACTCTCTGCATGGCGAATCCCGGGAACGGAGGACACTGCCCACACCCAATAAACGCTGGGGTAATCTGAGGGAGGACTGGGCCACTGCTGATTCTGCAGTCTGAGATGTAGTACCACACTCTATAGAGCTAAGTTGTTAGAACATAAATGCTAATCAAATTTTGGGAACCAATCAATTTAATAAACAGAATTTTGGGGTAGTTTTTTTGCCCCGGGGCATGGCAAAAATATTACTGAGACACAAAGGGTGCTGTGATCCAAGAAGGTGAGGAACCTCTGCCTTAAGGTGAGGTTAGCGCAGAGCAGGGAGACAGCTCCCAGGCCTGCACTGGTGTGTCGTCCGAGCCCACATGCAATGCTACAGTGCCTGCCAGCTCGGTTCACTGCAACATGTGCTGAGCTCCTACCAGGTGCCAAGCACTGCGCTCAGCACTGGGCCCTGGGCAAGGTCCTGCTGCAGCACCTGGCCCAGTGGCTGTGCAAGCTGTACTGCAAGTTCCACGAACCACAGCCCCCTTATCCGCCCTCTCCGCACCACAGGTCTTCCGGATATAACTGCAGTTCCAAAAACAGACAGACAAACACAAAACCAACAGTCTGCAAACTCACAAAAAGACCTTATGGGATATACCAGATACTTGCATCTTTAGGATTAATGTGATGAGTAACTCTAAGCAGAAAGCTCAGAGAATAATGTGGAAAAACTAGCACAGAGACAATACCCATCTCTGCCCATCTTCCTAGCTCCTAAGTAACCCCAGAGATTCTGGGGTACAGGGCCTTCAAGACAGGTCATGTGTGATCTATTTTCACTTTCTCCTATCCATCACCACAACCTCCCATCCTTAACATTATGAAGGCTGTGAGGTGTAGAGAAGGAAAAGGAGGTCCTGTGATTGCCAGAGTAGGGCTAGATCATTTCATTATAAAGTACTGTAAAGAGAAAGAAACCTAAATCCAAGCAGGACACTCAAACCAAAGACAAGAGGGACCTGAGTCTGCTCTTCCAAGGAACATAGGGAGGGCTCTGGAGGCATACAGAGCAGAGGTAAGACCACAGATCCTGTGTGGGAAGCAGAGGTTGAAAAAGCACCTGTGCGCACAGTGTCCCCCTTGGTTGCTCCCAGTTGAATACCTAAAAGAGTATGGTAAGAAGGGGGTCTTTGTTCCCTTCCTTCCCATTCTCATCTTTGATGAGGAGACCAGTGTAATTTTCAATGAGCCAATTAAAATAATTTAACACATAATCATCATCATTATAATAACATATCAATGTTTTATCCTAAGAGATAATCACTAGTAACAAAAGATGCTAATTAGTTTAACATACAGCAGCCATATGACTCAAACATCTCATTCCTAGGTATTTATATTAAGGGAAATTAATTAATTTCTATACTGCAGTAGATTGGAAATAATCTAAATATCCATTAGCTGAATTGATAAGCAAATTGTGATACATGCATATAATGGAATACTACTGAGCAATAAAAGGAATGAACTATTAATGCATGCAACAACAAGTGAATTTCAAAAATAATTTAAGCAAAAGAAGCCAGACATGAAGAAGAGTATATTTTGTATAGTTCCATTTATATAAAATTCTAGGAAATGCAAACTAATCTATAGTGACAGAAAGCAAAACAGTGGTCACTTGTAGGGTGGGGCATGAGCTGGGAAGGGGCAGCAGAGTGGATTACAAATGGGAATGAGGAAACTTGTGAGGGTCATAGATTTCTTCTCTATCTTGGTTGTGATAATGGTTTCATGGGTGTGTACATATGCCAAAATTACTAAATTGTACACTTTAAATATGTGCAGTTTACTGTGTGCTAATTATACCGGTTAAGAAAATGACAGTAGAGAATATTCTGCAAGAATTTAAATAGGAATATAAGCTGATGGATCCCTCTTAGAAGGCAGTTTGGTAATACATATCAGGAACCTTAAAATATTCTTTGATACTCCTTTTAGAGCTGTATCCTAAGAACATAAAATGAGATACAAAATTTTTTACTGCAGGATTATTTATAATGAAAAAATGGAAACCCCTAATATATCTGACAAAAAAGATTTCTCAAATAAATTATAGTATACTCACATACTGAAATATTATGTAGCCATTAAAGGTAATACTTATGAGTTTTTAATAACCTAGAAAATACTTATGTGATAATGTTAAGTGAAAAAAAAAAGATATAAATTGTATATATGGTATGAACTAAATTACATAAAAATATGCATTAAAAATCCCTGATATACCTTCAGTATTATCTCTGAGTGATGGAGAGTATGGGTGATTTTTAATCTTTTAAAGCAAATTTTTAAATGTTGTTACTTTTTTATATATTTCCTTAATTTCCTACAATAAGTATATTTTTTAAATTATAAAATAAATAAACAATATTCAAGGAAATTCCTTAATATTTTTGTTGTTCCTTGAAAAAGCAGGCCCTTATAAAGTTAAGAACCAGATTGCATTTCTCTAATCCTTGCATCTATGAAAATGTAGAAATGTCTTCTCTACAAACTGCCACTCTGTAACTTGAACCCATGTTCCTTTTTCTACTTTTAGAGCACCGAGAGAACCAACTGATCAACACCACATGTTGTCATCTAATTTTGTTGCATATTCTGTTCAAACTCCACTTCTATCCATATCTTGAGCGTAAGCCTCCCAAAGGCAGAGGTGGGGCTTAGGCCTTCCCCATCACTTCCACCCCATTTTGCCATAATATCTAGGAAAAAGCTAAGGACACAGGGGGACATGAAAACACACACACATGCACAATGATGACAGAAATGAATAGTAATGCTATGTCATATTCTTATACCATCTCTCTTTTTTATCAAAAGCCCAAAGCAACAGCCCTGGGGGTGAGTGATTGGGTCGGTGGTCCTTTGGGTGCATTGTATAAAGAGGAAAATGAGAGCAAAGCACTAACTTTGGCTGAGACTAATTTCAGGAGTGTTTCCCTGACTTCCCTATGACAGAAGAACTGGGATTCTATAGTAATTCACCTATGAGTTTCAATAATGTCCTGTTCATCTTTGTATCTCCAGACAGACATTTTGTAAATTTTTGTGGAGTGATTTCTAGAAGAAAATGTAAGCAAATTGGTAAAGGGATGGCTATGCATTTGATTCCATTTTCTCAAATGTAACATATATCCAAGAGAATCTTCTTTTTTTCAATACCTATTTAATTATTTCTGAATGATGTGACCCTCTAAACAGTAATTTGTTTCATGAAAGTCTTGGAACAGCCCTAAATGATGGACACACTGAGGAGACCCTGCCCCTCATCTCAGGAGTCCACCACCCCACTCCCAGCTCCAAGATGTAAAGTTGAGTCACCCCCAGATTCTTTCATGGTCACCTTCACATAGCCCACCAACAAATAGTCTGAAATATTCTCCTTAGTGCCATAGGCAGCACATCAGTCCCATAGTGGTTGAGTGCTTAAAACAGCTCAAGTGATGGCAGGCACAGAAGGAAAGGAAGGTAAAATGTCAAGAAAGTCAGCAAGTGGGTACAGGGCCCTGGTAGCTCAAGCCCAGTGCTAGGCCTGGGAGGAGAGATAAGTGTGGAGAGGTGACATGGCTCATGGCCTCCAGAAACAACGCCAAGAAGGCTCCAGCTCTGGTACTCTTCTGGCAATGGGAAACTACCAAAGCTTTTTAATTAGGGGCTGATATGCTCAGAGCTGGTGAAGGATACACCATCTACAAATCGGAGGAGTTCTCCTCCCCTCCCAAGCTGGTTTTTAGACATTTACACATAACGCTGGATATAGGTTTTGGAAGCCAGCTGGATGTGGGAGGAAAAGTGGAGAAAAGAGTCCAGGGTGATTCCCTGACGTTTCTAGGCTGGATTTCAGGATGGACCAGTTTCCATATTTTGAGACAGGGAACACAAGAGAATAAGGTGGTGTGTGGTCAGGGGTGGAGAAGGTAAGGTCAGCCAAGGATATTTTGGGTTTGAAGAGTCCATAATATGACCCAAAGAATGTAGCTTGAGGGGAATGACATTCTGTGTTTGAAGCTTAGGAGGCAGTTCTATGCTGCAGAGAGAGATTGTATTTAAAGCCATATGAGCAGATAAAAAAAGAGGTGTGTTGGGGGGAGCAGAGGATGAGCTTGGGACTCTGCAGAACCCAACATTTTAGGGACTCGCAGAAGAGATGACTGGGTAAAGGAGTCTAAGAAAAATTCAAGGAGAAATGGGTAGATGTCCCAGCAGACAATGAAAGAGGAGAATTAAATAAATGGGAACAGCTGTCAAATGCTACAAACTTCAAAGAAGCCTCTGAGCTTGGCATCATAGGGACCACTGATGACCCTAACTAGACCAGATTCTGCAGAATGTGAGGATTGGGGGAGGAGAAATAATGCCCCCTCGCTATCTGTTTAGTGAGGATATATCACTGTATCAGTCTAAGAAAACAGTAACTACTCTAGGAAAGAGAAGAAATTCAACACAAAGAATCAGTTACCCAAGTGATGGAGAACAGGAAGCTAAACTGCAAATGGCAGGTGGGAAGCCACTACCAGCCCAGGACTGGAGGAACAGAAGGAGGAGGTAGGGTCATCAGAGCCCAGGAGGTGGAGCCACATAGCAGACCTAGAACCTTGACAGATCTCAACAAGGGGACTCGGCAGAGACAGGAAATGTGTGCCAGGAGCTGGAGCTACAGAGGAACAGAGGCGGCCATTGACAGCAAGATCGCTCAAGGCAGAGGAAGAGAGGGGAAAACACTTTGGCTTCTCCCTTCCTCCCACTGTCCAGTCTTCCACCAGTGCCTCTCCTTGGCTGTACTTAGTCAGAAGTAAGTTGGCAGGGCATCTGGGGAGTGAAGTTAGCATACAGAACCAAGCAACAGAAGGGTAGGAATACAGGCCAGTGAATGACACAATCATTTAACACCCTCCATCACATCTAGGATGCCATCGATTATAAGACCCATCCTGATTTCAGAGATGTTAACATTTGAAGGAAGAAAAACTCCTAGAATTGATGAGATATGGTATACCTGTGGAGACAGGATTGGATCACAAGATGCTTCACAGCGTTTCTATTTTCCCAGACATATGGGGTTTCCTTTGCATGTTGTCTAATCCTGAGCCTACTGAAACACACACTGACCCCTTGAAGGAGCACAGGGCTGCCAGATATGCTTCTCTGCAGGCTCCTAGTTGATCTCCCCTCCTCAGTGCCCATTCCCCCACGCTCCTGGTACATCACGGCCAGCCATATCTTCAAGCTCATCATGTCACCCTGGACAGGAATCACATTTATTATTTTCCACATTGATGCCCCACCACATTCTACAATGGATTTCAGTCTTTTGAACAGAAATGCACACTGTTCCACAAAAGAAGAGTTATCACTGAGGCAGAAGAAGGAGAAATATGGACAGTAGAAAGATAAAGCTAGGGAAAAAATAAGCACACGTACCCATCCCCCATCTCCTGGACAAGAGCTGAATGTCAGGCACATGTACTGGTGACATGGCTGACAAGCACTCCCAAGCATAGCCAGCAATATTCTTGGTCTTCAATGACAGTCTTGCACCCCAGGCTCGTAGAAGACATCACTATGGGGCAAGTGTTCTGGTGGCTGTACCCTTGTCTGGGGCAACAACGCATCCAGACTGCACATGAAGCAAGAGCAGGGACTTGCTCTGGCCACCCTCCTGAGTGAGAGTTGGCCCCCAGGTTCTCCTTGTGAAGAGCAAGCAGCCGGGCACCCTGGCTAAGCCCTGTGTCTGTGCAGCCCCAGCTTCATCTGCAGTGTGAATCGATATCAAACAAGGGGCCCTCGCAGCTGCTTTTACACAGGCAGTAACTCAGCAGGAAAACAGAATCAGAAAAACAAGAGCAAGCGCTCACCTTTGATGAGTTTGACACATGGGATCCCCTGGTGCTTCTGAGACAGTGAGTGCCTGTGAAAGTTTCCCACACTAGCCCAGCCCCTCTGTCTCAAGGTCACGGGGCTCAACATTAGAAAGGAGTCCTTTTTTCCCCAGGCCTTCCAATGGCAAGCAGGCTGGTCTTAGCTTGTGCCCAACATGGCACGTGCCCTCTGCTGACTTTGGGTCCTTAGCTGACATCATTGCCCCCATCCAGAACCCTCTCCAACCTCACATCCCCTTAGAGTCCCCCATGCTCTAAGGCCATCTCATTGAATCAATTCATTCATTCCATTCATTCCTTTGTCCACTCAACCACTCAAGGCACAGGTTAGAGTCGGGGCACAGATGTGGAAGCAGAAAGATAAAGCTTCATTTTAAAAAGTTGTAGAGAAGGTGAGTATTGAGAGGAGACTTGATCTCTCTCCACCAGCTGGGATCTGGGGTGGAGGCTGTGGGTGGGGAGGAGATGAGGACATTCCAAGTCCTACTGGGAAAGGAAATAGTGCTGCCTGCAGAGGTGAAACACCTGGTTCATTCCCAAGCTCTGAGTGTCAGGTATGGCAGAGATGAGGCTGGGGAGCTCATCTCTGGGTGGGCATGGAAGGCTTCCTGCTCAGAGAAGGCATCACCTGCTCCCATCACCTCTGCCAACCCTGACTCTCCAGCCTCCTTCCATGCCCATGCTGCCCTCCTGTACAGCATCACCATTTAACATTTTAATTTGCCAGCTTGTTAGTTTATACAGCAAAATTTAGATCACCTTGAGGGCAAAGAACAGTCTTTCAAATCAACACTGTTCACTGAAGGCTTCTGTGCTCCAAGTAGCCTGCTAAGCCTAAGAAGGGTGGGGAGTGGAGGCTGGGGGTGGGAAGGAATTAAGGATGAAGCAGACACAGCCTCGATAAAGTTAAGTCTGGGGAGAGTGATATTCTAGCCTGAGTAGTTCATGAGGCAAAAGGACACTTTCCAGCAAAAATAAATTATGTATTTTTGTAATTAAGATTTTTAGCTTTTCAGGGAATCCTATTACTGGTGAATGGCAATCAGCATTGTGCTCAAAGTTTTTGTCATGTAAATTCTGCATTTATCCAGCAGCTTTAACCTGTCAGAACCATTCACAATATTCTTTGGAGGGTTTTCTTTCTGTTTGCTTCATGGTTATTGCTTTTTACCTGAAAACAGAAAAAAAGAGAGTCTGTTCCAAATGAGACATCCCTTCAATAGACCTCCGTGTTTCAATTTCAAAACCAATATTTCCACAATAAACTAGAACAAAATTTCCTTTGGAGAGTAGGACATGAGCAACAATGCCTTCTCTGTTCTCCATAGACCCAGGCCCAGCTGGTGTTGGGGGGAAGACAATCACCATGCTGGGCCCCTGAAAGGGATGGTGGCCTCTCTGTCAAGCCCCAGTCCTCTTTTCTGGGGGACTCACATCTGTACAGCGGGGGAATATAAGAAGAGAAGACACACTCCTGCCTTCAGTGCACACAGAAGCAGCTGGGGAAAATGATTACTGCACAATAAATAGAGACAAAATATGAGAATGTGTTACCAAGTGGGAGGCTGCATACCACAGCAACATGAATAGCACAGGCTCTGAAGTCTGAGTTCAAGTCCTGATACCATTACTTAACTGACTTACTAAAGCTCTCTGGGACCCAGTTTCCTCAACTATAAAATGGGGAAGTCATGAGAGCCACCTCACAGGGTCCTGGTGAAATGGCATGAGCTGATGCATGCTAAGTCTCTAAAACAGGCTGGTGTAGCATAAGTGCTCATGAAGGGTTAGCTGTAGGAAGGCTGCATGCAATTTAATGAAGCTGCATAACTATCCTTAGGGTCTTACCACCCCCCATCACCCCACTTCCCTCGAGCCTTTGGGTTTAACCTCCTATAGGAACCTGTCTTTCCTCCAGAGCTCACGCTGTGCATGCTGCCCATCTCACACAGTCTGCTCTGGGCCTGCTTCCCAGGGAATGAGTGTCCCCTACCCACGCTTTCTCTCCTGGGGCACAGAAACCACTCTAGCAGATAAGAAAGCTAGATGACTTAGGAGAGGGATCTGGCTGCAGCTTCCACTTTGTGTCCTGGAGCCCTTACCCCCCAGGTAAGAAGTACAGCCATCCTGAGGTTTTCATGCAGTCAGGAAGCCAAACCCCATGTGGAGGCCACACGCAGCACCTGGTGAAACCAGGTCCCCGCTGGGCCCAGCTAAGCCCAGTACCTGTCATCCCAACCATCTGAAGAAACCTCCAGGTCATCCTAATCCCCAGTCATTCAAGGCCACAGACAACATAAGACAGAGATAAACTATGATTTCTAACCCATGACTAAATTCATGAGTCACAGAATCTATACGCATAATAAAATAGTTGCTGTTTTACATCCCTAAGTTGTGGGGTGGTTTGCTAGGCAGCAGTAGATAACTAAAATACCAGCCTATTGTGTGCCAAGTTTTTATGTCCTTAGGCTTCCTTTATCTTTACAACGGCCTCTTGAGCTAGGATTTAATATACCCATTGTAGAGATGAGAAATCTGACTCCCAGAGGAGTTATATAATCTGTCCAAGATCCTGTACCTTCTAAATAGCACAATCAGGATTCATAGACCAAATCAGGATCCACACACCACTCACACACAATGCATTGGCCACCCAGGATTAAAGAAACTTTCAGAATAAATCAGATGTTGTATTCAGTACCTGTAATTGTCCATATATATTCTATATGCTGACAACACTTAACTCTGAAATGAAGTTATTTGGCTGCCAACAAAGTAAAAAACACTAAGTCCCATCCACTTGAGCTGGGCCATGTGACTACGCTAAGCTGATGAGCGAATTCACATCAGACCGCACACTGACAATGGCTCGGTGCATTAAGTCTCTCAGAGAAAGGGCAGAATTAGTATCAATCAGATTTTTCATTGCCTTACCTGAAATACCTAAATGACCACAGTAATTCAGACCTACAGGCGAGCTGGGTTGGGTATAGGGGAAGGGTTTTCAGTTCTGCCGGGTGGCTGTTCCACACCAGCAAAGGAAGTCTTCAACAGAGGTAACTGCTTTGCAAATTCACTTATAGGTGCTCTGGGAAAATGCTGAAAATAGACACTCGAGAAATCTGGCTGTGATCAGAGGTGCCAGATGTTCCCCCAGACACTTGGATTATGTGGCTGCAGGCACTCCGCTTAATTCAAGGCATTTCACCTCCAGAAGGTGGGTGCCTGCCTTAGCCCAGACCGTGGGAAACTTGCTGGGGCAACCCTGCCCTCAAAGAGCCCTCAGCATGCTGGGCCCAAAGTAAAA
>CM052436.1:98310933-98325941 GCA_028533085.1 Varecia variegata
ATCACTGAAAGCCTGGACTTTTTTTCTTTTTGACCTCTCTCTCCTCTTTCTCTCTTACCTCTGCGATGCTTTCCATTTTGACCTAAGAACTCAGCAGTGCATTATGCACACCAGGTCCTCCTCCCAAATAATTTCTTCCCTGTTCTTCACTTGCTGTGTGCTCCCTCCCCTGTTTTTGTAGACGTCTGCTCATAAATATACCATTTGCTTTGCTACAAACGGATGGAAATTTTTAAAAATATATAATTTTCCTATTTAACAAAGTGTCTATATTGGGGAAGGAGGACAAAAAGTTTGGAAGTTCATTGTTTTTTATTCTTGTTTTCACCAAAACAACAGTCTCTCAGATTGATCTCTTCCTAATAGCAACGCTTTTACCACACTGTTTGAGACATTTTTATAAAGAGTTTTTCTTTTTCTTTCTAAAAAAGAAACTGCCTGTCAAGGATACACGAAGAAAAAAAATGCTGAAAAGAAATGGGATGTGTGCTTACACAATCTTTTCAAAACTATGTCGCCAAAAAAATTAAAGACTACAGATAAACTGAAGCTCCCCTATTCTTCTCAAATGGATCACTCCTAAGTTACTGGGAAGGCAGTTCCCAAGGCCCCGACAAGGCACACTGCCTCTCTCTTGCTCTCCACCCTTCTGGAGTAATTCAACCTGATAGGCATTCCCTTCCTTGCGCTAGTGGTAAACTGTAGTTCAAAGCCAGACTCCAAAGCAGGTTGTCTGTTAAAGGCGTCTCTTTTCTGACAGGCACAAACCTCTCCGCGTTCTGATGATCGGGGACCACGTACCGGCCCATTGTCACCTAGCGGATTTGGCTACAGCCCTCAAACCAAATGCAAGCCCTCCTTGTCAACAGCGCAGAGAATCAACAAGTTATCACCAAGCTGGGCGCTCCAGCCGGGATCTGCCACAGCCTCCCCGAGTCCCCCGCCGCCCTCTCCCAGCAGCTCTGCAGTTCCACTGCCTCTCCGCCCCTTGTAAGCATCAGATCAGCTGCCCCCAACCCCGCCCTCACCCCGGCGTTCCTCCTGGCGATCCCAGGCAGCTGTCAAAGTCCGGGGCTCTCCAGCTTCTATGCTTGCCTGACAGCCAGGCGTTCACTGGGATCTAGCTTCCTTCCGGGCGGGAGAGCTGGGGAGGTCAAGATCTTCAAACGAACCGGGTGGGCGGGGAGTGGCGCCAGGTGCGGCGCCTCTGTCCTCAGGGGCCAGAGCAGAGTAGGAGAGGCAGTGGGGAGCCACACATCCCGCACTTCTTCCGGACTTCACAGACCACCGGGAGGGCGCGCGTTCCCAGGGGAGCCAGAGCCGCCCTGGGGGAGCCTGAAGAGTGCCAGGGGGGGCTCTCCCTGGAGCCTACAAGTTTCACCTCAATCCCCGAGCTGGGAGCTGGGAGACGAGTCACAGCTCGGCTCCCTCCTCAGAAGGCGTCACCGCTGAGCTTTCCCCCGGGAAGAAGCAGACACCTGCTTCTCCCTGTGGCAGTGCCAGCGCCCTGCTCCAGCCGTCCCTCGGCCGAGCTTGCGACTCACCCACTTTGCTCCCTCCCCGGCACAGACAGACCCCAAAGTTGTCCGCGCTCCCCAGACCTCGCCTTCTCCTCTGCCCCCGGACCCCGCCCAGGGGTCGGGCCGGCGTCCGCGGGTGGAACCTCTGGTCCGCTGCATAGGGCGCCGACTTCGGGGATCCGGGGCGCACAGAGGCTGGAGAAGCTGCGGCAGGGGAGGGTAGGCAAATCCAGCGCGAGCCGCCGGGGTCCCTGCCGCTTTCACCCTCAATCCTGCCCTGCCTTTCTCCTGGCAGTGGAGCAAACTTCCCCAGCACCCACCTTTAGCCGCGAGGAGGCGGCGCCGCCGGCTGTCCGCGCCACCGCCGCTGCCGCTCCCCACGCCCAGCGCCAGCAGGAGCGGCACCCAGCACAGCCTCCCAGGCAGCATCCTCGCAGCCGCCGCCAACGAGCTGCAGCCGCCGCCTACTGACCGCACCGGCTCTCGCCTCCTGGTGCCCGCCGCGCCACAGGCCGCCTCGCTGTGCCCGCTGGGTGCGCTTCTGGCGCCGCCGTCACCGCCGCCGCCGCGCTCGCCTTCGGTTCCCGCCGCCGCGCAGCTCCCTCGCCGGCAGCAGCCGCGCTCACTGGCGCGGACCCGGAGCGGCTCCGGCGCTCACCCCGGGACGGCCCGTGACGTCACGGAGGGAGGGAGGTGGCTCGTGCATATTCATGAACGCGGACACCGGCGCCGGGTTCTGCGCTCCCCGCCCCACAGCCCCTGCCCCCAACTTTCCTCTGTCGTCCCCAAGCTCCCAGGCGCTCTACGGGTCCTCCTGCCCCAGTCAGGACCCGGCTCCCGGAGGACCCTGGTGGGCAACTCCGGGGAGCCCTCCAACCTGGCGCCCCGACTCCAGCTCTCCAAAAAGCCGCCGCAAGGGACGGCAGGCTCACCTGGGGCCTGAGGGTTGGCTGCGAGGGCGCAGGGGACCCTACCTTGCCACGTCCTTTGAACTGACGTCTGGGCAGAGAGGGCGGGCGGGCGTCTCTGCGGGTCCTGCCCTTGGCTGAGTCTCTGGGCGCTCTATGCTGCCTGGTCTGGGGAGGGCGCCAGGCGCACACAGGAGCGCCAAAGCGCAAGTGCTTCTAGAGTTGTCAACAGGGTACATAGCCTTGGATGTGGCTAGATCTGGATGTCAACGGCCGGCCTCCACGCCATCTCAGAAAAGCAGGGGCAGCCAAGGCCCTCAGAGGCTTATGGAACAGATGGATCAGAAAAAGCAAACTTGGGGTACTGGACCTGCCGAGGCTGCAGTAGGGGTCAAATTTAAAATTCCCTGCAGTATGGTGCCACACAAGAAGTTACTGCCTTTCTGTTGTCACTCCGCATATCTAAGAGCAGGTCACTGCCTTGTAAAATCTCCTGCTAGGGAGTATTGTCAGTTCCCTGAGTGCAGGGGCCATGCACATCTTGGCATCCTCAACCATCCCCAAGGATCACAAAGGTACGCAGACAGTATTAAATATTAATTAATGCCTCAGAAAAAAAATCCTTGAGCATATTTACATATATGCAATGCCAATGTCACACACAATTCAGGGCTCATAAGGAATAGTTTGGAAATAAAGTAGAATAGGGAAATCCAGAAACAAACATAATTATTTGTTTATTAATTGATTCGAGACGTTCACTGAGCCAGGGAGTACTGGATTAGGTATTGGAGGTCCAAAGACCAAGGAGAGTTGTGGGTCTGCTCCTCAGAGTGTTTGTTCCCTGTCTGGGAAGCCAGAGAGGGCGGTAAAGGCAGTTACAATCCCTTGTAAATGTTATGGTCCTGCACATTGTTTATGTTGCTAGATATGAGCCTTTACAAATCAATTAACAAAATGTATATATTGCAACAGTGTCTACACAGCATCCTACAATTAATAACGGTAGTTTTAGGTACTCAACAAAGCCATAAAATGCATTAACAGCTCTCATGCTGCTCAGCTTCCCTGTGCTGTCCTGGCAGCTCACCCAGAGCTATTGCAGGTATGAAACCCAACTCTTTGGCATTTCAGGCACCAAGAGGTGCTTGGGAACAGCAGTGAATCATGGTGACTACACAGGGCTCAAACCAGGCAGAGCTCTTCACCTGAAGATCTTCTTTAACCCACAAATCAACATCTGTGCTATTATTCTTATTCCATACATGAGGAAATGGAGGCTCAGGGAAGTTCCTTGTCCAAGGTCAAAGAGCTAGTAAGCACCCCAGGCCAACACCAAGACCTTGCCTTTCTCAGATTTTGCTATCAGAATCCAGGAAGGATGGCATGAAGAGGTGGAAGCTGATCCAGGCAAAATCAGGCAAGCCAGCAAACAGAAGAGAAATATAAATTTGTGTCATTTTCTTCCATTTATGCTCCATCCAATTACATCATGCTTCCTTCATTTTCTCTAAGTAGACCTACCTTACTGACTTACCTGCATTGTCCTTAATGTCATTATACTAGGTTTTGTTAAGACCGAGTTGTTGGTCTTGAAGTTTTTGCATGAAATTTCAAATGAATTCCAAATTCAGACCAAACAATGAGGAAGAAGAGGAAATACAGGTGATTAGAAAGCATCTTCAAGGAGTAGATAGATCACCAGGAAAGAAAACAGCAGAGAGATATACCAGGGGTAGGCCAGTCATCAAGTGGCACAACATTACTAGCCCCCATCTCCTCTACAAATGGGGCCAATAACAATGCCTATTGTGGTAGATCAAGTGCACTAATGGCTCCCATTTATTCATGGCTTTTTTCATCTATTCCCTTTGGATGTGCCCTCCCACCCCAACTCAGAGCTTGGCCATATGATTTGCTTTGATCAGTGGGACAATACCATGCATGTTTCCTCTTTCTATCCTGTACACCTGCCACCAACATGAGAAAAAGGCCAGGCTTACCTGCAGGTGGGTAAGAGAGCACGTGGCATAGAGCTGAGCCACTCCAGCCAGCTAAGGCTACACTATGTTGGTCAGCACCAACTGACCCACAAGCTGACCACAGACACAGGAGGAAACCCAGGCCAGTATCAACCAAGATCAACCAAGCCTGGCTCACATCAGAACTACCCAGTCTACTTATGAGAAATAATAAATGGTTGTTGCATGAAGTCACTATGTTTTGGTGTAACTGATTAAGCAGTGTTACACCTACTTCATAACTATTAAAAGAGGTAAACACTCAGTATGTTGCACATAGTCAATGTTCAGTAAAAATAAAAATGTCTTCCTCTTATCTCTACTTCCCAAATCTCTGAAATGCCAGTCACAACCTTGATTGGGTTCATTTTGGGAAAAGACAATGATGACCTGGTTTTGAGGGAATAAAGGTAAGTTTAGCTTTAGAAATGCTCTGACCATAAGAGCTTCAAGTCCATGCCATATGTGCAGAGCACTGCTGTGCTGTGTGCCTTTGCTGGGCGATTACAGATGTAGACAGTGGGTAAAGCAACCCAACAGTTGATGAGTCCCCACTCAGTGGGTGCCAGGCTTTGCAACAGGGTATGCATTCTGCATCTCCTTTAATCTTTGCAACAACAGGTGTGCTATGGTTTGAATATTTATCCACTCCAAAACTCATATTGAAATTAATCCCCCATGTGGCGGTACTGAGAGGTGGGGACTTTTGGAGGTGAATGGGTCATGAGGTCTCTGCCTTCATGAATGGATTAATCCATGCATGGATTAATGGGTTACTGGATTTATGGGTTATCATGGGAGTGGGACTGGTGGCTTTTTAACAAGAGGAAGAGATACCTGAGCTAGCACATTCAGCTCTCTCATGATGTGATTCCCTGCACTGCCTTGAGACTCTACAGAGTGTTCCCACAAGCAAGATGGCCCTCACCAGATGCCGCCCCTCAACCTTGGACTTCTCAGCCTTTATAACTGTAAGACATAGATTTCTTTTCTTTATAAATTACCTATTTCAGGTATTCTGTTATAAGCAACAGAAAACAAACTAAGACAAGGTGCTATTTTCCCTATTTTATTATAATCAGATTACTGGCTCAGAAAGTTTAAGTAACTTATCCACATTTGCATAATTGTGCAGAATATCAATTCATGTCTGCTTAATTCCAAATTCCATCTTTCTACCACACATGATTTTGGGAGAGATAATGCAGGATAAGTAAGTAACAAAAACATAGTTTCAAATCAGAAAAGGTAGCTTTGGGGATTTGATTTTTTAAAATCTTTGTCCATCATCTCCTCTGAATAACAACCATTTAAATAACCAATTGTTACAAAGTAGAGATGAAAATCTCTGAATTTGTTGAGAACTGTACCCTTTATTTTTGACTCACTATTGTGGCATGTTCCTTTAAAGACCTGGCTGAAAACATGCTGAACAGAATGATGGATGGCCTACATCAGTGTAAGGCCAGGTCTAGGGCCCCACCCGGCAATGCAGTAATGAACCTCAGGCAATTTATCTGGGTCTATAGTTTTTAATAAATAAATAACTCCCCCATTCCAAAAAATAGAATCTAACAGGAATAAGCCTCAAATAAACATAGCCATTCCCTCTCATTTTCACCAGGGTCATTAATGTCCTGCCCAATTAAGCACCAAAACACAACCCTTGAATAATTTAAGCTGGATAAATGAAGAAAATAATTAAATTATACCTACTTATGGAAACTTATTTTTTAAAAAGAAAAGTGAACTAAAGCTTCCTGCATGGTCCAAATTTAATTCAATTAAAAGTACTTCACTTTAAGAGAAAGTTTGAAAAGCTGACCTTTAAAGAACTAAAGTCACTTATTGTTCCCCTCCCTCATCTTGGCAGGTAAAGCTGGGCCTTCATGACCCCCAGGTGATAGGACAGGTTACAGAATTTTCAACATTGCTCTCAGAAGTTTTAGTGCTGGTGTAGATGCTGCTGCCACCAAAGGACCTTCTTTTTTAAAAAACAGTTCAGGCATTTCTTTTCAGGAAAAAGCAAGAAAATCTTGTTCACAACCAAATTCAGTTCATGTTCAACATCGTTTGGACATGAGTGTTTTATGCTTGGCAAGGCAGAACGCCCTGGCTGAAAACAAAGATGTCATTAATTATAGTAAGGCATTATTCCTGTACACTTTTCTATACTTTCCTTGGAACTGTCTGTATACCTCATGGTGGATTTTTAAAAAACAGCCATAAAACTTAGTGACACTTTTCCCATTGAGAGATGGAATCCATATCTCCTCTCCTTAAATCTGAGCAGCCTTGAATCTGAGCACTGCTTCTATCAATAGAATTCGCTACCAGTGATGTTATGCGACTTCCCAAACTAGATCACAGTGGCAATGCAGCATCTGCCTTGTTTGCTAGGATGCTCACATCTGGAGGCTGGAGCCTCCATGTAAGAAGTCCAACTACACTAAGACCAAGTTGTGAGGATCACATGCCATGTTAGTTCCACGGAGGGGGATGAGAAGGAGCCTACCATTTATTGAGGACCGACTATGAGCCAGACATTGTTAGCCTTCCAAATCTGGAAAGGCGATTCACCATTCCCATTAGACATCTAGGAAAATTAAGGCTCAAAGATATTAAGTAACTCGCTCAAAGAAATTAAGGTGCACTGCTGTAAATGAAGGAGCTGGGATTTGAGCTGAGCTCTGCCTGACTCTGAAGCCATGTTTTTCCAGCCAAGTGAGGCAATCTGTCCAACCTTTACCATGGCTATAGTTGCAGGGTTTGGACAGAGACTGGATGGGTTTCCCTGAGTCACCCTAACTGTAATCCCAATTTTGCACAGAAGTCCTTCTCATTCAGGGTTCTTTCAAAGTTTCCCAGATTGGAGTCATGTTTCCCCACTGTCTAAATAGGTATGAGCAGTTCTTCACTGGAGATGTTCCTTTCTCTTTTCTTTCCTTTCCTTTCTGTCCCTAAGGGCCTGACTTGAGCCCCATGCCCCAAGCTTTCCCCTGACCTCATCCTCTCCTGCATGGCCTTTACATAACCAGTGGCTTAATCATCCATACCTACCTCTCCTGCATTGCTCAGATGCTTTCCAAGGCTCCCCATGACTTATTGCAGAAAGCCACAGCTCCTTAACCAGAATCCGAGGCCCTTACCAGCCTAGCCTCAGCTTCCATTGATAATCTGACTTCCTGTGACTCTGATACATGTGAACTCTGCTCCAGCCAGTCTAGTGTCTCCACTGTTTGTCTATACAGGCCACGCTAATCCTGCTTCTACACCTTTGTTCACACTATATCCCCACTGCTATAGGCTGAATTGTGTCCCATCCCCCAAATACATATGTTGAAGTCCTAATTCTTGGTACCTCAGAATGTGACTGCATTTGAACACAGGGTCTTTAAAATGGTAATTAAGTTAAAATGAGGTCATTAGAGTGGACCCTAGTTCAATATGACTGATATTCTTCTACAAAGGAAATTTGGACACACATTTAACAGAGGGAAGGTCATGTGAAGACACAGGGACAACACGGCCATCTACAAACTGGGGAAAGAGGCCTCAGAAGAAACCAGCTCTGCCTAAAACTTGGTCTTGAAATGTGAGCCTCCAAAATTGTCAGAAAATAAATTCTTAAGCCACCCAGTCTGTGGCACTTTGTTATGGCAGCCCTAGCAAACTATTACACCAACTTACAGTCTCGTCCTCTTTCTCTCCACCTAACCCACTCAGTCTTACCTGCAACAGAAGTTTTCTCCTACTTCCCCTAGCACACATTTATCTTAGAAGCTTCAAGAGGCTTCCCATCGTACTTAAAATAAAAATTTAAAAATATTTAGTCTAACTCACAAAGCCTGACTTTATCTGCTCCTGCCTGCCTCTCTGACCCCTCCTTGTCCACTGCCCTTTGGTCCTTTAAACATAACAAGGTCTTTTCTGTCTTTGATTTGAACCACTTCCTGGGATCATACTTCCCTCTTATCATCATATGACATTCAGGTCTCATCTTAAATGTCACCTCTCCAGAGAGGCCACCCAGTCACTCTCTGTAACATTTCTCTTTTAATTCTCTGCATTCATTCCTTGATGATATTTTTTGTGAATTTATTTGTTCATTTACTCCCTCTCTCCTCCCAAAAGAATATAAACTGTAAGAGAGGAGAGACTCAAGTACCTGGTCTTCAAAGTACCTATACCTTCAAAATGACTACAATGTATCTGTAATTAATAAATTATTTAAATAGCTAGACAGCTATTTTTTAAGTGAATGAGTGAATAAAGGGTTTGCCTTCTCTGAACAGAGCACGTTTTGCCCCCTGCATCACTCTTTTTTGACTATTTTACCAAACATCCTATTGAAAAACCATTTAGATGTACAGTCTTCCTATAAAAATCTAGAACTTATATTTTCATGTCACTTGAGTAAAATGCTGAAAAATTCTTACTGGTGAGGGGCTGGTGTTGAGTCAGAGATCATTTTGAAAGGTACATAGTGCAGATATTGTTTTTATTTTATATATTAAAAATGGAAGCAAAGAGAAGTTACATCACTGGCTTACGGTCACACAGCCTGGGCTAGATTCTCGTTCTCCTTGAGTCCTGGTCCAGAGTTCTAGCTATACACCATGTTCTGGTGCATGGTGAGGGTCATTAAGTGTATGAACAATGGTACTGAAATTCTGGAGCTGACTGAACTAGGAGTCAGGAAATACCTTCCACACAATGGAGAGATCCCTATGAAAAAGACGAGAAGGGATAAATGTTCATGTGCTTTTCCAATTCAGAAAGCAGCCCATGTCTGCTCTTCAGGGCCTCCTGGTCTAGGGGTGACAAGTTGACTTGCTAGACTGCTCCAAGGAAACCATTTCACCTAAGTAATTTTAAAGTTTTATGTCTTTCAATTTCTCAGTATTTAAGAAATTTTTTCCAGGTTGGCATGGTTATGTGTAGTGAATCGTGTTCAAATGGGACAAGATATATTATATCACCTTCATACAATGTTCTATAACACCTGGGAATGTAAAAAAGTGGTGTAGAGTGGATGGCACATGATAAATGGTGTATTTGCCAGTGAATAAATGAAGAACATTAAAAACCTGATGCCATACCTAAATGGCAAAGTGTGGCACCACTTCCGCTTTAGTCCATGAGCAACTGAATATTGGAAGCTGATTTTATTATAAAAGATATCCAGCTACCTTTTGGATTTAGAGTTTTCAGATGAATACTCTTAAATCAGACTATGAAAATCCGAACTAAATACGTTTCCCTAAAACTGGTCTAGAGATTGATTTAATGCTGCAGCTATCCAAGAGAGAATAAGAGAGAGAGAGAAAGATTCAAAGAGCCAAGAGCAGCAACACAAACAACGGTTAAGGATTTTGAGTATTTATATAATACAATTCATATACAGGAACATGAAGCTTTGTACTTTGCAAGCAAAGATTTGGGCTTCTTTTAAACTCTCCATAGAAACTTATTAGATGCCTGTATCTTCAAAGTGCTTAAAACAGCTCTGTAATTAACAAATTATTTAAATAGCTAAGCTGTTATTCAAGGATGAATATGAAATAAAGACATTTTCATACATCTAGGGCTAGTTTACAACCAACAAGCCCTCAGGAAAGGAACCTTTAAGATGAAAGAAGGAATTGTGAACAATAAAAAAAATACGTAGATAGATCTAAATAAGATCTAAACAATAAAATAAAAATAATAGTTAATAATGAGTAATTTGAGTGATATATAAACAAAATAGTAACAAAATACTGGACAAAAATAACACAAAAACTTAAATGGAGTCATCAGTATTAAAATATTCTAGGTTCCATACATTGTTCAAAAAGAGAGTAGAGATATAGATTACTTTTAGACTTTGCTCATGCAAGTGATCTTGTTAAAAATTTTAAGGGTAAACAGCTAAAGGACAGGTATAGAACAAATAATTTCCAAATAATTAAGAAGTAAAGAGGGATGAAAGAAAAATTGATCTATCCAATAAATTCAGTAAAGGAATAAGAAAAGAAGCACAGACAATGTAGATTAGAACAAAATAAATTGATATAAATCCCAACATGCCATTACTAAATATGAAGAGATTAAACTTATCTATTAATAATAGAGATTCTGAAGTTAGATATGTTTAATGTTATATGTTGTTTATAAGTGACACACTTAAAACATAAGCACACAGAAAAGTTGAAACTTACAAAGTGAATGTGTGTATTTATATTTATATATGTATTATATGTGCATATCCTGAGTGTTGCTTTTTATTTCCAGATAAAATAGAATTTAAGCCAAAAAGTATTACTAAAAATAATGAGAGATTGAGGGAGTAAGATGACTGAACAGAGACACCACCAGCCAGAGTGTCTCTGTAAGAAGGAGTTTTAGATGAAAGAGAAAAAACAAACAGGCAGGCAAACATAGATTGGATGAGGGTCTGAGGGAAGGGTGCCTGAACCTACAGGAGACTCCGCAGGAGAGGTTGTGGAGCAGAACAGGAACAAGAAAGGCATCATCTGAGATTACCCCTGAGAGGCTTGGAGACCACGGAGAAGAGGAGGTAGAGTGGTTAGTTTCTCCCTCCCTCGAATCTCAGACTGTTGGTGGGCTTCCCAGCTCCTGGAAAGGCCTTCTGCCCACACAAGACCAGAGACTGGGAGCTTCTTGCAGACAGGGCACCAGCCTCCCTACTGCCTGGGGCGCCTCCCGCCCCACAGACCCAAGCCAGAGGGCAAGCACCACATTGCTTCTCTATCTACAGGTTGCCTTTGTCCTCCCCAGGGGGCCTCAACCCCTGAGGTTCTGTCTTGCTCATCCCCACACAATTTCCTATCTCTGGCCCAGACTGCAGGAGCAACAGGGGTCCAGCAGGTCCCAGGTGATCTGTGTGACTCCAGTGCCCTGTCATTCTGGGCTGCCTCCCAGAGAGAGGGTCACAGATGATCAGACTGCAGACTTTTCTCCACCCAGACTTTTTTTTCTCCCCTTCCCCTCCTCCACCTGCAGCTGCCTAGAGAGACAATTGTGTCAACACATGGAGGCTTCCACAGGGAGTGGGGCTCAGACCTTTCCTTCTGGGGTCCTACAATGGACTGAGGGGTGCTTGGACTGTGAAATCCTTGCCCACCAATCCTCCCTGGTGCTGCTGCCCAGAGACTCCAGCAGAACGGGACACAGCCCGAGGCAGACAAATTATCTTATCAAATGGGAAAACCAAAATACATGATGATAAACATAAAATAAAAGTTAGAAATTTTCTTTTTCAACAGTATCATAGATTAGATAGTAAAGGGACACAATAGAGAAGTTTTAAACACATTGCTGAGCTGACACAAAAATAAGGATTTTTCAAAATCCAAATGAAGTGAAACCAGAAAACTGGAAAGTATGTGAGCATCGAAAGCTGGCTTTGCTCTGAGGGATTTTTTTATTAATACAGAATATTTGTACATATTCATAGGGTACATGTCACATTTTGTTACATACGGAGAATGTGTAATGATCGAGTCAGGGTATTTAGGGTATCCATTGCCTCGAGCATTTATCATTTCTATGTATTGAGAACATTTCAAATCCTCTCTTCTAGGTATTTTGAAATATACAATACATTGCCGTTAACTATAGTCACCCTAATGTGCTTTTGAAAATTAGAACTTATCCTTTCTATCTAACTATATGCTTATACCCATTAACCAACCTAACTTCATCCCCTTGCCCCACCCTGGAGGATTTTCCCAACCCTGTAGACCTTGAGTTTCACCTATAATGCCTTCCCTGTACATTCCAAAAGAATTAAGCAGAAAATTGAAATTAAAGTCCCACAGTGGTAGCTCTTATAGGTGGCAGAAATGAAATATGCATTGAGGAATAAAATGTCACCTAGGCCTCAAAGAATCACCAAAGGTAAAGTCTGGGGTAAAATAAGCAGCACAAAATACTGTATACACTTACATGAATGCAAACCAGCAACACTTACATGAATGCAACAGACAACAGAAACATACACAAAAACATCAGATATGTCAATTTAGAGACATAAAAATCTAAATTATGTTTAATATATCTAAAGAAATAAAAGGGAAATTTGGAAAGATCAACAGAATAGAAGGAGCCATTAATACATAACCAAGAATATTTTGGAAAAAACAAAAAACAATGTTAGAAATAAAAAATATAAAATAAAAGTATTTGAAACAAAAAAACCAAAAGGGATAATTTAATCAACAAATATTATGTAGTTAAATTCAAGAAATTTTGAGCTGTAAAATAGATCCAAATAAGTATCCAAAATTCAGGCCAGAGATTATAAGATTAGAAAAATATAACATAAAAGTCAAAAGACCTAAAAGATAGAGGGAGAATGCAATATAATTCAAATTCCTGAAGACAAGAGAGAAAAAGGAAAAGAGATAATACAAAAATAGATAGTTTCTGAGAATGTTCTAGAATTGAGTTTCAAGTACAGAAATTCTAATAAATTCAAAACAAGGTAAATTTTTTTCAAAATCCACACCAAAATATTGTCTGTGTCTGTGTGCATGAGACAGAAAGATGGAGAAAGTGAAAGAGAAAGAGAGTTCAAGCAAGCAGGAGAGTACAAATGTGGCAAAATGGTAGCAACTGGTGGATCTAGGTGAAGGCTATATGAGTATGCATTAAATTATTCTCGAAAGCTTTCAGAAGGTTTAAAAACATTCAAAGTAATTTAAATACAAATTAACAATATAAACATTAGATACAATACAAATATAATAAAAGCACAATTAAGAATACTGACCCAAACCGTACAGAAATTGATCCAGTAATTTAAATCTTCCCTGACAGAAAATGCCAGGCTAAGATGGTTTCCACTGGACATTTTAATAAGCTTTCAAGGAACCAATAATTCCAATCGTACACAAAATTTCCTAAAGAATAGAAAAAGCAAGAACGGCTCCAGATTCATTTTGTAAGTTGACATAATCATGATGACCAAATCTGACAAGGATGGTACAGAAAAAAAGAAAATTACAAAGGCAAACTCACTAATGAACTTAAATGCAAATATATTCTTCCCCCAGAAAAAATAATTATTAATATCAAGGTGACCTAACAGAGTATTGAAAATAAGTGTTTATTTCAGAAATGCAAGGTTCATTTAATTTTAGAAAACAGAGTAATGTAATTCACCACATTAAGATATTTAAATAAATAAATGGAATGCTAATTTGAAAGATGTAGAAAGGTGTTTCAAAAATTCAATAAATTCATTACTCTTTAAAAGTCTCAGAAAACTATGAAAGTTCCTCACCCTTATAAAATGAATGTATCTTTATCTGTATACATATTTCCATATGTACTATGATTCTATATTAGATATATTATATATTAATATACATAAATCACATATTACTATCATATTTAATTATGAAACTTTGAAAGTTTTTCCTTTATGACTTGGAATAAGGCAAGGATGCTACTCTTACCACTTTTGTTCAGCTTTGCACTGGGGAACTTAGAGAGCATGATTATAAAAGAAGGAAAGGAGAGGAAGTTATAAGGATTGGGGAAAAAACAATTATTGTTTGCAGATTTTATGACTGTGAATATGGAAAGTAAAAAAATCTATAGAGAAATTATTAGAATTAATGAAAGCCTTTAGCAAGATTATTGGATATAAAAACAGCATGTAAAATCATTTGCCTTTCCATATACCAGCCACAAACAATTGAAAATAAAAAATTAAAAAATACAAACATCAAAAATATAAAATAACTAGGAATAAATATAACAAAAGACCTTTATAGAAATTATTAAGAAACTTTATTAAGAGACATTAAAGACACCTAAATAAATGACTAGAGATACAAGTTATGGGATCAAAAGTATTATTTATTATAAAGATGTAATTTCCCACCAAAATAACAATCAATTCAATGGAATCCCAAAAGGGTTGCTTATTTGTTTGTTCTGTGGAGCTTTATAAGCTAATCTAAAATATATTCTTAAATATAAAAAGACAATAAAAAGAAAAACATTCCTACAGAACAAGATGAAAGACTTTGCTTTACCTTATGCCAGGGCTTACTATGAAGCTATTGCGCTGAGACAAACAAATAGCCCAGCAGACTAGAACAGAGCATGAAGAAACACACCCATGCATATACGGATAAAGAGATATTGGATACAGACGAGGACATAACGCCTTTTCAATAAATTGTGCTGGAACAATTAGACATCTATGAGGAAAAACAAATAAAATTCCATCCCTACCCCACGCCAATTCAAGTATATTAAAAACCTCCATGAAAGGCAAAACTGTAAAGTGTTCAGAAGATAATATAGGAGAATATTTTCGTGACATTGGGGTAGGGGAGTTTTCTTTTTTTTTTTTTTTAAATTTCAGTTTATGATGGGGGTACAAAAGTCCTGGTTAAATATATTGCCCTTGCCCCTCCCATCCCCCCGAGTCTGAGCTTCAAGCGTGTCCATTCCCCAGACAGTGCACATCGCACTCATCATGTAGATATACACCCATCCCCTCCCCCCACCCTCCACCTCTGTCCGATACCCAATTG
>CM052436.1:98326441-98362561 GCA_028533085.1 Varecia variegata
TATCTCATTGTGGTTTTGATTTGCATTTCCCTGATTATTAGAGATGTTGAACATTTTTTCATATGTTTGTTAGCCATTCTTATATCTTCTTTTGAAAAATTTCTATTCATGTCCACTTTTTGATAGGGTTGTTCGATTTTTTCTTACTGATTTTCCAAAGATTCCTTATTCAATAAATGGTGCTGGGAAAACTGGATAGCCACATGTAGAAGACTGAAACAGGACCCACAGCTCCCACCTCTCACAAAAATCAAATCACAGTGGATAACAGACTTAAACCTTAGGTGCGAAACTATTAGAATTCTTGAAGGAAACGTAGGAAAGACTCTTACAGACATTGGCCTAGGCAAAGAATTTATGAAGAAGACCCCTAAGGCAATCACAGCAGCAACAAAAATAAATAAATGGGACCTGATTAAATTAAAAAGCTTCTGCACAGCCAAAGAAACAGTCACGAGAATAAACAGACAACCTACAGAATGGGAAAAAATCTTCGCATACTACACATCAGATAAAGGACTGAGTTTTCTTTTTAAACAATAAATAAGAAGTATTAACCATAAAGGAAAAGATGATTACATTAAATTTAAATTATGTATCCTCTAGTACTATAGAGTGAAAATAGGAGCTACAATTAGGAGAAAATATTTGCAATACATCTAAGTGGCTAAAGTCTAGTGTCCTGAATATATGTAGACTCATTAATTTATAATGAAAATTATAACCACCAGATTGTCCAAATTAAAAGTCTGATTGTATCAAATGTTGATGAGAATTTGGAGCAATGGGAACTATCCTCCCTATTGGTGGGAGTGGAAATGGCTACAATTCTTTGACAAACTGCTACATAGTGAAATTTAAGATATCCATCCAGTGACCCAAGAGTACCTCTCCTGGATATTTGCCCAAGGGAAATTCTTACACATATGGATCAGTAGACATGTACAAGAGTATTTATTGAAGCACTGTTGAAATAGTTCCAAACTGAAAATGCCCCAAATGTCAATTCACAGAAGAGATAAATTGTGACATCTTCCCTCAATGGAATACAATAAAATAATGAAAACGAACGAACTACAGCTACACACTTAACAACGTGGGTGACTCGTACAACCATATATGCTGAGCAAAAAAAGCCAGGCACAGTAGACTGACTATACATGGTATCATTCCATTTATATAAAATTTCAAACATAGGCAAGAGTAAGTTATGTTTTTATGGATACATGGTATCTAGTAAAGCTATAAAGCAAAGCACAGAAATGGCGATGACCAAAGTCAGGATGGGACTACCTCTGGAGCTGGTGTCCCTTGAGGGCAGGAGTCAAGTCTTTTCATCTTTATCTTCAGCATCTAGCGCAAGCCAGACACACAGTTGGCACTCATGAAATTTTTATTTTAACTGGATGTTTCGTATCTACACTATAATTTATTAAAGTTTAATTGTAGTACGCTCTGTAGTCTAAGCTTATTTCCATTCCAGGCTTCAGGTCCCGGAGAGGACAGTAATAAAACAGCCCCTGCTGGTCTGGACTCCCTCATGCAATGCTGGCTGAGAGTGCCTGCGTTAGTTGTCATGCTGTTTTAGGCAACACTGTATTTCAGGCAACGGACATGGAAAAGAAAGAAAAATCCACAGATCTTCCCACCTGGCTGTTTGTTGCATCATGAAGGGAAGTGGGCAGCAAAAGAGACAATGACAAAAGAGGGTAGGGCACTAAAGAATGGTTAATGATTAGATACGTTATATCTGTTGTGAAAATGAATTATTTTTAACAGTGATCTTCAAACTTTTAGCTATGCACTCATGGAAGAAGATTTGTGTGACATGGTTTGGCCAATGATGGGGGGGGAGATTTACAGGATATTCCAAATTTTACCACTTCTACTTATAACTTCTGAATGAACATGTGCTGCTTTCACCCGCCCTTCACCCACTCTCTCACCCCACTACTCAGTATCCACAGCAGAAGTTGGGAAAGGGGCATTGGATTTTGGTAATGGGGGTCAAGGGCTAGGCATCCTGATAAGGGCAGTGGGGTGTCCCATCCATGGAAGCAGATGGCCATCTGACAAGTCATTGCTCCTTGGAGGGCAGACTTGGGACTGAAGAGGGTCGGCATCCCAGGAAGAGCCTGGACTTCAGGGACTTGGATGTGCTGGCAGAGTCGTAGGCAGAGATGGCTTCTGCCAATGGAGGTGGTCCAGGAGGGCTCCAGTGGGAACCCCAGGTAGATTGAGCACCAGCTAAATGTGCTGATTTCCCTAGTGTTACACAGGAGCTTGTTGTAGTAGAGTCTTAGTTAAATATTCCTGCCAGTTGCCAATAGCTGCCCACAGGGAAGTAAGTGAAGGGCTGCAAGTCATTAGGACTTACAAGGAGAGCGGCACTTCATGAGGGCACTGTGGTGATGGCACCAGTGGTTACCAGGAGTCTTCAAGGGGACACTGAACATGAGAAGACAAGAACCAGTGATACTAAGCCCAGTCACCTCTCCCCTCACCACAGCCAAGCTGACAGGCCTGGTTTGGCTTTATTCAGGGAGTAAGCAGGCTCCTGCTTGCTGCGAAGCTGACTTTGCTCACCCTTTGGGCTGGCGCAGGCTGCCAGTGGCTCTCCGCTCCTCACCAGCCTGTATTTCCCTACAATGCGGGAGGATGTTGGAGATGTCAAGTAAGTTGCACAATGGGTGATTACAAAACAGCACAAATGGAGCTTGTAAAAATCTCTTTTCCAAATATATCGCAAAGGGTATTTGAGACAACTGTGGGTGGCTCCACAGGACACAGGTGTGGGGACATGGGGTGAGAAGTATCAGAAAGCCAACCTCTCTCTGAGGCCAAATTTATCACTCTCAGGTCGGGGAAGCAAGTATAGGCATGTTCCTGATTTAGTCTCTGCCTTGTCACTTTCTGAGGGAGAGATTCCCAAGTCCAACAGATCTTGCCCTCGTGTTTTCACAGCTGTGTGCTATGTTGCTGTGACTCAGTTCATGGAAGAGGGATTTCCAGGATAGGCAGGACTCCTGGATGAACAGAGAGCACGCTGTGCCTCCAAATGAGGTTTTAGAGGCAAAAACAAACCACCATTTCAGCTAGGGAAACTGGTCCCCGCCGTTGGTAGCCTAAGCTGGCTCAGAGGATGAGAATTTCACTTCTGGACTCGATGATTCCAGACTTCAGGGGCTAAAGTCCTGGAGTCAGACGCAACATGTAAGCAAAGCTATGAAAAAGATCATCTTTGTCTGTCAGTTTTAATTAAGTGGTGGGAAAATAACGATTAACTGGGGTTCAACACAGAAAGCTTCTTAAAATACCAAGGAGGGCAACACATGCCATTTGGAGGTGTGTTGCTGCCATCACAGCAGAAACAAAGGTATAGCAGATGCAGCTTCTTGTCTACACATCTTAGATCTCCACCCACCAGTCGGGTTTTCAATCCAAGATAAACAGCGTGGTATTGTGAGTCCCTTCTAGGATTATCCCTGCAAGCACTGCCTCTCTGCATGCATCTCATAAAGCTACAGAGTAGGATTTTAGGAAAATGAAATGGTCTTATAAATTGGACATATCCAAAATGGCCCACTGCGTTGAAATTTGTCATTGCACTTCTGCTTAAACCCTGGGTTTATTTCCACCTGGGATATTTGCACAGGCAAGACCAGACTGGTTGAGGAAAGGTAGAAGCCTCGCCTGACAGTGTTGAGGTGAGTGAAGTGGAATGGAGTAGGTATTGAGAAAAACCCTGAGGGGTCTTGACTCAATTCATCCCAAGGCCCCTCCCTCCAGGTCACCTCTAGTCCTAGTCAAGCAGAGATGGCCCCAGCTGGTGAGAAAACTCCAAATCTCTCTCTTGCCCAAAGATTAAAGAGTACAATGTGCTTCCAAGGATAAGAAATGGGCTCAAGAGATGCACAGAATTTTTCACTTCTAATAAAAATAAAATTGAACTTCCACTGAGGGAAATGAAAGTGGACTTCTGACAAGGAATGAATTTGGTAGTTCTGAGCAATAGAACATGGTCCAAATAGCTCTCATAGAACAGGACACATAACTACATTCTGTAAAAACTGATAACTTAAAAAAAAAGACATAGGAATTATAGACAAGCTGTGCTCCTGTGGCCTGGACAGAGATCTCTAAATTAAATGGGTCAGATGCTAGCCATGCTTGAGAAAGTGTCTTATTTGGTCATTTCCACCCAAGCCCTTGGTGGTAGGCAGTTTGGAATCTACTCCATGCTTCTGTCCGCAGAATATGATGTGTTTTGTAGGCCATTGGAAGCCTCCTCTTGTCCAGTGCCTCCTGGCCTGGCCTGGCAGAGCACTATGTGGCTTGCCAGCCTGGCCAAGCCCAGCAGAAAGCACCTTGCCAAGTACTAGGCTCTCTGCCCTCCCAACTGTGGGGCCCTGGCCTGGCCTTGTGTCCAGTGCTCTAGCCATGCCATTTGGAAGCTTGGAAACAAATGGAAGTGCACAAATCAGCAGTGTGGGCAGCTGTTCTCTTTCTCCACCTAACAAAGAGGGTATGGCTAATGCAGGTTGCTCCAAAGGAGGCTAACGATGACATGTATAGGAAAGTGGAAATTTTGCCTTTTATTGGAAGCTCTTTGCTTTTCAAAAGAAATTTAAAGGGGACTGAATTACACATGCCTGCCATAGGAAGACCATTGATTAGCTATTGAAGAGAGAATCACATCTCAGATATTATAGAGTCTTAGGCTAATATACACAACACTCCCAAAGAATTTTGAGCTCTCAGAGATTAATCCCTTTAGCCTTAAAATACCACACGTACATGTACATACACACACATACACACAAACTATTTTTTTCCAGGTTACACAAGCCTCATGAAAACAGATTTTATTCACTGATGTGGAAATAAACGTGACACAATCCTGCTTCTTAACAGAGTACCATGTGTGAAAATGGCTTCAGTAGGAACAAAAAAGGTATTAAGATGATTTATCCTTGTAGGTTAATCTTCTGGGCCTCATGGGGAATTTACCCTACTTGGACTTTAGAAGGCAGAACAAGCAGACAGCTTACACAAACCCCCCCTTTGCGAATGGCTGGAACACCTCCAGCAGACTGGGCAGAAAATCACAGGGCCCTGGTTGCAGGATGTCTCTCAATTGAATTCAGCAAGTATTTATTGAGCTCCTTGCTGTGTCGGGAGCCTAAGCTAGGCTAAGCCATAAACAGGAAAAGAGATGAGAAGACCCACCACCTCCCCCACTCTGGGTTAGGCTGAACTGTGGCTCTGACTAGAAAAGAGGATGAGCCAGGCTGTGGGCAAATACTCCCCACCCTTAGTTCAGCGTTGAGCGTCAGGATGTGTCAGCATCCAGGGTTTGTTTCCATAGGTAAGAACTATCTAGTATTCACCCAGAGGCTGAGGCAAGTTACATCAGAGGTTTTTCATAGGAGGCAACATGGAAGAAGAGTGCAATTCCAAAGTCCAGTTGAGCAGCAGAGAGAGGAGGAAAGTTGAGACTTGGCTGGACTTGGTCTGAGTATGAGTTAGCCTTGTAGCCTTGCAATAAAAGAAAGGAAGTTAAAAATGCAATGGGTTAATTAACAAACCCACCACCTCACAAACCTATCATTCTTTTGTGGTGAAACATTTAAAATAGACTTTTTAAGCAATTTTGAAATACCCAATCCATTATTATACATTATAGTCACTATTCTGTATAATAGAACACTAAATCAATTAAAAATAAAATTTAGGATTTTTTTCTTCCAAGATGGCAGAATAGAGGCTTTACCAGTATACCTCACCCACTTGGAAATAGCAAAATAATGTGTAGGGATTCACACTGTGAACTTTTATCCAAGAAGGAACATAGAGGTTTGACAGAAAAATGAAAGAAAATTTCAGATATTGGGGAAAAAAAGGTGGGCAGCAGTTCAGTGGTGGGATCTGGCTAAAAAGCATGAATGAATCCCCAGTGCAGGAGATGGGGAGTGAGTGTCTCTGCAATACACATTCCCACTGGGGAACCAGGCAATCCAGGCCGTGGGGAAACATCTTGACCCTCCCAAGCCCTGGATCTAACTTGGGAGCAGCTGGGAGACCATAAGAAGAAATGGCATTGTGAAGTGTCCCACACATGCTCCCAGACCTGGGTGCCAATAAAAGGAAACCATTTTCCATCCTAGCTCATAGCAGTCTACAGAGGAACCTGACAGCTAGCAGGGGCAGCAGTCACTGGTTTGGAGAGTCTCAGGCTAGGGCTTGGCAATCTGGTCTCAAGCAGGGGACAGACCCCCATGGCCAGAATTGAAAGGTGAGCATGGTGTGGGCTCCAGCCATAGGTGCTAGAGTTTGATGCCCCACCTTCATAGGACCAGAGTGGGAGGGGATTTGCCTGAGAGGCATGATTTTGATCTGGGCAGTGAGTTTTGTGGCCTGGGGAAGTTTCTCGGACAGAAGGCAAATCGCATGTGAGTCAGCTAATTTTATGGACTCACTGCCTGAATTGAACTACAGGAGGTAGACCTGCCAGGTCCGCAGCATGAGAGTGAAGTGGGTCCCACTCCCACTTGCTTGGCTGTAGAGCCAGGAGCCTGCTTCTTTCCCTGTGCTGGGATCTTGGCACATGCCAAACAAAGATATTTAGGATAATATAAAGCAACTGAACATTAGAATTATCAATATCTCCAAGAACAAAGAGAGATCAAAAGGTTTAGAAAAGGTATTTAACAAAATGATAGATAAAAATTTCCCAAGTCTAGCAAGAGATGTAGACATCCAGATACTGGAGGCCCAGTGATCCCCAAACAAATATAGTGCAAAAGGTCTTCATCATGGCATATTATAGCCAGACTTTCTAAAGTCAAAGTGAAAAAGTAAATTCTAAAAACATAAAGAGAAAAGCATCCAGTCATCTATAAAGGAAACCCTATCAGAGTAACAGCAGACTTCTTGGCAGAAATATTATAAGCCAGAAGGGATTGGGATCCTATTTTCAAAGTGCTTAAAGAAAGAAAAAACCCGCCAACCACAAATTTATATCCTGCCAGAATAAGCTTCATAAATGAAGGAGAAATAAAGTCTTTCCCAGACAAGCAAACGCTGAGGGAATTTGTCACCACTTGATTGGCCTTACAGGAAATGATCAAATGAGTTCTAAACATGGAAGTGAAAGGTTCATATGTGCCATAATAAAAACACATGAAGATGTAAAACTCACAGGTATTATAAAACAATTATGCAAGGGAGGAAAAGGAAAAAAAGTCAAATGGCAACATGACAGAACTCCACCAAACTTCAAAGATAAACAGAAAGAGAAAAATAATCAACAAGACAACTAGATAACCACATTATAACAAGAACAAAACCTCACATATCAATATTAACCTTGAATGCAAATGGCTTAAATGCTTGACTTAAAAGATATAAATTGACAGAATGGATAAAAAATTAACTATATGCTGCTCACAAGAAAATCACCTTACTGGTAAATACACTAATACCCTGAAGATAAAGCAGTGGAAAAAGATATTCCACACAAACAGAAACCAAAAGTGAGCAGGAATCTATACCTATATCAGATAAAACATACTTTAAATCAAGAACAGCAAAAAAGGACAAAGAAGGCCATTAAATAATAATAAAGGGATCAATTCAACAAGGGGAGATAATAATTCTAATTACAGGTGGTCCTCAATTTATGGAGAGATATGTTCCTGAGAACATCTTTAGGTCAGATTTGTATTTAACTTGGATCCCTGATAAACAGCACATTTACAGTAATAATAATAACAATAATACTGTACTGGCTCTTATGTGGTAATAGTTATATAGTATAATATTGTAATAATAATAATACTGTACTATAATAATAAGTTACAGAAACTATTTTGTTATTTCTTTTAATTCAAACAAACAGAACATAAAAACAAACTCATGCAAAAAGTTTAGATAGGAAATAGGAGAAATTTCAATAAAGAATATTAAAAGTTAACATTCACCTAATGTTGCATCAATGTCTTGCTTACTGGAAGGGACATTTTTGAGGCATGAAGATAGGCTAACATTAATCAAAAGATGATGGAGATGGTGCTGGAGAGGATGGAGTGTGTACTAGAGAATCAGGATTTGATTCTGTTGCTGGAAGAAGGGAGCTTACCACTAAAGTCAGTTTCTTGAAAAATGTACCTAGGGTTGTTTGCACAGCCTTTTTCTTTTTTTTTTTTTTTCATTATAAATGGCCTTGTAGAAGCTGATGTTCTCATTAACTGCATAGTAAACCTTTGTGAACTGCTCAATGTTAGGATCTTGCTCCTCACACTTAGAAAATCTTGTTTCAATGAGAAGAAAGACTTCGGCTAATTCTTTTGTCAAAAATTTTCTGTGCTCTGAATCTTCTGACTCTTCACATTCTTGTGTTTCTATCAGCTGTTTCTCTATCTATGAGACTAGCCACTAGTGTAAAGATGTTGCAACAATGAACCACTTATACCATGCGGTTTTGTTTACATGCATGGAAGAAACTAGTTCCTGAAATGTTAATTTAATTATGTAATTATAAATTATTCTTATGGGGAGTCTTGGAGTCTGTTCATAAGTACATAACACCATAAGCCAGGTCATCTGTAACCTGAGGACTCATATGCACCCAACACTGGAGCACCCAGATTCATAAAAATAGAATGATCACAAATTAACAACCTAATGTTGCATCTCAAGGAACTAAAAAAACAAGAACAAATCAAGTCCAAAGCTAGCAGAAGAAAAGAAATAACAAAGACCAGGGCAGAACTAAATGAAATTGATAATAAAAGAACAATACAAAGGATCAATGAAACAAAAAGCTGATTCTTTGAAAACTCAAACAAAATTAATAAACCACTAGCTAGACTAATCAAGAAGAGGGAAGATCCAAATAGACATAATCAGAAATGGAAAAAGAGACATTACAAATGATATTACAGAAATACAAAAGATCATGATAGTGTACTATGAACAACTATATACTCACAAAGTAGAAAATCTAGAGGTAATGGATAAATTTCTCAAAATATACAACCTCCCAAGATTGAACCAGGAATAAATTGAAATCCTGAACAGATCATAATGAGTAGTGAGATTGAATCAATAATTTAAAAAATCTCCCAACAAAAACAACCCAGGACCAGATGGATTCACAGCCGAATTCTACCAAATGTATAAAAAACAACTGGTACTAATCATCCTCAAACTTCCAAAAAATTGAGAAGAGAATCTTCCCTAGAAGCCAGTATCATCCTGATACCAAAGCTAGACAAGGACATGACAAAAAAAGAAAACTACAGACCAATGTCCCTGATGAACATGGATGCAAAAATCCTCAACAAAATACTAACAAATTGAATACAACACATCAAAAAGATAATATACCACATTCAAATGGATTTTATGGCATGGATTCAAGGATTGTTCAGCATACACAAATCAATAAATGTGATTCATCACACAAACAGAATTAAGGATAAAAACCATATGGTCATATCAACAGATGCAGAGAAAACATTTGATAAAATTCAGCATCCCTTCACAATAAAAACCCTCAACAAACTAGGCATAAAAGGAACATACTTCAAAATAATAAATATCATACATCACAAACCCACAGACAACATCATAGCGAATGGAGAAAAGTTGAAACCAATCCCTTTAAGAACTGAAAAATACAATGAAACCCACTTTCACTACTCCCATTCAACATAATACTGGAAGTCCTAGCCTAGAGCAATCAGGCAAGAGAAAAAAATAAAAGGCATTCAAGCTGGAAAGGAAAAAGTCACATTATCTCTGTTCATTGACAATATGATCTTAGACCTAAAAAACTCTAAAGCCTCCTCCAAAAAACTTGTAGATTTGATAAAAGAATTCAGTAAAGTTTCAGGACACAAAATGCACATACAAATTATGTAACCAAAACATATGTACCCCCATAAAATTCTGAAATTAAAAAAAACCCACAAAATCCACATACAAAAAAGAGTAGCATTTGTATACACCAATAATTATCAAGCTGAGAACCAAATCAAGAACTCAATCTTATTTCTAATAGCTAAAAAATAAATAAGTAAATAAAAACCCAGAAATGTATTTAACTGGGTGAAAGATTTCTAGAAGGAAGTGCAAAACATTGATGAAAGAAATTGTGAATGACAGAAACCAATGGAAAAACATCCCATGCTCATAATTCAGAAGAATCAATATTGTTAAAATGACCATAATACCCAAAGCAATCTACAGATTCAATGCAATCCCTATCAAAATACCAATGGCATTTTTCACAGAATAAGAAAAAGTAATCATAAAATTTATATGAAACTAAAAAAGAGCCCAAATAGCCAAAGTAATCCTAAGCAAAAAGAACAAGCTGGAGGCATCACATTATCAGACCATCTTGAATTATAGTTCAAGGCTATAGTAACTAAAACAGCATGGTACTGGTATAAAAATAGAAACACAGATCAATGGAACACAATAGAAAACCCAGAAATAAAGTTGCATATCCAGAGCCGATTGATCTTTGACAAAGTTGACAAAAACAAATGCTGGAAAAAGGGTACCTTTTTCAATATATGATGCTGGGAAAATTAGATTACTATATGCAGAAGACTGAAACTGGACCCCTGTCTATCACCATACCCAAAAATCAACCAAGATATATTAAAGACTCAAGTGTAACACCTGAATCTATAAAAGTACTAGAAGAAAACCTAGTGAAAACTCTTTTGGGCATTGATCTAGGCAAACAGTTTATGACTAAGACCTCAAAAGTACAAGCAACAAAAACAAAAATGGACAAATGGGACTTAAGCTAAAAAGCTTCTGCACAACAAAATAAATAATCAACAGAGTGAACAGACAATATGAAGAATGGGAGAAGATATTTGCAAACTATGCATGTGACAGGGTACTAATATCCAGAATTTACAAGGAACTCAAGCAAATCAAGAACAACAACAAAACCCCCAAATAACCCCATTAAAAAGTGGGCAAAGGATACGAACAGACACATTTCAAAAGAAGACATACAAATAACCAACAAGCATATGAAAAAAATGCTCATGATTACTAATCATCAGAGAAATGCAAATTAAAACCACAATGAGATATCATCTTACACCAGCCTGAATGGCTATTATTAAAAAGCCAAAAATCACAGATGTTGGCAAGGATGTGGAAAAACAGGAACACATACACTGTTGGAGGGAATGTAAATTAGTACAACCTCTATGGAAAACAGTATGGAGATTTCTCAGAGAACTAAAAATAGATCTACCATTTGATCCAGCAATTCCACTACCAAGTATCTAGTCAAAGGAAAAAAATCATTATATCAAAAAGAGGCCTGCACTTGTGTGTTTATTGCAGCACTATTCACGTTAGCAAAGATATGGAATGAACCTAAGTGTCCATCAGTGGGTGACTGGAATCATGTCTCTTACAGCAACATAGATGGAACTGGAAGCCATTTATTTTTAGTAAAATAACTCAGAAACAGCAAGTTAAATACCACATGTTCTCACTTATAAGTTGGAGCTAAACAATGTGTCACATGGACAAAGAGTGTGGAATAATAGACACTGGAGACTCAGAAGGGTGGGAGGGTGGGAAGGGGGTGAGGAATGAGGAATTACTTAATGAGTATAATGTACATTATTTGGGTGATGGTTACACTATAAGTCCAGACTTAACCACTACACAATATATCCATGTAACAAAACAGCACTTTTACCCATTAAAATTATACAAGTAAAAATAAAATAAAATTAAATTAAACTTTTAGAAAATACAATGAGTTATCTGGCTATTAAAGGCCAAATAGGGAAAGTCACTGAACCCTTCAACTTATCCATCTTTCATTTCAGAGGGCAATTGCTCCACAGTGATATGACCCCCAGGGTCCCAGCCCTCTTCATCATCTTAGTGGGTGATTTCATTTATGATAAAGAGCTTAAGTTTCAGAGTATATATGTTTGAGATTAAATTCTGGCTCTAACACTTAAACAGTTGACCCTCCATTTCCGTGGGTTCTGCATTCATGGATTCGACCAAACATGTATTGAAAATATTTGGGAAAAAAATCCCACAAAGTAAAACTTGAATTTACTACACACCAGGTACTACATTAAGTCCATGCAAATGAAGTGATATATAGGCATTTATTTTGTATTAGGTATTATAAGTAATCTAGAGACAATTTAAAGTATACAGGAGGATGTGCATAGGTTATATATAAATACTATACCATTTTATATAAGAGACTTGAGCCTCCACAGATTTTGGTATCTGTATGGGGTCCAGGAACCCATCCCCAACAAATACCGTGGATGACTACAGTTCTAAATTTCCATTTCTTCATCTGTAAAAGGGAATAATAATAATAATAATACTTCCCTGATTGGGATGATGAGAGGATCCAATGACATCATTTAAGTCAAGTAAGCACAGGGCCTGTCATACATGAAGCCCTCATTTCTTCATCAAATATATATTAAATGCCTACTAAGTCTGAGCCAAGCCCTGTACTCTGTGCTACACAAAAATAACCCCAACAGAATCATCATCATGAGGAAACATATAACCCAGAAAGAAAGAGGCGGGTGCAGAGACCACAGTTGTGGTGCAGCATGGAGAAGGCTGGGAAAGAGGAAGCCGGAGGCTGCTGGACCCTGGAGGAAGGTTGGCGGACCCAGGCTGCACCAGGCACGGCTTCTGGAGAGTTTGTCTCCTGACTGGCCTTAAAAAGGGAGTAGAACCTAACTTGCCAGAGAGAAAGGTGGAGGATCAGAAAGGACAGCTCAGAAAGGGAACACAGTGTGAGCATAACTAGGTGACAAGCAAGCAAGACAGGACAGTGTTTGGAGAAGACAGACAATTAGCTTAGGACTGCAGGGGCACTACTCATAGAGTAAAGTGAGAGGCCAAGCTGGGGAGTGGGCAGGGGCCCCAGTTTTGTCAGAAGCACCAAATGGCATAGCCTCTCTCCGGGGGCAGTGGGGAGTCAGAAGAGGGCTCTGCATTCCAGAAGGTCAATGGCATTGTTGACAAGGGAGAGGGCCTGTGGAAGCAGAGTGACCAGGGATCCATGGCAGCAATCCAGGAGGTAACGGAGCTGACTGAGGGCAGTGGAGTCCAGAATAATTAAAAAGTAAAAGTGGCAGAACTCGGAGGTGGGTAGAATACAGATGGTGGAGGGAAAAATCCAGGTTAACCTTCTAGCTGGGGAGGCTGAGTAGATATGTCCCTAAAATGAAGCAAGCAGGGGGGATGCAGGTGGGGGGAGGGAGGGTGAGGAGCTTGGATCTGGGGCAGGTTGGGTTGGACTGGCTTAAAGGACCAGAGGGGTTGCTTCAGAAAGAAGGGCCAGATGACCTTGTCAATGGGGGCTAAAGGGGGTGGCTGCACAGACAGAGCACCCCAGCAAGAAGGGGATAAGTTTTGCTCCTCCCACAGCTCCTGGGGCATGTCTCCTCCTCTGCCATCCAGCACAGGTCCCAGCTGTGGTTGCCTGCAGCAACATGAAGGCATCATGGCTTTTCTAGCACTTACAGACAAGATGATCCTGGTGCCATGACAACTTCTCCACAGTTTCCCTTGGCTCCCATCTCAGCCCTCAAATGCATTCTCCTCCCTGCTCCTGCAGACCCTTCTAAAAGACTACGTAAATGAGGTTACTTCTTTGCTTAATAATCTTCAATGCCTCCCTATTGCCTTCAGGATTCAAGTAAATCTCTTTTGTATGGCAGTTTAATAACTTTCGGCTCATGTAGTATCTACATGTTTTACAAACAGAAAAAGGAACAAGTGCAGTTAGCTACCTGGATATTTTAGAATGGGTAGAGAATCACTCAGTATTTTCATTATCCTTAAGTATCCATTCTATTGTGTGATATCTTGGCCCCTTATATTGCCAAGCACCAGAGTGTCCTAGAATTTCAGAAATGGGAAGGCTCTTGGACATCAGATAATTCCCCAAGTCTTCATGGTGTGGCCCTGCCTCTCTAATCTCCTCCCTTACCATACCCTACTTCCAGTCCTTAGAGAGATTCATATGAACTTCAGGTCTCTGCTGCCATCCTTTCTCATATTTCTGGACTTTTAAATATCCTTTTTCTCTTTTCCTCTGTCCCTAATGTCCTTTTACCTCTTATCCCTCCCTCCTTTTTTTGCCAGACTAATTACTACTCATTATTTACGTCTGACTCATTTTAAAAATCACCTCCTCCAGAATATTCCAGAAACCTTCTCCAATGCCTTTGGCTGATTTTGGTGTCTGTCTTCTGCACTCCTACAGCTGGGCTTCCTTCCCCCTGTCATATCACATCTCATGCTGGTGAGTTCCTCAAGACCAGGAGCTGCATCTTGTTCACCTTGACATCATTACTGGTTAGCACAGAGACCCAGCGTGGAATAGGCATTCTATAATAGATAAACTAATTTCTCCGAAAACCCATGACTAAGTTTATTTCCTCATCATCAGGTTCATCTAGATGCCAGACAACTAACTGTTCAACCCTTGCCTCCTCCAGAGTCAACGAGGCCTGCAGTAGCACCGCTTTATAAGCACAAGGATTCATTAACACACCAAGGGGGAGTCACTGTAGGAAGGATTGTTTGCTGTAGTGTGCCATGAATGAGGTTATAAACTGGAGCAAGTGGCCTTTGGGGAGCAAGCACCATTTAATTGTTATATCTTGCTGTCTCCATTATTCTAAGAAGGTAGTGTAGAAAATGAATTTAAAACAGTTAAGTCATTTCCCCAAAGAAAACAGTTTAATAACTTTCCTTTCAGATAGTGTCTACATGGTTTCTAAACAACTGGATGGAAAAGTAAAAAGTAATTGCCCAGCTATTTTAGGCTGAGTAGGGATGGTCTTAGAATCCTCCAGCATCTTCAGCCCTTCCATTCCAGTAGGCAACACTCTGGCTGCAGAGTCCTGGCATTATAGGACTAGAAAGGATCTTAGAAACCACAGAATCCCATAGCCTCATTTCAAACATCGAAAAGTGAATGTCCAGGCACACTTATAAGTACTTGTGTGCTGCATCAATTAGGTGCACACCTACAATATCAAGAAACCAGAGAGTATTCCAAGAAGGCCAAGGGATTAAAATTGTCTTCTCCCAGGAGTTTTGGATATGAAGTCCTTCCCTCCAGGAGCTTAGAGCCAGTGGGGAAACAGATCATTTAAATGCGTAATCATAAGGAAAGTATAAGCAGAAGGGGTAGCTAACCCAGAACAGAAGGAGCCAGCCCCAGCCTCTTAGATATGGAAATATATGAACTAACATCCCAGGTATGAGTTAGCCAGGTAAAGAGGGTGGGGGTAGGTAGGTAGAATAGTGTCCTAGGCAAAAGAAACCACACATATGAAAGCCTTACGGTAAGAACTCGTGGCAAATTCTGGAAATAGCACATGGTTCAGGAAATATGTACCATGAATTTGTGGATAGGGTGGCGAATGGTGAGAGAGGAAAGGGCTCTGAGGCCAAATTCTGAAGTGCCTTGTATAGTAATAGTAAGGCACAGTAAGGCTAAGGAATTTAGACCTTTTCCTGAGGTCATGGGGAGGAATTGAAAGCGAGTGGCATGACCAGATAATGCCTGTTCAAGTGATCACTGGCTGCAGGCTGGAGTCAGGACTGGAGAACCAACAGGAAGCTGTAGCCGGGCATGAGATGGACTGTAATAGAGGCAGCAGGAATGGGAAAACAAAATGAAACAAAACAATGGGACTTAAGAAATATTTAAAAGGTAGACTGAAGAGTTCTTGGTTATTGATTGATGTGGGAGGGAAGAACTAGGAAGGAGTCAAGGGTGATATCAGGTTCTGACTTGGGTGGCTGGGAGGTGCTGTTCACCGAATGGAGAACACTCAAGAGAAGGCACCAGTGTGTGGCAGGGACTTAGGAACAATTGTCATTTATTGTGTACTTATTGTATGCCAGGCATTAAGATCGATGCTTTTCATTTTATTATCTCATCTGATCCTCACTATAACATTATAAATTAGGTAGTATTATTATGCCCAATACACAGTTAAGATACTGAGGCACAGAGATACGTATATTTTCCCTTTTTCCCAATGTCTCACAACTAATGAGTAGCTGAGCCAAACTCCAGACAGGGTTAGGTAGAAATCAACAATGTGGTTAAATTTGAAATGCTAATTAGATATGCAAATGTGATAGATAGCCAGAGTCTAGGTTTCGGGAGAGGAGTCCACCCTGGTGTCCCAGAGTTCAAACAAGAAAGGGTTTCAAGAAAGAGGGAGTGATTGACATTGAAACACTGCTGAGAGATTATGACAGGTCTAAGAAGAGATTATTGGATTTGGTGACTGGAGGTTATTGATCTCAACAACAGTAGAATCAGTAAAGTGGTGGAGCCACAAGCCACTTGGGGTGGGCTCAAAAAATGGGAGGCAAAGAAGTGTGGGAGTGACTATAAACTTTGTCAAAGGATTTTGCTACAAGAGGGAGCAAAGGAATGGGGCAGTGGAGAGGACTATGGAGTCAGGGAAAGTTCTGTTTTTAATATGAGAGCAATTAAGTATGCTTGTATGCCCATAAGAATGAGCCAATAGAGAGAGAATGCTGATGTTACAGGGAAGAGAAGTGGACAACTATAGGAGAACACTCATGAGGAAGCCAGTATATAGGGGGAATGATCTGCCTGAGAGAGGAGCAGGAGTAATGGAGCCATTGTTGCCTGGGGAAAGGCAAAGTGTCTGACACAAGTGCAGGTAGGTTGATGGATGTGCTGGTGGGAGGTTAAAACAGTTTTCTTCTTATTTCTTTTATTTTCCCAGTGAAGAAAAAGAAGCAAGATTACAAGCTGAGAGTGAGATGCTAGAAGTTTTAGAAAAAAGAAGTGTGAAATTATTGTTCAGATCTGGGGACCCACTTGAGTTTTGTGACGATAAATTTAAAATGAGATGCTGTGGTTTAAATGTGTCCCCTAAAGTTCATGTGTTGTAAACTTAATCCCTAATGTGACAGTCTTGAGAGGTGGGACCTTTAGATCATCAGGGCTAAGGTTGCTAATGTGGAAGTGGGTTAGTAACCATGGGAGTGGGCACCTGGTAAGAGTGAGTTTGGTCCCCTTTCTCTCTCTCTCTCTCTCTCTCTCTCTCTCTCATTTCATGCCATATTATGACACAGCAAGAAGGCTCTCACCAGATACTGGCCCCTTGATCTTGGTCTTCCTAGCCTCCAGAAGTATAAAAAACAAATCTCTATTTTTATAAATCACTCTCAGGTATTCTGCTATAGCAGCACAAAATGGACGAGGACACAAGATCTGATCTTTTTCTCCAGCCATATTTAGCTTCTTAGAGGCAGCAAACTGACTTTAAATAACAGGATTAGGGTTTTTCCAGGAAAGTACAATAAAAGGAAAGAGAAGGAAGGGTGTATACAAGAAGTAAATATGGTGATGAAATAGAAGTTTGAAAATAAGGGAAACGGTGGTGTTGGGTGGTGAAAATGTGGCGGGCTCAGTGTTAGAGATCCCGGGGAGTCCAGAGACTTGCCAGGGTGAGGGCACCAACAGAAACAAGTGGGAATGCTGGCAGTGGTCAGCATTTGCTATGCATAGAGTTAAAACTTTGAGGTTGCAGTGATTACTCACAAGAAGGTCTTCGGTGTGCCAAGGCAGAGGGTGACTGAGGTGGAGTAGAGGAAGGTATCATTGGAGATGAGTCACTTAAGCAACTGAGAGGTCAGGTGTTTGGATGACTCATCTCCATGCATGCTGAACTCACAAAAAATGATGGCAGGAGTAATGGAAGAGAGAAATACAGTGAGCCAGTTATCAAATCTTTGATGGCTGATACCCAAAGAAGAGTGACACCAAACAGGGTTAGGGGGTATATAATCCAGTGATGTGCAAGTCAAGCAAACTGGGATGGAGGCCTGTCGAGGAAGAAAAGGACAGGAAGGTGCAGGGTGGACACCTACCTCAAGCCAAGGCTCTGAAGGAGAATAGACAGCCTCCACCCAGAAAGCTGCTGAGGAAACCATGTCCCTGGGGGAAATCAGGTGCCAGTGAGAGGAAGAGGTCAGGGATCACTCAGAGAAGAGGTATAGACATTCCAGAAGGCCTGAGGGAAGTGGAGAGGAGGTTAGTCGATGGGGAAATTGAGCCACACAGAGCTGTGCAGAGTTGCACGAATGAGGTAAGAGACCCACTGACTGAGGTCTACAGTAGGGGGAGGCCTGCTGGGATCAGTCCTGGTGGTCCCGTAGGACTGCTGTGTTATAAGTTCCCTTTGGGGTGTGCTGAACTTGACATGCCTGCAGGGCATCCAGGACATTGGGGTCCAGTGGGTGGTGGGACCTCTAGATCTGAGAGTGAGTAGGGAGAGGGCCGAGCAGGAAATACAGACCTGGGAGTTGGCAGCCTGCAGGTGGCTGTTGCAGCCATGGGAATCCATGAGACCACCTTGCAAGGGTGGGTTCCCTGTGAGATTAGAAAAGGACCTAGCACAGAACTCACAGTAACACCAACATTAAGAGATGGCAGAGATGAGAAAAGCTACACAGGAGACAGAAGGAGCATCCAGGGGAGATGGAGGAGACTCAGAAGGCACGGTGCTGTGCAGGCTGAGGGAAGAGAACTGTGGCAAACACTGCAGAGAGGTCAGCTAAGGTAAGGAATGGAAACTTTCCATTGGATTTAGCAATGCAGAGTCACTGGTGCCCTTGCTGAGAGCTGTTGCAGTGGCTCCATGGAAGAGGAAGCCAGGCTGCCCTGGGTAGGGGTGTGAGTGGAAGAAGGTGGAGAAAGTCATCCCACTGTGCAACTTCCCAGCTGTGGCACCTTGAATGACCTTCTTGTCCTCTCTGAACCTCCATCTTCCAATTCAGAGATAGGGATATTAATACTGATCTCATAGGATTGTTGTGATTAAGTAAAACACGGTGTGTTTGACAAATAGTAGGTGTGCCACAAACAGTAATTATGGTAAACGCAACATGTATTAATGTTGTTGCTTAGCTATGAAGGATTTGAAAAATCAGATTATGACAAGAATGGGATGTAGGGTTAGTAGATTTATTTTTGTTTTTTAATATGGAATAGATTCACTGGAGCAGCTTTAGAGATTGAAAATATAGCTGTAAAAAGTGAAGAAAACTGTCCCTTGTTGGAATGAACCCATGACCTTGGCTGTATCAGCTCCTGTTATAAGGAACAGAACCGACTTGAAAATCCTCAAATGCATTTCGAAAAGGCACGAGGGTTCCCAGAAAGTGAGGCTATTCAGAGACCTCAAGAATTGCCATCCACAGCTTCAATAGGCCTTATCACTCCAGGTATAATATGCTTTCTGGAATGAAATGTTGTTGATTATACAGCCAGGCTATGATTTTCTGATTTGTGCAACAATATCTCTCTGGAAGGAAGATAGATTGTCATGCATTGAATTCCTAATCCAATGCCTAATTTTGTCCAAGGTACTGTAAATCTTGATGTGCTACCTGAAGGGAAACTTTCGATTTCTGAAAAATGAATATTATAGCGTTTTCTATGACCCAGAGAGACCTGTGCAGCAGGCGTGAGCCGCGCAGTATGGATTTTCGCCAGCCGTGTTAAGATGCTGAGTACAGAAAACAGCACGTGCTGGCCCTGACCGACTGTCACCCTGTGTCTGGGTTCCCCTCGCCTTCAGCAAACTCAATTTCTGAAAGTCTGAATGAAATAAAGTGCTGAAGGGTTAATTATGGATGTAAGTGTCACTGGGGTATTTTTGGTCTGTCTCAAGGGTTTGTGGGAGAGCTAGCTATCCAAACTTCAGCCACTTCTTCAGGCTTTGGAGGAGAGGAGGGATGGGGTGGCAGCTTCACACAGGCTGCCAAGAAACAAACTCACCTATAATTTTCAAACTTAACTCAGTTAATATCCTCCAGGAAGTCCTCCCTGATACCCCTAGGCTCAACAGGACGGTGAGGGGAGGGCATCTTTTTCTCTGTCCTCACAGCCTCCAGTGCTTAGACCCTTGAAGCTATTATTTATTGAAGGCTCCAGAATTTTTTTACAGGGATGAGTTAATGGCTTCCATTTGGTGTGCAAGGGCTACTTGAAACTGTAGTTTCCTAATCTTTTCCAAAGGAGTGAGGAAATACCGTTGCCAACAATTATGGAGTAGGAGAATTAAGAAAAACCATACCAATTGGTGCAGTGCCTGAATGTTTTAAGTGCCCAGGAAGAGTTTTTTGAAAGTATTTAATTGATGGACTGATTTTATTTGTGCTCTGAATCATGTCTTGACCCTTGGGTCTTTGAGCTCAAGCCCCTGCATAGGTATTTCCCTCCATATGCTGCTGTGAGGAGTTCTGGAGGAAGAGAGGGCAGGTTGAACTGGTATAAACTAGACAAAAGGTGTGATTCTAAACTGGTCTCCAAGAAGGAGATTTTCGAGAGTAAAGATGAAGGGAGGGCATTGTTAGTGGTAGAGGTCTGAGCAAAATGGAGAGAGGAAAGAATAGGGAATGGTCTAACTTGACTGGAGTATGAGGCAGGAGGTAGAAGGAAGGGAATCCAGGCCTGTATTCAGGACTTTGGATAGAATTCAGTAGGCAGCACAAACCACTGAAGATTCAAAAGCAGAGGAGGATCGACAAAAATTGTTACTTATAAGACATGATTGTCTGAGTTTGCATTAAAATGATAGCTTTCTTAAGTGTCCATTGTTTGAATACTGAGCATTTTTAAGATTAATCACTGTTTCTTGCAAGATGTAATTACTACATATGTTTCTATTTTGTAGATTACATAAAAAAGGTAATCCGGATGTATTTTCTAGCATGAATCGTCCATTTGCACGACAAATTTGTAATGGAATCCCTACTGCACATATCACACTGCACTAGGCACTGCAAGGATATAAAAGTGTGTAGAATCAGACGTCTGCCCTCCAGAAGCTGAAAACCCAGAGGAAAGATGAGGTAACTACAATACGCTAGAACAAATATCGGATTTTATCAAGACTCTTGCGGTTGTACGTACCAGAAACCTATTTAAATTACCTAAAACAAGCTGAAAGCACTCACTGTAAAGGCACAGATGTGACTCAGGAGTCCCAGGAGAGGGGGTGAGCAGCTGGGTCTCCCCAAGGGGGACCCAAGAGAGGAGAAGATGCTCCCCCGCCCTGCCTCCTGCCTCATTCCTCTCTCTGCCAGTGCCCTCTGCACACAGGGCATGTGGCTGCCCCACTATGCTTTGGTTTCAGCTTCAAAACGTGGCTTGAAATCAACACATCTCAGGCCCAAAGTAGCACTCCCAGCACAGAGAGCCCAGCGGGCCCACACCGGCCCATCCTCCCCTGGCCAACTGCAGGAGAGCAGGAGAGCACGTGGAGGTGGCCGATGCCGGACAAACAGCTCCTGAGCTCTTCCTGGGGCTGTGAGGGGCAACCCGTTGAAACAGGAGGCATTTGTGAGGTGGAAAGACACCCCAAAACATATCCTCCTTGCCACTGTGGAGTCAGGAGCTTAGAGGGCAAAGTGACCTGAGAGTTCAGAGGAGGATAAAATCGCTCATGGCTGAGAAGTCCTTGGAACCCTTTCCTGAAGGAAGGGACTTTGAATTGTGCCATGGATGATCACAGGGTTTAGACTTTCGGACGTGTGAAAGGGTTTCCTAGCTGGAGGGAAAGCACCCACTGGCAAACAGATTGCTCAGAGTGAACTCACTCCTCTCTTTCTCCTCCCTATCTGTCTCTCTCTTTCTCACTCCCTTCCTTCCTTCCTCTTTCTCTCTCTCCCTCACTCCCTCCCTCCCCTTCTCTCTCTCTCTCTCTCTCTCTCTCTCTCTGCTGCATTCTCTATTAAACTGCCTCCTTTCACATTGATTCCTTCTCTTTCTCTGCTGTGTGCAAGTGACCAACCATGACTGCTCCCAACCAACTTGCACAATCTTTTCCAGGTCACCTGCCTGACAGAGACGTACCACCAACTCTGAATTCCAATTCCAAATGCTTGGGAGAGAGAATCTGATTAGCCCAGCTTGTGTCAGGTGTTTATTTCTGCCTCAATTCTGCTGTGGCCAGGCAGGCAGGAAGCAGGGACAGGGAAGTATCAGGTGGTTACAAAAATGATTGTATGCCACTGATCAACAGAGCACTGGGGCCCTGGCCAGTGGGGGATGGGGGGAAGAAAAGAGGGAAAAAGGCTTGGGATAAATAAAATGCTCACAATTTGGAAATGTTATAAACATCTACCTAGAAACATCATCAGAATCAAACAGAATACAAGAGTTTGATGAAGTTACAGGATTGAAGAGCAATCTCAAAAATCAGCATAATTTCTTTATACCAGTAATAATCAACTAGCAAATATAATTTCAAAAAAGATACAATTCACAATAGCTACAAAAGCCATAAAATATGTAAGAATAAAAACCATCTATAGGGAGAAAAAATTAAAGTTCTAATAAATAAGAACACATGTATATATGATGATCTGAATAAATGGAGACCCATATCAAGGTCATGAATGGGGCAACTTAATATTATAAGAATGTCAATTTCCCCAAATTAGTCTATAAATTCAATTGCAGTTCCAATCAATTTTCCAAATGGAGTTTTAAAGGAACTTGATAAATGTACTTGATAATGCACATGGAAACAAGAGAACTGAAAGAATTTCCTCTGAAGCATGCTGGTCCTGCACAAAGAGTGGCTGCCATCAGCCGGGGACAGGGCAGGAGAGCTGAGAACCTTGTGGAGCACCTGAGCCTGAACAGGTGCATTGCAGCCGTTCTCCGAAAACTGGAGCAAGGTAACAGGGCAGAGAGAGATTTGCTGAGGCACAGAAGTCAGGGTAGGGACAGAGACCAGTGTAAACTACCCACTGCAGACAGAGCTCCCATGGCTCTGAAAACTAGTAGTTGAGCTATAAGTATGAGGAGATCCCCAGAGCCTTGGATCCCTGAATCCCCAGCCCTACTTACAGAGAAGTCTTCATTCTACCCTCAAAATATTTGAAGCCAGTGGTAAATTGAATCAAATTAAAGGTGCAAGAAAGCCCTGGACCCAGCTGAACCAGAGATTAGATTAACTCATCCTGTATACTAGCAGCCTGAGAAAAGGAGGACCATGCCTTTTCCTGGAGGATACGATTATTCACCTCAGTCTCTATGCCTCTTCTCACACAACGACTGCAATATAGTTTTAAAAATTATGAGATCCAGGAGCAATCAAAACAACATGAGGCATGGTCAAGAGAGGAAACAGCAGACTCATTTGTTTAAAAAACAACCTCTCAACAAACTACGAATTGAAGGTGTATTAGTTTCCTATTGCTTCTGTAAACACAGGAGCTTAAACAACACAAATTTATTATCTTTCAGTTCTGGAGGTCAGTAGTCCAAAATGAGTTTCACTGGACTAAAATCAAGGGTTGACAGGGCCATGTTTCTTTCTGGAGCTATAGGGAAGAATTTTCTCCCTTGTATTTTCTAGCTCTTAGAGGTCACCTACCTTCTTGGCTCATAGTCTCTTCCTCATCTTCAAAGCCACCAACACTGGATCTCTCTTATCATTTTTCCTGTAGTTCTATCTCCCTCTGAGCCTCTTCATCTTCCTCCTTCTTCTACTTTTAGGACTGTTGTGATTACTTTGGGCCCATCCAGATAATCCAGAATAATCTATTATTTTAAGATCAGATTATTAGCAACTTTAATTTCATCTGCAACCTTAATTCCACTTTGCCATGTAGCTTAACACATTTTCAGGCTCGTAGAATTAGGACATGGATATCTTTGGGAGCTATTATTTTGCCTACTACAGAAGGAAACTTTCTTGATTTAATATAAGGCAATGGTGAAAAACATTCAACCAAAATGACATTTCATGGCAAAACATTGAGCATTTTTCCGTAAGATTAGGAATGACTATTTCCAAATATTTCTTTTTTCATCACTTCTATACAATATTGTACTAGAAATCCTACTCAGTGCAATAAGGCAAAGAAGAAACAGCATAAAAATTGGAAAGGAAGAAGAAAAATTGTCTTTATTCACACTGACATAAAATTTTTTATGTAGGAAATACTATGGAATCTCCTAAATTTAGTAAATTACTTTAATAAGTTTGAAGGATATATCAATGCTCAAAAATTAATTATATTTTTATGTATTAGCATGAACAATTAGAAAATGAAATTTTAAATTAAATACCTAGGATGAATCTAACAAATAATAGATTTATGTACTAAAAACTATAAAATATATCTGGGGAAAAATTAAAGAAAAATAAATAAATAGAAAGATAACACCATATCCATGGATTATACTATTCGAGATTGATAACATTGTCCATTGTCTCTATACTAACCTATAGATTTGGTGCAATCCCAATTAAAATTCGAGAAGGATTTTTCAAAGAAATTTAAAAGATGATTCTAAAATGTATATGGAAATGTAAAAAAAAAAAAAAAAAAGAAATGTAAAGAGTGTAGAATAGCCAAAACAATTTGGAAAAATATTAACATAGCTGGAGGATTTACAATACTTGATTTCAAAACCTACTATAAAGTTACAGTAATCAAGACAGTATATTATTGGCATAAAAATAAATATTTGTAGATCAATGGAACAGAATAGAAAATCCAAAAATATATCTAAACATATATTGATTTTGACCAAGGCACCAAAGCAATTCAATGAGGGAAAGAAAAGTCTTTTTAACAGAATGTGCTGGAATAACTTGATATCTCTATGGGGGAAAAATTAAGCCTTGAAATCTCTATCTCAATCCATATACAAAAAAATAATCTGAGAGAGATTATAGACCTACTTGTAAATGCTAGAGCCATAAACTTTGTTGACTAAAATAAGACACAAGAGTATGTCTTTGTGGCCATGCGTAGGTAAAGATTTCTTAATAAGAACTCAAAAAGGACTAATTATAAAAGAGAAAAAATGATAAATTAGTCTTCCATAAGATTAAAAATTTCTGCTGATTGAAAAGTTCCCTTAAAAAAATAAAAGGGTAAGCCACAAACTATAAAAATATTTACAACATATTTATCAGATAAAAGACTCATAGCCAACAGGTTGAAGTGGGGAGGAAGTACTGAGAACTCCTACAAGTCAACAATGGTAGTAATACTCATTGGGTGCCAGTCAGGTAGGGCGGGTGGAGGGGGTGGGGAGACTAAACCCACAGCTCATGGAAATGGGCATACTGTATGGGGGAAGAACATGCTTGTAGCCCTGGCTTGGGTGAGACAAATGCATTTCATGTAACCAAAATGTTTGTACCCCCATAATATCCTGAATTTAAAAAAAAGAAAACAAAAAGAAATCTAAGAAAGAAATGAGCAAAAGACCTGAAGAATTACTTTACAAAAGATTAGCCAATAAGCACATGTAAAGGTGATCAATATTATTACTCATCAGGGAAATGCAAATTAAAATCACAACTAGATACATTTCATACCCACTAGAATAGCTTCTATCTAAAAGACTGACAATACCAAATGTTGATGAGGCTGTGGAGCAACTGGAACTCTCAGGCATTGCTGGTGAAATGTAAACTGCTACAATGATTTTGAAGAATAGACTGGCAATGTCTTATAAAGTTAAATATAAGTCTACTCTAAGATACAACAATCCTTATTCTAGGTATTTACCAAAGAAAAATGAAACATATGTCTACAAAAAGACTTCAACAATAATGTTTATAATGTCCTTTTACATAGCATAAAAAAATTGGGAGCAATGCAAATGCCTATTGATGGCAAAAGGAAAAACAAATCTATTCAGCACTAAATAAGAATTAAATGCAAATACTTGCAATGACAATGATGAATCTAAAAAAAAAACTAGATCTAAAAGAATATGGATTTTCTAATTCCATTTATATGATGTTCTAAATCAGGCAAAACCAATCTATGGTAGAAGTAAACACAAAATGATCATAGTTGGGGAGGGATTGACAGGTCACAAGGAAAATTTCAGGGGTGATAAACATTCTATATCTTAAGGTTGTCTCAGATAATTACAGATTTTTGTTTTTCCATAGAAACTGAGATATAATTTTACGTATAACAAACATGGAAAGATCATAAGTATTCAATTTAGTGAATTTGAAAACTATATATAGCTTTTGATGTATGCAAGGTATGCCTCAATAATTTCTATGGAATAATAAAAATCTTTAGTTAAATAAGATGACCTTAAAAAAAAAGAACACAGAGGGCTTTATCACACAATAAAATATACTATAAACCCATAATACTAAAAGTAGTCTACTATTGGTCTACAAACGTAATACAGAACAAAAGAGCAGAATAAAGAACTAATACAGATCCATTATGATACTTCTTATATGATAAAATGACACTACAAAGAAAATATTGTTTAATATTAGTGCTGGCAAAACTGAACACAAGAAAAATATAATCTGGATTCCTACCTAATATCACTTAATTGCAAATAGATGAAAGATCTAAATGTATAAGACAAACATCTAAAATGATCAGAATAAAATGTAGAATATTGTTGTGACACAGAGGTAGGCAAGCACTTCCTAAACAATACTTCAAAACCACAAACCACATAGCAGAAAACAGATGGATTCAATCATATCAAAATGAAGTATTTTTCAGTTTAATGAAAGACATCTGGAAAGAGTTAACAGATGAGAGAATGAAAGAATATACTTGTGGCATTTACTATCAATAAGAAATTTATTATTTAGAATACACAAGAAACTCCTGCATGTCAAAAGGAAAATAGACAGCAACCCCAAAGTAAAAATGTTCAAAGGATATGATTTAGCAATTTATAGGAAAAAAAAACCTCAAAGGGCTAATAAGCACATGAAGAGATGTTCAAACTCATTAGTAATCAGAGGAATGCTAATTAAATAACAAAGAGCTCAGAAGGTATTGGACTGGTAAAATTGGAAGATTGGATAATCCCAAGTGCTGGAGGAAATGTGGGTGCACAGAAATTTCCCTCCACTGCTGGTGGGACTAGTGCAGCCATTCTCAACAACAGTCTGGTAATACTTAGTCAAGTTAAGTTTACAAAGACCTATAACCCAGCTACTGTGCTCTTTGGGTGTATGCCCCAGGAAATTCTCACACAGGTCCAAAGGGCACAGGTATGAGGATGCTGAGCTGTTTCAAGTTGCAGGGTGTTGGGAAAGTGGTTAGATAAACCATGGTTGGTGCTCACCATGGTGTCATACTAGTCAGCAGTTAGCAGCAGAGGATCAAATATGTCAGTGGCAATGAGGACAGATCTGGAAAACACAGAGCTCAGTAAAATAAGAGAATAAGATATATGACACAACACCATCTAGGTAAAAATATGCCATTGCAAAAGGATACACAGTAAACACTTCAGAATGATTGGCTAAGCGTGGAAGCAAGAGGGGAATGGGAGTGGGGAAGGGAGAATGAGGAGTGAATGAAACAAGAAAGGGTTTGTGCAGGGTCTGGTGATGATCACAAGCCACGAACTGAAGTGGAGGACCAACTCAACCTTCTGCACCCAAGCCCTGAAAACTGGTTTGCAGGAATTCCTTCTCTGGGGAAGGAGAGCAGTTATCCAGGAGAGAAAACCTAGGCTGTGAAGTCACTAGGTTACTGAGGGTCCACAATCCACCAAGTGATGACAAAGGAAGTGTATTCATCCTCAATGTTTTAAAAGAAGAAATTCAGAGAAGCTAAACAACTTGCCCAAGGTCACGGTTTGTAAGAGGCAGTGCCAGAAGTCAGAGTCAGTATCAAAGTGAGTCATCACTTGACTGCGGCTGCCCTGGCCCACGTCGACATTGTCTCTCCCTGGACTGTTGCCACAGCCTCCTCACTGGCCTCTGCCTCCCACCACACCCCCACAGCCCAATCCGCACAGCAGCCGGGGGAGCTCCTTAGAAATTTAAGTCAGATCATGTCACTTCCCAGCTCAAAATTCTTCAAGGCTGTCCCAGTCCCACATTATTCAAAATGAAATCCAAAACACTTACATGTCCTACAAGCTCCCATATGGCCTAGCCCATGCCTAACTTTCCACTCTCATCTCTGATCACGCTCCATCTGGCTCTTTCAGCTCAGCCATATTGACCTCCTTCCTGTTTCTTAAACACTCCCAGAACGTTCTACCCTCAGGGCCTTGGCACTAGTCTTTTCCCCCATTTTTACATGGTTTCTGCATCACTGCACTCAGGTCTCTGCTCAGATGTTACCTCTTAAGAAAGGCATTCCTGACCCCCTTACCTCTGATGCATCATCTTCTACCCCAGTCACTTTTTAATGCCTTATTCTGCTTTGTTTCTGCCACTTATCCCTACCTGATAGCATGTTATCTACATTTTTATTTGTTGGCTTATTTTTGTCTCTCACATTAGAATGAGGGCAAGACACTGCTCTAACCTGTGTGTTCTGCACAATGCCTGGCCCATGGTGCAGCCTCATTTAATGTGTGTGGGTGAGTATTTGGATGTCTGAGCCAGAATCCATGTTCTTTCCCCTATGGTGCCACCCTTGGTTCCCAAACAGAAATGGAGAAAGGTACATGGGGGCAAATGGGGACAACAGTGAAGATCAAACATGGCCCTTAACTAGGAAGCAGGTGTTCAGGTCCGAGAGGAAATCCCAGAACCTGACAGTGCTCAACACGGCTGGGGGCAGGAGGAAGAACTAACAGGAACTAAGATTTTAGGGTCGAGACTCTCCAACCCTTCTGTTTCTGCCTCCAGAAAAGATGAAAACCAAACTGACCAACCAATTCCCCCATCCCCAGATCAGTCAATGCCTCTGAGACTGTTCTCATGAGCCCTAGGGAAGAGAGATTTCAGAACTGCTTTGCAAAATCCCTTTCCCAAGTCTAATGACCATCACAATAAGAAATCTATCCTTATTACAGGCATAAATTTATCTTGCTGCAATTTCATCCCATTTTCTCCAAGAAATATACTAGATCAGCAGTCCCCAACCTTTTTGGCACCAGGGATGAGTTTCATGGAAGACAATTTTTCCATGGACCGAGAGTCAGTGGGGAGGGGGTGTTCTAGGGAGAGGAAGGTGGTGTGGAACTCAGGCAGTGATATGCTGCCTGTTTGCTAACATGACATGGACCTGTACTGGGCCACGGTCTGGGGATTGGGGACCACAGTACTAGATAATCAACAAATAAATAAGTGGGTAAAGTACTGTGGAAATATAACACATTTACACAACTTAAATAGGTGATTTTCCCCTGGACTGTAATAATGCTTCTCTTGTTAATCCCAGCTAGCTCTCAGAATCCAGCTCTTGGGGCTGAGCTCGGCAATCAGCTTCCATAAAAATGCCACTTACTGTATGTCTCTCCTAACAGACACTATTGACAGGACCATTAGAAGAGATTCCTTGGTGGGAAGGAGAGCAAATCTTCTCTCAAACAACGTATGGCACTTCTGCTAAAAGCACGTCCACTATTCATTTTCACCCCCACTAAATGGTGGTAGTCAGAGCCCGGGAAGAGCTTGGGGCCAGCTACAAAACCCACCTGACCCCACAAAAGGACACTGAGCTATTCTCCCTCCAGCATCACCTGAAATGCCATTCTCATGGGTTCATTCCTTTGAGTTCAGCATTGATACTCCAGGTTCTGCATCTCAAATGTCAACGGGTGAAGATGGGAGATGTGAATCCCTAACGTCTCAGCACAATGGGCATGTGTTGCTTTTGCTGCATGAATTCAGTTGTCTCTCTTCTGGTAACTTCCATGTACATGCTTCCCACATGTGCATCCTGATTTCCTTGAAGTAACCATCGTCAGTCATGTTAGTTTTTGCCATAATGATAAAACATAACAAACAATCATAAAACATTAGTGTTTACAAAAATAAGCATTCATTGTTCGCATGACTGGGATCAGCTGTGGTCTTGCCTGGGCTTGCTGACATCTCCGGGGGCCATCTGGCTGTTTGTTAATATGGGCTTGCCTCTGCTAGGGCAAATGATTTGGTTTGAGTTTGTTACATGTGTCTATCATATGCTGGATATGTGCTCATGCTGACGGGAAAGGTGCGAGAGAGCATGCAAAAACACTCAAAGTCTCTTGAGGCCTAGGCTCAGAAGTGGCACACCAACACTTCTGCCTCTTTCTATGGACTAAAGCAAGTCACAATAGTCCAAAGTCAGAATGCAAATTTTACAATCTACCATGCGATCCAATTGGTTCAGGTGTGACTAGCCCTGCCTTCTTCCCTCTCCAGAGCATGCCAGGGTTCAGAACTAGCCAATAAGACCTTAGCCCACCTCTTCCCCTGCCACAGCTATTGTTTAAGTCAAAAAGAGTCACATCTGGGACTTCTGTTCTACAATTTTTTTTAATTATTACTCCAAAGACTATAATATACATCCCTGACTTATTTTAGTCTAATATTAATTTGTACTTCTGCCACTATTAGACAATACAAGGACTTTAGAGTACTCTAACTCCATTTGCCCTCTCCTGCTTTTGAGCTATCATTGTCTTGTTTTTTAATTTTATATGTTTTAAATCCACAGTCATCATTATTATTTAATAAAGTCAATATTCATTTACAATTTACCCCATATATAGTCTTCAGATTGAATAATTTTTATTGATCTATCTTCAAGTTCACTATTTTCTCTGCCATTTTCTGTTAAGTCCATCAGGTGAATTTTTAATATCAGATATTAGGTTTTCTTAGTTCTAAATGTTCCATTTTGCTCTTTGTTGCAATTTCTACTTCTCTGATAAGATTTTTCTATCCTTTCATTCATTGAAAGCATATTTTCATTTACTTCATTGCACATAGTTATAATAGCTCCTTTAATATTCCTGCCTCCTAATTCAAACATCTCAATCTTCTCAGAGCTGATCTCAATTAACTGTCCTTTCTCCTGAGACTGGATCTCGTTTCCTTTTACTTCATATGTTGAGTAATTTGGGGTAGTTCCCTGAATATTTGAATGATATGCTGTTAAAGGCTCTAGATTTTGTTACATTCCTCTGAAGAATGCATAGGTTCTTGTTCCAGCAAACAATTAACTTGTTTAGATACAAACTGAAAACTCTGTTTTTTTAGGATATCTCAAATTTCATTTATTCTTTTATTTTTATCTAGGCTTCTTTGAGTCTCACACCAGTTCCCTTTCTTCATGTTTCAACTCTCCAGAATCATCCTATTTTTGTTTACTATTTAGTGCCTCTAGGTCACTGAGTTTGTTTGTTATATTTTTCCAGTGTTTCTAGTTATTTTCTGTGAGGTTGTTGAGTGTTATAAGAACTTATTAGCCCATATCCTACATATTTACTCTTTTCATTTGCTCTTCATTCCTTCCTTTATCTCCATGTTTTTACCCAGGATAATTTTTATTCTGCCTGAAAAATTCCCTTTAGTGTAGTCCTTCAGATAGTGATTATTTAATTTAGTTGTGATTTGTCTTAAAGTTTCCCCTTTCACCTTTATTTTTAAAGACTATTTTCCAGGGGTACAGCAGTCCAGATTTGCATTTTTCCCCATCACCTTAAGGATGCCACTCCCTTGTCTTCTGGATTTAACAGTTTCTGTTGAGAAGTCAGCTATTTTTTTAATTATTGTTCCTTTGAAGGTAAGGTGTCTTCCCTCCTCCCTGGTTCCTCCCATCCTTTGAAGATTTTTCATTTTGTCTTTGCTTTCCAACAGTTTAAGCTTGAGTGTGGTTTTCTTTGAGTGTATCTTGCTCAAAGTTTGTAGAATTTCTTGAATCTGTGACTTGGTATTTACTGTCACTTTAAAAAATTCTCAGTCATTCAAGTTTCAGATATTGCTTTTCTATCTGATTCTTTCTTCTTATACTGGGATTCCAATTGCATTTATATTAAACATTTTCACTGTGTTCTATATATCTTTTAGGATCTCTCTGTGCATGTGTGTGTGCATGTGAGTATGTGTGTGTTTTTACATTCTTTTGTCTCTCCATGCTTCAGTCTAGTTATATTCTTCTGACATAAATTCTACTTCACTAGTTTTCTGTTTATGCCTGATATAATCTATCATTAAAACCAATCATTGAATTATTAATTGTTACTATTAATATATTTTTAATTTGGTGCTTTATATATGATTTATACCTAGTTTTTGATTCTCGACTGTAATTATTTATCTTCTCTTTTACTTTCTAAAACATTCTAACCAAAAAGTCTACCATAATTGTATATCCTACAGGTCTTTTGTATTGTCAGTTTTTTTTTTATCTTGATCATGAGTCATTTTATTTTTGTCTTCTTCCAGGCTTATCAATTTTTGTTGCATTCCAGATATTGTGTATGAATAATTGAAGAACTCATTTGAGGCACTGGATGATGTTATATTACTCCAAAAACAATTTAGTCTTTCTTCTATCAGACATTTAGAAAGGGCACGGATTACCTAAACCCAGACAGGCAAGTGGGCTTAGGTCTTTATGAGTGATGGGCTATTTTTAATTTATCCCTATTCCTAGTGTGTATACTTTTTGAAGTCCTAACTGAAAGCCTTGAGTATTTACCAGGCTTCTGTCTGATCTTGAGCTTCAAGTTCATATTGTTCTCCCTGGGATCCATCCTCATGAGACTAATTAAAGCTCTACTCACCTTCTCGGCCTCTATTTGGCCTTTCAAATTGGCAAACACTTACAGGAGAAAAATAGTGCCAGATATCAGGCTTACTTGATAAATGGAATATTTTCTTACTTTTCTACAGTGGGCTGTATTATTCATTTAATTTAAACCTTATTAAAATATGTCCAGTTGTGCAGCTTTCTCTATGCTGCTGACGTTTTCTCTAGCTCACAACTTTTCCAGGAGGGTTTTTCCCACAATGGACCCTAAAGCCCTTGGCCTTGCACTCCTAGCCAAAGCTGGCATCAAAACCATAACGCTCTCCAGTTTCATTACTGCAAACGCACCAGCAGTGAATTTATAAACCCATAACCATTTAGTTCAGGAGTGGAAACTGGGAAGTAGGGAGCACCATAACCCCAGCTCCCTGGGGCCACCTGGAGTGTGCACCAGGGCTGTGGTTCCATGCCCAGCTGCAGGAGCCTAGCTAACAAGAAGAAAAGTACACCAGGTTAGGAGCACCTTCCTCTGAGGGATTCCTGGCCCAGAACTGCTGCCGGCTCCACCTTGGAAACAGGCGCCCTACACAGAATGCACCAAGGAGCTCATTACTCAAAGGTGCCCTGTGGCAAACTATTTTACAAGCTGTTTGTAGATTGAGTGATCACTCTAGCATTTGAATTTCACTCACAAGGATTGTTAACAGCACACTGTAAACGTCATTCATGTTAATTTTCTTTCTTTTCAATCCTTCATTTTCAGAATGAAACATTTCTTCATCTGTCCTTGGTCTCAAACTTATATATACTTTAAAAAAACTGTATCTGGTTAGCAAATAATGTTTTTCAATTTGTATTCCAGTGTCTGAATTGGCCTTAATTTGGCCTTAAAGACTTGGCTGACCTCTCTAGGTTGCAGGGTAACAGATTCTTTCTGAAACACAAGAGAATGAGTTCAGGGAAAAGATTAAATTTGAGGTTTATATGATCTTCACTGATGTGTGCCTGGGGATAAGTGGAAATGGGCATCCCCCAAAACGTCTCTCCTCCCTCCCCCTACCTACCCAATCCCATTTTTGTGCTTTTTTATATGGAACTCATGGGTCCCAGAGCCCCCAACTCAGTTTTGCCGTCTTGATTCGTCAGTTTGTGCAGCTCTGCATTATCACTTCCCACTAGGCCTGGAGATTGTCCATTTCTCCTTGTAACCCTATTTCTAGGTGGTATTATTAGTGGCATAAGGTCATGATTATTATATTTCAATGAATTATATCATTTATCATGAAGGGGTCTTGATGCTTTTGACTTTAATTCTATTTTGTCTAATAGAACAGCTTTCTTATGGCTAGCATATACCTGATATGCTGTTTCCATCTTTTATTTTTAACCTTTCTCTATTAATTTTATTTGTGACTCTCAGAAGCAGCAAATAATGGATTTTAAGACAATGTTTTGATTTTTAGTCAACATGGTAGTCTCTGAACTTTAGTAGGTTAGCTGAATATGTTTACACATGTGATTAGTAATATAAAACTTTGTTTATCATGTTTTACGTGTCATTTTTTTCTAAACTTCTCTGTCTCCACTGGTTAGATTATGGACACACACACACACTTTTTTATCCCCTTTGCTGGTTTGATGGTTACAATTTCTATTTCTATTATTTTAATGGTTGCTCAAAAATTGTTAATACATATTTTTTTCTATTTTAAACTTCTTAAACTATTTTAAGAACTAAGACACAAACACACCCCTTAGCCTATGCCTACAGGGTCAGGATCATTGATCGCACTGTCTTCTACCTCCACTTCTTTACCACTAGAAGGTGTAAGGGGCAATAACACACATGGAGCCATCATCTCCTGTGATAACAACACCTTCTCCTGGAATATCTCCTGAAGGACCTGCCTGAGGCTGTTTACTTTTTTTTAAATTTACATAAAAGGACTTCACTGTAAAATAATGACAAAAAGTATAGTATAATAAATACATAAACCAATAACATAGTCATTTATTATCATTACCAAGCATTATGTACTGTGCATAATTGTATGTGCTATACTTTCATACCTCTGGCAGTGAAGTAGATTTGTTCCCATCAGCATCACCACTAACGTGAGTAATGTGTTGCACTATGACATACAATTGCTATGATGTCACTAGGCAATAGGAATTTTTCAGCTCTGTGATAATCTTATGGGACCATGATATATGTGGTTTGTCATTAGCCAAAATGTCGTTATGTGGCACATGACTGTATACAAATATACATTTTCATATATAAACTTTCCATAAATTGAAATATATGCTTGATTTTTAAATCAAGTGACTATTTTTATTGACTTTTGGATTTTGCTTACCTTTCCTCTATTCCAAATACACGCATCTTACATAACCAACATATTAACAGCTTACCTACATATCCTATCCTACCTTTCTACACGTTTATTTAATCATGCATAAATAAATGAGCCCTCATTTGTCCTGGTTTCTACCAAACAGGTACCTGAGAGAGATGTGGCAGTCAGGAGTGTGGAAGAATTGTGCTTTCACTGCTGCTTTCATCTCAGCAGCAGTCATGGAGGCTGCTGCACGGGAGCTGTCCTCGGAATGCCAGTGACGGATACCCAGCTTCATGAATAGCCGGAGTCAGGGGCAGGGAAGTTATTTGCCGCTTTAGATTCTGACTATTGTAGTGCCTCTTGGGTCTAGAAATTGGGGCTGCAGCTTTCTGAATCTCTAGCTTTATTGTTCAGCTTTTGCTAGGTTATTCCACTTAAAAAAAATCTTAGTGGTTAAAGACAAAGAGTGATTTCTCCCTGATGTTGAACATCGGCTATGGGTTTAATTTGTCTCTACTCCTATGTCTTCACTATTCTGGGATCCCAGCTAGATCCAGGGTCCTATGTCTTCCTTATTCTGGGATCCAAGGAGCAGCCTCTATCTTGGACATAGTTGTGCTCGATTAAAAAGACAGTAGAATCATGCAAAGACTCTTAAAGCCCCCACTGACATTTAATTGGTCAAAGTAAGTCATGTGGCCAAACTTTATGTAAATGGAGTGAAAAAGTATAATCTACTCACAGATAATGGGAGCAAATAATTGAGAACAATAATACAGTCTCCCACCGTTGCTACCTGATTGTGCCAGAGAGCAGCAACCTTGGTGGGCCAGTTCTGTGCTGGTATCCTGGAAAGTCAGCCTAGATCCTGCTCATCCAGCTGTCCCAGTGGTTGTGGACTTACCCGATTCTCCCATATTAACTCAATTTCTCCTCAAATTAAGTTGAACTAAACTCTATAGCCATGGTATGCATGCGCCATTGTTTATTCATTCAACATAGATAGATGTTCATTTTGTGTACAGGGTTTGGTTTTTTTTTTTAATTTTGCTACTAAATATAATGCTGCAACAAAATCCCTTAAAATTTATACTTAAATGTTGTGTCTTTATTCCTATAGGATAGATTTTATGGGGGATTCCAGAGCCAAACAATATAGGTGTTTTCAATTTTAAAAGTTATTTCCATATTTTTTTTTTTTTTTTTTTTT
>CM052436.1:98362661-98378027 GCA_028533085.1 Varecia variegata
TGAGCTCAAACGATCCACCCGCCCCGGCCTCCCAAGTGCTAGGATTACAGGCGTGAGCCACCGCGCCGGGCCTATTTCCATATTTGTTTATAAAAGACCTGAGACAATTATTGTTCCTATCTTTTTTTCTTAGGTCCTTTAATTTGCACATCTCTGACCACTAATGAAGCTAGGAACCTCTTTCCTTTTTTTTTCTTTTACAGCTTTATTGGGGTATAATTTTTTGTACCATAAAATTCACTCATTGTAAGTGTACTATTGAATAATTTTTAGTAAATTTATAAATCTGTGGAATGATCATCATAATCCAATTTTAAAACTTGTTCCTCCAAAAAGTGTTGTAATGTCGGTTTGTAAACAACCTCTGCTCCTATCCTTAGCTCCGGGCAACCATTGATCTGCTTTCTGTCACTGTGGAGTTTCCCTTTTAGGACATTTTATATAAATAGATTCATATAACATATAGTCTTTTATGTCTGGTTTCTTTCATTTAGCATAATGTTTTCAAGGTTCACACATGTTGTGGCATGCATCAGAACATTTCTTTTATTGCTGAATAACATATTATTGTATGGATTAACTGCATTTTTTTCATTTATCACTTATTATATATTTGGATTGTTTCTGCTTTGAGCTATCATAAATAACGCTGCTATGGAAATTTGTGTACAAGTGTTTGTACAGACAAATATTTTCATTCCTCGTGGGTAGATATCTAAGAGTGGAATTGCTGGATCATATGGTAAATTCATGTTTAATTTTTTTCAAGTGCCAGACTGTTTTCCAAAGTGGCTATACCAATCTACTTTTTCACCAGCAACATACAAAGATTTCTGATTCTTCACACCTTCTCCAGCAAGCACTTGCCTTTGTCCTTTTGATTATAGCCATTTTAGTGAGTGTATAATGATACCATGTTGTGGCTTAAAATTACATTTCCCTGATGACTAATGATATTGAGCACCTTTTCACATGCATATTAGCAATTCGTATATCTCTTTTGGTAAGATATCTATTCAAATATTTTGCTAGTTTTTAAATTGGATTTTTTGCTTTCTTATTATTGAGTTATAAGTGTTCTTTATATATTTTGAATACAAATCCTTTACATACACATGCTTTGCAAATATTTTTCCCAGTTATGACTAAGCTGCTGGTGTTCATGCCCCACCCCACCCTGGTAGAACCTAAGCTTCGGGGAAGGGAAATGAGGAACAAGAGCTGTCCCAGCAAGAACGCCATGTACTCCCATGTCCTTACCTAGGATCGGCAGCTTCCACTTGAACAAACACCTTCTAACATGCTGTTTGCCTCTGGTCAGTTCCAGACCTCTGAAATGGCTGTTATTGAAAATGATTTCCAGTTTTTTGGTGTGTTTTAAACAGAGGATTCACTAACCTCTCATTCCACCATGCTGGAAGTTGCTAGACATCATTTTTTATGTTTATAACAATGTGGAGTTGGCTGCCTGTCTCAACAGCTGCAGCAAGAGCCAAGGTTGTGTTTTATTGTCTTGAATTGTAATTGAATAGTGTGCCCATCCTTGACCCACTCATATTGGCCAGGGGAATGCAACGCTATGGTTGGCCAAGCCTGAGTCCCACACCTACCCCCAGGGTCTGAGGGGGAATTACTGCTACCTACAGCACCTGGCCTGAGAGTAGAGATGGGTGGTCCTCCAGAAGTAATTTCCCTTGAAAAAATGACATGATGTTTGGTAGCAAAACCAGCCAATATTCACCATAGGCTCCCTCCAGAGTTGTGATTCCCTGTGTGAAGCCCTTACATCGTGGCCAGTGACCAACACGAGACCACATATGACCACTCAGATGCACTGACTTCTTAATGATACTAGACAGAGCCTCCTGTGATTCAAAGACACAGAAATCTGACTTCGGATGGGAGCAGATTTTAGCCCTAAGCCTAAGAACCTAGAATTCTAAATTTCTTTTTTGTTTTACATTTTCATTTTTCTTATGTGCTTTTAAGTCTCTTTTCTGCAAAGTTCTATTTTAACATTCCTTATATCTTTCCCAACCCTAAAGACGTCTCTGTTCTGTTTCGGTCTGTCTCTGACTCTTGCTCTCATTCTCTTTTTCTCACTCTCTCTTTCTCTCTCTATTATCAGCATCTTTTTTACCAAACACCCGCAACAGACAGGGACTGTGCATAGCTACAATGTTGCAAAAACAAAGATGTATTAGCTACACTCTCTTCCCTCCAGTTTACAATGTCTTTGCCAGAAAGAACCTATCACTCAGTGCAAAGCTTACCACAAGAGTATAACATGTGCAACACGAATATGCTGACAGGACAGGCTGTGCATATTTCCAAGGCTGGCCTGTGCACAGACAGCAGAGATGAAGCTTCTGTAACTCCGGGAAGGTATCCAAGCCCAAGAATACTTTGCTTTCCCCAGGACTTCAAATTCCTCACCTCACCTCTTCACATTCCCTGAAATTTCCATAGCTTCAGAATCACTAGTACACTGGACATCACTCATTTGTAATGGAGGATTAATTAGCTCCAAAACTTTGCTTTCTTAAGGTGGGCAGTATCAATATAAATGCAAGAAAGCAGTTTTAATGTGGTGTTGGTGGTGATTCTAGAACAGGGATCCATATTAGGGAGGTGGGTCTGCATGGGACTCCCCAGGGAACATCGTGTGCCTGTGATGCAAGACAAGGTGGGCACAGGGGAAGGAAGGCCCAGATGGGGAGGGAACCCCGAACACCAATTGTGTATACTTACTTCTGAGCCAAAAACCACTCAGAATTCTGTCCATCCATTAGCCCTTGTTTAATTTTCTTCCTCCTCTCTTTCTCTCCTTCTTCCTTCTCTCTCTTTCCTTTCCCACTCAATTGCCAGTTGATGGGCAGTAGTTTATATGTAATTCAGAACTCAGTGACCTAGACAAGGCATGTGGACTTTTGGCGAAGTTTAAAAATTGTACAATTCATGTGATCAAGTGTTGCTAATGTCACAGGCTGGTGAGTAACCGTAAAGAAAAGCAAAATCTTCCATTTCATCATGGGCTCCTTGCCAACATAGTGAATTATAACAAGGGCAAGCCAAGTGCAGAAATACCCTTTGGGGAGGGGGAAAATGGAGATGATTATTCATGCTATGGAAATGTCGAGAGACTGAAAAAAGACTCTAGAAAAGGGGGGAAATCACACAGGGGGGCAGAGAAAACTACCTCACCTTTGAGTGTGAAATTAGTTCACCTCCGTTAAGATGCCGATCCTATGAAGACAATAAATATAGCATCCTGATTATTTAAGAGAAAAACGCTAATTTTCAAGTTTGTGCTATTTCTAGCGATTCCAATCTGCTATGCAGGAAGTGTGAGAGTGCTGATAATTAAGGAACATTATGTTAGGCGATGATAACACACCGCCTCTGGATCCTAGCTCATGGTACCTTGTAAATGTGACAAAATCAGATTTGATACAGCTAAAATGTCAGGAATACATGTTAGCAATCCTCTTATTTCAATACAATTCAGTGATGCTTAACTTCGCACGACAATCCTTGTGTCAGTGTTCCTTGTCATAAAGTAGATAATGTGAATTCAAGATAATTACTACAAGGAAATATCAAAAAGCCACAAGCTAAAATAATTTACAAATCATTTCTTCCCACGCTTTCTGTCGCTGACCTGAGTAAATTGCACAGTCTACAGCCATGGGAATGAGGGGGTTGATTGAACAACTCAGTGGCCTTCGGGACTGTGAAGCTGCAGAAGAGGAACCGTGATTGCTTCACACATTCACCCACCCACCCGCAACTCTGGGGATCAGCCCCTCCCAACCAACCAAGCCCCAACCTGGATGTATTTCCAGGTTTCTCCTCTTCTCACGCCAGTTTCACTAAAGACTCTCACGTTTACCTATTTCTCCAACCCCAGGTTCTATTGCAGATCTCGCCCATCTCTGAACTCACTTCCGGAATCTGGCTGCCTCGGTGAGGCATCCAAAATACAAATCAGGCCATGTTCCTGCCCTGCTAAAAGGCCCTATGGTGGCTCCCCTTTGCCCCAGGTTCAAGTTCTAGTTCTGTGGCATGCCTACCTGGCCCCTGGTGATCTGGCCCTGCCCATCTCTCTGGCCAGGTGTATCACCCCCTGGTTTAGGCCACTTCTACCCTGAACTCCATTCCCAAACCAGGAGCACCAAACCATGTAGGGTGCCCACATACCCCAGGCTGATCTGGCTGCATGCTTCTGTTCCTGCCAGCCTCACCCACCACCTGCACCTGAGCAGTGACTCTCATCCTCTAAAACTACTACAGGAGTTGCCTTGTCCAGAAAGCTCACATGGGAATAGGAGTGTTTTCTCTGGACTTTTCCATCCCTCCATCATATTGTCGTTTACTTTTCTTTCATTCCTGATGGCTGGAAAGTCCCTCAGGGCAGGGGCTGTATCTCATTCATCTTCCTATTTCCAGTACAGAACAACAGACCAGGGATGTTGTGGGCATCCTACATGTTTTCTGGAATTTGAATCTGAGTATGGATTTAACAAAGACAGTGGTGAAAATTGTACAAATTCAAATTCCACGGTGGGGGGCAGGGATACCTTCTTCAATCCCTACAATTCCTAAATTAAAGGATCAGAGAAGTAGATTCAAGCATTTATTTAAATATGTCATTAAATTATAAAATCATGAACTGTATATTCATCCATATACAACATACATTGTTCTAAATTCTAGAACTTACATAAAATTGGACATAAAAATGTCATTCTTTATGTTTTGAGATATATCTTGCTTTTTTCACTCAATAATACATTTTTCAGGTTTATCAATGTTGATACATTTGAGATCTAGCTCATTCATTTTAATTGCTGTGGTATATTCTGTTGTATGACTATATCATGCCTTATATATTCATGATTGTTATATTTACTTGATGGAATATCTGATCAATATGTAGAGCCTCCCTTTAATTTCTAATAATACTCTTTCCATTAAATTCAATTTTCTCATTTTGGAAATGCTGCACAGCTTCTTTTTTTTTAAATTTGTATTTATAGGTATGGCTTCCCCACCTTTTTATTTCCAAATACTGCATTCTCTCCAACATTGCATTAAAAATGTCTGTAATGAACCATAAAAAACTTGATTTTTATTATTTGTAACAATGATATTGTTTATTGTTGCCTGTATCTTTTTTTTTTTTTAATATCTTACTGGAAAACTCACAAAGGTTTTTTTTTTCCTTTTCCCCTCCTAAAAGTATTTTTTCATCAATGTCGTTTTAAATCAATGAGCACTACAATTCTGAATTAATGGTTATTTTTAACCTATTTCTTAATTTTTACTGTTGCTCTCAGTCTATTCCTATGGGAGATACTTATATTTCCATTTTGACTTCTTTTATTTATTTTATTTTATTTTATTTTATTTTTTATTGTTTCAGCATATTGTGGGGGTACAAAAGTTTAGGTTACGTATATTGCCCTTGCCCCACCCGAGTCAGAGCTTCAAACGTGTCTATCCCCTAGACAGTGCGCATCCCACTCATTATGTATGTATACACCCATCCCCTCCCCACCCACATCTGCCCGACACCCAATCAACGTTATTCCTGAATGTGTTCTTAGGTGATGGGTATTTTAAACTTATGAATGCTGCTATATTTGGATTTAATTACTACCAGGTAATTTTTCATTTATTTGCTTCTTTCAATTTCCTTTCTTGCCTTCTGTTGAATTAATAGAGTTTTCTTTATTATTTACTTTTTCTCTTTAGCTGATTTAGAAGATACAAATTGGGTTTTTTTACTATTTGTGTTTATCTTTTATTTTTTAAATAAGAAGATTAGCATATAATTCATATACAGTAGTTTTTAACATGTTCATGAAGTGGTGGAACCATCACCCCAATCAATTTTAGAACATTTTATCACCTCAGAAAGAAACATGATACCTATTAGCAGCCGCTTTTTATTTCATTTATTTTTAAAATTTGTCTCTCTGAACTCAACTCCTATCCAGAACTGGAGCTCATGTAGGTTGCTCACAGTACCTCCCCAGTGGTGATGTTTTTGCTATTTCCAAACTCTCAGGTAGCCAAAAGACTGCTTGGCCCGAGTCCTCCCTGTGTCTGCATCCATGCACCAGCCCTCCTTGGCAAGGCAGCTTTACATCAGACATTGCTCCAAGAAGCAGGGCTTCCTATATCAATTGTTTTTCTAACTGGAAAGAAGGCAGAGGCTCAGAGACATTAAGAAGTTTACTAGAGGTCACACAGATGATAAGTTGTGAGACTGGGGTTTATGCTCAGTCCTCTGAGTCCAGAGCCCAGGCTCTCCCCCGTGTGCTCAGGTGCTCTAAAGGAGGGTGGCAGCAAGTGATCTTCTCCACACTGCCCCTATGTCTCAAGCAGAATGATCATTCCAGCAAAATTCAGTTCAGAAAATGCTGCTTCCCAACTTCTCTCCTGCCTGGGCAGTGGGCTGAAGAATGAGGATCATCCAAGGCCCCTCCTACCTCTGTGGTTTGAAGCCTATACCAGAGGCCAAATCAATCATCCTGTTCCTGCCCCGATGTCCCTCTCTGTTTCTGCTGGGATAATGCCCACTGAGCAGGAGGCATCCTCAGGCCTGTCTGACCACAGTGCCCCTAAGAGATAAACACTGGATATTGCCCACATCTCCCCTTCCATTTCTGGCCTGAACTCCTGTATCCTGCCTCACCTCCCTGAGAAAGAATGTGATGGTCCCTTAGGGCCCTTGTTCCTTCAGGTTCTTGACCCAGACCTGAGCTTGTCAGCCCTGGCAATGGAGTGGAAGTGAGGCCACACTGGACAAGTGAATTATAGAGCAGAGTCTAGTAGAAATTCTGAGAAGGTGGCAGCCTGAGCCCATATTTCTGATACCCTCTATCTCCAAATTCCTTGAAGCAATAAGTCAACAGGAAGGCAAAAAGATAGAGCAGAAATAAATAAAATTGAAACCAAAAAGACAATACAAAAGATCAGCAAAACATAAAGTTGGCTTTTTGAAAATATAAACAAAATCAACACACTTTTAAGCAGACTTACTAAGAAAAAAAGAGAGAAGACCCAAATAAATAAAATCAGAGATGAAAAAGAAGACATTACAACTGACACTGCAGAAATGCAAAACATCATTAGAGACTATTATGAGCAACTATATGCCAATAAATGCAAAACCTAGAAAAAATGGATAAATTCCTAAACACATACAACCTACAAAGATTAAACCAGGAAAAAATCCAAAACATGAATAAACCAGTAACAAGTAACAAGATAGAAACAGTAATAAAAAATCTTCCATCAAAGAAGACCCCAGGACTTGATGGCTTCACTGCTGAATTCTGCCAAACTTTCAAAGAAGAACTAATACCAATCCTACTTAAACTATTCCCAAAAATCTAGGAGGAGGGAGTGCTCCCAAACTCATTCTGTATCACCCGGTATCACCCTGATATCAAAGCCTGTATCACCCTGATCTAAAGACCAGACAAAGATACAGCAAAAAAGAAAACTATAGGCAAATATCTCTGATGAACATAGATGCAAAAATCCTCAACAAAATACTAACAAACCAAATTCAACAACACATGAAAAATATTCTTCATCATGATCAAATGAGATTAATCCCAAGGATACAAGGATGATTCAACATATTCAAATCAATCAATGTGGTACATCATGTCAACAAAACAAAGGACAAAAACCATATAAGCATTTCAATTGATGCTGAAAAAGTATTCAATAAAATTTAACATTCCCTCATGACAAAAACTCTCAAAAACCTGAGTATAGAAGGAAGTTACCTCAACACAATAAAAGCCATATATGACAGACCCATAGCTAGTGTTATACTAAATGGGGAAAAACTGAAAGCCTTTCCTCTAATATCTGGAACAAGACGAGGTTGCCCACTCTCACCAGTGTTATTCAACATAGTACTGGAATTTCTAGTTAGAGCAATCAGACAAGAGAAAGAAATAAAGGGCATCAAAACTGGAAAGGAAAAAGTCAAATTATCCTTGTTTTTAAATGATATAATCTTATATCTAGAGAAACCTAAACACTCCACAAAAACTTAGAATTGCACTCCCATGTTTATTGCAGCACTATTCACAATAGCCAAGATTTGGAATCAACCTAAGTGTCCATCAACAGATGAATGGGAAAGAAATTGTGGTACATATACATAATGGAATATTATGTAGCCACAAAAAGAATGAAATTCTGCTATTTGCAACAACATAGATGGAATTAGAACATTATGTTAAGTTAAATAATCCAAGCACAAAAAGAAAAACCTTGCATGTTCTTACTCACATGTGGGAGCTAAATATTAAAAGCAATTGCATTCATGGAGACATAAAACAGAATGATGGTTACCAGAGGCTAGGAAGGGTAGCAGGGAGGGGGACATAAAGTAGGGGTTGTTAATGGGTGCAAAAATATAGTCATTAGGTAGAATGAACAATATTTGATAGTACAACAAAGTGAATATAATCACCAATAAGTTAGGGTATACTTTAAAATAACTAAAAGAATGGAATTGGGATGTTCCTAACACAAAGCAATGATAAATGCCTGAGGTGAGGGATACCCCAATTACCCTGATTTGATTAATTCACATTGTATGCCTGTATCAAAACATCACATGTACCATATGAAGATATACAACTATTATATACTCATAATAATTTAAAAAATTTAACAAAACAAATGAAAGACAATGAATATTCAGCCCTGATGCTGAGTCCTAAAGGACAGTCAACTCACATCTGAGGTTTCAGATTCCAAGGGGACAAGGCAAATGTGAACAGTGGGCAATGTCTGTCCTGTGGAACTTCCTTCTATTACCTGGAAGACCTAGGACCCAGAACCTAGGACCTAGGACCTAGAAGGGGTCTTTTGTGGCAAAGTATGAGGTGAATACATCTGACCACCCAGCAGCACAAGCAGGCCCAACACGCTGAGCTGCTTACTACCCAAGGCACAAAAGAGAGCTGCTGCTGCCACTCAGTCACTGCTGTCAGCCCCAGGAGGAAACCACAGTCCTGTATTTTCTCCTTCTTCTTGCTTTCCAATCCGCCTCTGCTTGAGAGATATATCAGTGTGATCTGAACACATGCTAGAGGAAGCCAGACCTACCAACAAAGGCATGGAATGAATGATTACAAGTCAAGAGACTTTGTAGCATGAAGGGAGACCAAGCAAAGAGCCAGACTTCTTCCTAACAAGGAAGCTTTAATAAAAGAAACAGAAGGAAAGTTAAATAAAAGTCCATTAAAAATGCATAAAGCTGTGCAATAGGACTCCAGGTAATTTTTTTTTAAATTCTGAATTGAAAAATTCAGTTGTAGAACTAAGAAATAGCATTCAATTTACAACTGAATGAGTAATCTAAAACATAAAGTAGACAAACTACCTTACTACACAAGAGCAAAAAATACAAAGGAAAAAAACAAGAATAAGAGACACAGAGCATAGATCTAGGAGATATAATATGCAACATGTGTGATAGTTTCAGAAGGAGACAAATGGACAAACCTTGGAGAAGCAAAATGTAAAAAGAAGAAAAAATTCTGAGTTGAAAAAAGATATAAATTTTCAAATTGAAAAGGCACATATTTTGTCAGATAGGATTAATGGGGAACAAAAAGATACACACCTGGTAAAATTTCTGAACTCTAAGAATAATGAGATTTGCTTATAGGTTTCCAAACAGAGAAAGGCTAGTTTCAAAGGCAAGAGAATCAAATCAGCAACAGATTTCTCACCCACAACTCTGAAAACTCAAAGACAGTGGGACAAAATATGTCCAGTTTTTAGAGAAAAGCATTGTGACCCATGAATCTTACACTATTCAATAAAATGTTCATGTGAAAAGAGAAAGATTTTTTTTCACCACAAGACGACTCACAATGTATGTGCCACTCAACTATACTTTCTCAGTAAGTTACTTAAGGGAGTGTTCTAATAAATAAAATAAAATCAGAACAAAAATCTCAAGGTAGGATGAAATATTCAAAGAGTAGGAGTCAGTGAAAAAATACTCATTAAGTTTCTATTTTGTTCCAGGATACAGTGGTGAACAAGACAGAGCCCCTGCCCCTCAAAAGCCTGCATTCATTCTGGCACTAAGTGTTACGAAGAGGATTTAGTGGGATAATGAGGAGGAGAGGGACTGATATGCTGGCGCTGCTCTGGCAGAGTTGGGGATGACGTTCGAGTTGAGAACTGAGCACAAGAAGAAGGCAATCTTGCATCCTTATAGAGGAGCATCCTGAGCAGAAGAAACAGTCTCTGAGAAAGAAATAAGCGTGGTGTGTTCAGCTCATTCAGAAAGAAAACCACATGCTGGGCGTAGAGAACTTGGGCAGATGTGGAGGAAGACCATATCAGGGGGAGTAGGGTGGCAGAGACCACTATCCACTCACAGGAATCCAGGCTCTTCCTCTTATTCTAGGGCACACAGCTAGACTGCACTCCCCAGCCTCCCTGCGTGTTGGGGGGTGTTGTGAGAGTTCCAGCCAGAGCAACCGACGTGAACGGATGTGATAGTCACTTCTGCTCATGAAACCACCCATATGCACTTCTCCCTGTCTGTTTTCCCATCCAGCTGGTTGAAATGGAAATTCCCCCTAGGGTGACTCTGAAAGAGAGCCACATGTTGAAGAGGACAGTCAGCCTGTAGTCCTGAATGACTGTGTGTAGAAGAACAACTTTACCAATCTGTTTACCCACCTCAGTGTTATGTGAGCAAGAAATAAACACCTACAATTTGAGCCATTGTAGGTTATTGGGCAAATTTATTGCAGCGGTTAGTACACTCTGACCATTACAGGTCAGCAGGGTCTTGTGGAACCACAGTACAGAGTGTGAATTTCTCTCCAAGTGTAATGGGAAGGACTGTGTATACGTATAGGGGGCAGGGGAAAAGTGGAGGGGTCAGGAAGTAAGTGACATGATCAGATTTATACTCTCAATTCTGGGCCAAGGCTCCTGATCAATCAAGGGGCCGTTGTCACAGTCTTGGAGAGAGATGACTGTGCCTTGGACTGAAGCTTTAGAATTGAGAGGCTGTGAAGTGTTTGAATTTGGAGAAATTCTGGTGTTAGAGCTGATATGTCAGAAAGAGACATGTGAAAGAGGAATAAAAGGTGACTCATGAGTTGGAGGTAATTTACTGAGATGTGAACAAAAGGGAGCAAATTTGTCAGATGGGAAGTCCAGATTTCTGTTTGTTCCTGTTAAATCTGAGATGCTGATTAAACATCCAAGGAGAGAGGTGAGAGATATGAATCTGGACTTTCAAACTGTAAATGAAGGTTGAAGAAAGAGCAATGAGAAACATCAATGTGTTTATGTTTCTGAAGCCTGTGACTAAATGGGATCTCTTGGGGGACAGTGCTGATGGAGAGGACAGAGCAGAGCCCCAGGACTCCCCGGCCTTCTGAGCTCTGGTCGGTGAGAAGCCAGGAGTGGAGAGTGAGGAGGAGTGCCTGTCGAGTAGGAGAAAAACCTGCAAGGTGTGGAATCCCAGGAGCTGGGTGGGATTTCCCCTGGCAATGTTCAGTGCTCTGGATATAAGTGAGGAATAAGCAAAGAGTTGGTTTTAATTAGTTCAGGACTTTTTCAGTCAAGCACATGAGCAGCAGTGTATTAGTTCCTAGGGCTGCCAGAACAAATTGGTGGCTTAAAACAACAGAAATTTATTCTCAGAGTTCTGGAGGCCAGGAGTCTGAAATCAAGGTGTAAGCTGTGTTGGGTCTTTCTGGAGGCTCTGAGAGAGAATCTCTTCTGTGCCTCTCCTAGTTTCTGGTGGCCTCCGGCAATCCTTGGCATTCCTTGGGTTGTAGATGCATCACTCCACTCTGGGCCTCCATCTTCACATTGTCTTGTCCTCTGTGTGTTTCTCTGTTTCCCCTGTCCTTCCTTTCCCTTCACTTCCCCCTCTTCCCTTTCCTTCCCCTCTCCTCTCCTCTCTTTTAAGGACTTATTTTTGGATTTCGAGCCCACCTTAATCCAGATAATCACAACTTGGGATCCTTAACTTGATTACATCTACAAAGATCACTTTTTCCAAATAAGGCCATTTACAGACTTCAGGCAGGCTTATCTTTTAGGGGCCACCAGTCGGCCCACCGTAGGAAAGGCAAGTGAGTCAAAGAAGTTGCAAGGGAGGCCATAGGGCTAAACTGTGGAATCCGAGCTGGTGAGGAAGGAAAGGAGGCTGTGAGAGTGGCGGAGCAAGGGAGCTGGGATACGGGAGGGAGGGAAGGTGACCTTGCAATGGCTGATGGAGTTCAGTTACTGATAATGACAAAGCCTGGGGAATGTCACCTGCTGAGTGACTGAGGTGGTATCTGAGGAGAGGAGGGCCTAGGGCTCAGAGGTCAGGATGTCGGCTAATTCACCCTGTGATAATGAAGCCCCCAGAATGATGACAGGAGTGGGGAAGGGGGCCAGGGAGTCAGTTGCTAGAGGATCAGTGAGTGAGAGGCGTCCAGACACCAACTAGGACTGAGGAGGGGAAACCTACAGCTAGATCAGAATAGATGGATATAAAGGGATTGCCAGCTACAATAAAAGGGATTGAATAGGCCATTCTATAAGAATTTTAAAAAGCTGGGAACCAAAATTCCAAAAGATTCCAGCAAAACCCAATAGTTGGTAAGGGAGAGACAAAGGAATTGGAGAAGTAAAAACATCCAAACAGCTTGATTTTGGTGTGTGATATGTGGCTGGAATTGAATTGAATAAAAACTATACTCAAAAGTCTCGTCTTGGGACACTGGGACATTTAATGGATTCATAGAGAAATACACCCTTGAAAATACTCTTCAAAATACATGTACCCACCAAAAAAAAGGATCATCTAGAAAAGCTTCCAAATCACCAAAGGTCGAAATCATAAGTAAAAGTAAAAACTCTTTCAGTGCAGTAAAACTTGGTAAGGGAAAAAACAGGAATAAATAATGGATAACATTAATAGTATAAAAACCATAAAATAAGGTAAAATAAGGCCAAACATGTCCTTTATTTCAATTATGGCAACTGTATTTAATGTCTCTATTATAAATAATGATAAAAAATCATTGACCAATCATTGTGGTGATTTTTTATGGGTGTATAATTATGCACATTAAATATGTGCAATTTATTGTACATTAATTATATCTCAATAAAGCTATTTTAAAGACAAAACAACAAAGGTTCTAAATTGGGAAAAAGTAAACTCTAATTTCACGCCCTATACATATACCTCAAAATGACAAAGCTTGAGAAGAGGGGTGGCTAGTGCAATTTATATCATATAAAGTGAATTTTGAGGCTGAAAGTGTTTCAAAACAATATAGACATTTTGTTATGATAAAAGATAAAATCTGCAAGGATATTCTAAGAGTCAAAAAGCTTTAATGTACCAATAATATAATTCTAAAGTAGATAAAATGATAACTGCTAGAAATACATTAGGCAATTCCATAATCATAGTAAGAACCTCCAATATACCTTAATACACATCTCTTAAAAATAGTAAAATCAAGTAGATAAATATAAATCAAAACTACAGAAGACTTGAATAATAATTATCAAATAATACACATATACACATAAAACTTAATACTCAACAAATAGAAAATATATTTTTTTCAAACACCCTTAGAACTTTGACCTTTTATTATGGTACAAGGAAAATGTCAATTATTTTCAAAACAAACAGAAAACATATACTAAAACTAGAAAATGTCAAGAAAAACTTACTCCCTAAAAAGTAAACAAATAAAAAAATCCACTTGGAAATTTTGAAAATGCTCTTATAACTAATCTGTGAGTTATAAAAGAAATCAAAACAGGAATTTTAATTAGGAAAAAAATTTGAGAAAATTACATATCTAAACCTACAAGAATCAGCCAAATAGTGATATTCAGCAGAAAACGTGTAGCCTTAATGTTATGTGTTAGGGAACAAGGAAGATTTTAAATAAAGAGCTAAGCATCCAATTAAAGAAGATAAAAGCACAGAATAAAATGTAAAGAAACAGAAAGAAATAATAAAAATAAAACTGAAGTTATTGAAATAGAAAATAAAAAGAAAACCCTGCAGTCATAAATTATAAAACTAAAATTTGTTCTTCAGAAAAAAAATTCAAACAATGGAAAGGCTATGCTTAAACAAGCAAAAAGATAATAAACTGCATCAGGAATGATAAAAAAAGATAAAATTACAAACACTAAGAAGATTTAAAACTTTAAGACAATGCACTATGCCAGCTACTTTGAAAGTCTAGATGCAATAGATGGTTTCCTAAAAAAATACTAATTACCAAAACTGATTCAAAAGGAAGTAGAAAACCTGAACAGATCAAGAACCAGAGAAAAGTTAAGTCATCAGAAATAAATCTCAAAAAAAAAACAGTTGGCACATTTATTTATTTATTTTAATTTTTTTTTAATTTCAGCATATTATGGGGGTACAAATGTTGTTTAGGTTATATATATTGCCCTTGCCCCACCCGAGTCAGAGCTTCAAGCGTGTCCATCCCCCAGACAGTGCGCATTGCACTCATTATGTGTGTATACACCCATCCCCTCCCCGCCCCACATCTGCCCAACACCTGATCAATGTTATTCCTGTATGTGCTCTTAGGTGATGATCAGTGAAACCAATTTGATGGTGAGTACATGTGGTGCTTATTTTTCCATTCTTACGATACTTCACTTAGTAGAAAGGGTTCCAGCTCTGTCCAGGAAAATACAAGAGGTCCTATATCACCATTGTTTCTTAGAGCTGAGTTGTACTCCATGTTATACATATACCACATTTTATTAATCCACTCATGTATTGATGGGCACTTGGGTTGTTTCCACATCTTTGCAATTGTGAATTGTGCTACTATAAACATTCTAGTGCAGATGTCTTTTTTATAGAATATCTTTTGTTCTTTTGGGTAGATGCCCAATAGTGGGATTGCTGGATCAAACGGTAGGTCTACTTGTATCTCTTTGAGGTATCTCCATATTGCTTTTCACAGAGGTTGCACTACTTTGCAGTCCCACCAGCAGCATATGAGTGTTCCTATCTCTCCGCATCCATGCCAACATTTATTGTTTTGGGATTTTTTGATAAAGGCCATTCTCACTGAGGATAAGTGATATCTCATTGTGGTTTTGATTTGCATTTCCCTGATGATTAGAGATGTTGAGCATTGTTTCATATGTTTATTAGCCATTAGTCTATCTTCTTTTAAAAAGTTGCTGTTCAGGCTGGGCGCGGTGGCTCACGCCTGTAATCCTAGCACTCTGGGAGGCCGAGGCGGGTGGATTGCTCGAGGTCAGGAGTTCGAGACCAGCCTGAGCAAGAGC
>CM052436.1:98378127-98390438 GCA_028533085.1 Varecia variegata
CTGTTCATGTCCTTTGCCCACTTTTTGATAGGGCTGTTTGATTTTTTCCTTGGTGATTTTCCTGAGTTCTATATAGATTCTAGTTATCAGCCCTTTATCAGATGTATAACATGCGAATATTTTCTCCCGCTCTGTAGGTTGTCTGTTTGCTCTCGTGATAGTTTCCTTGGCTATGCAGAAGCTTTTTAATTTGATCGGGTCCCATTTATTTATTTTTGTTGTTGCTGTGATTGCTTTTGGGGGCTTCTTCATAAATTCTTTGCCTAGGCCAAAAATGCAAAGTGTGGTGGTTAAGAGTGGTTTTAATCCTTGCTCTGCATGTCACTTTAGTATGGCTGTCAGATTTCACAAATAAACATACAGTACAGCCAGTTAAGTCTGAATTTCAGATAATTAACAAATAATTTGTCAATATAGATACTTCCATGTAATATTTAGAACATTTAGTTTGCTAAACTACCCAAGTAGGATTTATTGTATTAAATGGCCTTTGGGTCTGAAAAGCTTTTTAAAAAAAAATTGGTCATTGTTTATCTGAAATTCAAATATAACTGAGCATCTTGTATTTTACTGGTAATCTTAGACTTTAGGCAGGTTACTTAACCTTCCTGCACCTCTGTTTTCTCACCTATAAAATGGTGGTGATGATGATGATGATGATAAATACCCGCCTCATAAGGATGATGGCAGAATTAAATGACTCTTAGGGAACATAGGACACCTACTAAGTACTGTGTAATGTTAGTTATTTTGCTAACGGCTCCTTTCTCCCCTTCCTCCCTCCCTTTTTCTCCAACAAGCATGTATTGAACACTGAGTGCTGGGCTCTGGGCTGGATACTGGAGCAGGTGCAAATCACAGATTGAGACGTTTCTCTCCGTCCTTTCTGCATCCCCACCCTCCACCCCAACACACCCCCACATGCAAGCCCACATTAGAAACAATTTTAGCTAATCACAGTGTAAGGTCTTCTTCCCTTTTCGGACAGCAGGACAGGAACAGCACACTGATGTACGTTTCACCCGGGAGCCTATGGCCACCCCTGGAGGAGACTCCCGATCCTGCCCTCAGCTGGCTGTCTTACATTCATAACTTCAGAGTCAACAAACTGTGGCCTTGTTCAGGTGACTTTGCCTCTTTTGGCCCCCCTAATGTAAAACCAGAGGTTTAAAGAAGAAAATGAATAAGTGTCTCTCATACCACAGGTACTATTAACTTTTTCTTACACTAAAAACACTACCATGATAGTCAAGCTTTGGGTATGTTTGCCAACACAGGTTTTTCCCGTGGGTTAATTGTTGTGTTTGCCTTTCTCCGGTGAGAAACAGTAACTAAGACAAACTTGGCCTGATCTTTTCTCCCAGGCTTTCCTAGAGAGCCTCTGGCTCCCTTGATTTTAGCATTTCACTTTGCAGCCAGGTCTCAGAAATCCATTGATGAGCATAGCCCACTCCCCCTGTTGGACCACTTCTGCTGGAGCCCACCCTCGCTCCTCAACCAGGACTTTCTCCTCTGCTGTCCAGGTACGGACACCCCGCCCCGCTCAGCTCACTCCACTTCCAGGTGTGCCCCACCCCACGGCATTGCTGCGGACATCACAGAGGGTCTCCCTGGCCTTTGCTCCCTCTCTGTGTTGCCAGCCTTTTTGGTGGGCTGTTCTGATGATGTTGGGCTCCCCAGACTTCTCCTTCCTCTTCAGCCCTGTCCCCTGGCCCCACCCACTCGCCCCTACTTCCTTTCACTTTAGTATTCCACCCCAACACTCCACACTCTCACTCCCATTAAACCCATCTCAAGACATAATCAATTATTTTTTATTTATACTTTAAAGTGACTGCTAAATGTTAAGGACCCCACACTTGGATAATGGAAGGAAAGGTTTTATTTCTGCTTGAAGGACAACAGTGACATCTGTTAAGCTCCTACTATGTGCCAGACACTAGGCTAAGTCCCTTTGCACATATTTTTCTCACCTAATCTCTAATAATGTGGCGTGGTGACACAGCTGCCAGTATCTTCATTTTACAGATTCAAATACACAGGTTCAAGGAGTTCCAGTGTGTTGCCCACGTTATATACAAGTAAATGGCAGGACAGGGATTTCAATTCAAGTCTCTTTAACTCTGTCCAATATCTTTTCCAATACCCCACACTGATTTCCAACTTGTGGAGAATTTGCATGAATATTTATATGCGTGTGTGTTTTAAGATTTTTCAAACGGCACCTAGATCTGGAACAGTTCTGCTTTTTTTCTGCCAGGTCTGTCCCTGCCTCTTCCTGCTCCAGGTTATGAGTTGATAGCTTTTTCATCCCGTCTGTTCAGTGCCATGGTCAGCCAGGCCCAGAAAGGAGAATATGAGCTCAGGAAAAGCAAGGTTGCCTGCTGCTATTTGATGCTGTTGTATAACAGATCCCTGAATAAAAGCCCAAGTCTCCAGGCAGTGTCTTGTCCTCTCTGAAAGCACAGACCCTTAGTGCGTGGGATGCAGCCAGACTGGCATTACCCTCAGCCTTGCCCTGGGCTCCCTGCACCCACCAGCCACCAGCATCACTTCTGCATGCTTGCCAGACCTTGAGCCTGTCTCTCTCCTCTTTCATTTTATTTCTCACTCCCTACCTCCCTTTACTCTCCCTCCTTCTCCTTCTGTCTCTCTTTCCTAGCTCCTAGGGCTGCCACAACAAACTACCACTAACTGGGTGGCTTAAACAATTGAAATTTATTTTCTTACAGACCTGAAGGCTGCAAGTCCAAGATCAAGGTGTAGGCAGGGTTGGTTTCTTGAGGCCTCTCTCCTTGCCTTGTAGATGGCTGTCTTATCCCTGTTTCTTCACATGCTCTTCCTTCTCTGTGTCAAGATTTTCTCTTCTTATAATGCCCTAACATCAGTCAGCCCAGGGCCTACCTAATGACCTCATTTTAATGTAATTACATCTTTGAAGACCCTATCTCCAAATACAGTGATAGATACTCTGAGGTACTAGGGTTAGAATTTTAAAGTATAAATTTGGTGGGGGGGACACAGTTCAGCCCATAACTCCCTCTCTCTCTCTGTCACACACACACACAAATACACATCTACTGAAAGAAGGCGGCAAATGCTAGGCTGAGGCTGAGGCTGTGCTTGTCTTTCTGGGGATTCCTGTCTCCCAGGTTTCCTCAGGAAGAGAAACTCAGTGCCTCAGCCACCTGCTCCTTGTTAATGAGAAGGAGGAACAACCGGTGCCGGCCAAGGGCTGGGAAGGGGAAGGACTTCCGTTAGTGTAGAGGGCTCCCAAGGGATCCTGGAGATTTCAGGGAAGGGCTCCTGGGCCTGGTGTGTTTCTACTTGCAGGTGTGGAAAGGCTGGGGAGAACAAAGTAGGAGAGTTGGGACTCAAGCCGACCCACGCTATGCTGTTGGCTCTCACGGTCTAGCCATTTCGATAACTGGGGTCTACTGTTATATTCATAGGGTCTTAAAGCCTCAGTAAGGGTAATTTTTTAAATTTGTGTTTTCATTTCAATGATTATCTAAGAACACTAACTTAACTATGTCCCAAAATATCAAGATGACCACCAAGACACAAGGACTGCCATGACATTTCAGTGCCTACGTTTGTCTCCATTTCTATCAATGTGTTGGTGCCAAAAACACTATTTTAAGTACTCGGAGCCAAAGTGAAAAGAACATATTTGAATCCTATGCTTAAATAAAATGTTTATGCAAAGTGAAGGCCAAATAATGTCACAGCACATGGTACGAAATGGAGTTTGAGTTATTTAGTTGCAGGGATAGAGAAAAGAGATGAAAATTGAGTTATCACATAGCACAATTTAAAACCTGAAGTTAGGAGATAGTTGCATACTTTGATTAATCATTCATCATATTCAATTAACAATGTTAATGTTACTGCTTTTGTTTTTAACCAATTTTAAAACTGTTTATACGTATTTAAGATATACATTACGTCCAGACTTACGCTTACAGTTAAGATAAAGTAGATGGTATCAGACTAACTCTGGCTAATAAAAACTGTAACAGCTGAGATGAATAATAATCCTGTTTGATAGCATCAGAGAATAACCAAAGCATCTAAGACTTGAGGGGCCAAAATCCCTGAAGAAGGGAAACATTTTGTGATGAGTCCTGCATTCAACAATGTGCTTTCCTCTCCAGTTGTTTATCAGTTGGAGTACTGGGGGTATTGGGTGTGGTTGAGAAAGCAGTGATCTAGAGTTACAGAAGTCTCATTGGACTGGGTAGACAAAAATTGGGGTTTAGGCTACAAAGAAATCAAAACTTGAGGCCCAAGATGCTGGAGAAAAAGGAACTACAGAAAGATAATGCTGATATACCATTTCCTGAGTCTTTTTATGATTTCCAAGCTATGTGTTGGATGAGAAACCAAGTGGAAAGAGGTTTCTAAGACAGTAAAAATCTTAGCATAGAATCATGTAGCCTCACAGTGCTAAGAAGACAAAAATTGAAGTTTGGAGCCTGCCATGAATAAGGCCCTTGTAAATACCCAGGGTTTCAGCTAAAACCCCAGAAGGGCTGTATTAAAGGTAAGAGAAATAATAAATAGAAAAGTCTTCACTGAATCAAGGTGATTTCCCCATATCCTATCTGCAAGAAGAATTATTCTCTTTCTGGTTCTGACCTAGAGGAGAGAGTTGCGGCTACATGAAGCTTATCCACAACCTGCTGAGCTCCCATGTGCATATGGTAAAGCCCTGTGGCTTCCCCTGATACATCTGGGTCACTGAGGTTCACATCAATCCTGTGGCATTCACCCTGACTTTGTGGTATGTATGACCCCCAAGATAGACTGGGCATTGCTTCTGGAAGTGGCTGATGCCTTGCTTCTGAATGGTGTCCAAAAGATCAACCCAAGGGTAAGAACATGATGAGAAATTTCTGAGGAAGATGCACCATGTGCTACAGGAATCTGTTCTCCATTGGCCATGGAATTCCCAACATGCTGCTGAATGATGAGGAAACTGAGACAAGACTTAGCCATGCCAGGCACCAGTTTCTTATTCTGTGACTATGCTTATCTTTGTTCATGTTAATTCTGTTTTCTGGCTTTGTCACGTACAAACACAACCCTGACACAATGACACACCAAACACACAGTGTTCTTGAGCTTGATATTATACATACATATTTTCTTCATTGAAAATTCAAAACCAAAAGAGGAGGACGAGAGGGAGGAAAAAGAGAAGAAGGAGAAAGAGGAAGAGGGCAACAACTTATTTCTCACTCAGGAATAATACATAAAAATCATCTGAAGTCTTTAAAACTTTTTAAATACAGTGTTCAGAATTCAATTAAAAAATTACCAGACATACCAGAAAATAAAACCAAATCAATGAAACTCAAGAGAAAAATAGCAGTATAAATAGATTCACAGGTGATCCAGGTATTGGAGTTACCAGCCATATACTTTAAAATAACTGTAATTATTATGATCAAGAAAATAGATTTTAAAATTATTTTACCACCAAATTGTAATCTTACAAAATATCAAATGGGAATTCTTTTTTTTATTGATACATAATAATTGTACATATTAATGGAGTACATGTTACATCTTGATACAAGCACACAACATGCAATGATCAAACCAGGGTAACTGGGACAAGATTCACCTGAACATTCATCATTGCTTTATGTTGGGAGCATTTGAAAACTTCTAGCTATTCTGAAATACAATAAACTATTGTCAACTATAGTTGCCCCATTGTACCACTGAACATCAGAACTTCTTCCTTCTGTTAAACAGAATTACCCCTTCACCAACACCTCTTCATTACCCCTTTATTCTTTACCACCAACTTTTCAGTAGCTTAGTCTAGAAGCCAGGCCTTATTTTTGATTCCTTTACCTTCCTCAGCTTATTAATACACTTCTACTTCACTATCCACTACTCACTGCCACTGCCCTAATTAAGGCCAACATCACATCTAACATCTACACTCCATGCCACAGAATGAACTTTTTTTGTTGTAAATTCAATCATGCCATTCCTCTTCATAAAATCATTCAGAGGACTTCCCATTGTCTTCAGAATAAATTACAAACTCCTTTCTACATTCTACTAGGTCATCCATAATCTTGCATGATACTTCTCCATTCTAAATCCCAGCAAGGATTTGTCTTTCAAATATAGCAAATTAATTTCAATTACTCAAATGTACCATGCTTTCTCCACCTCCTGAAATTTGCATATACTGATTCCCTTTATAATACCTTCACTCTCTGCACTTAGCAAATTCCTTCCTACCCTTCAGAACCTGGCCTTTCAAAAGGCTGTCTCTAATTCCTCAGGACCTCATTATATTTCCTCCTAATATAACACAATCAGAGCATTTATGCTATTGGTAATTTTATATTGGCATGCATGTCTCTCCACCACATTATAACTTCTTTGATGGCAGAGGTCATGGTCCTCTAGAAGTTTGAACAACTAATTTAATAGAGGTAAGTCTCAGGATTATTGGCCAGAAGGTGGCATTATAATTAAGATCCTGGGAACAGAATCTCAGCATTCAAAAAAAAGGATTCAGTCCACCTTGAACCCGAGTACTGATTCTGGGATTTCAGTTATTTGTTTCTACTCACATGGGTCCCTAGGAGGCCAATCTCCATGGAAGGCTCTGGTAATCATGGCCAAGCCTCGAGCCTTTGCAGATCCTCACCACCTCAAACCAACCCAGGGACAGCAGAAACACCAGTGTTCCATTTCCAAACCCCATGAAGGACATGAGTATAAGGACTGTGCTCCCCAAGGGCCATTCTAAAAACTGCAGGCAAAGGATAACGCCAGCCGTTATCTGGCTGGAACTGCTTTCCAAATGATCTATAAAAGTCTACACTCTTCCCCAAAGTGATCTTTCTCTTAATGCCTATGTGGATAATCAGTTCTGTCCTACCAACAGGGCTGGAATGAGGAATGTGTGTTTTAGAAGAGTTCATTTGAAATGATTATATAAACATAAGCAGCAACTAATACTCTTTTGCAGTGTGGCTCAGATTAGACTAGCTGAGACCGTTCTCTCATCAATAACAAATCTCACATGGTCTTCATGCCTCTGTGTTTACAGCCTCAACACACACAGATCTCTACAGCACAGCCACAAATGCTCTGTGAGTCTCCTCAGAGGTGTCAGCTTTAAAAACAGCTGAACATTAATAGTAGTAAATATCCACTACTGAAATTTTTGTATGGCTTACTTTTGAATCTTTATAATTACTCTCTAAGGTGAGCATTAGTATTTCTATTTTGGAGATAAGGAAAACAAAGCTGAGAGGCCAAGTAACGTCTCTAAGCTCACAGAGCCAGATGCAGCCAGGATTCAAAGTCATATGAATCTGATGGACAACTGTTTGTTCCCTCTTAGTTTCCCCGTTATCTGGAAATAATTTAATTATTCTGAGCACAAGTTACTCCTGTTCATTTGGTGGTGCTCTGTGCTCCACTTGCAACCAATGTGCTGGGGAAAAGGCAAATTCAATTTTGGATCATAAACTTGTAAACCTAAACTTAAAAAGTTGTAACATCAGAAAAGGTCAAGGGTCAAAGCCATTTTAACTCTAGGATGCTGTCGTTCAAAGCAGACTCTTTTTCTACCCTTTGAAAGGTCTTTCTTTTCAAGAGCATTCTGCTGTCTGGGTAACATTTGTGCCGAACAATCTCCCTTGTGTAAGAAGCACCAGGGCTCCCCCGAGACCAGTAAACCAAATGTTTTTGTGTCTGAAATCTCCTTCCAAGGAACACAGGCCTTCCTGGTCCTCTGATTACAGTTGATAGTACAAGATAAAGTAAAAAAGAAAGCTTCATAATGATGATGCACTGCTTACTGCTGCAGCCATAAGGAATGAAAAACTCACTGTGGCCTAATTTACAAGACAGGCAGCAACAGACCAATCTCATTTCGAGGTAGAGACATTATTAACTTGTGACCCAACCTAGGAGCCAGACAGCTGTGAAATAATGTTTCAGTTGAAAAACAAAAACAGAAAAAAAAAAAAACTCTTTAGAACATATTGCTGATAAAATGTTTACACTCAGTTTAACAAATTTTATAGTAATGATGCTTTAAAAATGTGTTTCTCATAAATGGCTTTGTGATACTGAATGCAAATAAAGAAATAATGAGTTTGGAATTGCAATCAGATTACCTCTGTCCGGAAGTTGATGGTATCAGCACAATACCCACCGTAGCCAAGCCCATAGGCACGGATTTGCTACACGACTCTTCTAGCAGATCCTATAAACTGCATTTTGGCCACCTCATTGAGTCACATGGTTACCACTGGAAAGCTCCCTATGGCTGTAGGTGCCGTGGCAACAGACCAGACTCTTCCAACCAGAAAAAAAAAATCCTAGAGAGTTGGTAGTTGGCCATGTCAGCACCATGGAAACAAGAGAAACTGAGGAAAGTAACACAACTCCCAATGTTTGGCACAAAGTGAATCTGAAATGAGAGAAATGATGGCTTTGTATAGAAGAGGCAGAGATGCTATCTTAACCCAGAGAAACACAGGAACACTTCTAAGCATGATGGGGCTGGATGCTGAAGTGAGAGCCACTTCCCAAATTGCCTTTCTGACAGGACCCTGAAGACAATAGGTAACACCACGTCTCTGAGGCTTTCTCTCCCATAGACTCTGGACACATAAAAAGGAAAAAGCTCAACTTCATTGCCTATTATAAATCGAACTCACACCCAATATTCCTACGCAAGCTCAGGTGCACAGCATGCTGCTTGGCTGGTGGGGAAGGCCAGAAGCTAAAAGAGATGGCATTAGAGCAAGCAAAGAATTCTCATCAGGTGCAGCCACTAGAACTACTAGAATGACAGGAGAATCAGGGCACCAGGTAGGGGAACCAACATGTCCTGGTTTTCCCGGAACGTTCCCAGTTTTAGCCCTGACAGTCCACGTCCCAGGAAATCTCTCAGACCCAGGAAAACCCAAGCACAAGAGATGTCAATTTAGAGAAAAGCAGAAGCTGAATCCTCAGCACCTCTTCCTGAATTAAACCAAAGGCAGAATTATGCAAAGCTTACGGGAGGACTGGGAAGCTCCTCAGAAGCCACGCTTCCAGTGACTGTTGAGGGCCTGCAGAAACAAAGTCAAGGGCACTTGGCACTAAGTGTCTGGAGGAAAAATGTGGACTTCCCAGGGCAGGCAGCACTGGACCACAGGGCCCCACAGAGGTGACCAGGAGAGGCTGGGAGAAGAGAAGCCTGGGTTGACACTCTGGTTCTCCAAAGCTTCTTGTGGGATTTGGAAGTGGTGATCAGAACCCACTACAAATCTCTTACAATTTATGCATATGACTATGACAAGAGTATTTCTTTCTCCTCCCTGTGTATAGTCCAGGCTAGGTCATGTTCAATGCATTCTTGTGTCTATCTTACAAAGTCCTTAATTAAAGACCTCTTTTTGATCATGTCATAGGTGAATACCTGGATGAAGCAGACTTGCCTTGAAGTTTGGAGTAAAATTCTGGTTTCAATTCTACTTTTCTTACTCTTGCCCCACCCCCATACACACAATACACACAAACTCCTAGCTCTCTTAAAGAGTTCTATCTTAACAAGACTCCTACCGTCTGGGTATGTTCCTTACTATACAAATAGGATTTCACAGCTCCAGGCAGGATGATGGGTTCAAGGAGAGGCAAAAGTGATTCCTTTAATGGATCAAAGGGTGAGTTTACACATCATTCATCCCTGACAGAAGCCACAGTGTAAAATCTTCACCACGATATAAAAGTCACCTTAAAAAAAAAGTTTTTGAACACCACAAGATTTCATGTTGTTATTATATACCAAATATTAATTATCATTATTGTTAGGGATTGGGTAGAGTTTGATTCATTATTCGCCTCACCCTTCCTGCCCTTTAAGGCTCCAGCAGTCAAAGGACATGACAAGAGATGTTGGCTAGGAAGGGACCTGAGGCTGCTTTACTCACGGGTCAGACAGGTACCCAGGGACCCCTAAGACACAGGAGCCCTGGACGAGCTGGGCTGAAAAGAATACTTTTCTTCACTTCCCTCCCACAGCTTGAAAACCACAGGCCTGAGAAGCTGAACGGAGACAGCAGAGGTCCAGGGGCTGGGCTCCCAGAGTCAGCCCACACCCAGTGCTTCCCTGCTCGGGGGAGAGCAAGAAAGAGTATTGAAGGCCGACAGCACCCCTGAGGGGACAAGCCCAGCCCAGCTCCACTCACCAAGCATCTAAGAAAGCAAAAGGGACGCATTTGTCTTTTCACAAATATATCTACTCACCCACTCCTGTGCAGCTGTGCCTGCCCAGATGGGGCACCATTTTCAAACTCACACTGAGGCACTCTATGGGTTTGCCTTCTGTCTGTGAGCAGTGCCTGCAGCACGCCCACCTCACTTCCTGGTCAACACCTGGCCTTCTGAATGTTAGCTACTTCACGGTCCTTAGAAGGATTAAGTTGGCAGATGGCAGAGAAGGAGAGGTCTCCCCTCTGGAAACAGGAATCAGGTGGGGTTAGGGTTGAGCCCTAATTCCACCCAGGTTTTGTCCACTTATCTAATTGGACTAACTTGCCAAACCTGTGATCAGCCAGGGACACCTGCCCTTTCAAGGATGGAGGCCAGCAGAGGAGCTCTGCCCAAGAGACTCTTGGCCATGTCTCTTATCACTACCCAGGAGCCTGTAGGGCGGGCAGTTCAGCTGTTACCTCCAGAAGCCTGTGAAATGGTCAGAACAAGGCATTCGGTAAAATCTCTCCAAGTCCTCACTGCAAGCTGGGCCAAAAATTTATCCCGATTGTATTTTCCATCTCAAATTTCAAGCCACACTGTCCAATATAGCTCAGCAGAGGAAGCTGTGCCACAAATACCACATGACAGCATAAAAATACCCCAATGAGCACAATACCAGCAACTTAAAAATACCCTGAACTTGAGCTCTGTGGAGCCCTCTCCATTATTAAATTCCAGGAGAGATATCAAAAAGTTCAAATCTAGAGCTCCCTTCCTTTTGCAAATTAAAATCCAAAGAAATGAAAGACCTTCCCTCCCAAGGTTTGAAGTCCCCTGAGTCAGCCAGGGGAGCTTCCCAGTTGGAGTCTGAGTGTCTCCTCCAGGGGCAGTTGCTCTCCGTGTGTCTACCGGATTGGGTGTGGCTCCCGAAGCAACAACGAGCTTGGATGTATCCAATCCGCAGGCCCTCGTGTGTCCCGCTTTTCAAAGAATATGAAAGTCAATAGGGTGCACAAGAATATCCCAGCCCCAGCCCCAGCCTCGCCAAATTTAGCCAAGCAACATTATGTTCTCAGAACCCATGTTTCTGTTGCCAGCCATGGGATATAGCAGATGCTTGGTGGCGTCTGGGGAAAAGGAGATGGAGAAAACAAATGTGAGACATAGGAAATATTCTGAGTTTCAGACTTGCTAGAATTGCCAATAAGACTGGCATTTGCCCAGGTGCAGCCCCAGTCTCCAGGTTTTACTTGAGGTTCTATCTCCTTGGCATCCAAACCTCCCAATTCCCAGTTCCCCTTTGAGCCTGTGTTCCTGGTACCCCTGGGGCTGTTTCACATGATCAGTCTCCCTGCCCTTCGCTCCTGTAAGCAAGACCTGCCCAAGCCAAGTGTGTGTGGCTTTGCTCTTCTCACGTTCTCACTCCTCTCTGTGACTGTCACCTGCATCCTGGGATATTTCTCGGCCTGGTCACGTTAGCTGCTTGTCTGCCTCCTCCTATGCAGGCCCTGTGAATCCTGTCTACTAGGGCATTTTTCTTCTCCCTAGGTTTTTAACTCAGCTGCAAAAACACTGGGTCTCTTCATGCCATGGTCTTCTTTCCAAAACCCTGCCTCTCCTCATCTTCCAGGTTTTTCTTTCTGCCACAGTTTTCCTGTGGCCGTGGGATAGCCCTCTGGTGTTCCATTTCCCTATGTTGGTCATTCTCTGACTCCTTTCAGGTTAAGTTTTAAAATGTATAACCTGCTTCTTAAGCTAACCCCCTTCCTTCTCTACCAGGTGCAGAGCTAGTGTTACCTGCTGGATCCTGGTGCTTTCCTTTGTTTTTCTTTTTTTTTTTTCTTTCTTTCTTTTTTTTATTTCAGCATATTATGGGGGTATGAAAGTTTAGGTTATGTATATTGCCCTTGCCCTCCCACCTCCCCAAGTCAGAGCTTCAAGCGTGTCCATTCCCCAGACAGTGCGCATCGCACTCATTATGTATGTATACACCCATCCCCTCCCCCCAACATCTGCCCGACACCCGATTAATGTTATTCCCAAATGTGCACTTAGGTGATGATCAGGGAAACCAATTT